>CM065593.1:135979577-136579577 GCA_033119425.1 Bufotes viridis | reverse complement strand
ATTTTAGCGGCTTCGTTCTATGGCACCATACTGCCAGACCAGATGTTGTACAGTGTCAAAACATTAGAAACACCTTCAAAGTGACTTTTTTTAAACGTTGACCCCTAAAGGTATTCATCTTGGGGAAATATGGACATTTTAATCTTTCGGTTTTTTAAAACAGTTTTTAGAAATGAAAAATATATGCATGCTTTTATATTTTACACTAAAAAGCTATACTAAATATAGCTGAAATGAATACCTAGATTTTTTTAAAAACTACTAACTATAGCTATAATGTTTTAATTTTTTTATTTTTCTTATTTGACTTTTTATTTATTTCTGACGGATTTTCTTTGTTGTGACATACTTTCTTAGGGATCAGAGATTAGGGATCAGCCTCTTCGGCTGGTCTCTGGGATCTAATGACAGCATGGTCACAGCAATCTACAGTTTGAAGTATCAGATCTGCAGAAGTGCGACAGCCGGGACCCCTACCGATCAACTGGTACAAGAGGTCTTGAGCACCACAGCTTCTTCCTACATTGGTTACATTGCCTATTTGCAGCTCCGCTCCATTCAAGTCAATGAGGCTGAGCTTCAAAACCAAGCACTGCCACTATATCATGTACAGTGCTGTCCTTCAAAAGCTGCCAGGAGCCTGTATTGCTTTTAAGGGTCTCCCTGAAGCAGCTGATCGGCAGTGATGTTGGGACTTGGACCCCAGCTGATGTGATGATGATGACAGATCCTGAAGATAAGTCCTTACAAAAGGCTAATTTGCATACACTGCGAGCCTGGATTAAAATTGATTTTCTGCACATACTGTATGAAAAATGGAAAAAGAGAACAAGGTACAACTCAGGAGCAACATAAGCAGAGTGAAAAGGTACTGTGGGCAGTTTACATCACAAAAACAAGCTGATAAAGGTTCCCTTTAACTCATGCAGATTTACAGTTCATTCATTCAAATATTGTGCTGTAACCTGTGTCAAACCAGCACCTGATCTGAATACTTTTGTAGTTGCATGTAATTAAAGATTTAGTATAGCATATTCAATAAAATTATTTGTATAGCGCCACCAACTGTTTGTTCTTTTCCTTATTTTTTTGTCTTTCACTGAACTGGTTGAATGTGCTCCGTTTAAACCTTAAACTGCCACCAGCCAAATGTTCTGTTAGAAGCTGCTGTGCCAGTTACAGAGAGAGAGAGAGAGAGAGAAAGAGCTGCAGCAGAAAAGACATGTCCCCCTGATCTGTCAGGCTGAAGATAATCTAGCAGATCAATTGAAGAAGTGAATGTGTGTCACGAACGAGCGAGTGTGAACCCACTGTGCCACGTGTCCTACCTTCTCTAAGGGCGTTGTCTAAGTGAACCCCTCGATTTTTCACAGTATCCCTGATGGAGGGGATAGACTTTCCTGAGGGGAACACCAGGTCACTACCTCTTGAGGAGGATAAGCACACGAGGCAGCTGGACCAGGAGGTACCTGGGAAAGGTACCAGAAGTACAGGCGTAGTCAGGCAGGCGGAGTCGTTACCAGGAGCAACAGTGCAGGACCGAAGGATGAGGCACAGGTACAGGTAAGGCAATCCGGGTCAGCAACAGGAGAGTCATGCCAAGCACCCAGAGATCAGACGAGTAGCAGAATCCAGGAACACAAGTACAAGTCAGGAATACAGGAACACAAGTAAATATCAGGAGCCTTAGCAGAGCACAAGGACATTGACACTGAGGCATCTGGGAAGGGGGCTGAGCCACTTATATATGTGCAGCAGAGCTAGGATTGGCCAGCGAGGTCACAAGACCTAACCTATAAAGCCCAGGAAGTGAAGCGGGCCGGCCCTTAAGGAAGTGCTGCAAGAGACAAGCAGCAAGCATGCTGTGTCCAGGGCTGAGAGGAAACTGTGGAGTGGATCCCAGGTTAGGAAGGTATTACCATGTACTATATGATGTCTGATTTTCATTTTTTTTACATCTATCATGGCATAACCCCTTTAACCTCCTAACAGTTCTGCTGAGTGTGCCATCAGCAGGGGGAGGGCTGTTTTTGCAGCTCATATCTCTGGATTGTTAACATCTTTGTCTTGTTTAAAATCAGGCATTTCAAGCTATCAAACAATACCAAAATCACAGAATTATCTTCACTACATCAGAAGATATTCCTGTTAGAAATTAAGATGGCAGTGAATGCAGCTGAAAGTGAAAGTAAAAGATTTTGCCACATTTATTCCATTGATTTCTAGCCCTATCCAAAGATATGAGCAGCAAAGGTCTCCCCCCAGTAACAAGTGCCTCTCCCCCCCCCAAATCATGTGCCAGTAACAAGCGCCTTTCCCATCCCCCAATCATGTGCTAGTAATAAGTGCCTCTCTGCCCCAATCTTGTGCCAGTAACAAGTGTCTCTCCTCCCCAATCATGTGCCAGTAACAAGTGCCTCCCCCCAAATCATGTGCCAGTAACAAGTGCCTCTCCCCCCCAATCATGTGCCAGTAACAAGTGCCTCCCCCCAATCATGTGCCAGTAACAAGTGCCCCCCTCCCCTCCCCAAGCATGTGCCTGTAACAAGTATTGTACCATATAAAAAACAAACAAACACTTATACGATGCGATGCAGGCCTCTTCCAGCCTGTGTCCCACACTGTATGGCTCAGGCGGCGAGATGACGTCTGATAGGCCTAGTGCGTGCAGCCTTTTAGAGGAACAGGGAAGGGAGATGCCTCTTTCTCTCCTGCCACACCATAGCATCCATCTGCATCGCTGTCCTAAGGACTGCGATACAGATGACTATGGAGATGAGCGCTTCCACAATGGAAACACTCATCTCCCTGTGCCCTGCCACTGCCGCCACTGCTGCCCATTTTTGCGGCGGGGCTGCCCCTGCCTATGACCCCTATAGCTACGCCACTGTATCCGTGGTCCCTCTACCAGAGTACAGTAATTTGCACTGTGGCAGATTTGCCTTGATTAACTTTGACCAGCAAGAGGCCGAGAGAATGGGTTACTCTGCCTAATGCTCGTCTCTATAGGGAATCAATGTTTGCCAGCAGCAGAGTGCTGTTTAGATGGCACAATCTGATGCTGGCAAACAATTATTTAGGTGACCACAAGAAAGAGAAGATTACCTGATGAATGAGCTCTTCACTTGTTCATCAGGTAATCGGTGGCACCTTTACACCGGCAGATAATCACTAATGGGCGTTCCTACAAACGCTTGTTAGTGAATATCTTAGTAGACCTAGTAGACTGATGCAAATTGCGGTCCCCAATGCATGGGCACTATCCGTGTGGCTGCCACGACAGATCCAGACCCATTCAATTTGAATGGGTCTGTGATCCGTCCACACCATAAAAAAAAAAAAAATTACCGGATTGCGGCTGTCTGCATGAAGCCTTATACTTTATATCTGTGGAGGCTCCAATCCTGGTTTTGGCTCACACTCACTGATGGAAATCACTGACCAAAACACTGACATGTAAATGAGGCTTTGCTGCAAAAATTAAAGACAGTGACCCAGCCTTTTGCTGAAGGGATCTGTCAGAAGTTTATGCTGCCCTTAGCACAGCATAAAACTGATGACAGATTCCCTATAAGTGTGCCCTTATATGTCCCTACAGAGTTTATACATCCACGCCAGTCTCACTGGGGTTAAATATATGGTTTTCCTTTTTTATTTTATTTTTAAATTACTTGATTTAAATCTCTAAGCAATATTTCATCTATATGATTAATAATAAAGTGCTGTTGTGCACTCAAACATGGTTTAAAATATACTTTTGGTATGTTTCTGTGCATTTGTGATCACAAGAAAATTAAGTTTGTTCTATATGTAAATGAGCCACAAAGTTCTCAAGCCTGCCTATTCAATGAGTGCGAGCCCCTCCTCTTCAGAGAGCACAGTATCTGCCCCATCACCTATGCCCTCTGCTAGTGATATCACCTCTTCGCTCTTTACCTGGGGCTGCACACTACAGTACATAGTGTGGACATCGGCTTCACTGTAAGTCGTGGACATGCGCCTGCTCAGTACATAGAGTGACGCAGATGCCCTGACTATGTACTGTGGGGAGCAGGTCCAGGAAGAGAGCAGGGAGATGATGTCACAGGGAGTTAGGAGTTACTGGGCTCTTTGAAGAGGATGGCTTGCCCTCATTGGAAGGTTGGAAACAACCTGCTGGGCACTTTGCGGCTCATTTACAACAAACTTCATTTTCTTGCAATCACAAATGCACAGAAGTATACCAAAGGTATGTTTTAAGCCATAGTAACAAATGCCAAGACACCGCGCGTAGCCTCTATAGTCAGTATCCCTAATCCACCTCTGCTGACTTCAGGTTTTCTCCAACATACAACGCCGTGCACACCAACTGGCAATTACCTTATTACGGGAGCCGCTGCTGTAGAGCCTGTTATCCTGAGTCCCGATCTTTATGGGCTGAGAGTGGAGAGTTTTCTCAAATCCTCTATTATTCACAGAGGTTAGGGAGTCTGTTTCTTCTTAGAGGCAACTAGTTATTCGGAGTTCGCTCCAGGCTCTACAGCAGCGGCTCCGGTAATAAGGTAATTGCCAGTTGGTGTGCACGGCGTTGTATGTTGGAGAAAACCTGAGGTCAGCAGAGGTGGATTAGGGATACTGACTATAGAGGCTATGCGTGGTGTCTTGGCATTTGTTACTGTGGCATTGTTTTTATGTGCAGTTGGTACAGGGCTGCAGTGATACTGCAGCGGCAGGATATAGCGCCAGTGATTTTATATTTTGTGGTTTGTATGTTTTAAGCCATGTTTGAGAGGAAAACAGCACCCTAGCAATAGTTTTATAGGCAAAATATTGCTCACAGATTCCCTCCAAATTGAGATTCTTCACAAGCCACCTACTGCAATGTAGATGTTTCCTGATAATGAGAACATTGTTCTATCTCATCAGAACATTGTGAACCCGTGTCTGTAGGCCAAACATTATCACAAAACGAATTGCTTTTCTGACGATATCCCCCCCCCCCCCCCCCGCTCTGAACTTGCAATATGCACATTGTTATGTATTTTCAGAAGCACACTAATCTGCACATATATCTAGTTAAGTGATCAGATAATTCAGCAGACTAGGCAATCAGGTTAATCTAAAGCCAAAGGAGCAGTTGATTAAAGAATCAAACAATTGTCCTCCAAGGGATAAGAGATGTTCTTTCGTTGGCAGGCAAAATGAAAATAAGAAGTACAGCAGGAATTTTGCAGTATAATTTAACATACAATTTAGAATTAAGGCCACACAAAGCCAGGAATTAAGACATTTTACCACATAGTAAATCTAAAGGCATATTTAGCTTTCATGCCTCCTTTACACACAATTTTTAAGCATGTTTTTTATAGTGACTTTTACAAGTGTTTTTGCATTTGTTTTTTATTTTGTAACATTTTGTAAGGGTCCTTACACATGAATTTGGCTCTGGCTTTTTTAATGCTAAAAAACACCAGAATACACATGTTCTTTTTTGGCACCTGAGTTTTTGCTCTATTTTTGTGGGCTTTTTTCTGAGGTTTTTGCAGTGTTTTCTTAGCACTAGCATTTTCTTCACTACATTTTGGGATGAACACATCTATCCTAAGATAACTAAGAAATAATATAAGGACAGACTAGATGGAATATGTGGTATTTTTCTGCTATCAATATTCTGTTGGTGTCATTTATTAAACTGGTGTAAAGTAGAACTGTGTTACTTGCCCATATCAACCAATCAGATTCTGCCATTTATTATCCAAAGAAGATGTCAAAAAGGAAAGTTGGAATCTGATTGGTTGCTATAGGCAACTAAGCAAGTTCTACTTTACACCAGTTTGATAAATGACCATATTTGTTTGTCTATTTTTGAGGACAGAACGATTTTCCATTTTCGCAATTTTAGTTTTTTATTCTCTGCCTTCCAAGAGCCATAACTTTTTTTTTTTAATTTTCCATTCACATAGCCATATAGGGCTTGATTTTTGTGGGACAAGTTATAAATTCTAATAACATCATTTTATATTGCATATGATACAGTGCAGTGTTTCCCAACCAGTGTGACTCCAGCTGTTGCAAAACTACAACTTCCAGCCTGCCTGCACAGCCAAAGGCTGTCTGGGCATGCTGGGAGTTGTAGTTTTGCAACAGCTGGAGGCACGCTGGTTGGGAAACACTGATATAGTGTAGTGAAATTGGACAAATAAAAACACAATTGCACCATAGTTCCATTTGTTTAGTTTTTACGGCATTCCCTAAGCGGTAAAACTTGAATGTTACCTTAATTCTATGGGTCAGTACAATTAGAGTGATACCACATTTATGTAGTTTTTAGTTTTTTAATCCCGGAAAAAATAAAAACTTAAAAAAAAATATGATTTTTTTCTTTGCATTGCCATATTTTGACCCCCATAACTTTTTATAGTTATGTCTATGGATCTGTGTGAGGGCTCTTATTTTTCTGTAGTTTTTATTGATACCATTTTGGAGTGTATATGACTTTTTGATCACTTTTTATAAATTTTTGGGGATGTGACAAAAGAGCGGGGAATCAATTATTCACTCTATGGCGTAAATACATTTACATTTTTGATAGACCAGGCATTTTGAGGTGCAGCCATGCAAATGATCTTTATTTTTTAATTGTTTATTCATTTTTCATATAGGGAAAGCTGGGTTATTTGAATTTTTATGTATTTTATAATATTTTTCAAATCTTTTTTAACTTTTGTTTCACTTACTTTTAAATCCCCTTAGGGGACCTGAACATGTGGCCTCTCATAAACTGCAATGTATTACCATTGCAGCCTATGGGAGTACCATTGTGTTTTTATGGAGCCCTGCTACAGGCAAGGCTACATAGAAACTATTGCTGTTGTAATCTTGGATCCTTCAGAGGAACCAAGGCTATGACAATGAATGAACGGCTCCCTTGATCGTTGTGATATCTATCTTAGATGCCGTGGTCACAATTGAACATGCCATCTGAGGTATTAGCCCAGGTGTCTGCTATGTGAAACAGCAGGCACCAGGTAGCTATGGGGCTGTTTATGTTTTGGAGTGGACACCATCTTTAAAGAGATGACTGAGAGGTACATGTATGACACATTTAACCAAGGGGTTAAAGGATCAAAGAAATTTTGCATCAACACTATATGATTTGAGGAAAACAATTAAAATGTACAATTCTGGAACATCATACTCTCAGGGAGTTAGTATATTTGTAAATAATATTCTCTCTCTTAGGCCCCTTTCACACGGGCGAGTTTTCAGCGTGGGTGCAATGCGTGAGGTGAACACATTGCACTCGCACTGAATCCGGACCCATTCATTTCTATGGGGCTGTGCACATGAGCGGTGATTTTCCCGCATCACTTTTGCGTTGTGTGAAAATCGCAGCATGTTCCACTTTCTGCGTTTTTCACGCAACGCAGGCCCCATAGGAGTGAATGGGGCTGCGGGAAAATCGCGAGCATCCGCAAGCAACTGCGGATGCGGTGCGATTTTCCCGCATGGTTGCTAGGAGACGATCGGGATGGGGACCCGATCTTTATTATTTTCCCTTGGCCGTGCTGCGGGCGGGTTGTGGTCATGCTGCAGTAAAGAACCGTGTGGCCAATTAGCCAGCACCTGCCTTTCATTTAATAATGAAGACCGCACTGTATAGTCCTTCTTGATTGTAGGACAATATGCATATTATTGCTGTTCTTGCCTGCAATCTCCTTGACAGTAAACATCTACTGACATCTAGTATAGTAGATGCTTCAGGGAGTGGAGAGGAACTTGTACATTAATGGAATTGAAATAATGACAAATGGGAGAAAAGAAAAATACATAGAGAGAAGACTAAGGTTGACAACAGACCTACATGGGGAAGTAAAATGAGGAAACAAGATCAACCTAAGGTAATACATCTTTGAGATCATGTATTAACTGATGCACAAAAAATGGGATTGTTAAAAGGCTTGAGTTTTTCCCCAACCAATCATATGGATTTATTTGCAATGACTAAGGATCTGCATTTATTTGCAAGAAAATTGGTTTTAAAAAGACATGAGAAAAAAGATTTTAATCAGATGTTTACTACTAATGAAGAAAGGAGATTTTGGAATCAATGGCTAATGAGGAGAAGGGGAAAAGGTAGGTACCACCATAGAGTGATTTATATTCTGGCCATAGTTAACTAGTTTTGGGCACATCTGTGTGTGTGTTTAGGCCACAACCGTATATACAGTATTCCAGCATAGAATACATTTTTGGGATAAATTTGTATCCAATATAGAACTACATCTGAATACAGTGTGTATATTACAAATTCTGTTATCTTGGGCCTAGTTTACTGGCCGACATCTGTTGTATTTTGCTTCCAATACCGAACTACGTCTGAATACAGTGTGTATATTACAAATTCCATTATCTTGGGCCTAGTTTACTGGCCGACATCTGTTGTATTTTGCTTCCAATACCGAACTACGTCTGAATACAGTGTGTATGTTACAAATTCCATTATCTTGGGCCTAGTATACTGGCCGACATCTGTTGTATTTTCCTTCCAATACCGAATTACAACTAAATACAGTGTGTATATTACAAATTCCATTTTTTTTGGGCCTACTATACTGGCCAAAATCTGTTGTATTTTGCATCCAATACTGTACTGCATCAGAAAACTGTGTCTTTAGCAGTGAGTTAAACAATCTGCGCCACATCTACAGACAAAACCATTAATATGAAGAAGGCAAGCACAAAGGGACAGGGAAGTGGGCGTGATGCTGATGGTGCACGCAGAGGCAGTGGCCCTGGGCACAATGAAACTGTGCCTGCTGCCAGTGCACCCGGGAAATTTTTTTTAAATAAAATGTACCCAGCTTCATGTCCAAATTAGCTGGGCGGCCTTGATTCCCAAACTCTTGAGCCTTCACAGTTGCAAGAAGATGGCGGTGGTGATCGGCAATCATTCGTTCACGAGGAGGAGGATGATGAGACACAGGTGCCAAACACTCAGGTTGCAGTTAGGTCAAGTCAGGAGGATAAGCAGAGTGAGGAAGTGGAAGAGGAGGTGGTGACTCAACATGGGAAGGTGAAAAGCCGAGCGATGACAGCAGTACAGAGGGGGAGGGATCCGCAGCACCGCAACAGTCTGGAAGAGGCAGTGGTCTTGCAAAAGGGAGACGTTGGTCAACACCAAACAGGCCTGCAACCATTACACTGAGCAGCCTGATGTCCCCGGCCGCCACTATTTTTCACGGTGTGCCGTGCCCGCCTTACACCAGCATGTATCCCAGAACATCACCCGTGCCCTGACCAATGCACTTACTGGGAAGGTCCACCTCACCACGGACACATGGACAAGAGCTGGCGGCCAGGGACGCTACATTTCCCTGACCGCATACTGGGTGAATGTTGTGGAGGCCAGGAGTGAGTCGTACCCTGGGATGGCAGAGGTGCTACCCACGCCCAGGATTGCTGGCCCTACGTCCATCAGGGTCTCCGCCAGCAGCTATGTGACTGGCTCCAACTCCAACTTCTCCTCCTCTGCCGCCTCCTCCTCCACTTCCACCTCCAACAGCAGTCAGCCATCAGTCGCTAGCTGGAAGCAGTGTAGCACTGCTGTGGGTAAGCATCAACAACACACCACCGCAGAGCTGTGGCAGGTTATAAAGGACCAGACCGAGCTGTGGCTCTCGCCACTCAACCTACAACCAGGCATGGTTGTGTCTGACAATGGCCGTAACTTGGGCACTTGTTGAATACTAGCTGCAACATGTTCGTCGCTCTGAATGTGGCAGATGAGCAAATGGGGGAGAACATTACACAGGGTGATAGCCATACCACCCACAGTTCGTCTTCTCAGCGCGTTTTGGGCCATGAAAAGGAGGAGGAGGAGCTGGAGACACTTGCCTCTGCTACAGAGGCTAATACCCATGGAACTTTAATTCCATCTGTTCAGCGGAGCAGAAGAGGAGGAGGAGGGCATGGAGAGTCATCCTGATGTTAACATCGACGTCTTGCCTGTTGGCACTCTGGCACACATGGCTGACTTCATGTTTGGCTGTCTTTCCCGCAACCCTCGCGTTATGCGCATTTTAGATAACACAGATTACTGGGTATTTACCCTTCTCGACCCCCGCTACAAAGATAACTTCTCATCTCTCATTCCTGTGGTGGAGAGGAGTGGGCATTGATGTCAGACCTATGTAAGTAAAACTGTGCAATAATAGAAGGTACTTGTTGAGAGATTGCTCCAAAATTTCCCATCTGACAATGCGGCCGCCAGAGACCATACTTCCTTAGGCAACCGAGGAAGGGAGACAAGGGGAACACACAGCAGTATCAACAGAGGCAGGGCAACACTTTCCAAGGCATGGGACACTTTCATGACACCCCACCAGCGACCTCACCCTGAAGCACGGCCTAGTGCTACAAGGAGGGAAAAGTTTTGGAAGATTGTGAAGGAATATATTGCAGACCGTGTCAGCGTCCTAAATGATCCCTCAGTGCCTTACAACTACTGGGTGTCCAAGCTAGACACGTGGCACGAACTTGCGCTCTACGCCTTGGAGGTGCTGGCCTTCCCTGCTGCCAGCGTATTGTCTGAGCGTGTATTTAGTGCTTCCGGGGGCATTATAACAGATAAGCGTATCCGCTTGTCCACTAATAATGCTGACAGGTTGACTCAGATAAAAATGAACAATGCCTGGATTGCCCCTGACTTCTCCACTCCACCAGAGAAAAGCTGAGCTAATGAACAAAAGCGCAATTTAACTGTATGCTTTATAATGTACTCAATCCACAAGATTCAGATGAACCCTTTTCACAACAAAAAGGGTAGAATGTTTTCTCCTCCTTCTCCTCTTCCATACAGTATATATGCCCTCACTACAATGTTTTGTAGGGTCCTCTCACCTTCAGGCCCTCACCTCCAATGTCTTATATGGTCTGCTCACCTGTAGGCCATTACTGCAATGTTTTATGGGGTTCGCACACCTTTAGGCCCTCAAATATAATGTTTTACAGGGTCAGCTCAGCAGCAGGCCCTCACCCCTAATGTTTTAGAGGGTAACCAGCAGGCACTTGCTCCAAATGTTTTTGAGGGTCACCAGCAGGCCATCAATCATCATTTTTCAAGGGTGTGTATGATGCCCTTCTTTATGTGTAATAAAGGGTGTATTAGAGTACCGGTTCCTGGTAATTTTTGGCAGCCCTTTCACTTAGTGCATAGGCTTTATGATTGCAGGAGTCCCACTACCTGAACGATTGTACCACAATGTGAAATAGGCCCTGAGTGCATCAGTGTACCTGAACAATTGTAGCACCATGTGAATGATGCCCTCCTTTATGTTAGCACTTGCACTGTATATACAATTGAATATACAGGAAAGAATGTTTCCTAACAATTTTTCCTCTAAAAAGATTGTTTTGTTTGGGAAGGCGGGGTTTGGGCGTTTTTTTGTCAGTCTGTAAAAGTGGCGTACAACTCGGACAACATGGTTCCCAGCAGCGACATTGGAGCCCAAGATGCATCTAGACATGGTCCCCCTGCTGCTCCTGATCGATTTTAGAGGTGTTTCCATCACTTTCAGACCTTTTCTTATGATCTAGGCACCCTCCCCTCATCCGAGCAGAGGGTGACTGGTTGACTCCCATTGACTTCCATTATACTCGGGTGCTCGGCCGAGTGCATGAATATCGCTATGTGTTTGGACCGAGTACCCGAACACCCGAACACTTTGGTGCTCGCTCATCACTACTTGTCAGTCATTCCATCAGCAATCGATCACTGAAGCGATTGCCAACAGTATTCGTGCACTCATCCAACGGTGCAGAAGCTGAATGTGCTCCTGGCCAAGTTGCTGGTGCTGCAGTCCCTCCCTTTCCAAGTGGTGGACTCTGCACCTTTCAGGAGAACTGATGGCTTGTGCTGAGCCGAGATGGAAAGTCCCAAGCCGTCATTTCTTTGCCAAAAAGTACCAGCCCTGCACAAGTATGTATAACAGAAAGTGGGCCAGTCCTTGAGCCTGTCGGTGTCTGCCAAAGTGCACTGCGCCGACGTGTGGAGCTGTAACTACGGTCAGGGACAATACATGTCCTTTACAGCCCACTGGGTGAATGTGGTTCCTGCACAGCCATACCAGCAACTTGGCCAGGTGACGCCGCTTCCGCCTCCACGTTCTCATGCCGTTGGTCCAGTAACAATGTCCACCTCTGCCTCCTCATCCTCTACCATGTCCTCAGCCTCCACTGCAGGGACAATTCACAGTGCCTCACTAGCATACTACATGTGCAGGGCACGGCGGTATCATGCTGTTCTGCACCTAGTTTGCCTGGACGAACGGAGTCACACAGGCGAGGAACTGCTCCGTGTCCTTCATCAAGAAATCGAATCCTGGCTTTCTCCTCGAAAACTCAAAATTGGAACCATGGTCACTGACAACGGGAAGAACATGGTGTTGGCACTGCATCAAGGAGGGTTGAGCCATGCGTCCTGCATGGTGCACGTGTTCAATCTGGGTGTAAAGCGGCTCCTGAAGTCTTCTTCCCATCTGCAAGTCATCCTGAAAATGGCCAGGAAACTTTGCCTGCACTTCAGCTACTTGTAGAGAAATGGGTGATTTTTCTACACAGTTGACAGGAGAGGAGGAGAAGGAGCAGTCAGAGGAAGAAGAGGCAGTGGACCCAGTCACACCGTGGCAGTATGCAGTGGAGATGGAGGCAGGGAGTCCCTCCGATTCACTTGCGCAAATGGCCCGATGCATGCTCACTTGCGTAGTGACAGCCGAATTGTCAACATTCGCCAGAGGGATGACTACTGGCTCTCCACCATGTTAGACCCTTACTACCGGTCCAAAATGGGGGCCTTTTTCACACCCACTGAAAGGGAGGACAAACTGAACTACTATCGAGACATTCTATGTAGTCAGTGGGCCGCTGCCTATGTGCGCCATTGCCCATCCTCACGCAGGTCTGACCGGGGGGGCCCTCTGTACTCACGTTCCACTGCCATGGCTGCTGGGGTGGGGGCAGGAGCAGTACCAGCTCGATCAGCAGCAACTTAAGTTTAGAGTCGCTGATAAGCACATTTCTTCACCCGCCTACTGAAAAAACTACTCACCAGCAGCAGCAGATAGACATAGAGCAGAACCTGAACCAGCAGGTTGTGGCATACTTGGAGTGCACCCTGCCACCCCACATCGAAGATCCACTGGACTACTGGGCAGCCAAACTCGATCTGTGGCCGCAACTGGCCAAGTTTGCCCTGGACAATCTTTCCTGCCCGGCCAGCAGTGTGGCATCAGAGCGGGTGTTTACTACAGCGGGGGCCATAGTTACCCCAAGGAGAACTTATCTGTCCACCCAAAATGTAAAGAAACTGACCTTTGTGAAAATGAATCAGGCGTGGATCAACCAGGATTTTCAGACACCAATGCCTGATGCATCAGACTAGATCATCCATGGTGCCACACCAACAATTTGACAAAAGAGACCTGTTTCTTCTGACTACCAGCTTCAGCTACTATTCTGATGCTGCCACCTGTCTGATGCCACACCTGCTTCCAGGTGCTCCCACTGTTAGCCACCATCTTCAGCTGCTACTGGTATTGCTCCCCACCTACCCACTCTGTTACTGGGCCACTCTGTGGTCACCTCATGCTGCTGCCACTTCACCACTTTGTGGTCTCTGCATGCTGCTGCCACCTCAACACTATGTCTCTGGGCCACTCTATGGTCTCCTCATGCTGCTGCCACCTCAACACTATGTCTCTGGACTACTCTGTGAGCTCCTCATGCTGCTGCCAGATCACCACTAATTCACTGGGCCACTCTGTGGTCTCCTTACGCTGCTGCCACCTCAATACTATGTCACTGGGCCACTCTGTGATCTTCTCATGCTGCTGCCACCTCAACACTCTGTGGTCTCCTCATGCTGCTGCCACATCACCACTATGTCACTGGGCCACTCTGTGGTCTCCTCATGCTGCTGCCACCTCACCACTACAGATGTAGCAGGGTTAATACACAAACTCTTAAATCAAATTTCTTAACTCATCACATTATCTTGAAACAAAAGCCATTGGAAAGCAATTGAAGGTGTTTGCTTAACACATTTAGTTTAGATAACACGTCTCATAAAGCATGTGTGTTAACTGTACTACATCTGCATGTCACTTCACAACACTGTGGTCTCCTCATACTGCTGCCACTTCACCACTCTGTGGTCTCCTCATGTTGCTGCCACATCACCACTTTTTGGTCTCCTCATGTTGCTGCCACATCACCACTATGTCATTGGGCCACTCTGTGGACTTCTCATGCTGTTCCCACCCTCCCCACTACATGACTGGGCCACTATTTTGCTTTTTGGCCTGGTTGACATAATCATTTATTTGACCCTTCTGATATGTCAGAAGGAAGTAAAAATGAGAGACACAATGGATCCTGTCATTGTAGGAGCTGTAAGGCCTATATGGTCCCATCAGAATTGGCTTATGATTTGGTAGCCAAAAGCAGGAGTGGGTACAAAACACAGAAGACATGCAAATATTCTATTCATGTGTCATCTCTGTTTTAGGTCCACTCCTGTTTTTTTGGCTCTAGCAATACTGATGGATTAATGACAAAATGCTGACCGAGTGAAGGCGGATGCTCAACAGACAGGATCCGTTTTGGGGGTTATTGTTCTGACGGATCAGAGGATGGGCAAAATAATCAGTGATGTCAACACAAACTTACTGCTGACACCCTCTCCACTCTGTCGGGGGGCTCTACTTGTATAAGCGTTTAATAAAACAGGTTCTGTAGACATCTATGTGAAATCAGCTGACGACAGTGTAAAAGGAGTGCACTGCTTCTTGACTCTAACATTGACCTGTAAGGCTGAGTTTACACTTGAGTTATTTGGTCAGTTTTGGCACCGTAACTGCCCAAATAAGTGAAATATGCAGTGATTCTAAGAGCGACGCCTGTCATGTGCATGTCATATTGACTCACAGCATTGTTTCACTACCACAGCAGACTCCTTATGTGTATTACTGCAAGACAAAGTGTTCTACACCACTCTACAGGTTATCTGCAGCCAGGAAATAGTAGTTTTTTAATGCAATTCACCACAAATAAATTTGGATCAAATCAAATCTTTTCAGAAAATTCGGCAAGCCGACCAAATTGAATTTTTGAGAAATACGTTCATCTCTAGTTGCTTACAACCTTCAATATCTGTTCCTGTGCCACTGACATTTTTCATGACATTGTAAGATACTGTAGCAGGACTAAGTCACTTAAGAAAAAAAAAAAACTTTCCAGCACTGTGTCTCTTCAGAAGGATCTACTATAGATATAGTAAAAAAATTACAAAACTATAGCTATTTAGGTAAATTTTAGTGATTCAGGAATGCATTATTACCGATGTAGTATAGACTTCCACCATGCAATGGATAACAGAAGGAATATGGCAAGCCCTCATATTGCCTTTGACAAACACTGGCATTTTCTGGAATGCCTATTAACATTTCCTCACGTGTGCCTTACACAAGCACTGAGATTACAAAACCAAGATATGGCTTATACAAGCTGTACGATTACACAATAATTCACACTGACTTGCATACCTGAGGCAGTTATAAAATACAAGACTATGTTTTTGTAAAACACATATAGCAATGCGACAATGTTTATTAAAATAAATCTCACGTGTATCTTATATATACATACAGTTAGAGAAGGGGTTCCAGCAGTAGAAATGAAGCCTATGATGCATCATGCAACTCTTATTCCTCTGATATATCGGTTAGCAAACAGAAAATATTCCTTAGGCCCCTTTCAGACGAGCGAGTTCCACGCATCGGACATAATGCTGTCAGTGTTATCCAATACATTCCAGAACTGTAAGGGTTACATAGCATCATAAATCAATATAATGCTATGCGACCCGGGCAGTGCTGAGAGGACAGGACGGGAGCTGCCACATACTCGCTGTGAGTCTGATGCATCTGAAAGGAGCCTTACATTTAGGCCACTTTAACATGGTCCGGATTTGGTCAGTATTTGTCATCAGTATTTGTAAGTCAAAACCAAGATTGGGTCCAAAACACAAAAGAGGAACAAATCTTTCTATTATACTATTTCTCCACTCCAGGTTTTGGCTTACAAATAACTGATGCAAAATACGGACCAAATACGGACTATATAAAAGTGGCCTTACTGACCTTAGAAAGGAATAAGAAATTAAAGGAAAGGCTTCCTACTGGATTTGCTTATGGCTCTTGATTCAAAATAACTGCATTGAAAACTGCTACAAAAAGCTATATGTGGTGCAGTCTTCTTGGCTTTTTGCTGCTTGTGAGAATTGGAAGAAGCTGGGAATGTAGCAGTGGCAGCATCGCAGACTGGCGAGTCTTCATTTTTTTATGTTCAGGGGCTTCAGGGACATATGTCTGTACCAAAGGGTTGTTGGCCGGACAACCCCTTTAACCCCTTTTTCCATTCACATAGCCATAGAAGGGCTTGTTTATTGTGGGACAAATTGTACTTTCTAATGTCGCCATTTACTGTCGCATACGATGCGGTGGGAAGCCGAAAAAGAATATAAAATGGGGAGGAGTTATAAAAAAAAATGCCCAATTTTGCCACAGTTTTATAGGTATTGTTTTTACAGTGGTAAAACTGACCTGTTGCCTTCATTCTCTGGGTCAGTACGATACCAGATGTTTATGAAAAAAAAACGTTGGCAAAAAAAAGTTTTTTTGCATCGCCATATTAAGACAACATAACTTTTTTTTTTTAAGCGTATAGAGGTTTTATTGATACATTTTGGAGTGTGCATGACTTTTTGATCACTTTTTATGAAATTATTTTGGAGAGGTGAAGTGACAAAAAAATTGCAAATCGCCAGTTTGATGTTTTTTTTTTGTTTACATTATAACATTCACCATATGGAACACATATTTTTAGATTTTAATAGTGCGGGTGTTTTTGTATGTGGCCCTGCCTATGATGTTTATTTTTTTAACTATTTATTTTTATTTTGGGGGAAAAAATCCAAAGCCGAACTTGGGTTTGTGCCTCATTAATGAAGCAAGTTTGGATTTGGATTTTGAAACAGTAATGTATGCGCAGAACCAAACTGTAACAAACATGCAAGAAATAGATGGGCTCTGCCCACTGTTGAGCGAATCGAAGTTAACAAAGTGGACTTCATTCCGAGTTTCAGAAACAATTTAATTTGTCACAAAGCTGAATTTCCTCACGCTTTGTGGTAACTAATCAATTCTTCCTGAAATGGTGGTAAAAAACAAAAAAATACATACCCACTTCATCCACTTGCTCGCAGAGAGGCTGTCGCGGCCATATTGATTGAAGAAAACACACAGATGCCACAGATGCCACAGATGCCACAATCAGCGTTGAACGTGGCTTCTAAGAGGTTCAATGATGGGGGGAGGGGCAGCGCAATCGGTGTTTCCCATCATTGTGCCTGCTACTTACAATGGAATGTGATTTGTGGTGATTTGTAATTCATAACAAATCGAATTTCTTTGTGAACTTCGGCTATGAATTTTTTAAACTTCGCTCATCTCTAGCTGTGGCAATCACCTGTTTTGAATGGTGAATCCTGTGCTATCTATCTATCTATCTATCTATCTATCTATCTATCTATCTGATAACCGTCTGATAATCGTCATTCTAATGCTGCCTGTCATAATGAGATGATTGCTGAAAAGTGATCTGAACAGACCAAGAAGTTACGTCTATTATTAGGCTTAGTGACCAGTTAAAAAAACTTCAGTTTAGTTATAGTGACATGGAAAATGAAATTTAACCACCAAAAATTCTTTAAAAAAATATGTTTAACATAAAAGCTTGATTTAAAGAATAGGTCATTTTATGATGATACATTCCCTTTAAAGGGTCACTAACTTTTCACAAAACTTTTGACATGGCATATTAAATTAGTGGGTGTTTGAGTGCTGAGACCTCCACCGATCCCTAGAACGAGGGGAGAGAAGTGTGTGCACATCGTGTTCTCTCACCTCCCTGCTGAGGACAGAATTGAGACAGGCTCATAGACTTCTTGCGTGGCGTGGAGAGAAACTGTTCTATACGTGTGCTTTTCTCCCTTTGTTCTAGGGATCGGTGGGGTCTCAGTGCTCAGACCCCTGATATAAACGTTTCATATGTCTCTATGACATATCAAAGGTTTTGTGAAAATTTTGTGACCCTTTAAAGAAGGTAGCGTTATGATTGATGTTGTCGGGTGGCTGCGTCCACTATCATACTTAATATATACCTCTGCTTTACTATAGGTGGCTGTGCCCAATAAAAAATTTTTGAGAGAAAATTTTTGTGACCCTTTAAGAAATCCGTCAGATTAAAAAAAATAATAATAATGAATGATCAGTTAATTATATGTAGATAGCATTTGTATAGTCAATATATCAGAAAACCTTTCTGTTTTGTAATGGTAGAATCAGGCAGTATATTGGGTGGTTATCGTTGTTGGCAGAACACACTGTAAAGTGATACCTCTATTAAAAAGTAATGCAGTGTAATCCATAATATTATTTCCCATTACTGTGTTTTACATTACTTCAGTTAATAATCTAGACAGTGGTATACAACACCTTTTGAGCAGCTCTGCATTTTCCCAGCCAGTGTTTTTTAAGGCTTTGCAAAATGTGTTTTGCTTGAGTTACAATAATGCCAGTCTTGCTAGGTCACGTAAGGACACAACTAGTCCGGAATGTACTTTTTTATCTGCAATCTTCTATTAGTACATTAAATCGTAGCTATACTGCACATATGTTATCACTGCTGACAATGTGTGTGATATATCTGCAAACCAAGGGGGTACTCTAAGCAAAGAACCATAAGGGGCGTTATAAGGCTGGAGTTTAAGTTTATACTGGCACTGGCCACATGGAGGGATCACAGCATTTCACATGCTCAGTGCGTCTCGTCAGTGGTGGAGCAATTTGTGCAGCATGTACACATTTTAATGGGCCTGGGTAGTCACAAAAGTTGGTCAGGGCAACCAACAGCTACCTGGGGGGGGTTAGCTCACTGCAGACAGGCACGGCTGGTCCTAAAGGTTTTTACCAATGAGTAGGGGACTAGGGATGAGCGAATCGACTTCAGATGAAACATCCAGTCGATTCGCATAAAACTTCGTTTCAATACTGTACGGAACAAGTGCTCCGTACAGTATTAGAATGTATTGGCTTTGATGAACCGAAGTTATTACTTTGCAAAGTCTCGCGAGACTTCACGTAATAACTTCATACATTGATTTCTACAGTAAAAAAACATTTCCCGAACTGTTTTTTTTATAGTAGAAATCAATTTATGAAGTTATTATGCGAAGTCTCGCAAGACTTCGCGGAGTAATAACTTCAGCTATCGAAGCCAATACATTCTAATACTGTACGGAGCACTCGCTCTGTACAGTATTGAAATTAAGTTTTGTGCGAATCGATTTTGGATGTTTCATCCAAAGTCGATTCGCTCATCCCTAATGGTGACGTCAGAGGAGATATTCCTTAGCTTGGCAGTGAGGTGTTGTGGTCTGTCAGGTTTCCCAACTGTATAAAGTTTCTGTTAAATAAAGTATGGACACACCACCATTTTTTGGTTTGCTTTGTTTGTTTATTGGTTTTGGGGCTTGTGTCTCAAGGCCAGAAATACCATGGAGATCCATACTCACCTGCTCACTGCAACTCCTTTCCACGTTTTTTATTTTTTATTCTGCTCCCCAGCCAGTGATACCTGTGGAAAAATCCATATACGCCTGCTCCCTGATGTTCAGTTCTGGTTCCAGGGCTGTCTTCATTGGACTTCTGGTCCCTGTCTGTCAACTTCTGCACAGATGGGGTCATATGAGCCACTGCAGTTAATAACTAGTCTTAGTGGTGACATGTCCCAAGGTAGAATGTGACCCAGTAGTGACATGGTGTTTGGAGACATCACCACTGAGGCTAGTCATTGACTGCAAGAGCATATGTGACACCGTTGGTGTGGACGTTGACTACAGGGTGCACTTAGGGTATTTTCACACTAGCAGCATGGCTATCCGGCAGGCTGTTCACCCGCCGGATCCGCCATGCCACAAGTACCCGTGTGCTGCTGCTCCGTCCTCATTGACTATAATGGGGCGGGGGCGGAATTACGGCGCAGCACGGCAGTGCACGGCAGGGATCTCCGGACTAAAAAGTCGGACCTGCAGTACTTTAAGTCCAGCGATCTCCGGCCGTGCACTGCTGAGCGGCGCCGTAGCTCTGCCTCCCGCCCCATTATAGTCAATGAGGACGGAGCGGCAGCACGGCAGCACACGGGTACTTGTGGCATGGCGTATCCGGCGGGCTGTTCACCCGCCGGAACAGCCTGCCGGATAGCCATGCCGCAAGTGTGAAAGTACCCTTAGCCTTTCTGTTGTCTGTTCATACTTGGAAAACATTACATACAGCGCTACAAAACATACAGGGTAATACAGTGCCGCATACCTCTTACACCCAGTGAGGTCATCATTGATGTAGATGTTCTCTTTTCTCATCTTCTCTCTTCAGACCAGCTTGATCAATTCCTTCAGCCGTGTCTGGTCTCTGCAGAATTTGCCACACAGACATCTTAGATTCTCCACTTTTCTATCACCCTCCCCTTTCTGGTGCTCAATTTTTTTTTATCCTGCTGCTACCCCCAATACTGTGCCCACTGTGCTCCCCAATATATAATATATATAACACATTATAAGGGGGCATTTTTTGTTCTGGTGCTCATTTTAAGGGGGCATTTTCTACTGTCACATTATAAGGTGAATTATTACTACTGGGGGGGGGGGGGCATTATGGTGGGCTTTATTACTACTGGGGGACTATGGGGAACATAATCACTAGTATGGGCACTATGGGAGCATAGAGATGTCACTGGATGTAAGAGGTAATGGGGCGCTGTATTACCCTGTATGTTTTGTATTCATATACATTATGTTAGGAGGGAAGGGGTTAGGTTGAGAATTTAGTGTTTGGACTAGGGTAGGGGGGACGCTGTTTCAATTTTTGCCTCAGGCAGCAGAAAGGTGAGGTGCACCCCTGCTCCTCAAATGTACTAACCTTTATAATAAAAGAGACTATGTACAGTACTAATATGTTTTTTATGGGGGGGGGGGGGTTATTTTTATTTTTTTTATAAAACGGGATCATTTGTGATTCCTTTACTCATTTGTTTAAGTTGTTCTTGGATTGTCTATCTTGATATCACTGACATTGATGTTATGGTATTTATGGTCCCACTAAAGTGACATAGGTCATATTAGTGTCCTAATAGCATATGTTCAGGGAGTATCACTGGCATACCTTTTACCTTGCTGTACTGAGAAGAGTAGTTGACTATGCTTTGCAGTACAGGGGCTTTCTGCACAGACACGCATAATGTTTGATATATATTCCACAACATAGGAGCCTATGGTTGACATATAGTATACAGGTGTATATGTTGGAGATTTATGTTTGATGCATACACCGGGGGATTTTCCTGCTCTATTTGCCTAACATAAATGAAAAATAAAGGCCCAGATTTACTAATCCTGTAAATGGCATAAAATTAGACAGGTTATGTATACCTGCACCAGATTTATCAGGCAAAACTTTAACCCTATACCAACTATTGGTTGGCTTACTTTGAGATAAATTTTTACGCCAGAATTAAGGCATAATTTTAGTACAAAATGGTGCATTTTATGCCACATCCTTCTCCTGTTAAGCCCTGCCCCCTTCTCAAGCAAGTTGGGAAAAAAAGGGTAGAAACCCTAGTTGCACCATATTGTGCCAAAATTTTTCCAATTTGCGCCACCTTTTAGACCGATTCTAGGCACAGACACATTAGTAAATATGGGCCACAGAGTGAACAATCCTTAAAGTGTCACTAACTTTTCACACAGCGTTTGATATGTCATAGAGACATATGAAAATTTGTGATTGGTGGGGGTCATGTATGCTGAGACCCCCATAATTTTCTGGAATGAGGGGAGAGAGGTGTGCACCTGCCGTATTCTATCTCCACGCTGTTGAGGACGGAATCATGACAGGCCCATAGACTTCTATGGAGCCCGTCTCGTGCAGTGAGGAGAGAGAGCGCTATATGCACGCAATTCTCTCTCCTCATTCTAGAGACCCCCAACGATCAGAACTTTTGAAATGTCTCTATGACATGTCAAAGTTGTGTAAAAAGTTAGTGACGCTTTGTAAAATGATCTAATTTTGTATGTGTCAAAAAAGAAAACTGAGCACACAAGTCATTCCGTCTGGCAACTAAAATAGCATCATAATTAGTTTTACATACTGAGAATGCGCTAATTTACTGTGAGCCATTATTACCGAACACCTGCACCTGAATGGGAGATTCAATTAGATATTCATTCTGCTGAACTCCGCTTCACGACTCCACTACAGTCATGTTTTCCCTCTGATCACGTCAGAGGTTCCTCTGTCAATGTACAGCCAGGAGATAACACAAAGTGGTTCTGCGAGCGGTTAATTTTTTGCAAAAATTAGATAAGTTGTTTGAGCTCTTGGTTCAGTAAGAGGTACTGTGGTGTTTCATTGCACTGTTTGCATAAGATTTCTTGTCAGCAAACTGAGTTATGTAAATCAAGATTTTTGTAACGTGCCCGCCATACCTAACAGCTTCCAGATTCTTTTCCAGACTACGTAATTTTAGTTGGAGCATGGGTTATGCTGGAAAATGCAATTCATAAGGTCCTATAGCAAAATAAAATGGGGCCCCCACCACCTAGTGTAAGAAAATGTAAACGGCAGCATTAGTAGCAATAATTAAAGGCACCATATATCAGAAAACCCATACTGTAGGAAAAAAAATTGTCATATTGCTATTCCATACAAAAACGTATAGTGAGGGAGATTTATCAAACTGTTGTAAAGTAGAACTGGCTTAGTTGCCCATATCGACCAATCAGATTCCACCTTTCATTTTTGAGAGCTCCTTTGGAAAATGAAAAGTGGAATCTGATTGGTTGCTATGGGCATCTGAGCCAGTTCTACTATACACCAGTTTGATAAATCTCCCCCAATGTTCCTGCACCTGATTAAGATCCCTTAAATCTCTATGACCCATATCATGTGCCATGGCTGCTAGGGCTAGAGCTACACCCATGGAGTTGGTGTACATGGTAGTTTGTGGTGAATATGACATAAAAATGTTAGCACAGTTCACTAGGCATTATTCTTTTTCTTATGCCAGCTCATGGCTAACACCCAATTAAACTAATATTTAAAAGTGTTTTCCGAAATTTTAATACTGATCGGTGGGAGTCCGACACCCGGGACCCCAGTTGATCAGCTGTTTGAAAAGGCACTGGCACTCTTGTGAGTACTGCAGTCTTCTCTTGGCTTACCAAGCACAGCGCCGTACATTGTACAGTGGCTGTGCTTGGTATTGCAGCTCAGCCCCATTCACTTCTATGGGGCTAAGCTGCGCCTAGGCCACGTGATCTATGAATGTACATTACATGGCTTAGGAAAAGCTCAGAGAAGGCCGTGTCAGACCCCAACGATCAGATACTGATGACTTATACTGAGGATAGGTCATCAATATTAAAATCTCGGAAACCCCCTATAATGACAACCTGACATGTTTATTTTACTAAATATTTGCATTCTCCATGCAATAACAATTCTCACACTGGGTTCACACTTGAGCGTACTTGATACGCGCGTTTTAAGCGCATTTTTGTCACGCGTATTACAGCGCGTTCGTGGAAATAGGAAACGCGCATCGTACGCTTGTTCGTGTGATTGACCACTATGGCGTCAATCACAATACGCGCGACAATACACCCCAAAGAAGCTCCTGTACTTCTTTGGGCGTAGGGCGTTTTACAGCGCGTTCGTTCGCACTATAAAACGCCCAGGTGAGAACAATGCCCATAGAGAAACATGGCTTTTCGCCTGTTGAGCGTTTTACAGCGCGTAGGAACGCGCTGTAAAACGCTCAGGTGTGAACCCAGCGTCAATCATCTTTTCTTTTATCTGCATGTTGTGCCGTTGAATTATTATTCCTTCTAGAAGTTTATGAGTGATGTAAGCCGTGCACCAGGGTGGGCTCCCCCGGATACAGCGAAGTCATGAACGAGGGAAACAACTCCACCACAGCTTTTGCCAGAACAGAATTTTACTTAAACGTGTTAATGAGCACAACCACAGGAGTACTCGCGGTCATGACTAAACTGCGACACCTACCCCAACAAGTTTGCAAGGTTGGCAGATGAGGGGGATGACAGTTCATAGAAAGCACTGCTGCAGCCAGACACTTCTGCCAGTCAGGGGAATGTTGGCTCCAGTAAGCAGGGGACCAGGAGAGCAGGGCAGGACAGACAGGTGCTGGTAGTGGAGACTCGATTATTAGGGGTCAGATAGGGCAATCTGTCACAAAGACCGGTATCGTCGAATGGTGTGTTGTCTTCCTGGCGCTCGAGTTCGTCACATAGCGGATCGTGTTGACAGATTACTGGAAGGGGCTGGAGAAGATCCAGCCGTCATGGTCCACATCAGAACCAGTGACAAAGTTAGAGGTAGGTGGAGAATCCTTAAAAATGATTTTAGGGATTTATGTCAAAAGCTTAGGGCAAGGACCTCAAAGGTAGTATTTTCTGAAATACTACCTGTACCTCGAGCCACACAAGAAAGGCAGTGGGAGATTAGGGAGGTTAATAAGTGGCTCAAGAACTGGTGTAAGAAGGAGGGGTTTAGGTTCCTGGAGAATAGAGCCGACTTCGCTGTCGGCTACAGGCTCCATCGTAGGGATGGGCTGCACCTCAATGGGGAAGGGGCAGCTGTGTTGGGGGAGAAGATGGCTAGAAGGTTGGTGGAGTGTTTAAACTAGGGACTGGGGGGGGTAATTACATTATAGGATGGGAAGATAGTGCAGATAGAGACCAGGGGCAAGGTAGTGGGACTGGGGGAGGAACGGAAGGAGGGAATAGAACAGTTTAGAAGGAAAGGTGTAGGGTAAGAAATATACATAAACCTGCTAAATGTATGTATACTAATGACAGAAGCCTGACTATTAAAACTGGGGAACTGGAATTAGTGATGTGTGAGAAGGACTATGACATAGTGGGAATAACTGAGACATGGCTGGATGATAGCTATGATTGGCAGTTAATATACAGGATCGCCAAAACCGGAGAGGGGGAGGGGTCTGCCTTTATGTAAAGTCCTGTCTAAAGCCTACAGTCCGAGAAGATATTAGTGAGGGACATGAACATGTGGAGTCACTGTGGGTACAAATACATGGAGGCAAAAACAATAATAAATTACTAATAAGAGTTTATTATAAACCACCTAATATACCAGAGTCCACAGAAAATCTACTACTAAACGAGATAGACGAGACGGCAAATCATAATGAGGCTATTATGGGGGTCTTCAACTACCCAGATATAGACTAGGAAACTGAAACCTGTACATCTCATAAAGGAAACAGGTTCTTGGCAATAGCCAAAGACAATTAGCTTTCCCAACTGGTTCAGGACCCGACTAGAGGAACGGCCATACTGGACTTAGTATATTAACCAATAGACCTGACAGAACAACAGATGTGCAGGTTGGGGGACACCTGGGAAATAGTGACCATAAAGTAATAACCTTCCAATTATCATTCAAAAGAGTGTTTCTTCAGGGAGGAACAAAAGTACCAAACTTCAAAAAAGTTAAATCTAGCCAACTAAGAGAGGCCATAGACCTAACTAACTGGGACAAAGTCCTCAAAAATCAAAATATAGCCACGAAATGGATATTTTTAAACGCATCCTAAAATCTAATTGTGAGAGGTACATACGTTATGGGAATAAAAGTTTAAGGAACAAGAAGAAAACAATGTGGATAAATAGAACTGTAAAGAAAGCAATAAATGACAAAAAGAAAGCATTTAAATCACTAAAACAGGAGGGTAGCAAAGAAACACTGAAAAGCTATAAGGAAAAAAATATAATATTTAAAAAACAAATAAAAGTGGCCAAACTAGAGACCGAGAGATTAATTGCCAAAGAGAGAAAAACTAACCCAAAAATGTTCTTCAATTATATAAATGGTAAAAAGTATAAATGTGAAGGTGTTGGCCTTTAACAGAGTGATGAGGGGGGAGTTGCAGAGAGCGATGCGGAGAAAGCAAAGCTATTAAATATTTTTATTCTCCACTGTTTTCACTGTTGAAAATAAACTGTCAGATAAAAAGCAGAATGTAAAATTAAATTCTCCATTAAAAGTGCACTGTCTGACCCAGGAAGAAGTAGAGCGGCATCTTAAAAACATTAAAATAGACAAATCACCGGAACCAGATGGCATACACCCCCGTATCCTAAGGGAATTAAGTAATGTTATAGCCAGACCCTTATTTCTGATATGTAAGGACTCTATACTGACAGGGGGTGTTCCAGAGGATTGGCGCATAGCAAATGTGGTGCCAATATTCAAAAAGGGTCCAAAAACAGAGCCCGAAAACTATAGGCTGGTAAGTTTAACATCCGTCGTGGGTAAACTGTTTGCATGTTTTCTAAGAGATGCTATCTTAGAGCACCTCAATGAAAATAAGCAAATAATGCCATATCAACATGGATTCATGAGGGTTCGGTCATGTCAAACTAATTTAATCAGTTTTTATGAGGAGGTAAGTTCTAGACTTGACAGCAGCGAATCAATGGATGTCATATATCTGGACTTCTCCAAAGCTTTACACTGTACTGCATAAAAGGTTAGTATATAAAATGAGAATGTCCTGACTGGGAGAAAATGTCTGCATGTGGGTAAGTAACTGGCTCAGTAATAGAAAACAGAGGATGGTTATTAATGGTACACACTCAGATTGGGTCACTGTCACTAGTGGAGTACCTCAGGGGTCAGTACTAGGCCCTATCCTCTTCAATATATTTATTAATGATCTTGTAGAAGGCTCGTACAGTAAAATATCAATTTTTGCAGATGATTCAGATTATGTAAAGTAATTGACACGGAAGAGGACAGTATACTGCTACAGATGGATCTAGATAGATTGGAGGCTTGGGCAGAGAAGTGGCAGATGACGTTTCACACTGACAAATGTAAGGTTATGCACATGGGAAGGAATAATGTAAGTCACCCGTACATACTAAATGGTAAAACACTGGGTAACACTGACATGGAAAAGGACCTAGGAATTTTAGTGTACAGCAAACTGAGCTGTAAAAACCAGTGTCAGGCAGCTGCTGCCAAGGCCAATAGGATAATGGGTTGCATCAAAAGGGGCATAGATGCCTGTGATGAGAATATAGTCGTACCACTTTACAAATCACTGGTCAGACCACACATGGAGTACTGTGTACAGTTCTGGTCTCCTGTGAACAAGGCAGACATAGTAGAGCTGGAGAGGGTTTATAACTAAAGTAATAACTGGAATAAGGGATCTACAATACCCTGAAAGATTATTAAAATTAGGGTTATTCACTTTAGAAAAAAGATCTAATAACTAAGTATAAATATATCAAGGGTCAGTGCAGAGATCTCTCCCATCATCTATTTATCCTCAGGACTGTGACAAGGGGACATCCTCTGCGTCTGGAGGAAAGAAGGTTTCTACACAAACATAGAAGAGGATTCTTTATGGTAAGAGCAGTGAGACAATGGAACTCTCTGCCTGAGGAGGTGGTGATGGTGAGTTTACTAAAAGAGTTCAAGAGGGGCCTGGATGTATTTCTGGAGTATAATAATAGTACAGGATATAGCTACTAGAGATGGGTCGTTGATCCAGGGAGTTATTCGGGAAGGAATTTTTTTCCCTTAAGTGGGGAAAATTCGCTTCTACCTCACAGTTTTTTTTTTTTTTGCTTTCCTCTGTTTCAACTTGCAGGATAACAGGCTAAACTGGATGGACAAATGTCTTTTTTTGGCCTTAACTAATATGTTACCATGTTACTATGTTACCTTTCCTTTTATTACCCTGAAAAACAAGAATAACTGTATGGGTGCGTGGTGCAGGCTAGCCTGCAGCGCAACAGCTTACAATCTTACAGTGCTCTACAGTATTCCCCCTCCCATAACTGGTCTTGTAGTACGTGCCTGAGTATTCCTTCTGAGCAAAAGGTCAGCCCAGCTTGAGTTTGTGGGAAGTTTATCAGCTCTCCAATGTGAAATGTCATTTTAAGTTATGTAGTCCTTGCAATGAACAGCCAGCAACACTTGGGGCCTGACACAAACAATGATTTCATGAGGTGAGTGCACGATCTTACCGACCTGGGTCTGCTCTGCATTCACTGGTGACTCTGAACAGAACAAATGCCTCTACAACAAGCATGCGGTGCCGCAGTGTATGTAGCTTTGCTCCTCAGCTCTCATCTGCGTTTCTAAAAGCAATCCTCGTTCCTCTGGACAGGATAAGGGCCTTGGACACAATCAGCTTCACTTAGCTGCCGCTCTTTTTTCTGAGGGATGCTTTCACACCTGGATGCTGTCGGATCCTCTGCTGACACAGTTCCTCAGTCTCAGCTCCCTCTAAGATGGCTGCTCACTTTCTCTTCCTCTCCAGTCTCTGTGTAACCCCACCTCTCATGAATATGGAAATATATGCAGTATGTAGCTGTGTTTAGAAAACAGCAGCATCTTGTGGCCAAACAGCAGAATGTCAGTCCAGATCATTTAATGTTTTTCTACACAAACAGTGTTCAGACAAGGAGAGCTGTTTCCCCATCTCACAGTGCTACCATTTGGGAGTGTGTCCCTGCACAGTATGAAACTATCCAATTAGTGCTGCAGAGATACAACCCCAATTGGTAACACTCACTTGGACCTTTATTCATAAACTTCTATCAGGAATAATAGAACAATGGCACAACACACAGTCATAAGAATAAATGCTACAAAAGTGTAATGCAGTGTGGAATACAATCATTTACTAAGACATGTTCGGGAGTGGCAACGAGTTCTCTTATAAGGTCACGGCTGCATGTTGACACTGTCATGGCCAGAGGCAGAGTGGCGGTGATCCCATAGAAATGAACGGTATTGAAGCAGGAGTCACAAGAAATCCAACGCTGCTGCATTCAGGACCTCATTGTCTGTTTGAGGCTCCCTGACCTAAATGTAAGTGCGAAGTTAGCCCTCTAAAACCACACCCACTTTTCTCTAGTGTAATTACTGGTTATGTGCTGTTTTTTTTTGCTACAAAAGGCATAAAGCCGGCACATGTACTATATTACAGCACTAGCAGAAGGACAGGGCTTCACATGGGTATATTTACTCTAGTTCATTTAATGTTTGTGTGTGAGGTTACAAGATATCCACAGTGTTCTCCATCACAGTGACCTCCACAGCAGCTGTCCCTTTAATAGTGGCCTCCACAGTCCCCTGCCCCCTTAACAGTGACCTCCACAGTGCCCGCCCCTTAAACAGGGAACTCCACAGCGGCCTGCCCCTTAACAGTAACATCCACATTGCCTGCCCCTTTAGCAGTGACCTTCATCGCGGCTGCCCCTTTATTAGTGACCTGTAATTTCCACAATAACCTGTCCACTTAACAGTGACCTCCACAGAGCTCTGTTCCCTTAAAATGTGATCTCCACCATACCCCATCCCCTTAACAGTGACCTCTACATCACCCCGTCCCGTAACACTGACCTGCAAAGTGGATCGTCCCCTTAACTGTGACCTCCACCGTTCCCTGGACCCTTAAAATAGACCTCCACAGCACCCGCCCCTTTAACAGTGACTGCCACAGTACCTTGCTCTCTTAACAGTGACCCCCACAGCGACTGCTTCTTTAATAGTGACCTTTACAGTCCCCTGCCCCTTAACAGTGACCTTCACAGTGCCCGCCCCTTTAACAGTGACCTCCACAACGGCTGCTCATTTATTAGTGACCTTCACAGTATCCCATCTCCTTAACAGTGATTTCCACAATAACCTGCCCCCTTAACAGTGACATCTACAGCACTCTGCCCCTTAACACTGACTCCATAGCAGACCGTCCCCTTCACTGTGACCTCCAAAGCAGCCTGCCCTCTTAACTTTGACCTCCACAGCAGTAGGTTCCCCTAACAGTGTCATCCACAGCACCCTACCCCTTTAAAGATGACTTACAACAGTGAAGAAAAATGGCTGGGTTGCTATAGAAACCTGTTGTAAAAATGTGTATGTCAAGACTAAGGGCCTGTGAGCTTCTATTGGCTGATAAGGGTCATGTGACCGTGTGTATGGCGGTTGGGATATGAGTGAAAGACCTGTGGGCTTCTATTGGCTAATGAAGGTCACGTGATGGTGCCATATTTGCAGTTTTTGGGAATATCTCAGGAACGGTACGTCCTAGACCTAGCCTAAAGATCTCCACAGTGCTCGCCCCTTTACCAGTGACCTCCACAGCAGCTGCCCCTTTAATTGTGGCCCCTGCCCCTTAACAGTGCCCTCCACAGCAGCTGCCCCTTTAATAGTGGCCCCTGCCCCTTTAACAGTGACCTCCACAGCGCCCTGCCCCAGGCTTCAATTAGCTAATGCAGGTAATTTTTTGGGAATATCTCAGGAATGGTACGTCCTAGAGAGCTGAGACCTTAGACCTGGTCTAAAACCTTCCCGGACACCTAATGTACCTGTATGCCAAATTTGGCGAAGTTCAGTCCAGTTGTCTGGTCGTGCATGACGGACAGACAGACAAACAGAAACTCATTTTTATATATATAAGAGATATACATTATATATGGCTAGTATTTTTTTATGGAAAAGTTGGCAACCTTATGTTCATGTTATATTTCTTTGGATGGGCCACATTAAAATAATTATGCAAGAAACACCCATATTTGCTCCCTCCACTAATTAATTTTTTCATCTTACAAAAAAAAAATCTAATGCTGTGTAGCTTGTGACTGCTCTGTCCTTTATCTTTGTAAGAGGAAAACAGCATCTGCACTGCACCAAAACTGCTGTAAGAATCACAGGGCTGTGCAGTTTAACCTTTTTCTAGCTTGCCATTATGCAGGTTTAATCAAGTAAAGTTTCACATTTGCAGCCACTTACATTTTTACTTATATCTTTCAGTAAATTGCATTATTTAAGTTGCTGTAATGGGCTGATGAGCATTGAGAAAGTGCTCACGCCACTGAGAGAACACAGGTGCAATATGTGGCACCAGGAAAAGTGTTGGTTGAGGATGCCATCTGTGACTCAAATAAGTAACTCCTACTTATAGCTGGAGTAGTTTTGTCCAAAAGTGGTTTTTATTGAGTGTATAGTACACTTTAAACATAAAGGTAGATTTATGTTGTTACAAACATTGTTAAAAAATTTACTTGTTGTTTTGTTACAGTATATTATTGATAGTATAATTGGTCGTATTTATGGATTCGTATAACTTTGTTACAGCATGTTAACAGTATAGGAAAGGGAATACATGAATCAATTACCATATAACATGGTAAAACTCAACATTTGAGCCTTATGTTGTTATTTTATTAGTATTAAGTCAGGCGGCTCATTTGAAAGTAATTAATACAAACCCAAACTTGAGATTGGAGTTTTTCTCCTCGGCTTCAGGAAGAGTCTTGTGTGGGTGGACGGTCGTGTTTAATGAAAGTGGTGAGAGAGATCCCGATTAGGTGTTTAAGTTTTATTTGGGAAATGTGTTAACCAGCATTTCCAGCCTTTTTTGCATTTGTGGCCATTCCTAAGTTGCCAGGCAAAAGCTTGTTCTGCAATATAGTTGTTTGACACTGTAGAGATAATAAATAACGAGATAATGGCTCCAGCACTCACTTTTGTTGAAGTGTCTTTTTCTCCATACTTTATTGGCAAGTGTTCACAGACGTATAGGACACAACAATTTCTCTCTGGTGTATTGGCTGTTGACGCGTTTCGAAAACTTCTTATTCGTAACTGTTACGAATAAGAAGTTTTCGAAACGCGTCAACAGCCAATACACCAGAGAGAAATTGTTGTGTCCTATATGTCTGTGAACACTTGCCAATAAAGTATGGAGAAAAAGACACTTCAACAAAAATGAGTGCTGGAGCCTTTATCTCGTTATTTGTTGCACCTTTCAAAGGAGGTTGAAAAACCTGGCACCGTGCACACGGGTACATCCGAATTGCAGACTAAAGTGAGCTGGTATACACACTGTACAACTGTAGAGATAATGTCATTTATCTCTGGAATGTATGTTGTTTTCCAATATTTGGCTATGAGAAGCCTGTTAGCGATTGCAATGTGACAAATCGGAGATCTCCAGCTTGCTGGAAGGTTTTCTAGACAAATGTTCAGTAGAATCAACTCTGGAGTAAGGACATTCTTTTTCCCCGTAATTAAGACCAGGAGATTTTCCAAGTCTTTATCCAGTTTTTTAGTTTGGGGCAGGACCAGAATATATGTTTAATTGTCCCCACTCCACCACAGTTTCTGGATAGATGTCATGAAGCTTTTTTGGTGTGAAGTACCATCTGGAGTGCATTTTGTATATTTGCTCTCTATGCGAGATACAAGTAGTTGCTTTGCAGATATTATTGGATGCTGCCTCCCACTCTTTAGGGTAGATAGTTTTTCCAAGTTCAGTCTCCCATTTGCTATGTGAGTGTATTGAGTGTATTGTATATGTCATACAATTCTTTAGTGGATTCTTTCTTGTTTTGTCTTGGATTTGAAATTAAATCCGATATGTTGCTAGGGAACCAGGTCTCTTGTGTAGGGAATTTTTTGAGGTGATTTGTGAGTTTTTCGTAGGTGTTAATTTCTTTCGGATCTAAGTTATACTGGTCTTTTAGGGAGTCAAAACTTTTTATTTTCTCGTTTTCCATGACATTGTGTATGAATGATATACCCTTTTCTGACCAAGCTGAAAGGGAGCTTAGCCCAGGATAGGAGTGTAGTGATGAAAGGAGAATTTTGTGAGCGATCATTTGTCTTTGATCAATGTGAGAAAATTCTTTAGATTTACAAGTCTCCAGTGCTGCTTTAACAGTTGTAGTTAAGGGTTGGGATTTACTTCTTGTTCTGTCATTGTTTATGACTATATGGTAGCAGTTTTCCACATTGTTTATTTCTGCTTCAATTTTAACCCACTGCTTTTGGTTTTCCATAGGTTTAAACCATTCTGATGACTGTTTTAGCAGGTTTGCCTTAAAGTATGCTGCGATGTTTGGGAGAGCGATACCTCCCAATGTGCTTGCGGCGATTCTAGGCCTTTTTTTATTCCATATAAAACTGGTCATTTGTGATTGGAACTTTATTAGGAACGACTTGGGTATGGAGATTGGTAGCACCCTAAGTATGTATGACAACTTTGGAAGAATGAACATCTTGTACAATGTTAGTCTGCCAAACCAGCTCCAACTAGATTTTAGTTTTTATTTGTGTGTTCTCTAAGGCTTTTGGGATGTTTTCTGATATGATGGTTTTGTTGTCCTGTGCTAATTTTACCCCTAAGTAAGTTATTGATTTGTCGTTCCAGGTATATGGAAATTTTTGTTTTAACCTTTCTCTGTCTTGAATGTTCATTCTGTAAATGTGTGATTTTGATGAGTTTATTTTGTGGTATGATACTTTACTGTATTTTTCTAGTTCTATTTGAAGATTGGTTAGGGAGGTCTCAGATTTGGTAAGTGTCATTAATACGTCATCGGCGGACAGGTTTATTTTGTTTTCAAGTCCTGTAGAGGGTTTGCCAGCGATGCCTTTATTTTTCCTTACTTGTTCTGCTAGTGGTTCTATGGTGAGCACAAATAGTAAGAACTCCATATCAACATTAAAATTTCTCAAGCAAGGTCAGGAGGGATAACACCTATGAGTCAGAGCATCAAGTCACTCATAGTGACTATCATATAAAAGTTCTTACACCCATTCATCAGTTCCAACGTGTGCTTTGATTCAGACAATATAATATACTGGATAGTGGATAAATCGCACAAGTGGCAGGATTGCAGGGATGCAGGGACTGATGTGTATGTGAAAGCATTTTAATATTCAGCATAGTCAGAGATGGATCCAACAAAGTTGGGAAATCTGAGATAGTTGAGCACAGGAGTAGTGAATGAGCACATGGATCGTGTATAAGAGGGAGATATACTCCATAGTAAAAAAAATTGCGGCCGCAATCTTCACCACGAGGGCTACATAGCTAAAATCCCTGCAATACTGCCACCTGTGCGATTTATCCATTATCCAGTATATTATATTGTATGAATCAAAGCACACGTTGGAACTGATGAATGGGTGTAAGAACTTTCATATGATAGTCACTATGGGTGACTTAATGCTCTGACTCATAGGTGTTATCCCTCCTGACCTTGCTTGAGAAATTTTAATGTTGAAATGGAGTTCCTATTTAATTAAAATTGGGTTTTAATGAATTAAAATAAAGGATAACTTTTATAGTCTATGGTTTAATCAGGGAAGTGCACTAAAACGCTTATAAGTCTATGGACCAGTAAATAAATATAATACAGAGATGTTCAGCGCCGCACTTTCCTTGAGGGGTTAATATAAATAATGCACAAATAGTAAGGGTGACAATGGGCACCCCTGCCTAGTGCCGTTTGTGATGTCAAAATGGTCTGAAAGTACATCGTTGCATAAAACCCTGGCTGAGGGAGCCGAATACATAGACAGAACTGCTTTAATGTATGGGTCGGGCAGATCAAATTTTTTTAGTACTTCTTTCATGTATACCCAGTTTACCCAGTCAAAGGCCTTCTCTGCGTCTAAAGATAACAGCAGAGAGAGCCTTTTGTTTTGTTTGGCTTTAATCATTAAGTTCAGGGCTTTCCTAGTCCCGTCTTGTGCTTGTCTCCCGGGTGTAAACCCAATTTGATCTTGATTTATCAAACTTGGCATAGAGTTTTTCAATCTTTCTGCTAATATTTTAGTGTAGATTTTATGTCCTCGTTAAGTAAGGATATGGGGCATAGTTTACCTGGACAGTCTGGGTTTTTCCCAGGTTTAGGGAGAGTTATGATGTTTGCGGCTAACATCTCTTTTGGAAAGATTCCTGTCATGAATGCTCTGTTAAAAGCTGAAGTGATATTGGGTGTTAGTGATTCTTCAAAGAGTTGATAGAATTCAGAATTGAATCCATCTGGGCCAGGTGATTTTCAGATTTTAAATTTTTTTATGATCTGTTCGCGTCTATATGGGGTAGTGTACAATTTTCGAGATATTTATTTATCTTTTCCAGAGGTGGGTGTGTGATTGATTTGTCTGTTTGTAAATTGTATAAGGACTTGTAGTATTTCAGCAATTTCATGAACGATTTCTATTGGATTAGAGGCGATAGCTCCAAGTGGGTTCATTTTAGGTGGTGAATTCTATTTTTTGTTCTTATTCCCTTTTGCTTTTATGGACATTAATCTGCTAGGTTTGTTAAAGTCTGTGTAGTAGTTCATTTTTGTTTTGTTGGTTTGTTTGATAAATTGGCCTACTAAAAGCTCATGTAGTTTAATATTTTCTCGTGTTAATTTTATGTTGTTTTTCCAATTTTTTTATGTTATCTAGAGTTTGTTTTAGACTTAGGTTGTTTTGTTTGTTGTATTTCGCTGACTATTGAATTAATATGCCTTAATACAGGCTAAAGTGTCCCACCCCTTCCCACCCTGCACCCTACTATTACGTCTCTCCACATATTATGTTAACACAAAGTGACATCAGAACGGCATAGTAATGGCACAGGCTCATGAGCGGCGCCATCACTTGCAGGTGTATTATACAGCTGGCACAGTGCTTTCTCTGCTGGAGTTGGAGATGACGCTGATCCCGGGAGTTTAGCACCCTGAGATGCTGCCTTCAATAGTAGCCGCTGCATCTAAGTAGTTTACAGGGAGAAGGGACTGCCTCAGTACTCCATCTGGCCCGCCCCCCCATCCTATGATACGATCTCAGAGTTTCACTGGTGGCCATGGCAACTGGGGGCCTAACAGTGGGCTATGGGGTTTCCATATGAAGAAGCCAATTAGGCCCCTTTCACATCTGCGTTTTTGCTTTCTGTCCTAGAGTTCCGTCCTCGGGGCTCTAGGACGGAAAGATACTGATCAGGATTATCCTAATGCATTCTGAATGGAGAGAAATTTAACTTACTGTGATCGGGCTATGAAGTAGTTTCCAGCTGCTCTGGTGTCCTCTGTGGCTGCTTATTTGATGTTACCGTAGCGTTCGGGTGCCTGGTATGCCGATGCCTCCGGTTGCTTAAAAATGGTCCAAAACGCCCGAATGAGGTGTTGGCTTGTTCCTTAGGCTCTGCCCAATCTTTCTCAGCCCTTCTCAGGTCGGTTTTCTCTGGGTAGTTGTAGCTTTCTAGGTCGCTTTGCAGCTGTCTGCTAGGAGCTCCTCAGACCTGCATCCACTCTACTTGAGAGCAAGCTCCGCCCGGAGCTGGAGTAATTTTAGTAGTAAAATATCATGGATTGCATGAGAATCTGTAAGAAATAAAATTGTGGAATTCTCCATCACATTCTGTATTATGGGGATAGTCTCCTCTAGACGTATTACCTTCTGGGGGATAATATGGTGCCTCTCCGAGCAGCACACAGATCTCCTACAGGTCTACCTGTTAGGCTACATTCACACAACCACGTAAATGGGTCTGCATCCATGCTGCAATTTTGTGGAATGGGTGCGAACCGCACAAAATATAGAACATGTTCTATTCTTGTCCGCAATTGTGAACAAGAATAGATATTTTCTATATAGCACTGGTCGTGTGAATGTAACCTTATACAGTAAATAGGACCTTGGACAACCACCAGTTTCTTCCCCCTATTGAAATAATAATATAGATGTTCTGTGCTCCATGTCATTTATCTACATGTATTGTTACACTTGTGAGATGGGGAAACAGCTCTCATTGTCTGAACACTGTTTTTATAGATTAAGTTAAATGATCTGGACTGACATTCTGATGTTTGGCCACAAGACACCGCTGTTTACAAAACACAGCTAACAGGCTGCATATATTTCCATATTCATGAGAGGTGGTGTTTCAGAGCCTGGAGAAGAAAAGGAAGCCACCATCTTAGAGGAAGCTGAGACTGAGGAACTGTGTAAGCAGAGAATTTGACGGCATCCAGATGTGAGAGCATTCCTCGGTGACAAGAGCTGCAGCTAAGTGAAGCTGATCATGTTCAAGACCCTGATCCTGTCCAGAGGAATGAGAATTACTTCCAGGAACACTGATGAGAGATAAGGCGCAAAGCTACATACACTGCTGTACCGCATGCTTGTTGGAGAGGTATTTATTCTATTCAGAGTCACCAGCGGATGCAAAGCAGACCCGGGTTGGTAAGATCGTGCACGCACCTCATTACAGTGTTGGCGCCTGAGACTGAGACCAGGCTTGTAGTTAGTTAGCTAGGGTCTTTGTTTGTGTCAGGCCACAAGTGTTACTACTGTTCATTGCAAGTGACATTTTACATTGGAGAGCTGATAAAATTCCCACAAACTCAAGCCAGGCTGGCGTTTTTGCTCAGAAGGAATACTTAGGAACGTGCTACAGGACCAGTTATGGGAGGTGAAATACTGTAGAGCTTTGTAAGATTGTAAGCTGTTGTGCTGCACCGCAGGCTAGCCCGTACCACACACCCATACAGTTATTCTTGTTTTTTTAGGGTAATAACAGGTAAGGTGTGGCAGTTTAGTTGTGCCGCCGGTAGGTAAATTACTGCACTTTCCTCCCACATCCATTGGAGTACGCCGTGCTGTGCGGGCCAAGGGTCTCAGCCTTCGGACTGGGTGTATGTAAATTTATTGTATGTTCCCAGCATTTGTGGTTGTGTTTATTGCCACATTTGAGTAAAATTCTGTTCTGGCAAAAGCTGGTGTTGGGTTTGCCTTCCTCGTTTGTGACTTCACTGTATCCTGGGGAGCCCACCCTGGTACACAGCTTACATCTTGACGTAGTCTGCAGGATGCAGGGACCGTTATGGACGGGAGACCTTCCCCTGGTGCCAATGGCACCAGTCGAGGACCCAGCTCAGAGTACGCCAGTGCAAGGCCAACTTGCCTCAACACCGCTGATACAGCTTGCCCCTGCCATACTAGCCCTAGTAGGGTACATCCCCATGGGGGCGCTGTTGCATCATCTGCCAAAATTTAACGGTAAAAACATGATGTTGCAGGACTGGACTGAAAGGGTGCAAAGTGCGGTTAGAATGTGTAACCTGACCCCCGAGCTGCGGGCAGAGGTTGCATTGGGGGCTCTAGAGGGTGACGTCAGACGGACAGTGATGGTAAGGCCCGAATCCGAGAGAGGCACCCTAGAGAAAATATTCTCCCTGCTGGAGAGAACCCGGGGGTGGGGGGTCGTGCTAAAGTAGTGCAGTTGCGGAGCCACTTCTTCAACCGTCCACAGCGAGAGGGCGAGACCCTAATGCAGTACTCCAATGCCCTACAGGAGACGCTAAATGAAATACAGCGGCGAGATCCAGAGGCCATGGCAGCCTTCCGGGAGGTGGACTGGCTACTATGAGACCAGTTCATCGTGGGGCTCTCCAACAAGTTCTTACAGGACAAATTGCAAGAGATGAGCCAGACGATGGCTGACATGACATTCTACAGCGTCTACCTAGCCGCCGTGGAGAGAGAGGAGAGTAGTGACTAGCACCCATGCTACAGGCGACCAGTCGGGGTCTGAAGACCCAGAGTCCTTAAAGGATGTGGTCCAGGCCCTGCGGACAGAATTGAGAATTTTGGCTGGAAGTGTCCCAGATGACGGCAGAAACTCCCCGGCCTCCGCAAATTACCCCAACACCCTGCACCAGTCCACCCAGGATAACTCAGGTGCGGGGGCACGTCAAAGGAGAGCCCCTCTGCTGGTCTTGTCGACAGTACGGCCATATGGCCAGAAAGTGCCCAGAACAGATGAAGTCTGAGCCGACGTAGCTTGGCGTCCTGCGGCGGTACACCAGAAGCTAAGCCTATGCATGAGGAACACGACCTGTATGCCAGCAGCCCGTTATGGAACCGAGTTGAAATGCCAGAAGGTACGCTGCCTTGTTGATACAGGGTCGGAGTGCACCCTTATGCCTCTGGAGTTCTTCGAAAGACACTTTGGACATATGATGAAGCTGGAAAACGGGAGCATCATCAGGCTGGCGGCTGCCAATAACAGCGAGATGGACGTCCAAGGGATAGTCTGGATGCAGGTCCGACTGTTTGGGCAAGATATCGGCAAGAAGGGGGTCGTGCTGGTGGACCATTCGTCCTGGAGAGAAATGGTTGTGACACTAGGTATTAATATACTGAGAGACCTAGACCATAAACTCTATGCCAAAGAAGGGCTGAAGTGTTGGTTACAGGCAACCACACACCGGCCAACCCAGAAGGTTCTACAGCAGATGGTGAGGAGCTGTAGTCTGCGAAGGAGCAACATGTCCGGTCGGCCCACTGGACACGTGAAGGTGCCACAGAGGACCCCATTGAAGATCCCACCTCGACAAGAACAAATATTGATGCTGCCGGTGGGGGCTGGACAGCAGCTGAATGGACTGGAGGTCCTGATCGAACCCGCTTACCAATAGGAAACGCAGACTCGCCCGCTGGTAGCCCGGGCACTTGCTATTGTAAAGGATGGATGTGTGCCTGTACGCTGCCTCAACGTTGAAGACTGCGAGTTAACCGTTCCTGGGAATACCTTGCTGGCCAAAGTTTATATGTCTGAAGGGGACATCCCTCGACGAAGGGTCTTCACTTTATAGCCAGGTAGTAGATCAGCCTGGACCTATGCTGTAGAGGTCCATCAAACAGAGACCCTGACAGCGGAGTAGAACGGTCGAGTGATCATGGCCCGGATGGGGGTGGACTGCAAGACCCTGACTCTAGGACAACTGAAGTTGCTGGAAGACACCCTTTGAGAATTTTAGGAGGCGTTCTCGAGACATGATGAGGACTTTGGGTGTGCTTCTGCCATCAAGCACAAAATCCCCACTGACGATGCTGCACCGATCAGGGAACGTTACCAGCAAATCCCGCCGAAAATGTACCAGGAGGTGAAGGACATGGGGGCCAGCATGTTGGAAACCCGGGTGATCCAGGAGAGTCAAAGTCCTTGGGCTGCTCCAGTAGTCTTGGTGCGGAAGAAAGATGGGAGTTCTGCGTGGATTATCGGAAGCTGAATGTCCAGACCGTCCAGGATGCCTACCTCCTTTCACGGATTAAGGAGTCGTGGTCGGCCCTGAGTCATGCAAAGTACTTCTCTACTCTTGACCTATCCAGTGGGTATTAGGCAGGTACCGGTGGCCAAGAAGGACAAAGTGAAGATGGCCTTCATCCTATCTATGGGTCTCTACGAGTTCAACCAGATGCCATTCGGCCTTTCCAATGTCCCGGGAACATTCCAGCGGTTGATCGAGCACTGTCTGGGGGATCTCAACTTTGAGTTGGTATTAATGTACCTGGATGACATAGTAGTGTTTGGGGCCTCCTTTGAGGATCACCTCCAGAAGCTGTGACAGGTCCTAGGACGGCTGTGAGACCATGGGCTCAAGATCAAGCCCAAGAAGTGCCAACTGTTTCAACAACAGATAGAGTATTTGGGACATTTGGTCACCCAGAAGGTGGTAAAGCCGTCCCTCAGCAAGGTGGAGGCCGACACACTCTCCTGAGTCCCTGTAGGGTTGTCGGCTCACAGTGCCGATGAGGAGCTAGAGGACACTGAAACTGCTGACCTTGGTCGATTACCCATGTTCCAGGACGTGGCACATTCAAGTGGGGTGGCATCCGGGATGCCAATGGTGCTGGGAAAGATGTTCGCTGATTGAGAGAGGGTCCAGAATGCCTGCCCATATCTGTGGAAAGGGAAAGAATGGGTTCGGACCAAGATCTGGCCTCGGCCAGAAGAGCAGACCCGTCTGACTCCAGAGTGCCAAAAGTTTTTGAGGCAGTGGGATAAGCTGACTGTTACCCAGGTCCTCTTGTGTCAGACCATATACTTGCAATCACAGTTGCAGTACTGGTGACAGATTGTCATCCCCATGTCATTGGGACCGGAGGCTGTCTGGGAAGCCCATGAGAGGGGTGCCCATTGTGGGAGTGATAAAACGTTCAAGTGGCTCTAACGGCTGGTATACAGATTTGGCAGCCCTGCAGGCTGAGTAAGAGTACTGTACAGCGGGCTCCTGTCCAGGCCATCCAGACCTCAGCGCCCCTAGAGCTCCATATGATCGATTATGTACAGATTGGGTACTCTACCTCAGGATACTCATACTGTTTAGTCATGACAGATCATTTCACAAAGTATGCGGTGGCTGTACCCACTGGAGACCAGACGATAGAGTCGGCCGCTGAAGTGGTCTGCAAACACTTTATACAGGTGTTCGGGTGTACACGGAGGATACATTCGGACCAGGTGTCATGTTTTCACGGTACTCTAATGATTGAGCTGACCTTGCTCCATATGCTGCAGACTCTGGGGACATCCAAAAGGCTTGGTGCCCCGAGTACATACCTGAACTGATGTGGGCCTATAACAACAAGGTACACAGTACCACTGGATACTCCCCACATATGCTCATGTTTGGGATAGCCAGATGGGAGATTGAAGATCTCCACATGCCCGGTGTAAGATCATGCAAGAACCTCATTACAGTGTTGATGCCTAGAGACTGACACCAGGCCTGTAGTTCGTTAGCTAGCGTCTCTGTTTGTGTCAGGCCACAAGTGTTACTACTGTTCATTGCAAGGACTCTATAACTTAAAGTGACATTTCACATTGGAGAGCTGATAAAATTCCCACAAACTCAAGCCAGGCTGGCGTTTTGCTCAGAAGAAATACTCAGGCACATGCTACAGGACCAGCTATGGGAGGGGGAATACTGTAGAACTTTGTAAGCTGTTGTGCTGCACCGCAGGCTAGCCCGTACCACACACCCATACAATTTTTCTTTTTTTTTTTTTTAGGGTAATAACAGGTAAGGTGTGGCAGTTTAGTTGTGCCCGTCAGTAGGTAAATTACTGCACTTTCCTCCTGCATCCATCGGAGGGCGCTGTGCTGTGCAGCACAAGGGTCTCAGCCTTTGGGCTGGTTGTATGTAAATTTATTGTATGTTCCCAGCATTTGTGGTTGTGTTTATTGCCACATTTAAGTAAAATTCTGTCTTGGCAAAAGTTGGTGTTGAGGTTGCTTTCCTCGTTCGTGACTTCACTGTATCCTGGGGAGCCCACCCCGCTACACTGCTTACACAATTATGTTCTATATAGAAGGTTTTATGTTCAGTACAAGTCAGTAAATGGAACAAGCATGTACTTTAGCTAATAATCTTAATAATGTAGGCCTGAAGCTGAATACAAGTAGTTTAAAGAAGTTGTAGAAACTAAAATTAGCCCTTGCATCCAGGATCTTATTGGAAAAGTAAGAGGTTATGGCCATTTTACTGGTATTGTAACTACCTTCTAGATCAGAGCATGCCTGTATTGATGGAAAAGCAATGCTATATGTGATCTCTCCAAATGATTATATTAAGGGGGTTGTCAGAGTTCAATCTTTTCGTGGGCATACTGCAAATTTAAACTCACCTTCCTAAGCGGATGGTTGGCTGCAGTGGTCACATGCAGTACATTGTATATCATTGCTGCAACTAAAACAATAAGATATGGCTGCAACCCGATGGCGAGAATGGATCATTGGTGTTGGATCAGAGGGGGCTTGGAAGGTGAGTTTCTTTGTTATTATATAACAACCTCCTGCAGTCTGCCAACATAAAAATTGAGCTATGACAACCCAGAGTAATGCATTTATAAAACATTTTCTTCGCCTTATTCCAAGCCAGTCTGGGTTAAGTTCTGGGAAAGCCTCTAAGCTGTGAAGTATTTTTTTTGTTTAGAATTACAGCTCTGCTATGGAACCCACAGTATAGTGGATGGGGGCTGGAATCCAACCGTTAAACAATCCTTAGCTGCATGCAGGAACAGTTTACTTATCTTATGTTATACCCATCAAGGCTCAAGGTGGAGGCCGACACACTCTCCTGAGTCCCTGTAGGGTTGTCGGCCCACAGCGCCGATGAGGGGCCAGGAGGACACTGAAAGCTCCTGCACCTGGTCGATTACCCATGTTCCAGGACGTGGCAGATCAAGTGGCAACGATCCCAATGGTGCTGGGAAAAGACGTTCGGCTGATTGGAGAGAGGGTCCAGAATGCTGCGGACCTGTGGAAAGGGAAAGAATGGGTCCCTGACTGAAGATCTGGCCTTCGGCCAGAAGAGCAGACCCGTCTGACTCCAGAGTGCCAAAAGCTTTTTGAGGCAGTGGGATAAGCTGACTGTTGCCAAGGTCCTCTTGTGTCAGACCATACTCTGCAATCACAGTTTGCAGTGCCTGGTGACAGATTGTCATCCCCATGTCATTGGGACCGAGGCTGTCTGGGAAGCCCATGAGAGGGGCAGTGCCCATTGTGGGAGTGATAAGCTGCTCAAGTGGCTCCAACTGGCTGGTATACCCAGATTTGGCAGCCCTGCAGGCTGAGTAAGAGTACTGTACAGCGGGCTCCTGTCCAGGCCATCCAGACTTCCACGCCCCTAGAGCTACTTATGATCGATTATGTACAGATTGGGTACTCTACCTCGGGACACTCGTACTGTCTAGTCATGACAGATCATTTCACAAAGTATATGGTGGCTGTACCCACCAGAGACCAGATGTTTGGGTGTCCATGGATGATAGATTCGGACCAGGGGGCATGTTTTCAGGGTACTCTAATGAATGAGCTATACCAACTGTATGGGATAGAATGTTCCCGCACCCCCCCGTATCACCCCCATGGAAACGGGGCATGCGAGCGGTTCAACCGCACCTTGCTCCAGATGCTGCGGACTCTGGAGGACAGTCAAAAGGCTTGGTGGCCCGAGTACCTACCTGAACTGATGTGGGCCTTTAACAACAGAGTACACAGTACCACCGGATACTCCCCACATATGCTCATATTTGGGAGAGCCTGACGGGAGACTAAAAACCCGGGTCGGTAAGATCGTGCACGCAACTCATTACAGTGTTGGAGCCTAGAGACTGAGACCAGGCCTGTATTTAGTTAGTTAGTGTCTCTGTTTGTATTATGCCACAAGTGTTGCTACTTTTCATTGCAAGGACTCCATAACTTAACATGACATTTCACATTGGAGAAATGATAAACTTCCCACAAACTCAAGCCAGGCTGGCTTTTTGCTCAGTAGGAATACTCAGGCATGTACTACAAGACCAGTTATGGGAGGGGGAATACTGTAGAGCACTGTAAGATTGTAAGCTGTTGTGCTGCACCACAGGCTAGCCCGCACCACGCACCCAAACAATTATTCTTGTTTTTTTAGAGTAATAACAGGTAAGGTGTGGCAGTTTAGTTATGCCCGCCAGTAGGTAAATTACCGCACTTTCCTCCTGCATCCATTGGAGTGCGCCGTGCTGTGCAGCACAAGGGCCTCAGCCTTCGGGCTGGGTGTATGTAAATTTATTGTAGGTTCTCGGCATTTGTGGTTATGTTCATTGCCATGTTTAAGTAAAATTCTGTTTTGGCAAAAGTTGGTGTTGGGGGTCGCTTTCCTCATTCGTAACTTCACTGTATCCTGGGGAGGCCACCCCGCTACACGAGCTACACAATTATGTTCTATATAGAAGGTTTTATGTTCAGTACAAGTCAGTAAATGGAACAAGCATGTGCACTTTAGCTGATAATCTTAATAATGTAGGCCTGAAGCTGAATACAAGTAGTTTAAAGAAGTTGTAGAAACCAAAATTAGCCCTTGCATCCAGGATCTTATTGGAAAAGTAAGAGGTTATGGCCATTTTACTGGTATTGTAACTACCTTCTAGATCAGAGCATGCCTGTATTGATGGAAAAGCAATGCTATATGTGATCTCTCCAAATGATTATATTAAGGGGGTTGTCAGAGTTCAATCTTTTCGTGGGCATACTGCAGAATTTAAACTCACCTTCCTAAGCGGATGGTTGGCTGCAGTGGTCACATGCGGTACATTGTATATCATTGCTGCAACTAAAGCAATAAGATATGGCTGCAACCCGATGGCGAGAATGGATCATTGGTGTTGGATCAGAGGGGCTTGGAAGGTGAGTTTCTTTGTTATTACAGAACAACCTCCTGCAGTCTGCCAACATAAAAGTGAGCTATGACAACCCAGTAGTAATGCATTTATAAAGCATTTTCTTCGCCTTATTCCAAGCCAGTCTGGGTTAAGTTCTGGGAAAGCCTCTAAGCTGTGAAGTATTTTTTTTGTTTAGAATTACAGCTCTGCTATGGAACCCACAGTATAGTGGATGGGGGCTGGAATCCAACCGTTAAACAATCCTTAGCTGCATGCAGGAACAGTTTACTTATCTTATGTTATACCCATCAAGGCTACCAATAAAGGTGCACTCCCTGGTAAAACTGTCAGGTCTATCATTGCAGGTTTTTAATGAATGCAAATAAGTTGTGAATAATGCCCAATGGGGCAGATTTACTTATCCTGTAGATGGCGTTATCTTAGACTGGCTGTCTATACCTGCACAAGATTGATCACAGGGGCTCAGGATGAATGATAAATGTGGTGCAGGGATAGATACATTTATCTAACTTTATGCCAACTATTTGTTGACTTAGGCTAGTTTCATACCGGTGTTAAAACTTTCCGGCAGTTTATTCCTCTGCTGCAACAGCCTGCGGGAATTAATCATATACAACATAGCCAGAAAGCGCCGGAGCACTGCCAGACCCCATTAACTATAACAGGACCCGGTCTGTTTCCAGCAATAGTGCTGGGATTAGGCCGGGTCAAAAACCAGCGCTTACACTAGCCTTTCTTTAAGACAGAATTTTATGCCACAATTAATGGAGTCTATGATATCTTTTTATATAATTAGTGAGATTTGTTTGTAGAACAATACTTTTGCACATGAATACCTGAACTGATTGAATTGATATGTATGATCAGATCAGGACAAGAAATCTAATTTCTTGTAAGTTCCCAGATACTGAATATGGAATCCTTGTTAGGCCTCATGCACATGAATGTATTTTGTTTCCGTGTCCATTCCGTTTTTTTAGTGGATAGGTTGTGGACCCATTCATTTCAGTGGGCATACTGTGTGCTATTCATATCCGTATGTTTGTTCCGTAGCCCCGCAAAAAAGAACATGGCCTATTTTTGTCCATTTTGCGGACAAGGATAGGCATTGTTACATTAGGATCCGCACAAAAAAACGGATGCCAACACATACGGTCGTGTGCATGTAGCCTTATACAGATGTGTGCATGCTTGCCTTCACTTGAATTTGGTTAGGGGCTTTCAATTCCTCACTAATTTAATACAGTATTGCCATATAACAAAATCATGGCTTTTTTTTTTTTTAAAGCTGGTCACCTCGTGCCACACATCTCAGGATATGTTGAGCCAAGACAAAAGGAAATGAAACTGTACAGGTTTAAAGGGGTTTTCTTAAATTTTGATACTAATGACCTATCCTCAGGATAGGTCATCAGTGTCTGATCAGTGGGGGTTCCGACACCAGAAACCCCCACTGATCAGCTGTTTTGAGAAGGCATTAGCGCTCCTGAGAGCACTACAGCCTCCTTGTACCTTACCAAGCACAGCGCTGTACATTGGATAGTGTCTGTGCTTGCTATCGTGCACAGCCCCATTGAAGTGAATGGGGCTGAGCGCAATACCAAGCACAGCCACTATATAATATACGCCGCTGTTCTTGATAAGCTACAAGAAGGCTGTAGTGCTCTCAGGAGCGCCGGTGCCTTCTTAAACAGCTGATCGGCAGGGGTCCCTGGTGTCCTGAGGATAGTCACATCAATAGGTAGGAGCAGCACTCATAGGTCGATATGACTCCAATGGAATGCAACAGCCCCGCATCAGCCGCAGATCCAAGCGGCCAACGAAGAAAATCAAAGAGCGGCGGCAGCATTTCCCATTACCTTCTTTATTAGGACTTCACAGCATACATAAAATCAGCAACGTTTTGGCTGTAACCAGCCTTTGTCAAGCACAAAAACAATATGGCCAATATACATATAAATAGTAAAATCAAGGTCCTCCCACTGCTGTTTCAAGCAATCAAAGCCCATAATGGGCATCCCCTCATGTATAGCCACCTATAACAGTATGTATATTCTCAAACCCTGTTTAGCATAACTAAATAATTCCTCACCTGATGTCCCTCACTCATGTTACAGCACAACACATTGTTTCTACGATCCCCGTCTTCCGCATTGCAGTGCGCATGTCTTCCGCTCTGGATCACCTGACTCTTACACACCAGCAGCGGTCGGGCATGACCCATGTATAAATGAAGAATCATGGTTATTTAAATTAAATGCCATTATAGAATATCAGTTGGATCTATATAATGAAGCATTATAAAATTCACTCATGCCGCAGTATTACAAGAGATAGGCGTTGATGTATTGATTGTACCCTTAGTGTATCCTTGAGGAGTGCAGTAGCAAGTATCTCCTAGGTGATGGGACGCTTGGCTCCACATTGGATGGACAAGTGGGGCAGGATCGACACATGGATGAGGTCAGCTAGTGTTGCTGACGTCGGTTCTCGTGAGATCTCGAGCCTGGCCGCCGTTAGTGTGTAGGAGTCAGGTTATCCAGAGTGGAAGACATGCGCACTGCAATGCGGAACACGTGGATCGTAGAAACAATGTGTTGTGCTGTAACATAAGTGAGGGACATCAGGTGAGGAATTATTTAGTTATGCAAAACAGGGTTTGAGAATATACATACTGTGATAGGTAGATATACATGAGGGGATGCCCATTATTGGGTTTGATTGCTTGAACAGCGGTAGGAGGACATTGATTTTACTATTTATATGAATATTGGCCATATTGTTTTTGTGCTTGACAAAGGCTGGTTACAGCCGAAATGTTGCTGATTTTATGTATGCTGTGAAGTCCTAATAAAGAAGATAATGGGAAATGCTGCCGCCGCTCTTTGATTTTCTTCCTATCCTGAGGATAGGTAATCAGTATCAAAATCTCTGAAAACCATGTATTCATGTAGGGGGTGCTTCAAAACAGGGTAAGGTAAAGTACCTGAGGATCCTTCCATAGTCGAGTCTTTAAAACCATAGTCAGCCTGAAAGGTCCAGGAGTAAATCCCATTTGCAGCTTCCTTTGGTGCTAATCACTTGCCACTAGGGTTTGTTTGTTTGATTTAAAACCTATTAGACTTTATTGATGATATAGGGTTGGCTCCAAAGAACTAAAGTCTTACATTGCTACAGAGTGATCATTTGAGCTGTGCCAAGTTACAATTGCAATCTCGTTGTATGTCCAAATGTAATTTCCACCCTACAATATACTTTTAGACTTTATGCATTTTATCTATATATCTATCTATATAAAGAAAGACGTATATATGTGAGTATGTATGTATGTTTCGCGATCACTGAAAAACACGACCATCGATTTCAACGAAACTTGGTATACACAAACCTTGTTACCTGGAAAGAAATCTTGTGGGGGTCAAAGCTCTCTAGGACATACCGTTCCTGAGATATTCCCAAAAAATGACCTGCATTAGCCAATACAAGCATGCAAGTCTTTCTCTTCATATCCCAACTGCCATACACACGGTCACATGTCCCTGATCAGCAAATAGAAGCTCGCAGACTCTTAGTCTCCACATACACATAGTTTTACTCCAGGTTTCCATAACACCCAGCCATCTTTTTCACTGCTGTAGGTCAGCTTTAGGCTAGGGCTGCACGACACATAGAGCACAACTACACTACTACATGCATCCATCTTGGATGGATGTTAAGGGGCAGGGGCCACTATTAAAGGAGCAGCTGCTGTAGAGGTCACTGTTAAGACAGCAGAGTACTGTGAGATCACTGTTAAGGGAGCTGGGTACTGTGGAGGTCACTGTTAAAGGGACTGGTGCTGTGGAGGTCTCTGTTGAGGGGGCAGGGAACAGTGGAGAACACAGATATGGGGACGGTCCCATATGGAGTTCAGTGTTAAGGGGCTGGGTGCTGTAGAGGTCACTGTTAAGGGGGCAGGCCCCTGAGGAGGTCACTGTCAAGTGAGTGGGGTGCTGTGAAACTCACTTTTAAAGGGGCGGGCTATGGTGAAGGTCAAAGTTAAGGGGATGAGCTGCTGTGGAGGTCCGATTTTAAGAAGGCTGGGCACTGTGGATGGGGGGGAGACAGTGTTAAGGGGTGAAGGAGCTTTGGAATTCACTGTTATGGGGGATACTGTCGATATCTTTGAAAGACACACACAAAAATTAAGTGAAATAGATGAAATATACCCGTGTGAAGCCGGGTCCTTCTGCTTATAAGTAATAGCCATGTTCTAAAGATGCATAGCAATTCTAATTTCCTGATTTCTATGTACCAGTATGTGCCTTGTCTCAGCTTGGAGTTAAGAAGATTAATTTTCAGATATCTGGGTTCCATTTGATTAAAATAGACGCCAAAGCTTTTTAGTTGGAGGATTACAATTTTTAATTCTTTCTAAGCTGACAAAAAAATAGACCCCACCAAAAAATAGAACAACCTCCATATATAGTCAAAAGGATTACATCTTTATTCAATATACAAGATAAAAAGCAAATACATAAAATAGCAGCAAGTAGAGACTAAGAAAGGGCAAGGAGGAAACTGCAGAGTCAATCAGCCATCATAGGAAAGTAGAAAACAAGCAATAAATCCAGAAAATCCAGAAAAGCAATCACAAAAAACCAGGGCATAATAGCCACTAAAATGTAATGACCAAAAAATACATAGTGGGCAAAAAGTAGAAAGCGTTAATTTTACCGTAAATTTGTTTCCCCTTAGTCCTATAAGCAGCACAAGTGGGGAGTTCTCCCCTGTGAAACTGGTAGGACAGGAGGATTTTTTATTGATAAAATTTACTACCAAGCTAATTAAATGATTAATTAACAAACCCACCCCTATAAAGGGCTGCCCGCCCTACAGCCAGTGCTTTATTGTCAAGTACAAACAAAAACAGGGTGGGAAATTTGTGTGCTGCTGTTAGGACTAAGGGAAAACAAATTTACGTTAAAATTAATGGTTCCCTTTCGTCCTAACCAGCAGCACAAGTGGGGACCTAGGGAGGAGAGAAATAGACAAATTGGGAGGGTCCCACAATTTTTTTTTTTCTCAGAGCACCTGGAATTTAGGTGTTAATGCTTAATAAAGGTGCTGTGGGAGCTCCAGGAAGCAGCAGCACATATCTGTTCTAGCAGGACTAATTTTTTTCTGCATAAGAAGTAGATATTGCCCTTGTAAAATGGGCAGTGACAAAGGATGGAGGAGCCAACCCTTGAGCTAGAAAAGCTTCATGGATTGCCTCTTTTACCCATCTGCTCAAAGAGGGTTTAGAGGCCTTTAGACCTTTGGTCTTCCATGAAAAAGATAGCAGGAGATAGCAGAGATTTCTTGAAATGTCCAAGGAATGGAGGGCTTCCTCTTCCGGAGATGAGGGAGAGGGACATAGAACCAGTGAGGAGATGGTCTGGTTAGTATTCCTGTATGATGGAACCTTGGGTACAAAGGTCGGTAGAAACCTCAACAGCACTCTGTCCTGGAGGAAGAGGGTATAAGGCTCAGCGGCTGCCAAGGCCTGAAGTTCTCCAATCCTCTTGGCCGAGGTTATGGCCAATAGGAATGTGACCTTTAAAGATAAAAATCTAAGGTCTACATTTTCCAAGGTTTCAAAGGGGGGAGAGGATAGCCCATTCAGAACAACAGATAAATCCCATTCAGTGATAGGTCTCAGGATTCTAGGTCTTAATCTTTTGGCTCCTTTGAGGAACCTCCTGAGTAGGGGGTTTTGAGCTGAAGGTCTGCCTAAAAAGGCAGAAAGAGCACTGGTATGAAGTCTGAGTGTTGACGGGCTTAGACCCCTGTCCAGGCCATCCTGTAGAAACTGTAAAATAGCTGAAAGAGGAGGATCTGAGGGTACTACCTCTTTAACAGCACACCACTGAAGAAAGATCTTGTATATCATTGAGTAGGCTTTGTTTGTAGACTCCGCTCTGGAGTGTGAAATAGTTCTCAAGACCTCCGCAGAAATCCCTCTAGCTGGAGGGCATAGGGGAGGGGAGGCGGGAGAGTCAAAGGTCCGCTTAATGGTCTTTCCCACGACCGCAACCACGTCCGCATCTGGACAATTCCTGGCGTCTCTGGGATCTGGAGGACCCTGGGTTTGTGAATTTCTGGCCCTATTACGGCCTTGAAAGGATTTTTGGGGAGAGACTTCCCCTTTTTGTCTGCCAGGCTCTCCATTAATTTGTCCAACTCAGAACCAAAGAGTCTTCCTGGTTCATATGGTGGTAAGCCACAAAGACTGAACTTTTAGACGTTATCGGCCACCCAGGGACGCATCCATAGGGGCCGACGACTGGAGGAATAGAGAGCCATGCCTTTAGCGGCTACTTTCAGGTGCTGTGTGGAGGCGTCACACAGAAAATCTGTACCAAGAACTAAGGTTTTGAACTGGTCTAATACATCAGTTCTGGAAACGCCAGATTCCAGGTCCAACTGGATTCTGAGAATACGGGACCAAACAAAATCAGCAACCTCTGAAGAAGCAACTGCAACCGAAGCAGAGGCTGTGGAGTAGCTGCGTCTCAGAGTACATTCAGCCCTGCGGTCTAATGGATCCTGAAGGTTACTCCCATCATCAGAAGGAACTAAGGTCCTTTTAGATAATTTGGAGATCGCCATATCGACCTTCAGCGGCGGTACCCAAAGTTCTGACTCCGACTCCTGGAGAGGAAACGTCAGCTTAACCCCTTAAGGACACGGCCATATTTCACCCTAAGAATTTTTTGCAAATCTGACATGTGTCACTTTATGTGGTGATAACTTTAAAACGCTTTTACTTATCCAGGCCATTCTGAGCTTGTTTTTCATCACATATTGTACTTTATAACAGTGGTAAAATTGAGTCAAAAAAGTTCATTTTTATTTATAAAAAATACCAAATTTCCCAATTTCTTTTTTAAATTTACAAATTTACAATTTTCCATTTCTCTACTTCTATAATACATAGTAATACCTCCAAAAATAGTTACATTTACATGCCCCATATGTCTACTTCATGTATGGATCATTTTGGGAATGCCATTTTATTTTTGGGGGATGTTACAAGGCTTAGGAGTTTAGTAAGCAAATCTTGACTTTTTTCAGAAATTTTCCAAAACTCACTTTTTAAGGACCAGTTCAGGTCTGAAGTCACTATTCTAGAAACTACACCCCTCAAGGTATTCAAAAAAATTTTACAAAACCTCTTTAACCCTTTAGGTGTTCCAGAAGAGTTAATAGCAAATGGAGATAACATTTCAAAATTTCAATTTTTTGGCAAATTTTCCATTTTAATCAATTTTTTCAAGTAACAAAGCAAGGCTTAACAGCCAAACAAAACTCAATATTTATGGGCCTGATTCTGTAGTTTATAGAAACACCCTATATGAGGTCGTAAACTGCTGTATGGCCAAACGGCAGGGCACATAAGGAAGGGAACTCCATATGGTTTTTGGAAGGCAAATTTTACTGGACTGGTTTTTAGACACCATGTCCTATTTGAACCCCCCATGATGCACCCCTACAGTAGAAACTCCCAAAAAGTGACCCCAATTTGGAAACTACGGGATAAGATGGCAGTTTTCTTGGTATTTTAGGGTAAATATAATTTTTGGTTGCTCTATATTACACTTACATACAGCATACAGCAGTTTATGACCACATATGGGATGTTTCTGCATACTACAGAATCAGGGCAATAAATATTGAGTTTTGTTTGGCTGTTAACCCTTGCTTTGTTACTGGAAAAATAGATTATAATTTAAAATTTGCAGAAAAATAGCTTTTTTGAGACAGTTTTTATTTTTTTGTTATTTATATCGTTGATCTGACAGGTTAGATTGTGTGCTATTTCTGTAGAGCAGGTTGTTACAGACGTGACAATACCAAATGTGACTACTTTTTGGGGGGTTTTGTTTCAGTTTTACACTACACTAAAGCATTTTTGAAAAAAATTATTTTTTAGTGTCTCCACATTCTGAAAGCCATAGTTTATTTTACTTTTTTGGGGCGACTGTCTTATGTAGAGGCTCATTTTTTGCAGGATGAGATGACGGTTTGATTGGTACTATTTTGGGAGGCATGTGCCTTTTTGATCGGTTGGTATTACACTTTTTGTGATGTAGGGTGACAAAAATGGCTTTTTTACACCATTTTTTTATGGTGTTCACCTGAGGGGTTAGGTCATGTGATATTTTTATAGAGCAGGTTTTTACGGATGCGGCGATACACTTTTTATAGTGTACTGTACTGCATTTTCACTTTTACACTAAGTTTGATCAGACTTCTGCCTTTAGCATTACAATGGCAAGCAGGACGCCTGTGAAGGCGTCCTGTTGCCATGGTAACCATCCCCGCTACCAGAACAGAGCAGCGGGTGATGAGGAGGGAGGGGAGCCCCCTCCTTTTGTGATCCCATGAAGAATCAGGGGCTGCAAGGGCACAGCAGCCCCCAATGGGAGAGGGAGGGAGCTCCCTCTCTTTTAACCCCTTCTCTACAGTGGTCCATACGGGCCGCGGCATGGAAGGGGTTTAAACGGCTGACATCACAGCACAGATGTCAGCTGTTTATAGCAGAGTGTCACCACCCACTGGCCACCAATGAATATTAGAGAGGAGGCGGGCGGGGGATCGCGATCTCGCCTGCCGCTCCGCCCAAAGCACTTTTAGCGCCGCCCGCACTAAAGAAAACGCAATTTTTAAGTTTCTGATGACCCCGGGATTAGAAACTGCAGAAATCACTGCAAACCGCAGGTCTGAATTGACCTGCGGTTTGCAGCGATCGCCGATATGGGGTGGGGGGGGGGTCACAGGACACTCGGCATTGTCCCAAGGTACCTGCTAAATGATTTCAGCAGGTACCTTGTTCCGATCACCGCACACTGCACAGCGGTGATCAGAAATACACAGGACGTACCGGTACGCCCTGTGTCTCTAAGAGGTTAAACCTCTTAGTGAGGACCGGACCCTTTTCAGGATGCCTCTATTCTGTAAGCATAAGTTTCCTCAAATTATCGGCCACTTTGAAGGCCTCCTAGAGGTGGGCGGCGGAGCTTCCCTTTGCTCAACATCGTGATCACTTGATCGGATGAAGTGTAAAAGTCTTTGCGTCTTCTAGGCAGGAAAAAAGTAGGTGGCATCTTCTTCATCCGAGGAGGAGGAACGGTCATCCACAGAAATTATGTCTTCCGTCACTGACCTGGCGAGGATACTCTGGCCCTTTTAGAAGAAAGGGCACTCCTAATTTCCATAATGGAGATCCTCATAAACTCCTTCATCCAGCCGAACATGTCACCCATAGTGGGATGGGTCTGGGGAGGACTGCATAAAGGACACCTGTTATACTCATAGGAGTCCAGCATTGGCATCTCACAGCTGGCACAAGTTAGATGCTTCTGTTTATGGGAAGACTTCCCATGCTGATCGCTGTTAGGAGACACCATCTGCAAAAGAGACTTGAAGTGTAGTTAGGCACAACAAGGTGGTTAGCTCAATGCTGGGCAGAGAGAGAGAATTGCTTCTACCAGCGTTTATATAGCTGGTAGACTCCTCCCAGCGTAACTCCGCCCTCTCCCCGCGTAAAGTGACCCCAGGTCACCTCCTAAGGCTACATAAACCCAAAAAACATCTCCAGAATATAGGGTATATTATTCTTGAATAAATTAGATGTGCATCAGGGGCAAAAGCAACAGAAACTATGCTGCTGGAGTTAGAAGAATCGCGCGTCCGAACACGCTGAGGCGGCCAAGGGACACTTGCGGATGAGCGCAAAACCTGACCTGCAGCACGGCACAGCGCCAACACACCCAGAGAGGGAACCTAGGCAGATGGGAGCGCAAGCGCCATCCAGGATCGAGGGGGCAGAACGCCGCATCCTCGGCCCAGAGAATGAAGAAGGACAACAAGTCCAAGCTGGTAGCAAAAAATCATAAGGTAACAGGCAGCTCTGCCTGACCCTGTCCTACTGTCCTACTATAGGGGTGGGTTTGTTAATGAATCATTGAATTAGCTTGGTAGTAAACTTTATCACAAAAAATTCCACCTGTCCTACCAGTTTCACAGGGGAGAACTCCTCACTTGTGCTGCTGGTTAGGACGAAAGGGAAAATAACAATACCACTGATAGCACGTCGACTCTGCAGCCACCTCCACCCAATGCCGTTTCACCACACAGGCTTCTTTTGGGAATAAAGTATGTATAATACACCTCTTCTTTTTATAGTCACATTTCCTAATAGGTTAAAAACGCATACATGTGAATACACGGCTGGTAATAATTAGCATTCATAGAGAATACTATAGGAGGAAGCAGACATGATGTCAGAGCGCCAGCATGAAAATGGAACAAGACTCACAACATGCGCGATACAAAGCCGGATGTGGCTGGAAGCCACCAGCAGAAGCTGGTATCCGGGTGCGCTCCAGCATGAAGTGCAAACAGACCCACCCCCCCAAAAGAAACTACCCAGTAAAGATGCGCATGAAGGGCCAGATGTAACAGAATACATCAATATACTATAGGCAATAATGCAATTGAGCAATAATATCTGTCAGTGATACATATATACGTGAACACAAATTACAATTAATCTATAGACTGAACTTGTATAATTTTGTGTAGAAATATTGAACGTGACATGTGCCAATGACAATTCATATATCAAAATATGCATGATTAAATGAAATATAAAACTCATATATTGATTCAATACACATACATCAATCTACACCCAAATATAATAAAAATAAATGAAAAATACAAAAAAGTGCAAAAACAAATGTAATACATGATGTGCCACCCAAAGTGATAAGTGCTAAAGTGCTCAGTGCAAAACGATTTATAAATTTCATAGAAAGTGTAAAATCATCTACCCAAAAATAATAATAGCCTATTTGCATGTTGGATAAACAGATATTACAATGGTGGAAACAGGACACATAATTTAAACTCCATAGCGCTGAGTCCTATTTAAGAAAAACCCATACTAGCATTAGTCCTAATATAGTCCCAATAATCCCCAATAATACGAATAACAGCAGCCGTAGTAAACTGAAAAGAATGAAAACACAAAAGACAAGGAGGAGTTAAAAAATAATGATTTAAAACGATTGGCCAACAGAGCAAGGAAACACCAAGAATGGAAAGAAACAAGGAACAAGAAGCATAAATAAATCCATTCATTCTTATAAGTATGGTGAAAACGATGTCTCTTCATTCAACCACCCAGGTACCACACAATCCAATTCGTAAATCCATCTTACCTCCTTTTGTTGCACTTAAAGGGAACCTGTCACTTGGAAAACACTTCTTAAACCAAGCACAGTACCATAAAGTATACCCCAGAGTGTCACTAATGATGATTTTATTTCCTCTTTCTATCTTCTCAAATCTGTAAAAATCGCATTTAAATCTCTATTGGCACCGTTTCAGGACGCGCACGGCACATGCGCGAGAAAAGCGCGGTCCCTTGACTTCAAGCACGATTTTGAAACGGCGCCAAGAGAGATTTAAAATGCGATTTTTACAGATTTGAGAAGACAGAAAGAGCAAATAAAATCATCATTAGCGACACTCTGGGGTAGACTTTAAGGTACTGTGCCTGGTTTAAGAAGTGTTTTCCAGGTGACAGGTTCCCTTTAATGCATTATGTCACTTTGATGCTCTATTATTGCTCAATTGCATTATTGTCTATAGTATATTGATGTATTCTGTTATGATGGCCCTTCATGAGCGTCTTTTCCGGGTAGTTCGCGGGGAGGGGGGGTCTGTTTGCGCTTCACGCTGCAGCGCACCCAGATACTGGCTACTGCTGGCCGTGCGCTCCAGCGTGGAGCGCATGACCGCTTTTGGCCGCGCCCGGTTTTGTCTTGCGCATGTTGTGAGACTTATTCCAGTTTCATGCTGGCGCTCTGACATCGCATCTGCTTCCTCCTATATTTTTCGCTATGAACGCTAATTATTACCAGCAGTGTATTCACATGTGTGTGTTGTTAATTAAGAAATGTGACTATAAAAAGAGGAGGTGAATTATCTATTCTTTATCCCCGGAAGAAGCCTGCGTGGCGAAACGGCGTTGGGTGGAGTTGGCTGCAGAGTCAACGTACTATCAGTAGTATTGTTATTTTTCAACTTTTTCCCCGCTATGTATTTTTTGCTCATTACCTGATTCTGATTGCTTTTCTGGGCTTTATGGATTTATTGCTTGTTTTCTTCTTACCTCTGATGACTGATTGACTCTGCGGTTTCCTCCTTGTCCTCTCTTGGGTTTCTACTCTGCTGCTATTTTATGTATTTGCTTTTTATCTTGTGTATTGAATAAAGATGTAATCCTTTTGACTATATATGGAGGTTGTTCTATTTTTTGGTGGGGTCTATCAGTAGTTTATTTCCTCCAGTTTAAATAAACAAGTATGCCCTAATTTATACGTTGGTGTGTATATAACAAAAAATAGTGAAATTATTTACAAGAAACTACAATGTAATGTAAGGAAACTTCTTATAAATTACCCTGGAGTTCTGAGACATTCCATCTTACCGTGCTGTGTGGACATAAGTGAAGACATAAGACAAGAAAATGACCTTTTTTGCACCAATTTTTCTTAAGTAAAACCTTAGCTTTTTACAGAGTTTCTGAAAGAAAGCACTTTTGATATAGGCTGCATATTAAGTACCGGTAAGTGCAAATCCGAATGATGATGTTGTCAATCAGATTTAGTTTTGCAAAATGAAATTTTAAATTTAAGAAAGTATATGATTTGTCACCACAATTTCTTTATGAATATTTGGCTTCTGTGCCACTTTTACGAAAAGTAGCAGGGCTCCTTTGGGGAGGTGGATCAAGGGCAGGACTTCCGCAGGCTGATTCATTTAACTACATGTGCACCAGAAAACCTGGGCACATTACAACAGAAGTCTAGCTCCCTTAAAAAAGTGCATTTCTGGTGCATGTACCATCCCATCATCTGAAACCTTGGATGCAGGATTGTGACACGCGTTGTATTGTAGCATCCACATGCAGTGGCTGATGGTTACATAGATGTCACAGCGTGTGTTCTTACTTGAATACTAGTAGTTATGTAAATCAGATCTGAATATAATAGGATTTTTTGCTAATTCCTCATTTTTATGGTAATTCCAATAAAGAAGCATTGCCGTAGATGTGTGGCTTCCTTTTATCCTGAACTCACCAAAGAATATATATATTCCATTTTCTCATCTCTAATATATGAAGGGTGCGCACAGGAGGGTTCCTACGGGTCTGGACTTCCCCTAGAAGCAGTCCGCAGTTTTTTTAAATTGATCCCATGTGCTGCTTTTAACAGTGCCAGCACAGCGCAGGGACCACTATGTTGCAGCTGGGCAGCGGGAGTGCTAGTGGAGGCCAGAAGTGGAGGAGGAGTCCCCCAGTGGCCAATGAAAGCGTGGCTATCCTTCCGGTATTGCGCTAGCTGCAGTTACACTGTGATGGGTGGCAATGTAACTGGCTCTCTCACCAGAAGGTGCGGCGGTGGTGTCCAGGTAGCAGCATATTTGCGGAGTAGCCAGGGCTATTCTGGTACTGCAGGGAGGTGTCTAGGAGGAGTAGGCAGCAGCAAAGTGGGTATGAGGGGGTTGTAAAGGGTTGGGGCAGACTGTGGCCTGATAAATGCCAAATAAGCCAGAGCTCACTCCTGATCCTCCATCAAGGCCAGGCAGTGGTCGCTCCCACTCTTAAGAGCATGCCTTAAGAGCATGCCTTGTTGGTTGCAAAATGCCAATATGGTTGCACACTGGTACTCACTGAGTGCCACCATATTGCCAGTTTGCAACCAACAAGGCAAGCTATTTGTCAGCTCAGAGCTCTCTCCACTTCTCCAATACACACAGTACACATAGTCACTGCTCAATTTCAGTCTGTGCTGCCAAAGAGAAACATAGATATGTGGTGAAAGTGCAATTGTTTGCCCTGTCCGCATGTCTTGCAGTTGGAGACTTATTGATGAAAATATGCTAGAATTTACTTATGTCTATTAGTGATGAGCGGCAGGTGACATATTCGATTTCGACGAAATTCGCGAATATTCGAATGAATATTCGTTTCATATTCGTCGAAATCGAATATTCGTCATTATTCTAGTTACCGCGATTAATATGCGATTTAAATAATCGCGTATTGCGATTTTAACTTAAGTCTACTTTCCTATTGGTTTCATATCTAGAATTATAGCGAAGATGACGGATATGACGAATGTATTCGTCATATTCCTCAAAACGAAGATAACGAAGTATTCTACATCTTCGTTTTAGCAACCTATTCGTCAACTTCGCTAATTCTAGCAATCAAATAGGAAGGTTGACTATAGAGACAACTGTGTTTAATTACGCTATGCGATTATTTATATATTTTTTAATAAATAGAATAATTATAATAATTATATCAAGTAATATAATTATTCTATTAAAAAAAAAAAAATCGCATAGCGAATTTAACACAGCTGTCTCTATAGTCAACCTTCCTATTTGATTGCTAGAATTAGCGAGGTTGACGAATAGGTTGCTAAAGCGAAGATGTAGAATACTTCGTTATCTTCGTTTTGAGGAATATGACGAATACATTCGTCATATTAGCTATTCGCTAATTCTACCAAGCCAACCATAAAGTTCCTTGCTCATGGGCGTCCCCATCACCATGGGAACATCTCCATATACTAAAATGTACTGTCGGATTTGAGGAATTACGTTGAAATCGCAATGCGATTAATTCAAGTTATATTAATCGCATTGCGATTTCAACTTAGAGCTGGGTTTATAATGGGTCAGCTTGCTAGAATGAGCGAGTTAACGATTCAATGAGCGAAGTTAACGAATATGGAATATAGCAGCACTGCTAAGTTGAATTCGCAATGCGATTAATTTAACTTGAAGTAATCGCATTGCGATTTCAACTTAGCACTGCTATCTTACATAGGCTAGAATTAACGAATATGGAATATAGCAGTGGCACTAGCAGTGCTAAGTTGAAATCGCAATGCGATTACTTTAAGTTAAATTAATCGCATTGCGAATTCAACTTAGCAGTGCTGCTATATTCCATATTCGTTAACTTCGTTCATTCTAGCAAGCTGACCCATTATAAACCCAGCTCTAAGTTGAAATCGCAATGCGATTAATATAACTTGAATTAATCGCATTGCGATTTCAACGTAATTCCTCAAATCCGACAGTACATTTTAGTATATGGAGACGTTCCCATGGATGGGGACGCTCCATGAGCTCGGAAGTCGGCAGAAGCGGCAATGGGCACTGACTAGAGCAGCCAGGAAGCCAGGAATCCTCAGGACAGGTAAGAACTACTGTTGGGAAGAGGGAAAGAAAAAAATATAACTAAAAAAAAAACAAAAAAAAACGAATATTCGAAATAGCGAATTTATAGCGCTATATTCGAAATATTCGCGAATTAGCGAAGTGCCGATATTCGCTAAAAAAATTCGCTATTCGAATATTCGCGCTCAACACTAATGTCTATATACTGCAGCTTGTAATGCTTCTAATGTATACTGCTCCTATGTATACATCTAAATACTACTCCTGCCTGAATATACTGCATTATGTGTAAATCCAGAGGAAGTAGTAGTTTGTATATGTATGATATATAGATGTAAGAGCAGTAAATAGATGGCAGTGAATTTTGGGTTCCTATGTGCTACCAGTAATTTGAGTTGAGGTGTTTTGTGGGTGTGTGCTAAAAAAGAAGGCAGGGAATGTTTCTGTAAAAAAGCTGGCTATCCATGAATTTTGCCTCAGTTATCCAGAAACAACTTGTGGCAAGGTTGGCAGCCCTGGTGGTGGTGGGGAGACAAGACGACAGGCTGCAAGCAGGATCCAGGGGGAGGAGAGGGAGGGAGCTTCCTGGCTGCAGCCTGCTGTAGTGGCCCAAAGGGACACTACCACTCCTACATTCCTGTTGTTAGACTGTTTGCCACAATTGTATTGGTTTGCACCACCAAGTGTACCACCACCAGCAAACTGTCATTTTTTTATATGCAAAAACTGCTAATGTGCCTGGTTGTCCAGCAGGTGGCAGTGTACCTGACAGAGATCTTTAGTCAGGATAGAACTTACCATTCCATTACCCCCTTTTGGCAGAAGTGAGACAGTCCCGCTTCCTACCAAGGGAGGGGTTGCAGGAACCTGTAGCTAGTTGAGAGTTGGAAGGAGACTAGACAATAATGAGGGAGTGTTTCTCCCCTCCTGCAGCAGGAGTCTTCCAGGGAAGGCAGCTTGTAAAGCACCACGACTCCATGCAGTTCATAGACTGAGTATTACAAGGGGTTCAATGGCCAAAGCCAGAGATTAGCATAGCAGAAAGAGAGAGAAAGCAAAGTATTTAAGTTTATCTGGCAGTTTACCCTTCTCCAGTTGGAGTCAAATAAAAGAGCAGATATTGTTTAGATGACACAAGGTTATTCAAGTAAAACCATTAAACTTTGCCAAGTCTGAATTCTATTTATTCCACCAACTACAACAGTATTCAGGTAGGAGCACTGTGACACAAAATTATTAGGGCCACAGCATACCACTATGCATCCTAACACTGGGACCCGCTCGTCCTGGGGGGCTGTTCATTGTGCTGTCTATTGTATAATGTAAAGAAGAGAGTGCAGCCAGGGAAGGCCCTCCCCTCTCTGTATGATGTGTAGAGCTAGCCTCTTCCCACCGGACCGACACACCTTAAATATTATGCAGCTCCTCCTCCAGTCCTTTATTGGCACATTCAGGACTAGGAGGGAGAATGCAAAGCTGCAACAGCTCCTGTCAGAGCCAGGCATGGGGTGGGCAGTTTGTGAAACTGGATGCTGAGTCCTGTAACATAGAGAGGAAAAAAGAATAGTTTGAATAAAGTAGCTTTATGTTGGGTATGCTGAGTACTAAGTACAGTGTGTCTATGTAGGATGAGGGTGAGACTCTAACAATCTTTTACTCTCTTCCTCCACAGTCCAGCCCAAGGGTGAGTTCACACTACATATTTTCTGTTGATTTTCTGAGTGAAATATCAGTAGAAAAACCTCCTCCTTTTGACTTCAATGGGAGGCATCTTCCTATTTAAGTCAATGGGTGGCGGATTCCCAACTCGGGCTTTGCGTCACGGTGTGAAGTAAACCCTGACTTGGGAGGGTACAATCTGGGGCTGATTTTCTGGCGATTTTAGGATTATTGCAGTTAGAATAGATCACTATGGAATTTGGCACTCATTTTCAGGCGAATTCCACCTGAAAATCAGCACCAAAAACAGGTCAAAACTGTCCCCCATTAATTTAAATGGGAGTTTAGATGAGTATTTTTTTCTATAAGTTTGACACCATGCCGTTGAGCCAGGGGTCACAGCATTCCTCCTGCTCCTCCTCTTTGCAGCCCCAGAGAAGCCTTTCACTTGCAACATCTCTATCTTGACTGGCTCCTCCTAGTGGGGTGCTTTCTTTTTTCTTAAAAAAAAAGGCAACAATACCCCATGTGCTATGGAAGACACTCCAGAAAGTCTTTTTGTTGATGACTTGTGTGACAAATGTCAACATCAGTGCTTGGACAGCCATAAAGAGGAGGTTCAGGTAGAGTCGAGGGATCTGATACATAACTGTGTTGCCAATTTTCCCCACTTTAGGGGGAAAAAATCCTTCCAGACTCCAATCAGACAATCAGAATAACTCCCTGGATCAACGACCCATCTCTAGTAGCTATAACCTGTAATATTATTACACTCCAGAAATACATCAAGACCCCTCTTGAACTCTTTTAGTTAACTCACCATCACCAACTCCTCAAACAGAGAGTTCCATAGTCTCACTGCTCTAACCATAAAGAATCCTCTCCTAAGTTTGTGTAGAAACCTTCTTTCCTCCAGACACAGATGATGTACCCTCGTCACAGTCACAGTCCTGGGGACAAATAGATGATGGGAGAGATCTCTGTATTGACCCCTGATATATTTATACATAGTTATGAGATCTCCCCTCAGTCGTCTTTTTTCTAAAATGAATAACCCTAATTTTCATAATCTATCAGGGTACTGTAGATACCTCATTCCAGTTATTACTTTTGTTGCCCTCCTCTGAACCCTCTCCAACTCTGCTATGTCTGCCTTGTTCACAGGAGCCCAGGACTGTACACAGTACTCCATGTGTGGTCTGACTAGTGATTTGTAAAGTGGTAGGACTATGTTCCCATCACGGGCATCTATGCCCCTTTTGATGCAACCCATTATCTTATTGGCCTTGGCAGCAGTTGGCCGACACTGGTTTCTACAGCTTAGTTTGCTGTCCACTACAATTCCTAGGTACTTTTCCATGTCAGTTTTACCCAGTGTTTTACCAGTATGTACGGGTGACTTGCATTATTCCTTCCCATGTGCATAACCTTACATTTTTCAGTGTTAAGCCTCATCTGCTACTTATCTGCCCAAGCTTCCAATCTATCCAGATCCCTCTGTAGCAGTATACTGTCCTATTCCATGGTAATTACTTTACACAGTTTAGTGTCATCTGCAAAAAATTATGTGCAAGCCTTCTACAAGATCGTTAATAAATATATTGAAGAGAATAGGGCCCAATACTGACCCCTGAGGTACTCCACTAGTGACAGTGACCCAATCTGAGTGTGTACCATTAATGACCACCGTCTGTTTTCTATTACTGAGCCAGTTACTTACCCACATACAGACATTTTGTCACAGTCCAAGCATTCTTATTTTATATACTAACCTTTCATGCGGTACAGTGTCAAATGCTTTGGAGAAGTCCAGATATACGACATCCATTGATTCGCCGATGTCAAGTCTAGAACTTACCTCCTCATAGAAACTGATTTCGTTAGTTTGACATGACCGATCCCTCATGAAGCCATGCTGATATAGCGTTATTTGCTTATTTTCATTGAGTTTCTCCAAGATAGCATCTTTTAGAAAACCTTCAAACAGTTTACCCACGACAGATGTTAAACTTACCGGCCTGTAGTTTCCGGGCTCTGTTTTTGGACCCTTTTTGAATATTGGCACCACATTTGCTATACGCCAATCCTATGGAACACTCCCTGTCAGTATAGAGTCCTTAAATATCAGAAATAAGGGTCTGGCTATGACAGCACTTAATTCTCTTAGGATACGGGGGTGTATGCCATCTGGTTCTGGCGATTTGTCTATTTTAATATTTTTAAGACTCCGTTGTACATCTTCCTGGGTCAGACGGGGCATTTTTAATGGGGAATTTATTTTTACATTCTGCATTTCATCTGTTTATTTTCTTCAGTGAATACAGTGGAGAAAAAAATATGTAATAGCTTTGCTTTCTCCTCATCGCTCTCTGCAACTCCCCCCTCATCACTCTGTAAAGGGCCGCCTTCTTTGCTCTCTTTGGCAATTAATCTCCCAGTCTCTAGTTTCGCCGCTTTCATTTGTCTTTTACATATTCAATTTTTTTCCTTATAGTTTTTCAGTGCTACCCTCCTGTTTTAGTGATTTGAATGCTTTCTTTTTCTCATTTATTGCTTTCTTAACAGTTCTATTTATCCACATTGTTTTTTTTTTGTTCCTTAAACTTTTATTCCCAAAAGGTATGTACCTCTAACAATTAGATTTTAGGATGCTTTTAAAAATATCCCATTTTGTGGCTGTATTTTTATTTTTGAGGACTTTTCTCCAGTTAGTTAGGCCTCTGGCCTCTCTTAGTTGGCTAAATTTAGCTTTTTTGAAGTTCGGTATTTTTGTTCCTGCCTGAAGAAACACTGTTTTGAATGACAATTGGAAGGTTATTACTTTATGGTCACTATTTCCCAGGTGTCCCCCAACCTGCACATCTGTTGTTCTGTCAGGTTTATTGGTTAATACCATGTTCAGTATGGCTGTCCCTATAGTCGGGTCCTGAACGAGTTGGGAAAGGTAATTGTCTTTGGTTATTGCCAAGAACCTGTTTCCTTTATGAAATATACAGGTTTCAGTTTCCCTGTCTATATTTGGGTAGTTGAAGTCCCCAATAATAATGACCTCATTATGATCTGCCGCCTCGTCTATCTCGTTTAGTAGCAGATTTTCTGTGGACTCTGGTATATTAGGTGGTTTATAATAAACGCCTAATGATTGTGTGTTGGATAGGACCTTGTAGCTGGATTGGGGGCTGAGTTGAAGGTGATATTGGAGCAGTAGGGCTGTGGCCACAATGGCAATAAAGAGCGAATATATGACCATAACTTCCCAAAAAACTGCCAGGGCCAGATCTGCTTCTATTGTGGTCAGCTTGGGAACTGGTGATACCACTGATACTGTGCGATGTAACAGCGGCTGCTGTGCGCCGCTGTTCCCCTGCATACCGCTGCGGTCCCAGGCGCTGTGTTCAGCGGTGATCTGCTGCCAGTGCTTCCCATTCACCGCTGCAATCCTGGGCTCTGTCTGTGTAGGTACTGTTGTTCTGGGATTCGCTCCACAGTTTCCTCTCAGCCCTGGCCACAGCATGCTTGCTACTTGTTCCCTGCAGCACTTTCTTAATAGCCGGCGTAAGTTACTTCCTGTGCTTTATTGGTTAGGTCATGTGACCTCGCTTACCAATCCTAGCCCTCCTGCACAGATGCCTCAGTGTCAAGGTCCTTGTGTCCTGCTAGTACTTGCATTCCTGAATGCTGCTACCTGTTTGATTTCTGCCTGCTTGTCTTGACTCTCCTGTTGCTGACCTGGATTGCCTGACCTGTACCGGTGCCCCCTGCCCTGACCTATTGCCTGTTTGACTTCACCTCTGCCTTATCCTTCGGTCCCGCACTGTTGCTCCTGGTTACGACTCAGCCTGCTGACATCTGTACCTCTGGTACCTTGCTCAGGTACCTCCTCGTCCGCCTGGACCAGCTGCCTTGTGTGCCTATCCTACTCAAGAGGTAGAAACCTGGTGTTTCCCTCGGGAAAGTCTATCCCCACTATTAGGGGTACTGTGAAGATTGAGGGGTTTACTTAGACAACGCCCTTAGAGAAGGTAGGACACGTGGAACACTGGGTTCACACCCGCTGGTTCGTGACATGGGCACAGGCTCAAAACGTGCCAAACCTTGTCCATGCTTAGCTTCTATTGGTTCTGTGTGTCCCCCTCCCATATGACATTTTTTCTCCACAAGGCTGGCACATAAAGCCACTACTGTGTACAAGATCTATAGGATGAAAATAAGCAGTTGGGATCCACACACAAAAATAGGCATCAGGGCTCTTTTGCGGCATGTAAGACGGCAGCACCCGATCTTGTGAGAAACTAGGATTGCCCATCTTTCTGGAACACGACTGTTCTCCTTTTCCCGTTTTTCTCTGTGGCATCCAGTCCACATCCCCAAGCAGTACAATGTCCTTGTCGTCATCATCATCAGCTACTTCTCCTGCTCAGACTCATCCTCCTCCTTGTCCTTCGCTCCAGCATCATAAATCCGTAATTTAATGTGTGCTCACAAGAAAACTATTTGTGATCAGCAATTACTGTGTGGAAGTTGAACTCCCACCTGGCCAAGTTGCTAGCAGTGCAGTTGCTGCTGTACCACTTAGTCATTGTATTTGTAGTGCAGTTCAGTGCCTTCATCACAATTTAATTTAGCAGACATACTCCTTCTGGCCATCTGTCCATAAAACATATTGTCCTCCAAATGTAGCACAATTTCACACCTTCACCAAAATTTTATTCACCAAACAGGCATTACTCCCTTTGGCCAATTGTCCATAAACCTTGTATCATCGCTCTCCATATGTGGTTCAGTTTTGCGCCTTTACACAAATAGTATTCTTCTCTATGGCACTGGTACTTCTGGCCAGCTGTCCATTCTCTAAATGTAGCACAGTTCCATGCCTTCACCAAAATTTAATTTACCACTCTCCCGCTGTCTCTGCTACAAGTAGCAAAATCCACAGCAGCCAGTTCATTTTGCTACATAATGGAAGTTTTTTCACTGCTGGATTCAATTTGAAACAATCTGAAACAAATTTTAAGAAATTCGCTCATCCATAATACTGTATATTCATATACATGCATTTAGTAAAGATCTCTGTGGGGCCTGGCTGATTTTGGTGTATGCCCTTTGACCTGTAATTTTTAGGTTCCCAATTTGGTGCAGATTAATCTCTTAATATATATTGATAGCACTTGGCTTTTTTTAAAATAATTTCAGTTGCATGAAGTCACCATGAGAGGGGGCATGAGAGCTTACTACATTCTGTGAGTTCAATGTTCTATATAACAGTAGGCAGTAAGCTTCTAAAGTCCCTCTGGTGGTGACTGCATAAATATCTGACTATGAAGGGGATTTAGAGCTCTGTGTCAGGAAAACAGAGCTCCAACCATACTAATACATAAATGAATAATACAACACAGAATGATGGACCAATATAGTTTAAAAATAAAGCTTCAGTTGTGGATTTTTACTGAAAGGTAGCCATAGGCATTAAATGCTTGCTTGCTGATATAACTTGTTTTGGTGGCAACTCTATACTATTTAATGACTATGTTCAGATCACCTTAGATTAACAAAATATCTCACTAAAACCTCTTGAATCTGCCAACAAATATCTAATGTTTATGGCTATGTTTACTTCATTTAGTTGAGACTGGATATGAAAAAAACTATCAGTAAATTATGCTGCATATAAGGGGCTGATTTACATCTTTAAATATATGAACGCTGCATTCATTCCCTTATCACTGAGTTTACCATTTTGATGATCTATTTAGAGACTTAATCCTGATTAGCAGCAAAGGTGATTAGGTCGATATTCCCACATCATTAAAGAACATGGCTTATTACCAGATACTGATAGTAATGAGTATATCTTAATGCAATATCACATTATCTGCAGCAATCTCTGTCTTATTTCTTCTTTTCTGACGGATAATTTATTAATTTCCCTCAGAGATAACAGACTAAGCATTGTTAAGTCCATGCTAGTTTAATTCTAGATCAATCATGCTGAAAGTGTGAATGGTGTTTGTTTAAAGAGTTTGAAAGTTGTTCTGACATAAAGAAAAAGTATGGATTGCATATCCATATGCCATGCACTGCTTCTCAGCATCAGGGCGTAGCTATAGTGGAAGCAGGGGAAGAGGCTACTATGGGGCCCAAACTCAAAAGAGGCCCACCCAGGAGGAGGACTAAAAGATTTTATTGTCAGTGCCCCCTCTACAGTATTATACAGGGTGGTCTAAAAGTGTACTCTAACAATCCATATACCCTGCAAGGGAAACATCAGAACACTATCCGCAGTATCACTGTTGAAGAGCGAGCTGCAAGCAGCAGCAGCCAACATAATCATAATAAAAGTGGCTGCCTGGCCTGGTCTGAGAGAGAAATCTCTTGCAGAAGGATGAAGGGGTTGCGAACAGGTTTCTGGTGGGGGTGTGGGGGGGGTTTCCATTCAAAAATTTGCTGTGGGGCCCACCATTGCTCAGCATAATTCATAAACGGTGCATAAGGTACATTGTATACTTTTCTATACTTAATCATGCAAGGTGACCTCTTTTGAGTGGGTCCCCTTCTTTAAATTGGTGCAGCGCCAAATGGCGACCACTGACACAGCAACACCACTCCTGTAGGCAGCGCAACCCAGCAGCCCAACAAACAACCCTGCTGTCAGGCTAAGCCTCCCATGGCAATTGGCCACACCAACCCAAAGGCACAGAGCCATAGCAATGATGGATGGCCACCATGCAGTACCACCCTATATAAACAGATCTCAAAAACTCACCTTTCCATGTAGTCTCAGAAACTAATTGAAACCAATTAGAAATAAACCCTTACGCTTTATTCACACAGTCAGTGTTTGTCAGTGATTTCAAGCAGTGATTTTAAGGCTCGTTCCACACTAGCAGCAGCCTTCTCCGGCAGGCTGTTCCGGCGGGTGAACAGCCTGCCGGATCCGTACTGCCGCTAGTGCACGCATGCCACCGGAGGTCCGCTCCGGCCCCATTGACTATAATGGGGACGGGCCGGAGTTCCGGCGGCAGAACGGCAAACATGCCGAGAGGCGGCCGGAATAAAACTACAACATTCCCGGAGAACCCCTTTAAGCTTTGCTGCAGGCAGGGCTTAACAAGCATTCACAAGGCCCAAGGCTGCCATAGCACCGATCGGCAGCCCTCCTGCTCACTAAGGCTTGCTTTACACTAGTGTTATGAGTTCTGGCAGGTTTTTCCTGTATGCAGCTTTTTTTGTTTGGCCGGGTAGCAGCAGGATCTGGCAACCATTGTGGTACTATCCGTAATGCCTGATCCAGAGAGCAGGCTGTTTTCTGCCAGAGGTCCTTCTACTTACCTCTGTTCAGATGCAGCCCCATCCCTGTCCATGGAAGCAAAGTGCCGACCACCAAGCCTGTGGTTATCCAGGATTATATTAGGTATATGGGCGGGCAGTGCCTTAAGGAAATCTAGGGCATCGTAAAGGCACTGCACCTCACTATTTTAATTAGTTTTATCTGTCCGTTGTTGCTTCAATCTAACTGGCGTCATGACAAATTTACTTAAAAACAACCCCAGATGCATGTTGGACGTTGCATCTTATTGTTCTGCCATCTCAAATCCTCTACAGGCGTGGAATGGTACCTATATTCAACTAAAATTGCACATTAAAAGCAAATGATGTAACTGAGCAGAAGATTAGGGCCTGAACACAGAACAAATAGAACAGTCAAATTTGGGGCACATTTCCTTCATTTTATGTACTATGTATGAAAAGTATGTATTATCTTACACTGGCTTTTTCTATTTGTGCAACAGAATGTGGGCTCAAACTACTCACTATACCCCTAGAAGAATACCTTAGGAGTGTCATTTTTAAACTGGGGTCATTCCTGGGAGTACTACATTGTTCTGCCAGCTCAAATCCTCTTCAGGCAAGGAGTGGGGCTTGTAAGTAATGCAAGTTAAAAATGTATGCAGATAGCCGTAGAGTACAAAATATTGCCAAGCATCTCATTTGCAAAACTAAGGTAGCATTAGCAGCAGAATGTTTTCTATATCATTGTTGTACATTATTTGTGTTTGCAGTGTGCTGCTGCATAACCCTATTTTTTTTCTTGTATGTTTCAAGCCATGGCAGCATGCACCTGTCCATAGGGATGTGCTAACTGACCCCCTTTTTCTTTGCAGATAGCCATAGAGTGCCATAGAGGTCCCCACAAAGTGGCCAGGCAGCAGATTACGACCTAAGTGGGTGAATTTCTGAACACAGAAGAATCATGGCAATAAGAGTTTCCTCTGTTTCATGTACTATGTATGAAAAATATGTCGTATAAATTAAAGATGCATTTGCAAAAACATTTACAATAACATTTACATTTAATTTTCACATCTATTTTGTATTAGTGCTTAAAAAAGGTGAGCTCAAAATGGTTCACAATGTTGAGGAGTGTAATTTTTTTAAATTAGGTTAATTGGGGTGTTCCCGATGTTCTGACACCTTTGAGCCTCTGCAAACCTTGTTCGATGCATTAAAAAATTACTGAAAAAAACTATTTCTGAAAAAACAATTTCCATCAATATAAAACAGACATATAGAAATATGCATGTAGTAAAAACAGCATGTACATCAGTATAAGAAATATTCCAGTCAAAATAGGAATTTCTTTATCTTTTTACATTTTTCATAAATTTCAGTGTCCCAGACTAGTTTTGCCACAAAAATATAGTACAATATGTCACAAAAACAGTGTAGGAACTACTTAGATACACAGAACCATTACAAAATTATTTTCCGCAATGTTCATACACGCCAGATTTTCAAAATCTTGTTTGGTCCTTAAGGTCAAACATGCTTGGGCCTTAAGGGGTTAAAGTATCTATGCGTCTGTATTGCGTCTGTATTACGTCAGTATGTTATCAGTATTATATTCATCTCATCCGTCTCATATACACTACTCACAAAAAGTTAGGGATATTTGGCTTTTGGGTGAAATTTATGGAAAATGTAAAAAGTTTATGCTACGGTGAAATTATATCATGAAAGTAGGGCATTTAAGTAGAAGCATGCAATGGTAATTTCTAGTGTTGATCTAGCACCAAAGTGTTCGGGAGCTCTGGTGCTCGAGTAACACTTTGGGATGCTCGGGTGCTCTACAGAGCACCAGAGCACAATGGAAGTCAATGGGAGAACCAGAGCATTAAACCAGGCACCCTCTGCCTGCTCTGAAGAGGGGAGGGTGCCTGGTTCAAGGAAAAGGTCAGAAATTGATGGAAATGGTTCGGGAACAGCATGGGGAGGATGTCTGAATGCATCTTTGACTCCCAGGTCACTAGTGGGAACGATGTTGTCTGAGTAGTACGCCATTTTTACAGACAATAATACGCACAAAACCGAAGATAAAATCAATTTTAGAGGAAAAATTGTTAGGAAACATTCTTTCCTGTATATTTACTTCAATATAAAATGCAAGTGCTGGCAAAAATTACAAGGAAGAGGCACACCGATACAACCTGTATATCCCATAAAGGAGGGCCTATTTCACATTGTGGTACAATCGTTCAGGTAGTGGGACTCCTACACTCATAAAGCCTATGCACTTAAGTGAAAGGGCTGCCAAAAATTACAAGGAACCGACACTCCAATACACCCTTGTGTATAAAGGAGGGTATCATACACACCCTTGAAAAATTATGATTGATAGCGTGCAGGTGACCCTCAAAAACATAAGAAGCAAGGGCCTGCTGGTGACCCTCTAAACAATAGGGACGAGGGCCTGCTGCTGATCTGACCATCTAAAACATTAGGGTTGAGGGTCTGCTGCTGAGCTGACCCTCTAAAATATTAGGGGGCGAGGGCCTGCTGCTAATCTGACCATCTAAAACATTAGGGGTGAGGGTTTTCTGCTGAGCTGACTCTCTAAAACAATAGGGGTGAGGGCCTGCTGCTGATCTGACCATCTAAAACATTAGGGGTGAGGGTCTGCTGCTGAGCTGACCCTCTAAAACATTATGGGTGAGGGCCTGCTGGTGACCTTCTAAAACATTAGGGGTGAGGGTCCGCTGCTGAGCTGACCCTCTAAAACATTAGAAGCGAGGGCAGCCTAATAAGCATGTTGATGTGATAGAGAAGGAGGACAAGAAAAGGAAGATCGAACCATATACCATTTTTTGTGGTGGAAGGGGTGCATGGGAATACAGTGTATTCAATACACTATAAAAGAAACATTCAAAGTGCCTTTATGTTCAGCCGCTTTCCTCTGGTGGAGTAGAGAAGTCGGGGGCAATCCAGGCCTTGTTGATTTTGATAAGAGTCAACCTGTCAGCATTTTCAGTTGACAGGCGGATGCGCTTATCAGTTATTATGCCCCAGCAGCACTAAATACCCACTCTGACAAAACGATGGTGGCAGGGCAGGCCAGCACCTCCAAGTCGTAGAGTGCCAGTTCATGCCACGTGTCCAGTTTGGACACCCGGTAGTTGTAAGGCACAGAGGGATCACTGAGGACGCTGACACGGTCTTCTACGTACTCCTTCACCATCTTCCAAAACTTTTCCCTCCTTGTGACACTAGGCCGCATATCAGGGTGAGGGTGCTGGCGGGGTGTCATGAAACTGTCCCAGGCCTTGGAAAGTGTTGCCACGCCTCTGTTGGAACTGCTGTGTGTTCCCCTCGTCGGATGCCCAAGGAACTACGTACTCTGCAGCCAGCATTGTCAGCTGGAAATTTTTGAAGCAATTTTTTAACAAGGACCTTCTGGTATTGCACCACTTCTCCTCTCCACCACAGAAATGAGAGATGAGAAGTTATCTTTGTAGTGGGGGTCGAGAAGGGTGAACAACCATTAATCGGTGTTGGTATAACGTGAGGTTCATGGAAAAGGCAGCATAAAATAAAGACAGCTATGTGCCAGAGTCTTAACAGACAAGACTTCGTTGTCCTCATCAGGAGGATGACTCTCAATCTCCTCATCCTCCTCTTCTGCCCATCCACGCTGAAGAGATGGAATCAACCTGCTATGGGTACTACCCTCTGTAGCAGAGGCAACTATCTGCTCCTCCTCATCGTCATCATCCAATTTGTGCAAAGAAGATTGAACTGAGGGTGGTCTGGCTATCACCCTGTGTACTGTCTTCCCCATTTCCACCTCTTCCACATGCAAAGCGTCCGCCTTCATTGTGAGCAGCGAGCGTTTCAGTAGACACAGAAGTGGATTTGTTATGCTGATAATAGCGACATCGCCGCTCACCATCTGTGTTGATTCTTTAAAGTTGCGTAAAACCTCACAGAGGTCAGACACCCGTGCCCACTCGTCGCTTGTGAAGAGCGGAAGCTGACTGGATAGGCAATGACCATGTTGCAGCTGGTATTCCACTACTGCCCTCTGCTGCTCACAAAGCCTGGCCAACATGTGGAACGTGGAGTTCAAGCACGTACTTACGTCGCACAACAGTCGGTGAGCTGGCAATTGCTGCAGTGTTGCCAGACCGGCGACAGCTGTAGATGACTTTCGGAAATGGGCACACACGCGGCGCACCTTCACCAGTAGCTCAGGCAAATTGGGGTAGGTTTTGAGAAACCACTAAGTTGAACACATGGGCTAGGCATGGTATGTGTGTAAGCTTGCCGAGCTCCAAAGCTGCCACCAAGTTACGACCATTATCAGACACAACCATCTCTGGTTGTAGGTTGAGTGGCGAGAGCCACAGCTCAGTCTGGTCCCTTATACTCTGCCACAACTCACATAAAGCAAATTAGTTTCAGCACGGCCTGTTGCCGCTTCCCCATTACAGTGCTACACTGCTTCCAGCTACTGACTGATGGCTGACTGGTGCTGCAAGATGAGAATTCAGAGGTGGAAGTGGAGGAGGAGATGGAGGAAGAGAAGGGGGTTGCAGCCACTAATGTAGGTGGTTGCGGAAATCCTGATGGAAGTAGGGTCCGCAATCCTTGGTGTCGGTAGCACCTGTGCCATCCCAGGGTACGATTCGTTCCCGGTCTCCACAACGTTCACCCAGTGTGCCGTCAGCGAAATGTAGCATCCCTGGCCAAAAGCACTTGTCCATGTGTCAGTCGTTAAGTGGACCTTTCCAATAACTGCGTTGGTCAGGGCACGGGTAATGGCAGCAGGCACAGTTTCACCGCTCCCCGGGGCCACGGCCTCTGCGTGTACCATCAGCAGCACAGCCACTTCCCTGTCCCTTAATGCTCGCCTTGAGTATATTAAATGGTATATATGCTTGAAAGTATGTCACACGTACAGTAGCACAGGTTTTGTAAGTGTATGCGCAAATAAATGACACTAAATGTCATAGATAGTTAGGATCCGCAACCGTTATACAGGAGATGTAGCGCAGGTAATGTCGCTGTCATCAGCGGTGAAAAAATTTAACTGAATGTCACAGATATTTAGAATGCTCAAACGTTATACAGGAGATGTAGCGCAGGTAATGTCGCTGTCAGCAGTGGCTAAGAAAAAATTACACTGAATGTCACAGATATTTAGGATGGACAAACGTTATACAGGAGATGTAGCGCAAGTATTGTCACTGTCAGCAGCGGCCAAACAATTGCGCTGAAAGTAACACAACAGATGTAGCAAAGGTTGTGTCACTGTCAGCAGCGGCCAAACAATTGCACGCAATTTAGCGCAGGTTGCGCTAATAATATATATTGCATCCAGATAAAACAATAGTCCTTAAAAGGGCTTTTAGGTCTCTAACACCTTTCAAGACTAAACCCTGCCTAAAAAAATAAATAAAATTCCTGTCCCTACACTATCTGTCCCTTGTGCTGCAGCTCTCCCTGACTAAGATTAAGCTGAACCACGTGTCATCGGGTGCTATATAGCATCCGATGACGTGTTCCGGCCAGCCAATCGCTGTAATGCCAGTAACCAACATGGCTACGGCATTACAGTGAGTGAAAGTACTTCCCGCACGTTTATTGGCTGTGTAGCAGCCGACAAACGTGCGGGGAGGAGACTCAAGCACATGCGGTGTTCGGCTGAACACCGCGATGTGCCAAGCATCGCGATGCTCGAGTCAAAATGGTGTTCGGACGAGCATGCTCTCCCAACGCTAGTGATTTTCTCATCTCAAACAATTTACTGAAACAAAAGCCAACAACAGAGGTGGGTATACACCCACAAAAATGTCAATGTCTCAGCAAGATCAATTACAGCTTGACAACAACGTCTCATGCTGTTCACAAATCGACTTATTGTCTTCTGAGGCATGGCATCCCACTTTTCTTAAAGGGTGGCACCTAGGTCATGTGCATTCAAACGTTTAGAGATGGTTACATTAAGTTCACCTGAAAAGGTTAGAGTGCAGTTTAGGTTCATCCTTAAATTTCACCCACAAGCCAAATATCCCTAACTTTTTGTGAGTAGTGTAGTTAAATTTCCTCCCTAGAACAAATCTCATCATTAAGGCTATGTTCACGTGATACGGCTTCCATCTGAGGCATACGTCAGGAGAGCATTTGACGTATACCTCCAATGGAAGGCTGCAAAGTATTCCACTATATGCCTTAACTTCACCCATACAGCTCTCATGCTAGGCACAGGACAGCCATACATTTTCGAGAACTCCGGAAGCTCCAATGATGTAACTGCCCATATTTGGGTAGCCATCACTGCCGTTCATACCCCCCACTGGCTTTCACACTTTCTTGACAGTGCTGATGCTGGTGAAGATGACAACTTGGCAACACTGTGGAGGAACTCAAATGTCTGTGGTGTCCGCAGTAACTCTAGGAAACTAGTTTACACCTGCGGCACATTGTCCACAGTGCTTATCAACCACTAACCTAATGTCCAGGGCTCATACATCTATGCTAGTAAGCACTTGTACACATGCACTGTGGAGCTAGTCATCCTAATGTGGGGCATTCAGCAATGCTAAAAAATCAAGCAGACAAAATCATAGTTAGCCAAGTGTAAATCCGGTGCCTAGTTACATAAAAACCACATTTATATCTAACTGACATTTGTACGCATTTTCAGCCTTATGGCTCATGCTCACAAGCATGTGTGCCCCGTACCCATGCTGTGGAATGAAAATAGTGGTCCGCAATGCACGGGCACCATCCGTATGCACGCTGTTTGGGGATGAGGACCCATTAAATTGAATGGGTCGGCGATCTGCAAGGGATGGTCCACACTGCAAAAAAAAAACAGGACATGTTCTATTTCTTCGTGGTGCAGAGGCACGGACTGAAATCTGATGGAAGCGCTCTGTTAGTGGGACTATGAGGCTGATGAAAGGAGGTATAGCCACACTGGCTTACACACACCTAAATATCTTGGGATTGTCGAACAGAAACAAGAACATTCTAGGAACAGATAAAAATTGCTGGGTCCATCTTATGATGAATCCCATTAACTATAATAGGTCTGTTAAGTTTTGGTTATGATGCCCATCATAGTGTCAGACAAAATCGAGCAGCATTTGTACTGTGGTATTTTATCCTGCATTTTTGCTGGAATCTACAATGGAGGCTTCTAATGGAATCTCAGCTGCACATGTGAGCCAAGTCTTGTTCGAGGCAAGATTAAAGGGGTTATTCAAGAATGGATAATGATGACCTATAATTAGGAAAGATCATAATTATTACATTGGCGGAGGCTCTCGGAGGTTCTCCAAGCACAGTGCCATACATTATATAGCGGCTGTGTTTGGTATTTCAGCTCACTTAAATGGGGCTGAGCAGCAACTGGGCCATGAGACTGATGTACGGTGATGTCACTGGCCTAGGAATAGGCGCTCACGGAGCGCAAGCCTCTTCTAACAGCAGATCGGTAGGGTCCCACCAGAGGATAGGTCATCGATATTAGTTACTGGATAACCCCTTTTATACTGATGACATACTCATGCAGTACCATCAATGAGACGTCCGTATTGCTGATCTGCATTATGGATATTTACCAATACACTTGTATACAACTGGCCAAAACCAGGAGTGGAACAAAAAGAGAGAAGAAAGAATAATAGAAAGATTTGCATCTCCTCCCTCTGGTTTTATTACTGACTAGCAAAGTTCTCCTTCAAAAATTGTGCCAAGCGACTGCCTTTTAATTAATGCAAGAGCTGTTTCCTGATTTTGCGCTCTTAATTTCATTACTTTAAGCCAGTGTCTCAGTAATTAATACAAGCAATAATTAAAGACGAGTAGCTATTTTTGTCTGTGTATCTGTAAAGGTTATCTGTTTATAGAAATTGAGCAGATATGCATCTTACCCACTTCCCTTCATGTACATTCAGAGCATTTAAAGAATAAATCATTTTAATTCCGTGATGTCTAATGAACTGTTTTAAATTCATTCATTACAACCATTAACCAAGGTTATGATAAGTATGATTTCGGCACTTACTCTTGCATATCCCGTTGCCTGCTGCGGTGTTATTTTTACTGCTGCACGTCACAGCTTCCTCCCTCTTTAAGAAGAACCTGGCACTATTCAGAAATGGTAATAAAATGATTGGAAATGTTCTATGGGTCAAAGGATTAATTAACATATTGCAAATGAATGCACCTTGTGAAAAACTGAGGTACCAGAAACATGTCAGTAATATTGTAGCGTATACAGACAATGATGTAACTTTAGGTGAAAAGTTGAGTAGCGTGTCTATCGCCTGTTGAATCGGTGGGGTAGATATACTATTGAAAATGAGTCAGGTTTTTGGTGCAATTTGCACCAAAAAAGTAGCGTACATGTTTTGGAGCTGGTAACTGCAGAGTTGTTCCCATTCACTTCAAAGGGAGCAGTAATGCTGTAACAATCAGATATTAATAGCCGATTCTGAGGATAAGCCATCAATATTAAAATCCTGGAAAATCTCTTTAAAGGGGTTGTCCGGTTTTAGAGCTGAACCTGGAACTTCACCCGGGCAACCCCCTGTTATGAGCATCAGAGCATTTTATGCTCCGATGCTCTTCTTTGCCTTGTGCTGAATCGCGCACGGCAAAGGCATTTTATTGAGTTCCGGTGACATACCGGGCTCTATATAATGACTGCTAGGTGGAGGCTTCCACCCAGCAGTGAGCCCGGTGATGTCACTGGCTCTGAGGGGCGGGCTTTAGTGCTGCCCTAGCCTGTAAAACAGATATGGCAATGCTAAAGCCCCCCTATCAGAGCCAGTGACGTCACCGAGAACACTGCTGGGCGGAAGCCTCCACCTAGCAGTGTGTTGTTATAAACAAAAAAGCCCTTGCCCTGCGCAATCCAGCACAGGGCAAGAGAGAGCATCGTAGCTTGAAATGCTTTGATGCTCATAACAGGGGACTAAAATTCTGGGTATGTCCTCTTTAAGCTGCCATTACACATTAATTTTGGCCAAACTCGCTGTTTTCCACAGGACCGACTAAAGATCTAATGTGTATAGGACATCAAGACTCAACGCCAGATGTCACCTGAGAGAGGAGATAAATCACCAAATTGAGGTGCCTAGCAGCAGTTGTCATCCTGTTCCTCATTCAGAATACATACATGATGCATGCAGACCATCCATGTGCATGAGGGAGCACAAGGGTAACAGCTGTCTAAGGGTACTTTCACACTAGCGTTTTGGATTCCGTTTGTGAGATCCGTTTCAGGGCTCTCACAAACAGTCTAAAATGGATCAGTTAAGCCCCAATGCATTCTGAATGGATAAGGATCCGTTCAGAATGCATCAGTTCGGTTCCGTTCCGCCTCTATTCCGTTTTGGAGGCGGACAGCAAAACGCAGCATGCAGCATTTTGGTGTCCGTCTGAAGAGGCGGAGCCTAACGGATCAGTTTTTAATTACAATGTAAGTCACAACATGGTGCATTTGAAAACGGATCCGTTCCCCATTGACTTTCAATGTAATTCAAAACGGATCCGTTTTAACTAATGTGAACGGATACAATGGAAGGGGGATAGAATGGAAGAAGGGTTCCATTCTATTTAACACAGCTCTGACAGTTTGAAGAACGTAGGATAAATACACAGGGTACACCATTAAGGATAGTGGAGTGGTAAAAAGAGTGGCAATACCCCCTTGCGGAGCGTTACAGATGCGGACCAATTCATTTGAATGAGGTAGCAAACCCCCCCCCCAAAAAAAAAAAAAAAAACACAACAAACATTTGTTTTGCAGACAAGAATAGGCATGTGTGTGGAACCTGTGGAAAGGAACAAATGGGGGGGGGGGGGGGGTTTGCACATGGCCTGTATCCATGTTTTTACATGGATACAGGCCATCCAACAAAGTGGATACGTTAGTGTGAATTCCCCCCAAGGGTAGCTCTGTCTATAGTTCCTTGGCAAATCAGAATGGCTCTTCTCTTAAAGTGAAACACTAGGAATTGTCATAATTATTAAAATGGTGTACTATGGGTCCATCAAAATATATATATTTTTTAATCACATATTGTCATAATTAAAATTGTATGCTTTCTCATAAAAGAAGAAGGATTTAAATTACTAAATTACTAAAATAAAAGTTATACTGAATCTTTTCCCACAAAACTTTATAGCAATATGCTCAGCCCTTTCTGCCCTGTAATAAGCTGCCTGTAGATCAGACACCAAATTTAAAGTAACAGGTTCCCTTTAAGAAACATTTTGTACCACTACCAATCCAGAGGGAAAAAAAAAATCATCAGTCTGGTTTGAAGTTGTCTGAGAGCAGCACCTATATAAGCTGACCAAGGAACGCAAGTTTGTGTTTGATTTAAAGTTTGTGTTTGTATTAAGTGTGCGACTTAAGATTAAATATTCAGGGACCATTGGGGGGGGGGGGGGTATGGACTACAGTAAGTCAGTCGCTTTTCATTTCACAGTATTATTGTCTCATTTTTTTCTCTTTTCTTGTGAAATCCCTATTAGCATATACGTGTTCCATTATTGACAGCGCAGTCCAGTGCATCAGGCATGGCTGGATGATAGCTATGACTGGGCAGTTAACGTACAGGGTTACAGTCTGTTTAGAAAGGATCGTCAAAACCGGAGAGGGGGAGGGGTCTGCCTTGACGTAAAGTCCTTTCTAAAGCCCACAATCCGGGAAGATATAAGTGAGGGACATGAACATGTGGAGTCACTGTTTTTGGCAATAACCAAAGACAATTACCTTTCCAACTGGTTCAGGACCCGCCTAGAGGGACGGCCATACTGGACTTAGTATTACCCAATAGACCTGATAGAACAACAGATGTGCAGGTTGGGGGACACCTAGGAAATAGTGACCATAAAGTTATAAACTTCCAATTGTCATTCAAAAAAGTGTTTCTTCAGAGAGGAACAAAAATACCAAACTTAAAAAAAGCTAAATTTGACCAGCTAAGATAGGCCATTGGCCTAACTAACTGGGACAATGTCCTCAAAAATGAAGATTTTTCAAAAGCATCCGAAATTCTAATTGTGAGAGGTTATGACCTTATGAGAATAAAAGGGTAAGGAACAAGAAAAATAACAAAAAGAAAGCATTTAAATAACTAACATGACGGTAGTGAGGAAGCATTGAAAAACTATAAGGAGAGAATAGAATATGTAAGAGACAAATAAAAGTAGCCAAATTGGAAACAGAGATACTTATTCCCAAAGAGAGTAAAACCAACCCTAAAATCTTCTTCAATTATATAAATGGTAAAAAAAAAAATGGAAAAATTTTAAAGTGTTTGCCCTTTACAGCGTGTTGAGGGAGGAGCTGTAGAGAGCAATGAGGAAAAATAAATCTATTAAATATTTTTGCCTCCACTGTATTCACTGAGGAAAATAAAGAGATGAAATGTAGAATGCAAAATTAAACTCCACATTAAGGGTCCATTCACACGTCCGTAAGTGTTTTTCGGTCAGTAAATTGCGTATCGGCTAAACACTGCCTGCCCTATGATAGAAATGCCTATTCACGGACAAGAATAGAACGTGGTCTATGTTTTTGCAGCGCCGCGGAATGGAACTATGGATGCCGACAGCATGTCGTGTGCTGTCCGCTTCTTTTTCGGCCCCATTGAAATGAATGGGTCCACACCCATTCCGCAAAATTGCGGAACTGATGCAGACCCAGAAATACAGTTGTGTGAATGGACCCTAAAAGTGCTCTGTCTAAGGAAGAAGTGCAGGAAGAAGTGCAGCAGCCTCTTAAATAGATTAAAATAAACAATTCGCCTGGACCAGAAGGCATATAGCTCCGTATACTAAGAGAATTAAGTAATGTCATAGACAGACCCTTATGGCCTCATGCACACGGCCGTGCGCGGACCGTGGTATCCCGGCCTGGAATCCAGCTGAAAGCATGAGCACACGGCGTCATTGGATGCTATGACGCCGCTGGACTACAGTAATACACTCGTACGGGTGTAATACTGTAGTCCAGCGGCAGCATGAAGCGCACGGCATCATGGCAACCAATGACACCGTGCGGTTCTGCTGTCAGCTGGATTCCAGGCCGGGATACCACGGTCCGCGTACGGCCGCGTTCCACGGCCGTGTGCATGAGGCCTATTTCTGATATTTAAGGACTCTATATTGACAGGAAGCGTTCGACAGGATTGGCGCTTAGCAAATGTGGTGCCAGTATTCAAAAAGGGTCTAAAAACAGAGCCCGGAAACTACAGTATAGGCCGGTAAGTTTAAAATCTGTAGTTGGTAAACTGAAGGTTTTCTAAGAGATGCTATCTTGGAGTACCTCAATGAAAATAAGTATAACACCATATCAGCATGGCTTCCTGAGGGATCGGTTATGTTAAACTAATTTAATCAGTTTCTATGAGGAGGTAAGTTCTTATCTTGACCACGGTGAGTCATATATCTTGGCTTCTCCAAAGCATTTGGTACTGTACCACATAAAAAGTTAGAACATAAAAAGAGAATACTTGGACTAGGCGAAAATGTCTGTATGTGGGTAAGTAACTGGCTCAAGGATAGAAAACAGAGGATGGTTTTTAATGGTACAAACTCAGATTGGGTCATTGTCTCTAGTGGGGTACCACAGGGGTCAGTATTGGGCCCTATCCTCTTCAATATATTTATTAATGATCTTGTAAAAGGCTTGTACAGTAAAATATCAATTTTTGCAGATGACACTAAGCTATGTAAAGTAATTATGGAAGAGGACAGTATACTGCTACAGAGGGATCTGGATAGATTGGAGGCTTGGGCAAGGAAGTCGCAGATGAGGTTTAACACTGACAAATGTAAGGTTATGCACATGGGAAGGAATAATGCAAGTCACCAGTACATACTAAATGGTAAAACACTGGGTAACACTGACATGGAAAAGGACTTAGGCCTTTTTCACACGGGCGTCACGTTTGACGCCCGGATAGGAAGCGGGTGCGTTGTGGGAAAATGCGCGTTTTTTCCGCGCGTGTGCAAACGTTTGTAATGTGTTTTGCACGTGCGTGAGAAAAATCGGCATGTTTGGTACCCAGACCCGAAGCCGGACTTCATCACTGAAGTCCGGTTTCGGGTTAAGTATTCTGGAGATTTTATTATTTTGATGGACCATGTGATGTGACGTCATCACAGGTGCTTTACACTGCAGCTAATGCTTGAAGAGAGATCGCCAACTACGCGATCAAGTGGCTAAGGTGAGTTAAGTTTTTTATTTTTAACCACTTAATCCACATTCTACAAAGCATTCTTTATTGAGAATGCTATTATTTTCCCTTATAACCATGTTATAAGGGAAAATAATAAAGATCGGGTCCCGTCGCTTAGCAACCATGCGGGAGAATCGCACTGCATCCGCACTTGCTTGTGATTTTCCCGCAGCCCCATTCAGTTCTATGGGGCCTGCGTTGCGTGAAAAACGCAGAAACTGGAGCATGCTGCGATTTTCACGCAACGCAGAAGTGATGCATGAAAATCACCGCTCATGTGCACAGCCTCATAGAAATGAATGGGTCCGGATTCAGTGCGGGTGCAATGCGTCCACGTCATGCATTGCACCCGCGCGGAAATCACGCCCGTGTGAAAGGGGCCTTAAGAATTTTGGTGGACAGCAAACTTAACTGCAGAAACCAGTGTCACGCAGCTACTGCCAAGGCCAATAAGATAATGGGTTTCATCAAAAGGGGAATAGATGCCCTTGATAAGAACATAGTCCTACCACTTTACAAATCACTGGTCAGACCACACATGGAGTACTGTGTACAGTTCTGGGCTCCTGTAAACAAGGCAGACATAGCAGAGCTGGAGAGGGTTCAGAGGAGGGCAACTAAAGTAATAACTGGAATGGGTGGACTACAGGACAACAGGACATCAAAATTAGGATTATTTACTTTAGAAAAAAGACGACTGAGGGGAGATCTAATAACTATGTATAAATACATCTATTTATCCATTTATATCCAGGACTATAATGAGGGGACGTCCTCAACATCTAGAGGAAAGAAGGTTTGGTACATCCACCTACTGTAGATGACTTACCGGTGGATAACTTCTAAGAGGATTATTTACGGTAAGAGCAGTGAGACTATGGAACTCTGCTTGGAGAGGGGTCATTGATCCAGGGAGTTATTCCGATTTTTTTTTGCCTTCCTGATCAATTTGCAGGATAACAGGCCGAACTACAGTACATAGACGGATGTCTTTTTTCAGCCTTTCACCCTATGTTGCCAAACTGTCTACACAAGATAAATGGCACAAGAGAAGGGAATGCTGGTTCACTTTACCTTATAATTAGGTTTTCATTAAGTAATGTTAGAATTTTTGAGACCTGTAAGACAGGAACATTCTTGCAGAGGATATTTATTTTTAGTTTTGGATTCAAATATAATTTTTAAATCTCTGCTCTATGTAATTTAAAATTCAATATATGCTATATCTGGCCAATGATACTCCGTATTAAATCTAAATTAAAAACAGCTCCTCGATGATCAGGAGAATTATATTTACATCCTGCTAAGCATCCAGCATGCTGTTCAACCTGTTTTTTCTATGAAACGACTTCACATTGGGCATTTGTTTAGCGTTAATGGTTTCACAACAGGGAGGATACACTTAAGGCATTTTATTTGGACGCCACAGTGCAAGCAGAATGGAGAGCTTGTTATTATAGCTTAGAAATCAAAATTAACTTCTTACTCTTTTTACAAAGCATATATAAAATGGTCCATGAACTGTTGGTAGGATTTGTCACGATGAATAAATGTACTAAGCAACTGAAGAAAAATGATGGAAATATATTTTAAACAGAATGGCCAAACATAAAACGGAAAGCATGGTGGCTTGTCCTGGTGCCTTCCAGTGCTGGAGTCCTGGCTTCTAATCTGACCTTGGGCAAGATCTGCATAGAGTTGGTATAGTCTCCTTGTGTACACATCAGTTATTTCCAGGTATTCTGATTTTCTCCCAAAACACAGATAAGTACATTCAAAAATTCGGACAGGGATTGATGACACGCTCTGTTCAACACTGTGTCAAGCCTTAGCCAACCTGGTACAACAGGAGCTTCTTCAGATGTCTTGACAGATGCGGTCAATTCTAAAAACCCATACATTTCTGTAGTGTACTCATTAAAGGGACAAGGCCATGATTCCAGAAGACATAAATTGGTGAATACACTGATACTAAAGGGGTTTAAGTCACCTGTCATTAGCACACAAATATACACCCCTAAACCAAGACCTACCAAACCATACAGTGTTTGATGCACTCTCTGTCCTTACATTTTCACACGTTAATCAGTGAGTGATAACATAATGCCTGTTTTTGGGGATATTTTCACACTTGCATTGCTGGATTCCGGCCTGCTGGATCCAGCAATCTGTATTCAAACGGACAGCATTTGTAGACAGATCCGGATCCGTCTCACAAATGCATTGCAATACCGGATCCGTCTCTCCGGTTGTCATCTGGAAAAATGGATCTGGTATCTATTTTTTTCACATTTTTTAAATGTCTGCGCATGCACAGACCAGATCCGTCAATGCGGTAATTTTAATGCCAGATCCGGCACTAATACATTTCAATGGAAATTAATGCTGGGTCCGGCGTACCGGCAAGTGTTCCGGAATTTTGGACGGAGACAAAACTGCAGCATGAAACAGTATTTTCTCCGTCCAAAAACCGTACAGTACTGAACTGAAGACATTCTGATACATACTGAATATATTTCTCTCCATTCAGAATGCATTAGGATACAACTGATCAGTTTTTTTCTGGTATTGAGCCCCTAGGACGGAACTCAATACCGGAAAAGTTTAACGCAAGTGTGAAAGTACCCTAACAGAACTCATTTTTAATTACATTCTTGAATGTCCACATTGTGCAAAGCAGTTTCTCCTAAGGAAAGAGAGCCATCTCGCTAGTACAACCTTGTGGAACTGGCTTCCATTTGAGTCACTCACTGAGCCACTTTCTGAGAAAAGATATTGATATCTTCAGGATAGGTAATCAATATGGGGTCTGCTGGGGCTCGACGACCGGGACCCCATCCACTCACCTGTTAGAAGAGGCCTGGTCATCCATGAGCACCACAGCCTCTAGTAAGTGGAGCGGCTCTCTAATCAGTGAGGATGTCGGGACTCGGACCCCAACCGATGTGATAATGATGACCTATAAGGAGAGCCAGTACCCTAAGCTGAACAGAAAAGAGATTGTGCTTCCTCAGGACAGGGTTGTCCGTCAGGCTTTCCAGAGAGAAGTGCTGTATTACTGCTACTGTATTGCATTGTGTCTACAATTCAGGAGACTGCAGTGCTGAATCGTGTGTTAATCAAAGCATTCAGGTGACACTACAAATATTATGCAAACTTACCTTATTTAAAAAAAAATTAAATATGGAAATGGTATCTGATATATAGTGCATAAAAGCTAAACAATTATGTAAAACATAGAGAGGCACATTCATCAAAATGAGTATAACCCATCAGATTTCCACCTTTCATTTTCCAAAGGAGCTCTGAAAAATTAAAGGGGAAATTTGATTGGTTGCTATGGGCAACAAAGCCAGTCATCCTTTACAACTATTTTGATAAATCTCCTCCATAGTGCTTAAAGGGAATCTGAATATGGACTCTGCTCTTTGAAGCCGTTCTCAGTTCCACAAGATCAGGGATGTTATGCTGTCAGCAATATTGGGAACATAATGAATATGTTCTGAACCTTCTGAAATATGTGCTTATCCCTTAGATAACCTTGCAATTTTCCATTTTTGTTTTTCACTCTCCGCCATCCCAGAGCCATCATTTTTTTGATTTTTCTGCTCACATAGCCTTAAGAGGATTTTGCTTGACAAGCTGTACCCACTATTTAAAGGGGTATTCCCATAACACTAGGATATGTCCCCATTGTCTGATAGAGGTGGGACCCGCACCTACACTAAGAACGGAGCGGGGAGAGTGGTGTCTGGAGGACTGTGACTTTCCCGGAGTTTGGCCACCGCCAAGCGGTCTCCCCATACAAGCAAATGGGAGCACACTGCGTTTGCGCGGACACCGCTGCCATTAATTTCTATGAGGCCGACGAAAATAGCTGAGCCAGCTATCAGCTATTTTCGTTGGCCCCTTGGAAATGAATGGAGGGAGGCTGCGCAGTGCGCCCTCCACCTTTCCCGTTCAGTTCTTGGTGCGTTCTAGCAATATGCCCCCATTGTCTGTGATGGGAATACCCCTTTAATATTGCATATGATGTAGTGGGGAGCTGGAAAAAAGTTCCAAAGGGTGTGGAATTGGACAAAAAGAACGCAATTCTACCAGTTTTATGTTTTTTTTTAACAGTGTTCCATATGTGGTAAGATTGATCTGTCATCTTAATTCTCCAGGTAAGTAACGATTACAATACCACACTTGAATAGCTTTTCTTGCGTTTTAAAACTGAAAAAAATGTTTTAATTTAATTCTATCGCTGTATTCTGTATTCTGACCCCCTATAACTGCAGGCAGCGTTTTGTTGTCTGCCTCCAGAGCAGAATGGAGACTGAACTGATGCATTCTGAGGCGGATCCTTTTCCATTCAGAATGCATTAAGGGCAAAACTGATCCGCTTAGGACCGCTTCTGAGAGCCCTGAACGGATCTCACAAATGGAAAGCCAAAACACTAGTGTAAAAGTAGCCTTATCGCGATGGGGGAGTGGTCATCCATTTCCCCTTAAGAGGTAGAGCCAGAGGGCAATACATTTACATAAAAAGGAATTGCAGTACCATTACAGACTTCAAACACAAAACAAGAGAACCCGTAACTTGGTTTAATCAAAGAGGCTTCCTTGACTACATACTGAGAAACCAAAATCTGCTAAATCCCAACAAGCACTTCAAAAACACAGAACGAACTCACATCATAGGAAGATATGATGCAAGAGACAAAGAGGTCAAATAAATCCTTAATACCTACTGCAGTATACTTAACGAGGTTGGGCAAGAATGGACAGGAGGGGTTGGCAAACCTCCCCACTTGGCTGGACCTGTGAAGGAAAGATTACCTACCTGTTTCCTGGCGCTGGCTCCTCGCACTTCCTCCTCCCGGCCCGTGACGCTCCACTGGGCTCCCTCGCTATAAATATCTGGTATTACATCGCCTACAGCAATCACTGGCCGTGGTGACCGGCTCCCCTTATGTCATGACAAATGGTCCCTAAAGGAACCTTCCGATGCAGTCAATGTACAGCCTGTGATTTTATACTAGAGGGTGGCTTTCTGAGCACCATCATACAAAGCAAGTACAAAATAGGGGACTATCAACTGTTCCATTACGGGCCTTATATATTTGGAAAATTATATGAGGAAACCTTTTACACCATTTCACAGCAGGATCTGAGAACATGTGAACCTCACTGTAAAAAATGGCATACCCTGATCGCTAATCACTAAATCCAGTTTCAGGTAATCGAAATGAACCACCCTCCAAAATTAGGTGGCGATTGGGATAAGCTGGCATAGATCTAAGAGCTGGTGTACGATGAGACATATGTCCGGTCTTAAATTAAGTGTTTCCTCCAGTGGTACAGGGGGATGAAGACCAGCGAATAAAAAGTCATTGTGTGCAAAAAAAAAATCCTGCCTTAGACCAACAAATTCAAAAAGTATAAGGCTGGGTTCACACGGGCGTCATGTTTGACGCCCAGATAAGAGGCGGGTGCGTTGCGGGAAAATGCACGATTTTTCCGCGTGTGTGCAAACTGTTGTAATGCGTTTTGCACGCGCGTGAGAAAAATCGGCATGTTTGGTACCCAGACCCGAACCCAGACTTCTTCACTGAAGTTCGGGTTGAGTATTCTGTATATTTTATTATTTTTCCTTATAAAATGGTTATAAGGGAAAATAATAGCATTCTCAATACAGAATGCTTAGTAAAATGTGCATTAAGGGGTTAAAAATAAATCCACCTTATTCACTTGATCGCGTAGTTGCCGATCTCTTCTCTCTTCTTCAAGCATTGGTTGCCGGCTTAAGGACCTGTGGTGACGTCACTGCTCTCACCACAGGTCCTTTAGCCGGCAGCTAATGCTTGAAGAAGAAAGAAGAGATCGGCAACTACTCGATCAAGTGAATAAGGTGAGTTTGTTTTTTATTTTTTAACCCCTTAATGCACATTTTACTAAGCATTCTGTATTGAGAATGCTATTATTTTCCCTTATAACCATGTTTTAAGGGAAAATAATAAAGATCGGGTCCCTATTTTGATCGTCTTAGCAACCTTGTGGGGAAAGAAAAAAAAAATAAAAAAAAAAAATCGCACTGCATCGGCACTTGATTGCAGATGCTTGCGATTTTCACGCAGCCGCATTCACTTCTATGGGCCAGCGTTGCGTGAAAAACGCAGAATATATAACATGCTGTGAATTTTCACGCAACGCAGAAGTGATGCGTGAAAATCACTGCTCATGTGCACAGCACCATAGAAATTAATGTGTCAGGATTCAGTGCGGATGCAATGCGTCCACGTCACGCATAGCACCCGCATGGAAAACTCGCCCCAAGTGAATGCAGCCTAAAGGCGCCACAGCATCCATACAGTCAAACATGATAAGAGTGTATTAACCCCTCCCACACCACAATGCAATGCAATGACTTCTCGACGAAGATCCCTGCCTGGGCTGAAGCATTACATTGTTACTTGGGATGTTTTAATAAACATTTTTTTATGACAGTATGGTTGCTGTCGCACCTTTATACTCTTTGGCAAATAAAGTAGTTAAAAACAGGGATCAATAAGCAGAAAAAGAGGTGGATCCAGCGAGTACAATCATATCTTCTTTACTGACAACTGTTCACAATACATCTTTTAATGTGGACAGTTGTCAATAAAGAAGATATAAGAGATGGTACCGCGCTAGAAAGGGACAACAATCCACAGCAATCAAATTCCTTATCTCAGAGTGGTCCTAGAGGCGAAGTCCACATTCAGTCTCTGGTCTCAGAGTGATCATGGACACGACTTCTTATCCCGACATGGACCGCATGGGAGATCTCACACACCGTGCAGATTGTACGGCGTCCCGATTCAGCCAACCACATCCGGTTCCGGGTAGGAGTGCTGGACCTTAGATCAGGGAAAAAAAACAAAACCACTGGTGCGGTATCTTTGATAGAATATAAAAGCGCAAGTTTATTTTACTTACAAAATCCACAATGAAATGAACATATAAAAAGGCCCGACCCGGGTTTCACCGTGAAGGCTTCATCAGGGGCTTACATCCGACCAAACTTGGTCCGTAGTTGGTGAAATACATGTCAATAATTGGTGTGACCCGGAAGTATACACCCAGTAGGGTCAGTATTGATCCCCAATGCATAACATTATCATAGGCAATAACTGCTATATAAGAATTTCATTAATAGTATATAAATATTTTGTTAATAAGTACATTAATAAAAGCACATAAAACCAGCAAAATTCATAAATAATCAAATTAAAATCTAACAGCTCACACAGAATCGGGCGCACCTAGAGGTGCGGCCCGATTCTGTGTGAGCTGTTAGGATTTTAATTTGATTATTTATGAATTTTGCTGGTTTTATGTGCTTTATTAATGTACTTATTAACAAAATATTTATATACTATTAATGAAATTTTATATAGCAGTTATTGCCTATGATAATGTTATGCATTGGGGATCAATACTGACCCTACTGGGTGTATACTCGGGTCACACCAATTATTGACATGTATTTCACCAACTACGGACCAAGTTTGGTCAGATGTAAGCCCCTGATGAAGCCTTCACGGTGAAACCCGGTCGGGCCTTTTATATGTTCATTTCATTGTGGATTTTGTAAGTAAAATAAACTTGCGCTTATATTCTATCAAAGATACCGCACCAGTGGTTTTGTTTTTTCCTGATCTAAGGTCCAGCACTCCTACCCGAACCGGATGTGGTTGGCTGAATCGGGACGCCGTACATCTGCACGGTGTGAGATCTCCCATGCGGTCCATGTCGGGATAAGAAGTCGTGTCCATGATCACTCTGAGACCAGAGACTGAATGTGGACTTCGCCTCTAGGACCACTCTGAGATAAGGAATTTGATTGCTGTGGATTGTTGTCCCTTTCTAGCGCGGTACCATCTCTTTTATCTTTCATTACATACGGAAGGGACAGAGCCCGTTCCTTTAGGTTACCGCCGCTCTCTCCGGTGTGTACGCGGACAAATATTGTTGTGATTCACAGCTGTTTCTAATAAAGAAGATATGATTTTACTCGCTGGATCCATCTCCTTTTCTTCCAAGTTTCTCCAAGGCGTGGACACATCTTAGGATCCGAGCTTTGAGTCTACTAGCTATTCTCCTGGGAGCTGGACATCCACCACCTGTGAGATAAATGTGCAGAAAATAACAAAACATTCTCATCCTTTATTCTCCAGATGGGTCATTACGCAAAGGACTGTTCGCATACAATTAATTACTGTGCATGATAATGTGATTTTAATGCCCCGAGGTTCTTAAAGGGGTTGCTTGCTTTTTTTTTATATTGATTAGCTATCCTTAGGATCGGTCATCAATATCAGATCGGCAGGGAGTCCGACTCCCGACACCACCACCGATCAGCTGTGGTCATCAATATCAGATCGGCGGGGAGTCCGACTCCTGCCACCACCACCGATCAGCTGTTTGAAGAAGAGGAGGCGCTTGTAGGAGCACTGCCTTCTCTTTACTGTTTACCTGCTTGTTGTCACAACTGCAGCAATGTGCAGGTGTAACTACCACTGTTCCATCCCGATTCACTTCAATGGGACGGCTTCGTCCTATTCACCTCAACAGAATGTGATGGTGTTGCTGTAACTACATCTGCTCACTGCTGCAGTTGTGACAGCGAGCAGGTAAACAGTGAAGAGAAGGCAGCGCTCCTACAAGCGCCTCCTCTTCAAACAGCTGATCGCGGTGGTTCCGGGAGTCGCCCCCCCCTGCCGATCGGATACTGATGACCTATCCTGAGGATAAAAAAAAAAAAAAAACAGACAACCCTTTTCAAAACATAAAAAGCACATATTTAAGATGCTAAAAAAAAAAAAAAACACAATATGAACAACGTGTGTATCTGGCACAAGATTTCTGTTGCGGGCATAAAGGGTCAAGGAGTCTTTATATGCTGGTGGTACATGATTCATTTCAGTTCCCTTCTTCCAAACAAACGAGTCACGATTCATTTTCAGCTCATCCTGGGCATTACATTTCCTGCCAAAGCAAGCCTTATGGCTTCCAACACTCCAGAAAAGCTTTTCCATTACCACAGTTCTTTCCTAATTCATATACCGATTATCCTCCACAACAATGGTTCTGCGTGGAATAGTGTCGATTTCAACCACTATATACTGAAATTCATACTTCTTGCTTTGTGGATTCTGCAAAATGACACGGAGACAGGGTCAGGGCTGATAATGGGAACTGGACACAAATAATACAGAAAACATAACATACCTCCTTCAAATCGACATGCACGACACCTTGCAATCTTGGCTCTGAACCTGAAATGTAGAACTTCAACCGCATGCACCTCAAGCCATCTTTCAAGTACTCACTGGAGCTAAATAAAGTACAAAAAGAGGGAACGATGACACGGAACATTCAAAAATATCCTGCCGCCACTGCATAGTGCCCTGGGCGTCTCCTTCTCCCAAGCCTGGAGAGCTGCGATTGGCCAGCGCTCCAGGCTTGGGAGAATGAGACGCCCAGGGCAAAAGAAGATGTCTCCGCCCCAGGCAAAAATAGGAGAAGCACGAGCGCTGGTACCGGGGCTACAGAGGACGAACAGAGCGGCACCCAGGGATAAAAGTAAGTGCAGAGTCATCCCTGGGTGCCGCTCTGCATGTATATACATTTGCCTCATAAACTGTGGACCAGTGAAAGGTCCTCTTTAAGCAATCTCTATGTTGTCTCTCCTGGAGTAATGTCTCACTCTACTCCTGCTCACTCCCCCCACCCCCTTCATAGACTTGTATTGAAGTGTGAAATACAGCTCCTGTCCTGGAGAGATTCAAAGCATATATCAAAGACAAAAGCATTTAGCAAGGGGGGAGGTAAACAGCTGATCTGGACATTTCTCTCTGATAAGAAATATTACAAATTTTCTTACGGTCATTTGTACTATTTGTACAAAGTTGTGTGAAAAGCTATGACCATTTAATGGCTATGCCAGAAAAGACGTAACATGTATTTCATGTTAATATGCTCAGAATTAGAGTACAAGTGCATTGAATACATTTTGTTGGTTATATCATTAAATTCTACTCTAGTGCAAGTGAAAGAAAGAAGTAGCATCTTTTCATGCTTTAGTTCATTATTCCAGGTGTGATGCCAATAAGCCAAAAAGAGAGTGATTCTGTTTTGATGCCATTAGGCTCATGTGTCCTAGAAAACTAACATACAGACTATGAAACAAAAGGATAAGAAACGCATCATTCCAAAACTGTATGGGTTACATTAACCTTTTTGATGCAGGACCTGATCATACATGAAGCTAAAAGCACTGGCGTTTTCTTTCTTTGGTTTCTAATATGGGAAAATAAAAGGGATTGCTGAGGATATGGTTACAGTTACTGCCAAATGTTGCCTGGATTTCCCTGAAGGTGACTTATACGTTCTGCACCATGTACCCAATGATTTTTCTTAAATATCTTGTTACGTTTTTTTAGGATTCAAGAAATACTACATAGCCTTACGGAGAGCGCCTAAATGTCGTGGGGAGTCTTATAGGCCAGACAATGCTCCTCTGGATTACGTTTTAGTCACTAGCGATGCGTTTTACAGCCAACGGTCTGCCGTGTAAATATGCAATACCTGTCCCTAAAACTTACGCCACATGCTGTCTTCTTCCACGCCTTGTGGTCTCTCCAAACGCCTTGATAGGTTCACCAAAAGCTCCAATAACCTGTAGAAATAAAAAGCAACCAACAAGTTATTTAAAACGTATGAACAACTGTAAACATTCATTTTATGAGACTTTTAAAGCAAGAAGACATTTTTAAAATCACTGTTTACATGTATTTTGGGCTAATAACGATTTTTTTGGTTGAAATCTATTAAAACTTTTGCACTGCTTGGCTTCTACAGCGCCAACATTTCACACTACATAGCAGTAGCAGAAAGTAGTTGACTGCTTCTTCTCCGGATTCTCTTCTCTGCCGATTTATATCCAAATCGAGATTAAACTTTGACTTGGGCGTAAATCAGCGTAGAGTTCAGAGGGTGCCAGAAAATAAACCTCAGTTCCTTCAGAATGGGTCTGATGGATTTATCACATAACGCCCTTCTGCTACTGCTACGTAGTGTGAAATACTGCAACTGCAGAATCCGGTGAAAAACTTTTAATAAAAACCTATTACAAAAATGTTTACTCGCCCCGAGCGCGGAGTTCTTGATATTCACAAGCTCCGGCCACCCCCACAATACCACCCCTGAGTGACAGTTTTCTCTCTAAACTGTGCATGTCAATCAGCACCGCTCATGAATACCAAAGAACTCAATAGAGCAGGCAAAGCATTGTGAGAACTCCAGCCTCCACTCCAAGAAAATACTGTGATGCATCGCTACAAGGTAGTCAATGAGTTACACTGCCCGCCGATACCGCAGCTTAAAGGGGTTTTCTGGGATCATGCATCATCTGCGGGAGGGTGGAAACATTCCTTTATGGCAGTCTTAAGAGGACATACGAATACGAGTTGTCTTTACCAGACAACCCCTTTAACTAGGCATCATGCTCACCTCGGGGTGGTTTCGGCACTTCTCAAACGCATTTCCATATAATTTACTAGGGCTTGATGAAGAAAACAGTTCTGTGAACACCACATATAAAAGTCCTCCTGCACGGTAAGACAAGGAAAGTTAGAGCAGACATATACACAAGTATGGCTGCAGAGACAGAGAAGAGAGTCCACCTACCGGTAATTCCTGCCCCGATAAGAGCCACAATGAGATAGGTAACGTCTTTTCCCGCTTGTTTCACTATAGGAAATGATAGGACAGTCCTCAGGATCAACAGACAGCAACACAGTCACTTCCCGTTCTCTAGACTAGAGTCCCATAGTTCATCTTGTACATTAGGTACCTCTTCTGGAGAAAGAGGAGGTCTCCTGCACAAACCTTGGGAGTGCCCCATATACTCACGTCTCCCATGTATTGCTCTTCTCCCCTCTCTGCTGCTGGTGGCATTAGGATGTTGTCTGAGGAGGTCTGGTCCAAGTTGGGGTCTGAGGTATAAGCGCGGGGGGAGGCTGTGTTTCATTTAAGTGTAAATAATGGCTGAAATTCATGGCAGCTTCATAGGTTACAGACTGGAGCACGGAGTGCCAGAAGATGAGGCCGTATCAATGCCGGTGTAGCACACGCCAGTCTTGATAAATCAGGGCCTATGTCTTTATTTAGCGGCTCTCTTGTGGGGTCTCCGTTCATTCAGGGTTGTCATTCCGGCCCAAGGTCGGCTTCAGTGCCAATAGGGTTGTTTCGGGTATCGAACTTTCGATACCCGATCGATACTTTTCTGTGGTATCGCACTCGATACCAGGAAAAGTATTTTATCGATACTGGGCTGCACTACTGCACAGCCCAGTATAGGAGAGCATGGCTGCGCCGCTCTCAGCGCGGCCATGTTCTCCTCGGCAGCACAGGGAGAAGGAGGCAGTCTCTCCCTCCCCTGTGCTGCCGCTTCAACCAATAGAGGAAGAGGGGCGGAGCGGGGGCGGGAGGAGGGGCGGAGCTGGGGACGGAGCACTGGCCAGCAATGTCGAGTAGTTTCTCATATAATGCAGGCAGAAGACACAGCCTGCCAGCACCTGCCTGTGACCCAGCACTGCAATCAGAGGCAATTAACCCCTCAGGTGCGGCACCTGAGGGGTTAATAGCCTCTGATCGCAGCGCTCGTTCACAGGCAGGTGCCGGCAGCCTGTGTCTTCTGCCTGCATTTATATAAGAAACTACTCGGCATTGCTGGCCAGTGCTCCGCCCCCTCCCTAGTATTAAAACATTGGTGGGCAGTGGGCAGTGTGCCCCCTCCCCTCCCTAGTATTAAAACATTGGTGGGCAGTGTGCACCCCCAGTATTAAAACATTGGTGGGCAGTGGGCAGTGTGCCCCCCTTCCCCCAGTAATAAAATCATTGGTGGCAGTGGCCACAGGGTCCCCTCACCTCCTCCTCATTGGTGGCAGTGGCAGTGATCGGAGCCCCAGCACTGTAATGCTGGGGCTCCGATCGGTTACCATGGTAACCAGGACGCTTCTGAAGTCCTGGCTGCCTTGGTCTGCTCCCTGCTGCTGTGTGCACTGTGCACAGGGCAGCAGGGAGAGGGTGAGATCCTATTCACCCTGATAGAGCTCTATCAGGGTGAATAGGATGAGAATATCCCAGGTTCTAGCCCCTAGGGTGGAAATAGTTAATAAATAAACTGTAAAAAAAAAAAAAAAAGTTAAAGTACACCAAAATATTAATTATAAATCCCCCTTTCCCAATTTTACATATAAAATATATAAACAATACATAAATAAAATATTACATATCGCCACGTCTCAAAAGTCCAAACTATTAAAAAATCCACTTTTATGCGGTGAACGCCGTAAAAGAAAAAAAAAGAAAAAGAAAAAATGCACGATTCGCCATTTTCTTTTAGTCGTCTTGTCCCCACAAAAAAGTAGGATAGGACTGTTGTATTATGAGCCGGCGGTTTCATAAAATGTGGAATGCACGCGGATTTTTTTGGCGTTTTTATTTTTTTCGCGTGGTATCGAATGGTATCGAGTATCGCAATACTTTTTTATGGTATCGATACCGAATCAAAATTTTGGTACCGAAACAACTCTAAGTGCCAAAGCATGAACCTACCCCAAGGGGGGATTCAGATGTGCTCCATGGATGGATTTTAATCTACAGTGAGGTATTTCCGTGTTGGATACAGATCTGGCGGCCAATGGAGACAACTGTATCCAGGTCCGTGATACATGAACCAAAGTAGTGCACCCCCTGAGGTGTGACTGGCACTAGTGTTGGGCGAACTTCTGTTTTCAAGTTCGGCGTACAAGGTTCAGGTTATCTAAGGATTCCGTTACCACGGACCATAAGTTACGGTCCGTGGTAGCAGAATCTATAGGGTTAATCTTAGATAACCCGAATCGATTTGACTGAATTTGCATTTTAAGTTCGGCGTCCAAAGTTCGGGTTATCGAAGAATCCCGATATGGATTCCGCTACCACAGACCATAACGGCATTTGGAATCCATAAGGGGATTCTTCAATGAACCCGAACCTTGGACAACACTAAGGACCTGGGGTGACGTCACCGTCATGTGATCAGTGCAGGGGGCGTGGCTCAGCACTGGATTGGATAAGAGGTGGTAGGAGCCACGCCCCCTGCACTGATCACATGACGGCGACGTCACCCCAGGTCCTCCGTGTTGTCCAAGGTTCGGGTTCATTGAGGAATCCCCTTATGGATTCCAAATGCAGTTATGGTCCGCGGTAGCGGAATCCATATCGGGATTCTTCGATAACCTGAACTTTGGACGCCGAACTTAACATACAAGTTCGCTCAACACTAAACCCGTATTTTGTATGCCGAACTTGAAAACAGAAGTTCGCTTATCCCTAACTGTCACCACTGGCCTAACAGCGCACCAGACACACTACTGCACTTTAAACAAAACACTCCTATATTCATGGAGACCCCCTTTAAAAATAAAAAAAGGTTCTTGGGTGACAACTGGGAATGAGCCCCCACACAGAGAACAAGCGGCAGGTACCTTTCTGGGCTACGGTCAGCGGAGGGGCCCCTTCAGCCTTGGCCTGCAGAGAAGTGCCCTTCTGCTCCCGAATCTGGGGCAGGCGCCTGCCTGTGAAGAAGTGCTGCACCCGGCCGACGGAGGGCGCTCTCCAGCTGTGGGGCGGGCAGTACAGGAGCGGCTGCCCCCTCACCGCTGCCCTCCACAGATACTGGCACAGACTCATGACCCCCTCCAGTTCCCAGCATGCCAGTCACTCAATGAACTTCATGTGTCCTGTGTGCTGCTGCAGGCCCCGCTGCTCACCTCCGCACTGCCTTCTGGGAGATGTAGTTCTAAGCGACCTGCGCTGAGAACAGGACTACGTTTCCCGGCATACACAGCGCGCCTTCAGGGCTCCTCCGTGATAGACGTGCAGCTAGTCATGCCTTCCTATCTGACATAGGACCTATCAGTTCCTACAGTCCTTGCCGTGCGCTGGAGGATTCTGGGAATCCGTGAAAAGCTGGCATGGCCGGGTGTGCATATTGTAGTGCACGGTATGTACTAAGGTGTAGTAGGAGTAGCCTCCCTCGCCTTGGATCGCATCGTGTGTATTATAGCCTGACTAATACGCAGTCCTAGCCGGTGCAGCCTACACGGCACCGTCACCCTGCTGAGGTGGCTGACGGTGCTGCGCCATAATAAATGATAGCAGATGCCTGCATACATAGCAATGGTCTACACTAGTAACACAATGCGCCGTGTGCAACAGGCAGTAGGTGCTGCCCAGTATATGGCCACTAGGGGGCGGTGGAGAGTCCGCACACATAGAGCCCTCCCACAGGAGATGCTGCTGGTCTCCAGTGGTTACCGGCGCACGGAAGAGTACACACAGGTGAGGGGAACATGGCGACTGTGGTAGAAACTAATGATAGAGTTCTCCTGAAGTAGAAGCTAGCACATTTGTGGGCACGTGCTGCCAGTCGGAGTACAGCCCTCGTGCAGGTACAATAGCATCCAATCAGGTAGTTGCTTACAGTTTCAAACTTGCGCTGTCACAATAAAAGCTGGAATCTGATTGGTTGCAGTGGGCCCTATGAATGGTGTGTGCTAAGAGTGCCTTGTATGTACTACTACATTTATATAAAGTGCATTAGACGCAGCCCCCTCACCCTGTGCTATCACCTCGGGTGCCAAGAGGCTTCTCTGGCATGTGGGATATTTTGAACTGGTCCAGGAGGTCTCCACAGGAAGCTAGACTGCCTTATGACCCTCCCGAAAAAGTTCCCGCCAGAAATTAGTTTAAAAACACACAAAAAAAACACTTTTACCTTCTGAAATTCCCTTAGTCCCAGCGACAAGGCTCCTGTCCTCGCTGCCTCCGGTCCCTGGCAGAACTGGAAGCGATGACGACCCATCCGTGGCCACATTGACCGCTGAAATCATTCACTGCCCTCAGCAGTGGTATGTCCCTGAGCGGCGACTGACTGCAGTGACTCAATGGTAACATGCTGCTTGGGGACATGTCACCAATGAGACCAGTCTATGGCTGCAGCCATCGACGTGGCCATAGAAAGGTCGTCATCGCCACTTCTGGTTCACTGGAGACCGGAAGCAAATGGGGTGGTAGCCCCCCTTTAGGAATTGAGGGGCTTTCAAAATGTTTTTTTTTTTTTAAATGATGTAATAAGAGCCGAGTGTAGCGGTGCTCCTAGTACAACAGCCAGCCCCTCGGTGCTCCAACTAATTTACATACATAGAAATGTAATGATCTCTCTGCTGCTGTTCAAGCTGAACAAAGGCATTGTTAATACTAATGTAATGTGATTGTCCATATTGCTTCCTTTGCTGGCTAGATTAATTTTTCCATCACATTATACACATCTTATTTCCATGGTTACGACCGTCCTACAATCCAGCAGCGGTGGTCGTGCTTGCATGTTGTAGACAAAAGTGCTGGACTATGCGCACTCCCGCCAGACTGGCCACCCGAGGTCGCCATAACGCCTGTACAAGTGTCATAGACGCCTGTACAGGCAGTTTTACTTCCTAAAAAATGTCTAATGCGTATGAATACGCACGATAATTTCGCTGCCATTCATGAGCGCTGTGAATGGCACAGTCAGCACAGCAATCCAATCACAAAGCTCCGCACAGTACAGAGCTTTGTATTAGGGAAAAGGCTGCTGATTGGTCAGTATTAGCGGGCTGCCGTGCCATTGGCTGCTCCTCTCACACCCCCTTCTGCTGCACGCTGAGCGCAGCAGCAGCTTACATTTCATTCATTATGAAAAAGGGCGGCACTCGCCACCCCCTCGCCATTGCTGGCTGCTGATAAAGGGAAAGCATGGCAGGAACGGAGCCTCTACTTAGCAAAGACCATGTGCCCAGGTGATGTGACACAAGAAGTCCCAGCGTGCCCTGCGGGCTTCTATCTGCTGCTGGGAGATCAATGTGGAGGTTTATGAATGGGAAAACTAATAGCAAAGAGGCTAAACCCTGTTTCTGACCGTTAAAACATAACTTTCATTTGATCGCTCCAACACCTAAAGGAAAAAAATAATTTTAAAAACCTGTTTCTCTAGATGACTATGTTGATAGTAGTGTTAATAGAGTAGGTAACCTACTTTTATAGACCTTTACAACTCTATTAACACTACTATCAACATAAGGTCATCTAGAGAAACAGCAGGTTTTATTTTATTCCTTTAGGTGTTTCGGTATTAAAGCAATCAAATGAAGGTTCTGTTTTAACATAAGGGTCAGACCCAGGGTTTTGTTTAGCCTCTTGGTTATTAGTTTTTCTATGTAAGTACCCCCGACCACTGAGAGGTCTATTTTCCCGTATGGTTTATGTATGGAGCGCACTGTCCAGAGATCACAGAGAGGACTATACAGTACACCAGGGATCAGCAACCTTTGGCAGTCCAGCTACTGTGAAACTATAACTCCCAGCATGCAAACATGCTCGGCTGCTCTTCTAACTTCCATGGAAGTGAATAAGGCATTCTGGGAGTAGTAGTTTCTGAACAGCTGGACTGCCGTAGGTTGCTGATCCCCGCGGTACACTATACTGTGCGACAGTCCGATATATTGTGTATAAGGGCTCTTTCACACGAGCGGATGCTGTGTGTGTAATCCGCTGTGTGAAAGAGTGCCAAGCCCTGTTCCGGACAGCATAGACACGGAGCATTAACATGATTGATAATGCTCCGTGCCTCTCTGTGACCTTTTTACTACAAAATCACAGTGAGATAAAGTTGTCACTGTAATTTTTTAGTAAAAAGGTCACAGAGAGGCAAAGAGCATTATCAATCTCTGCTGTCCGGAACGGGGCTTGGCTCTGTTTCACGCAGCGGATTTCTCGCACGGCATCCACTCCTGTGAAAGAACCCTAAGGCTTCTTTCACACGGATTTCCGCACGTCATCCACTCCTGTGAAAGAACCCTAAGGCCTCTTTACACAGGTGTCATGTTTGATGCCCGGATAAGAGGCGGGTGCGTTGCAGGAAAATGCGTTTTAATGCGTTTTGCACGCGTGGGAAAAATTGGCATGTTTGGTACCCAGACCCGAACCTGGACTTCATCACTGAAGTTCAGGTTTGGGTTGAGTATTCTGTAGATTTTATTATTTTCCTTTATAACATAGTTATAAGGGAAATAATAGCATTCTCAATACAGAATGCTTAGTAATATGGGGATGGAGTGATTAAAAATAAAAAATAAACTCACCTTATCCACTTGATCGCGTAGTTGCCATCTCTTCTTCATTCATTAGCTGCCGGCTAAAGGACCTGTGATGACGTCACTGAGCTCATCACATGGTCCATCACCATGGTGATGGACCATGTGATTGGACCATGTTATGTGACGTCACCACAGGTCCTTTAGCTGGCAGCTAATGCTTGAAGAAGAGAGAAGAGATCGTCAGCTACGCAATCAAGTGGATAAGGTGAGTTAATTTTTTTATTTTTAACCCCTTAATCCACATTTTACTGAGCATTCTGTAGTGAGAATGCTATTATTTTCCCTTATAACCATGTTATAAGGGAAAATAATAAAGATTGGGTCCTGTCTCTTAGCAACCTTGCGGGAAAATCGCACTGTATTCGCACTTAATTGGCCTGCGCTGCGTGAAAACGCACTATATAGAGCATGCTGAGATTTTCACTCAATGCAGAAGTGATGTGTGAAAATCACCGCTCATGTGCACAGCCCCATAGAAATGAATGGGTCCGGATTCAGTGCGGGTGCAATGCGTTTACGTCAAAAGAGGTTAATGTCTCCCACCAATACAGCAGGCGATGAAACAAAATATAGGCCCCTGACAACCAGACAATGGGGCGGTCATTTGACAGTAAAAAGAGGTTAATGTCTCCCACCAATGCAGCAAGCGATTAAACGAAATATAGGCCACTGACAACCAGACAATGTAGAGTTCATTTGACAGTATAAAGAGTTTAATGTCTCCTACCAATGCAGCAAGCGATTAAACGAAATATAGGCCCCTGACAACCAGACAATGGGGGCGGTCATTTTACAGGAAAAAGCGGTTAATGTCTCCCACCAATACAGCAGACAATGAAACAAAATATAGGCCCCTGACAACCAGACAATGGGGCGGTCATTTGACAGTAAAAAGAGGTTAATGTCTCCCACCAATGCAGCAAGCGATTAAACGAAATATAGGCCCCTGACAACTAGACAATGTAGAGTTCATTTGACAGTATAAAGAGTTTAATGTCTCCTACCAATGCAGCAAGCGATTAAACTAAATATAGGCCCCTGACAACCAGACAATGTAGAGGTCATTTGACAGTATAAAGAAGTAAATGTCTCCCACCAATGCAGCAAGCAATTAAACGAAATATAGGCCCCTGAAAACTAGACAATGGGGCGGTCATTTGACAGTAAAAAGAGGTTAATGTCTCCCACCAATACAGCAGGCGATGAAACAAAATATATGCCCCTGACAACCAGACAATGTAGAGGTCATTTGACAGTATAAAGAGTTTAATGTCTCTCACCAATGCAGCAAGCGATTAAACGAGATATAGGCCCCTGACAACCAGACAATGGGGCAGTAATTTTACAGGAAAAGAGGTTAATGTCTCCCACCAATACAGCAGGCGATGAAACAAAATATAGGCCCTTGACAACCAGACAATGGGGAGGTCATTTGACAGTTAAAAGTGGTTAATGTCTCCCACCAATGCAGCAAGCGATTAAAGGAAATATAGGCCCCTGACAACCAGACAATGGGGCGGTCATTTTACAGTAGAAAGTGGTTAATGTCTCCCACCAATACAGCAGGCGATGAAACAAAATATAGGCCCCTGACAACCAGACAATGTAGAGGTCATTTGACAGTATAAAGAGGTTAATGTCTCCCACCAATGCAGCAGGCGATTAAACGAAATATAGGCCCCTGACAACCAGACACTGGGGCGGTCATTTGACAGTAAAAAGAGTTTCATGTCTCCCACCAATGTAGCAAGCGATTAATTGAAATATAGGCCCCTGACAACCAGACAATGTAGAGTTCATTTGACAGTATAAAGAGGATAATGTCACCCACCAAAGCAACAGGTGATTATCTGAAATGTAGGCCCCTGGCACCCAGACAGAGGTGAAAGGTTCCATAGCAGAAAATCATGCTTCATGTCACCCAGCAATGTAAAAGGCCACTTTCACTTATTTAGGCCCCAGCAGCCAGACAGAGGAGAGAGGTCCAATAGCAGAAAATCACGCTTGATGTCACCCGCCAAAGCTGCAGGCGATTAACAGATTTTTAGGCCCCTGACACCCAGACAGAGAAGAGGTCATTTGACAGCAAAAAGAGGTTAATGTCACGCACCAAAACAGCAGGCGATTAGCTGAAATGTAGGCCTCTGGCACCCAGACAGAGGAGAGGTTCATTTAACTTGGGGTTGCCCCCAAAATAATGGTACAATTAAAAAAGAGGATTCAATAAAGAAGTGCCCTGGAGTACAAGAATGTATGGTTGAGGGCGAGGCAGTTATAAATGTCTGTTCTGCACAAGGTATGGACAAGTCCTGTGGGATCCATGCCTGGTTCATTTTAATGAACGTGAGCTTGTCCACGTTGGCTGTAGACAGGCGGCTGCATTTGTCTGTAACGACACCCACTGCCGTTCTAAATACACGTTCAGACAATACACTGGCTGCAGGGCAGGACAGCACCTCCAAGGCATAAAGGGCAAGCTCTGGCCATGTGGACAATTTGGAGACCCAGAACTTGAATGGGGCAGAACCATCAGTCAGTACGTGGAGGCGTGTGCACATGTACTGTTACACCATGTTGTTAAAATGCTGCCTCCTGCTAACACTTTCCGGATCAGCTGGTGGTGCAGTTTGCTGTGGTGCGGTGACAAAACTTTTCCACATTTTGGCCATGCTAACCCTGCTGTCTGAGGAGCTGGCCGTGACACAGCTGCGTTGGCGACCTCTTCCTCCTCCGCCTCTGCCTTCTCCTTGTGCTTCCCCGTGTCAGTTGGGAATGCCCTCAGGAGTGCGTCTACCAGTGTGCGCTTGTAGTCGCACATCTTCCTATCACGCTCCAGTGCGGGAATTAAGGTCAGCACGTTGTCCTTGTACCGGGATCCAGCAGGGTGGCAACCCACTAGTCAGCACATGTTAAAATGTGGGCAACTCTGCTGTCATTGCGCAGGCACTGCAGCATGTAGTCGCTCATGTGTGCCAGGCTGCCCAGAGGTAACGATAAGCTGTCCTCTGAAGGTGGTATATCGGATGGCCCTGAGCTGCGTAGGGTGCCACCCTGAAGTGAAACCGGTTCCTCATCCTCCTCTACCTCATCCTCCTCTACCTCATCCTCCTCGTCCTCATCCTCCTCGTCCTCCAGAAGTGTGCCCTGGCTGTCTACATGTTTACCTGGCCTCTGCTGGTGCAGGAACCCACCTTCTGAGCCACTTCTGTATGACCTGCCTGAAACCCTGTGAAATGCCCCCTCTTCCTCCTCCTCCTGTGCTGCATCCTCTTCCATCATCGCCGTAATATTTTTTTCAAGGAGACATAGAAGGGGTATTGTAATGCTAACAACGGCGTCATCAGCACTGGCCATGTTGGTTGAGTACTCCAAAGACTGCAACAAGGCACATAGGTCTCGCATGCAGGCCCAGTCACTGGTGGTGAAGTGGTGCTGATCTGCAGAGTGACTGACCCGTGCATAGTGCATCTGAAACTCTACTATTGTCCGCTGCTGCTCGCACAGTCTCTCCAGCATATGTAAGGAGGAGTTCCACCTTGTGAGCATATCGCATATGAGGAGGTGAGCAGGAAGGCCGAAGTTACGCTGCAGCGCAGACAGGCGAGCAGCAGCAGGATGAGAATGCCGAAAGGGCGCACATACGGACCGCACTTTTAGCAGCAGCTCTGACATGTCTGGGTAGTTTATAAGAAACTTCTGCAACACCAGATTCAGCACATGTGCCAGGCAAGGGATGTGCGTCAAACCGGCTAGTCCCAGAGCTGCAACGAGATTTCCCCCATTATCGCACACCACCAGGCTGGGCTTGAGGTTTACAGGCAGCAACTACTCATCAGTCTGCTGTTCTATTCCCCTCTAAAGCTCCTGTGCAGCGTGGGGTTTGTCACCCAAACACACGAGTTTTAAAATCGCCTGCTGACGTTTACCCCTGACTGTACTGAAGTTGGGGGTGAGGTTCTTTTGATGACCGGATGTGGGGGTGGTAGAAGAGGAGTAGGCGGAGGAGGAAGCAACAGGAGGCAACGAATAATGCCCTGCTATCCTCGGAGGCTATCCGCCTCGGGCCCAGCCGCCACTACGTTTACCCAGTGTGCAGTTAGGTAGATATAGCGACCCTGGCCGTGCTTACTGGTCCATGTATCTGTGGTTATGTGGACCTTGCCACAGATGGCGTTGTGCAGCGCACACTTGATGTTATCTTCCACTTGGTTGGTAGGGAAGAAACGGCTCACCTGGAAAAGTAGTGGTGGCTGGGAACGACCTACTGGGGGACAGCCACCGCCATCAGCTGTTTGAAACAGTCTGTCTCCACCAGACGGAATGACAGCATTTCAAAGGCCAGTAATTTTAAAATGCTGGCCTTCAGGGCCAGGGCTCGAGGGTGGGTAGGTGGGTATTTCCTCCTTCGCTCCAATGTTTGGGAGATGGACGGCTGAATGCTGCCGTGTGACATGGTGGAGATGCTTGGTGATGGTGTCGTATGTGGTGGTGTTGGTGGAACATCCTCTGTTTGCTGGTCGCCAGGTGCCACGGTGACGCCAGAGGTGGAGGGAGAGGCCGAGTCAGGAGCATGAGAGAGTTCCTTGTTTTTAAGGTGTTTACCAGGGCTGTGGAGTCGGTAGATAAATTTTCCGACTCCGACTCCGAGTCCTCAGATTTTTAAACTTCCGACTCCGACTCGACTCGACTCCGACTCCTCTGTATTTAATATGCAAATGCAAAGCTGTTCCACCAAGTTCTTCTAATCTCCTTTAGCACAGAGAGGTAGTTGAGCAGAAGCTGCTGCCTTCTCCTTTGTGTGCTGATCTTCTGCTGAAGATAGAGCAGTGGGAGGATCCAGGAAGGGGCAGGGGAAGGGGCATTTATTTTAACAGCAGACCACAAGACAATAGAAAGTGTAAGTATTGCTGCTCCTTAAAGGGACACTGACAGGCTGATTTTCCAGCTAAAGATATATATATATACTGGTATTCATCAGAGAATTAGGAATAAAACGATACTAATGTTACCCCAGTTAAGCTGGACTTGTGTTTAAGAAACATTTTAATCTGTATGCAAATTCACTATCTTTGTGCCCAATGGGGCAGCGTCTCCTTCGGCTTTGTGCCCAGCCGCGCCCGAAGTACAGCTTCCCAGCGCTGTTCCCCTCGTTATTATTCACTGCACTGGCCTTTTTTTCAGGCTAGCCGAACGCTGAATTCCTGCGCAGGCGCACGTGTAGAGTGCTGGCAGCAGCCTCGTCTGGCTATGCTGAGGCTGTGCCAGCTTTCTCTCTTCCTCCTCGCTACCAAGTCCTGTCTAGTGCTGCCAGTACTCTACATGTGCGCCTGCCCCTTGGGCACAAAGGTAGAGAATTTGCATATTGATTAAAACGTTTTTAAACACAAGTAAACCTCAACTGGGGGTAACAGTCGTCTAGTTGTATTCCTAATCCTCTGATGAATACCAGCAGATATATCAGCCTGTCAGTGTCCCTTTAACTGCATAGTAAAGCATATGAAAAGCTTCTTCACGGTCACTTAACGTCTTTGTTTAACGGTAACGTGACGCACTGCATGCATCGGCCTTTATTCTTACAGTAGAGAAGTAATTAATTATAACTTTATCTGAATTGGGACATTTAAACTTGCTTTTTTTATTCCAATTTTTTTATTCCAATTTAAATCTAGTAGGAGTCGGAGTCGGAGTCGGTCCATTTTTGCCGACTCCGACTCCAGGTACCCAAAATTGCCTCCGACTCCGACTCCTCGACTCCGACTCCGACTCCACAGCCCTGGTGTTTACTCCACTGCAGTTCATGCTTTGCTTTGCAAGTAGATGGCTGGTCATGCAGGTTGTGCTAAGGTTAAGAACGTTTATGCCTCGCCTCAGGCTCTGATGGCACAACATGCAAACCACTCGTGTCTTGTCGTCAGGACATTGTGTGAAGAACTGCCACACCAATGAACTCCTTGGAGCAGGCCTTGGTGTGCTTGGTGCCTGGAACGGCCGCTGCGCTTTACACCCTGCTCCTTCTTTTGCTGTGCTGTTGCCTCTGTGCGACCACCGCCTCTTTCTCATAACTGCACGCCTCACTAGCACGACCTTCAGTCCAGTCTGGGTCTAGGGACTTGATCATCCTCCACATTATCTTCTACCCATTTATGACCCCTGTCCTCCTCGTCGGTCTGCACATTGCAGAAAGCCACAGCAGTTGGCACCTGTGTTTCGTCATCATCAGAGACGTTTTGTGGCGGTCTTCTCATGTCCTCATCCTGCAACAAAAGTTGTTGAGCATCAGTGCATTCAAGGTCTTCCTCTTCTGGGGCAGGGCTAGGTGGATGGGCCGGGGAAACCCTGCCAACAGAGTCACTTTCCTGCATGATTTGGGGCTCTGACTGCTTGGCTGATTTGCAAGGGGGTGAGGTGGAAGACTAATGGGCATGGGCTGCAGGTGCCAACTCTGAGCTTTCTGCAGAGGATTGGGTGTTAGAGACTGTGAAGGAACTGGAGGCACTGTCAGCCACCCAGTCTACTATCACCTGTACATGTTCTGGCTTCACCATCCGTAGAGCGGCAAAAGGGCCCCTTCAGCCTTGGCCTGCAGAGAAGTGCCCTTCTGCTCCCGAACCTGGGGCAGGCGCCTGCCTGTGAAGAAGTGCTGCACCCGGCCGACGGAGGGCGCTCTCCAGCTGTGGGGCGGGCAGTACAGGAGCGGCTGCCCCCTCACCGCTGCCCTCCACAGATACTGGCACAGACTCATGACCCCCTCCAGTTCCCAGCATGCCAGTCACTCAATGAACTTCATGTGTCCTGTGTGCTGCTGCAGGCCCCGCTGCTCACCTCCGCACTGCCTTCTGGGAGATGTAGTTCTAAGCGACCTGCGCTGAGAACAGGACTACGTTTCCCGGCATACACAGCGCCTTCAGGGCTCCTCCGTGATAGACGTGCAGCTAGTCATGCCTTCCTATCTGACATAGGACCTATCAGTTCCTACAGTCCTTGCCGTGCGCTGGAGGATTCTGGGAATCCGTGAAAAGCTGGCATGGCCGGGTGTGCATATTGTAGTGCACGGTATGTACTAAGGTGTAGTAGGAGTAGCCTCCCTCGCCTTGGATCGCATCGTGTGTATTATAGCCTGACTAATACGCAGTCCTAGCCGGTGCAGCCTACACGGCACCGTCACCCTGCTGAGGTGGCTGACGGTGCTGCGCCATAATAAATGATAGCAGATGCCTGCATACATAGCAATGGTCTACACTAGTAACACAATGCGCCGTGTGCAACAGGCAGTAGGTGCTGCCCAGTATATGGCCACTAGGGGGCGGTGGAGAGCCCGCACACATAGAGCCCTCCCACAGGAGATGCTGCTGGTCTCCAGTGGTTACCGGCGCACGGAAGAGTACACACAGGTGAGGGGAACATGGCGACTGTGGTAGAAACTAATGATAGAGTTCTCCTGAAGTAGAAGCTAGCACATTTGTGGGCACGTGCTGCCAGTCGGAGTACAGCCCTCGTGCAGGTACAATAGCATCCAATCAGGTAGTTGCTTACAGTTTCAAACTTGCGCTGTCACAATAAAAGCTGGAATCTGATTGGTTGCAGTGGGCCCTATGAATGGTGTGTGCTAAGAGTGCCTTGTATGTACTACTACATTTATATAAAGTGCATTAGACGCAGCCCCTCACCCTGTGCTATCACCTCGGGTGCCAAGAGGCTTCTCTGGCATGTGGGATATTTTGAACTGGTCCAGGAGGTCTCCACAGGAAGCTAGACTGCCTTATGACCCTCCCGAAAAAGTTCCCGCCAGAAATTAGTTTAAAAACACACAAAAAACACTTTTACCTTCTGAAATTCCCTTAGTCCCAGCGACAAGGCTCCTGTCCTCGCTGCCTCCGGTCCCTGGCAGAACTGGAAGCGATGACGACCCATCCGTGGCCACATTGACCGCTGAAATCATTCACTGCCCTCAGCAGTGGTATGTCCCTGAGCGGCGACTGACCGCAGTGACTCAATGGTAACATGCTGCTTGGGGACATGTCACCAATGAGACCAGTCTATGGCTGCAGCCATCGACGTGGCCATAGAAAGGTCGTCATCGCCACTTCTGGTTCACTGGAGACCGGAAGCAAATGGGGTGGTAGCCCCTTTAGGAATTGAGGGCTTTCAAAATGTTTTTTTTTTTTTAAATGATGTAATAAGAGCCGAGTGTAGCGGTGCTCCTAGTACAACAGCCAGCCCCTCGGTGCTCCAACTAATTTACATACATAGAAATGTAATGATCTTTCTGCTGCTGTTCAAGCTGAACAAAGGCATTGTTAATACTAATGTAATGTGATTGTCCATATTGCTTCCTTTGCTGGCTAGATTAATTTTTCCATCACATTATACACATCTTATTTCCATGGTTACGACCGTCCTACAATCCAGCAGCGGTGGTCGTGCTTGCATGTTGTAGACAAAAGTGCTGGACTATGCGCACTCCCGCCAGACTGGCCACCCGAGGTCGCCATAACGCCTGTACAAGTGTCATAGACGCCTGTACAGGCAGTTTTACTTCCTAAAAAATGTCTAATGCGTATGAATACGCACGATAATTTCGCTTCCATTGATGAGCACTGTGAATGCCACAGTCAGCACAGCAATCCAATCACAAAGCTCCGCACAGTACAGAGCTTTGTTATTAGGGAAAAGGCTGCTGATTGGTCAGTATTAGCGGCCTGACGTGCCATTGGCTGCTCCTCTCACACCCCCTTCTGCTGCACGCTGAGCGCAGCAGCAGCTTACATTTCATTCATTATGAAAAAGGGCGGCACTCGCCACCCCCTCGCCATTGCTGGCTGCTGATAAAGGGAAAGCATGGCAGGAACGGAGCCTCTACTTAGCAAAGACCATGTGCCCAGGTGATGTGACACAAGAAGTCCCAGCGTGCCCTGCGGGCTTCTATCTGCTGCTGGGAGATCAATGTGGAGGTTTATGAATGGGAAAACTAATAGCCAAGAGGCTAAACCCTGTTTCTGACCGTTAAAACATAACTTTCATTTGATCGCTCCAACACCTAAAGGAAAAAAAGAATTTTAAAAACCTGTTTCTCTAGATGACTCTATGTTGATAGTTAAAGACGAGAACAGTCGGCACTCCTCTCTTCTGTTGCAGTGGTGCTCGCGTCCAGGGCTGGTCACCCAGAGAAAACAGGAAAAAACGACCGGCACTTCACTTATATGCAAAGGTGAACTTTATTCACGCATCAGCGCTTTTTTTCTCGCTGATGCGTGAATAAAGTTCACCTTTGCATATAAGTGAAGTGCCGGTCGTTTTTTCCTGTCTATGTTGATAGTAGTGTTAATAGAGTAGGTAACCTACTTTTATAGACCTTTACAACTCTATTAACACTACTATCAACATAAGGTCATCTAGAGAAACAGCAGGTTTTAAAAATTATTTTATTCCTTTAGGTGTTTCGGTATTAAAGCAATCAAATGAAGGTTCTGTTTTAACATAAGGGTCAGACCCAGGGTTTTGTTTAGCCTCTTGGTTATTAGTTTTTCTATGTAAGTACCCCCGACCACTGAGAGGTCTATTTTCCCGTATGGTTTATGTATGGAGCGCACTGTCCAGAGATCACAGAGAGGACTATACAGTACACCAGGGATCAGCAACCTTTGGCAGTCCAGCTACTGTGAAACTATAACTCCCAGCATGCAAACATGCTCGGCTGCTCTTCTAACTTCCATGGAAGTGAATAAGGCATTCTGGGAGTAGTAGTTTCTGAACAGCTGGACTGCCGCAGGTTGCTGATCCCCGGTACACTATACTGTGCGACAGTCCGATATATTGTGTATAAGGGCTCTTTCACACGAGCGGATGCTGTGTGTGTAATCCGCTGTGTGAAAGAGTGCCAAGCCCTGTTCCGGACAGCATAGACACGGAGCATTAACATGATTGATAATGCTCCGTGCCTCTCTGTGACCTTTTTACTACAAAATCACAGTGAGATAAAGTTGTCACTGTAATTTTTTAGTAAAAAGGTCACAGAGAGGCAAAGAGCATTATCAATCTCTGCTGTCCGGAACGGGGCTTGGCTCTGTTTCACGCAGCGGATTTCTCGCACGGCATCCACTCCTGTGAAAGAACCCTAAGGCTTCTTTCACACGGATTTCCCGCACGTCATCCACTCCTGTGAAAGAACCCTAAGGCCTCTTTTACACAGGTGTCATGTTTGATGCCCGGATAAGAGGCGGGTGCGTTGCAGGAAAATGCGTTTTAATGCGTTTTGCACGCGCGTGGGAAAAATTGGCATGTTTGGTACCCAGACCCGAACCTGGACTTCATCACTGAAGTTCAGGTTTGGGTTGAGTATTCTGTAGATTTTATTATTTTCCTTTATAACATAGTTATAAGGGGAAATAATAGCATTCTCAATACAGAATGCTTAGTAATATGGGGATGGAGTGATTAAAAATAAAAAAATAAACTCACCTTATCCACTTGATCGCGTAGTTGCCATCTCTTCTTCATTCATTAGCTGCCGGCTAAAGGACCTGTGATGACGTCACTGAGCTCATCACATGGTCCATCACCATGGTGATGGACCATGTGATTGGACCATGTTATGTGACGTCACCACAGGTCCTTTAGCTGGCAGCTAATGCTTGAAGAAGAGAGAAGAGATCGTCAGCTACGCAATCAAGTGGATAAGGTGAGTTAATTTTTTTTATTTTTAACCCCTTAATCCACATTTTACTGAGCATTCTGTAGTGAGAATGCTATTATTTTCCCTTATAACCATGTTATAAGGGAAAATAATAAAGATTGGGTCCTGTCTCTTAGCAACCTTGCGGGAAAATCGCACTGTATTCGCACTTAATTGGCCTGCGTTGCGTGAAAAACGCACTATATAGAGCATGCTGAGATTTTCACTCAATGCAGAAGTGATGTGTGAAAATCACCGCTCATGTGCACAGCCCCATAGAAATGAATGGGTCCGGATTCAGTGCGGGTGCAATGCGTTTACGTCAAAAGAGGTTAATGTCTCCCACCAATACAGCAGGCGATGAAACAAAATATAGGCCCCTGACAACCAGACAATGGGGCGGTCATTTGACAGTAAAAAGAGGTTAATGTCTCCCACCAATGCAGCAAGCGATTAAACGAAATATAGGCCACTGACAACCAGACAATGTAGAGTTCATTTGACAGTATAAAGAGTTTAATGTCTCCTACCAATGCAGCAAGCGATTAAACGAAATATAGGCCCCTGACAACCAGACAATGGGGCGGTCATTTTACAGGAAAAAGCGGTTAATGTCTCCCACCAATACAGCAGACAATGAAACAAAATATAGGCCCCTGACAACCAGACAATGGGGCGGTCATTTGACAGTAAAAGAGGTTAATGTCTCCCACCAATGCAGCAAGCGATTAAACGAAATATAGGCCCCTGACAACTAGACAATGTAGAGTTCATTTGACAGTATAAAGAGTTTAATGTCTCCTACCAATGCAGCAAGCGATTAAACTAAATATAGGCCCCTGACAACCAGACAATGTAGAGGTCATTTGACAGTATAAAGAAGTAAATGTCTCCCACCAATGCAGCAAGCAATTAAACGAAATATAGGCCCCTGAAAACTAGACAATGGGGCGGTCATTTGACAGTAAAAAGAGGTTAATGTCTCCCACCAATACAGCAGGCGATGAAACAAAATATATGCCCCTGACAACCAGACAATGTAGAGGTCATTTGACAGTATAAAGAGTTTAATGTCTCTCACCAATGCAGCAAGCGATTAAACGAGATATAGGCCCCTGACAACCAGACAATGGGGCAGTAATTTTACAGGAAAAGAGGTTAATGTCTCCCACCAATACAGCAGGCGATGAAACAAAATATAGGCCCTTGACAACCAGACAATGGGGAGGTCATTTGACAGTTAAAAGTGGTTAATGTCTCCCACCAATGCAGCAAGCGATTAAAGGAAATATAGGCCCCTGACAACCAGACAATGGGGCGGTCATTTTACAGTAGAAAGTGGTTAATGTCTCCCACCAATACAGCAGGCGATGAAACAAAATATAGGCCCCTGACAACCAGACAATGTAGAGGTCATTTGACAGTATAAAGAGGTTAATGTCTCCCACCAATGCAGCAGGCGATTAAACGAAATATAGGCCCCTGACAACCAGACACTGGGGCGGTCATTTGACAGTAAAAGAGTTTCATGTCTCCCACCAATGTAGCAAGCGATTAATTGAAATATAGGCCCCTGACAACCAGACAATGTAGAGTTCATTTGACAGTATAAAGAGGATAATGTCACCCACCAAAGCAACAGGTGATTATCTGAAATGTAGGCCCCTGGCACCCAGACAGAGGTGAAAGGTTCCATAGCAGAAAATCATGCTTCATGTCACCCAGCAATGTAAAAGGCCACTTTCACTTATTTAGGCCCCAGCAGCCAGACAGAGGAGAGAGGTCCAATAGCAGAAAATCACGCTTGATGTCACCCGCCAAAGCTGCAGGCGATTAACAGATTTTTAGGCCCCTGACACCCAGACAGAGAAGAGGTCATTTGACAGCAAAAAGAGGTTAATGTCACGCACCAAAACAGCAGGCGATTAGCTGAAATGTAGGCCTCTGGCACCCAGACAGAGGAGAGGTTCATTTAACTTGGGGTTGCCCCCAAAATAATGGTACAATTAAAAAAAGAGGATTCAATAAAGAAGTGCCCTGGAGTACAAGAATGTATGGTTGAGGGCGAGGCAGTTATAAATGTCTGTTCTGCACAAGGTATGGACAAGTCCTGTGGGATCCATGCCTGGTTCATTTTAATGAACGTGAGCTTGTCCACGTTGGCTGTAGACAGGCGGCTGCATTTGTCTGTAACGACACCCACTGCCGTTCTAAATACACGTTCAGACAATACACTGGCTGCAGGGCAGGACAGCACCTCCAAGGCATAAAGGGCAAGCTCTGGCCATGTGGACAATTTGGAGACCCAGAACTTGAATGGGGCAGAACCATCAGTCAGTACGTGGAGGCGTGTGCACATGTACTGTTACACCATGTTGTTAAAATGCTGCCTCCTGCTAACACTTTCCGGATCAGCTGGTGGTGCAGTTTGCTGTGGTGCGGTGACAAAACTTTTCCACATTTTGGCCATGCTAACCCTGCTGTCTGAGGAGCTGGCCGTGACACAGCTGCGTTGGCGACCTCTTCCTCCTCCGCCTCTGCCTTCTCCTTGTGCTTCCCCGTGTCAGTTGGGAATGCCCTCAGGAGTGCGTCTACCAGTGTGCGCTTGTAGTCGCACATCTTCCTATCACGCTCCAGTGCGGGAATTAAGGTCAGCACGTTGTCCTTGTACCGGGATCCAGCAGGGTGGCAACCCACTAGTCAGCACATGTTAAAATGTGGGCAACTCTGCTGTCATTGCGCAGGCACTGCAGCATGTAGTCGCTCATGTGTGCCAGGCTGCCCAGAGGTAACGATAAGCTGTCCTCTGAAGGTGGTATATCGGATGGCCCTGAGCTGCGTAGGGTGCCACCCTGAAGTGAAACCGGTTCCTCATCCTCCTCTACCTCATCCTCCTCTACCTCATCCTCCTCGTCCTCATCCTCCTCGTCCTCCAGAAGTGTGCCCTGGCTGTCTACATGTTTACCTGGCCTCTGCTGGTGCAGGAACCCACCTTCTGAGCCACTTCTGTATGACCTGCCTGAAACCCTGTGAAATGCCCCTCTTCCTCCTCCTCCTGTGCTGCATCCTCTTCCATCATCGCCGTAATATTTTTTCAAGGAGACATAGAAGGGGTATTGTAATGCTAACAACGGCGTCATCAGCACTGGCCATGTTGGTTGAGTACTCCAAAGACTGCAACAAGGCACATAGGTCTCGCATGCAGGCCCAGTCACTGGTGGTGAAGTGGTGCTGATCTGCAGAGTGACTGACCCGTGCATAGTGCATCTGAAACTCTACTATTGTCCGCTGCTGCTCGCACAGTCTCTCCAGCATATGTAAGGAGGAGTTCCACCTTGTGAGCATATCGCATATGAGGAGGTGAGCAGGAAGGCCGAGTTACGCTGCAGCGCAGACAGGCGAGCAGCAGCAGGATGAGAATGCCGAAAGGGCGCACATACGGACCGCACTTTTAGCAGCAGCTCTGACATGTCTGGGTAGTTTATAAGAAACTTCTGCAACACCAGATTCAGCACATGTGCCAGGCAAGGGATGTGCGTCAAACCGGCTAGTCCCAGAGCTGCAACGAGATTTCCCCATTATCGCACACCACCAGGCTGGGCTTGAGGTTTACAGGCAGCAACTACTCATCAGTCTGCTGTTCTATTCCCTCTAAAGCTCCTGTGCAGCGTGGGGTTTGTCACCCAAACACACGAGTTTTAAAATCGCCTGCTGACGTTTACCCCTGACTGTACTGAAGTTGGGGGTGAGGTTCTTTGATGACCGGATGTGGGGGTGGTAGAAGAGGAGTAGGCGGAGGAGGAAGCAACAGGAGGCAACGAATAATGCCCTGCTATCCTCGGAGGCTATCCGCCTCGGGCCCAGCCGCCACTACGTTTACCCAGTGTGCAGTTAGGTAGATATAGCGACCCTGGCCGTGCTTACTGGTCCATGTATCTGTGGTTATGTGGACCTTGCCACAGATGGCGTTGTGCAGCGCACACTTGATGTTATCTTCCACTTGGTTGGTAGGGAAGAAACGGCTCACCTGGAAAAGTAGTGGTGGCTGGGAACGACCTACTGGGGGACAGCCACCGCCATCAGCTGTTTGAAACAGTCTGTCTCCACCAGACGGAATGACAGCATTTCAAAGGCCAGTAATTTTAAAATGCTGGCCTTCAGGGCCAGGGCTCGAGGGTGGGTAGGTGGGTATTTCCTCCTTCGCTCCAATGTTTGGGAGATGGACGGCTGAATGCTGCCGTGTGACATGGTGGAGATGCTTGGTGATGGTGTCGTATGTGGTGGTGTTGGTGGAACATCCTCTGTTTGCTGGTCGCCAGGTGCCACGGTGACGCCAGAGGTGGAGGGAGAGGCCGAGTCAGGAGCATGAGAGAGTTCCTTGTTTTTAAGGTGTTTACCAGGGCTGTGGAGTCGGTAGATAAATTTTCCGACTCCGACTCCGAGTCCTCAGATTTTTAAACTTCCGACTCCGACTCCTCGACTCCGACTCCTCTGTATTTAATATGCAAATGCAAAGCTGTTCCACCAAGTTCTTCTAATCTCCTTTAGCACAGAGAGGTAGTTGAGCAGAAGCTGCTGCCTTCTCCTTTGTGTGCTGATCTTCTGCTGAAGATAGAGCAGTGGGAGGATCCAGGAAGGGGCAGGGGAAGGGGCATTTATTTTAACAGCAGACCACAAGACAATAGAAAGTGTAAGTATTGCTGCTCCTTAAAGGGACACTGACAGGCTGATTTTCCAGCTAAAGATATATATATATACTGGTATTCATCAGAGAATTAGGAATAAAACGATACTAATGTTACCCCCAGTTAAGCTGGACTTGTGTTTAAGAAACATTTTAATCTGTATGCAAATTCACTATCTTTGTGCCCAATGGGGCAGCGTCTCCTTCGGCTTTGTGCCCAGCCGCGCCCGAGTACAGCTTCCCAGCGCTGTTCCCTCGTTATTATTCACTGCACTGGCCTTTTTTTTCAGGCTAGCCGAACGCTGAATTCCTGCGCAGGCGCACGTGTAGAGTGCTGGCAGCAGCCTCGTCTGGCTATGCTGAGGCTGTGCCAGCTTTCTCTCTTCCTCCTCGCTACCAAGTCCTGTCTAGTGCTGCCAGTACTCTACATGTGCGCCTGCCCCTTGGGCACAAAGGTAGAGAATTTGCATATTGATTAAAACGTTTTTAAACACAAGTAAACCTCAACTGGGGGTAACAGTCGTCTAGTTGTATTCCTAATCCTCTGATGAATACCAGCAGATATATCAGCCTGTCAGTGTCCCTTTAACTGCATAGTAAAGCATATGAAAAGCTTCTTCACGGTCACTTAACGTCTTTGTTTAACGGTAACGTGACGCACTGCATGCATCGGCCTTTATTCTTACAGTAGAGAAGTAATTAATTATAACTTTATCTGAATTGGGACATTTAAACTTGCTTTTTTTATTCCAATTTTTTTATTCCAATTTAAATCTAGTAGGAGTCGGAGTCGGAGTCGGTCCATTTTTGCCGACTCCGACTCCAGGTACCCAAAATTGCCTCCGACTCCGACTCCTCGACTCCGACTCCGACTCCACAGCCCTGGTGTTTACTCCACTGCAGTTCATGCTTTGCTTTGCAAGTAGATGGCTGGTCATGCAGGTTGTGCTAAGGTTAAGAACGTTTATGCCTCGCCTCAGGCTCTGATGGCACAACATGCAAACCACTCGTGTCTTGTCGTCAGGACATTGTGTGAAGAACTGCCACACCAATGAACTCCTTGGAGCAGGCCTTGGTGTGCTTGGTGCCTGGAACGGCCGCTGCGCTTTTACACCCTGCTCCTTCTTTTGCTGTGCTGTTGCCTCTGTGCGACCACCGCCTCTTTCTCATAACTGCACGCCTCACTAGCACGACCTTCAGTCCAGTCTGGGTCTAGGACTTGATCATCCTCCACATTATCTTCTACCCATTTATGACCCCTGTCCTCCTCGTCGGTCTGCACATTGCAGAAAGCCACAGCAGTTGGCACCTGTGTTTCGTCATCATCAGAGACGTTTTGTGGCGGTCTTCTCATGTCCTCATCCTGCAACAAAAGTTGTTGAGCATCAGTGCATTCAAGGTCTTCCTCTTCTGGGGCAGGGCTAGGTGGATGGGCCGGGGAAACCCTGCCAACAGAGTCACTTTCCTGCATGATTTGGGGCTCTGACTGCTTGGCTGATTTGCAAGGGGGTGAGGTGGAAGACTAATGGGCATGGGCTGCAGGTGCCAACTCTGAGCTTTCTGCAGAGGATTGGGTGTTAGAGACTGTGAAGGAACTGGAGGCACTGTCAGCCACCCAGTCTACTATCACCTGTACATGTTCTGGCTTCACCATCCGTAGAGCGGCAAAAGGGCCTATCAAATAATGACAGATTCTGTCGCCTACTCGCACCAGAGGAAGGTGTTTGACTTGGAGCGGTAGTTGGCGCTGAACGGACACGTCCTCTCCCAGCAACATGAGCTCCATCAACACGACTATGCCCAAGTCCCTTATTTGATGTTCTCCTCATTATTTGCGTTCACCCACCAAGCTGAAAGATTGGTCTCTCTCTCAATTTACCTGCCACTAGTCGACAATTACGTTCGCTAAGGCAGTGCCCGTGTCATAAAAATGGTCTGTGGACCCAGAATAATGTTTTTTGGGCCCAAAATACACTGATTCTCAAATTCTATGTGTAAATGTAAAATTTTTGTTGGTACGCTGTATGCACAAGTGTTTTGTAGAACAAGAACAAGTATTTTTGTAATAAAATACAGAAAATTAGTATTTCACTGCTGTAAATTGAAATTAATTATTTATACGCTGGATGCACAACTGTTTTTTCGGCCTAAAACATGGCTTTTTTCAATAAAACCCCAAAATACAATTTTTAACTGCTGTACATTAAAAGTAGATATTTATACTATGTATGTATGGACACAAGATTTGGGGACCCAGAACACGGATTTGGTCACAAAAATTCACAAATGCAGTATTTGACTGTTATGAATTGAAAATAATTATTTAAACGAAGGATGCACAACGGTTTTTTCGACCTAAAACACAACTTTTTTCAATAAAACCCCAAAATGCAGTTTTTAACTGCTGTAAATTTAAATGAGATATTTATACCGTGTATGTACAACTGCTTTGTTAAGCAAGAATATTGCTTTTTTTCCCACAAAAATGAATAATGCACTATTTCTCAGCTGGAATGTGAAATCGGTATTTAAGCGGTGTATTTCAAGATGCTCTGTGGTCAAAAACATACACCTATGCTGTATTTCACAGCAGCAATGTAAAATAGGTGGTTGCAGAACTATTTTGTGTACAAGGAATACAGTTTTTCCCCCAAAATTACACAGATTCTCTATTTCACCGCAGAAATGTCAAATATGTATTTGGGCGGTGTAAAATAGGCTTGGTGGATCAGGATGACCACTTTTTTTTTAACTAAAATACACTGATGCACTATTTGATGGCTGAAATGGAATATACGGTTTAGTGCATTGTATACACAAGTGCTCTGTGGCACCACAGATCCCAGGCTAGACAAATGGACTATGTCACCCCTTAAACACACAAAAGGCAATATAGGGGACTTGAGCAGCCAGAAAAAAACGTTTATTTTTCTTTACTGAGCTACAAAATAGGATTAGGCTGATGTCCCTGGCTGGCTGGCACACATGCAGTACACTGCAGTGGCTAATATGGCCGCCGAGCACCACCTCAGTAACAGATGGATTACAAAAAAAGATTTTCCTTGCAGTGGCTGGGTACAGAAATGTTGGATTGCTGAAGCTCCTTCCCTCTCTATTTGCTGTATTGTGTGGATTAAAGTAGCACAGGTTTTTCTGATTTCTGCCCTATTCTGTCCCTGATCGCAGCACCAACATCCTCTCCCTAAGCTCAAATCAGCAGAGTGACGTGCAGCAGTACGTGACTCCAGCTTATAAACAGGCATTAGTAGGCATGGCTGTGATGGCTTCTTAGGGCAAGATGTAAAATACTTGCTGATTGGCTGCTGTGCAGCCCTTCAGAAAGCGGGAAGAAATCGCCGAACAACAGACCCGAACCAGAACCTTTTTTGAAAATGTTTGGGTTCGGGTCAGTGTTCCGAACACCCCAAAATTCAGTACGAACCCGAACTATGGACGAACTATGCTACGTCCTTTTCCCAAAGTCCGAGCAGAGCTTGGGCAAAACTGTTAGTGGTAAAATTTAGGTAACAGTGAACAGTACTCTTCACTTACTGAGACTATGTGCTCCTCAAACCTTTGTCTTGTATTTATAAGATTTTACGAGGGCAACCTACCTCATCTATTTTTTTAATAAACTTCTTATGTCCATTTTTGTTTCATATACAGAAAAATTCATTTACTATATCACTATCTTCCTATTTCATTTCTTAAATTATGGATCTATTTGTGGTTTAATATGTGTTGCCATTTTTTAACTCTTCTTTTAACTGTAGTCTTGTTGTACATGTGTTTAGCATGCATTTTAAAGGGAATCTGTTAGCATCTTTGACAATACTAACCTGATGACCACGCTTGGTAGAGGCTGGGGACAGCACTGCAAACATACCTTTTGTGGAAGTTTTCTCATCAGGAGTGGTGTGAATATGAAGTTTTATTCTGGCAGAGTCTACACCTTAATTTCACTGGAGGCAGAGCATAGCGGTGAGATGTCCCCTCCCCTCTCCTTTGAGTGACAGCTGTGGTGGTCTCCTGATTGAATGCTACAACTGTCACTCAGACCAGAGGGAGGGGCTATGAATCATCTTAGTGCAGAGCCTTCAAGTTTTCTTATATTTTGTAGGTAAGGATAGAGCAAGCACTGCTCAAGTGCAGTGTGTGAATGCAGTCTTATGTTTCCCTATGATTGTCTTTTATGGGGGTACATTACTTAGTGCTTTATGGAGGCACTGGGGCTGACTTTGCACATTTTGGACAACTGTATTTGAAGTACATGTTCCCTCTGCATATATCCCCCCCAAAAAGCAGATCTTGCCTGAAAGAAGAATGAAAAACCTTTAGTTTGGGATCCAGGGGGAAAAAAATTCTGGGATCCAGTACGGTTTTAGTTTTTGAAATTTATGACTGTAGTACAGTCTGCAAACTCTGTGTCCTGGGCCTTGCTGAATGTGATGGAGCATGCAAGACTCGCCACCAAAAGTCTTCTGGATTTTTCATTTTAGGTGACTTTTCAGACCTTCACTATACAATGGCATCAGGACGTGGTTGGATTCATCAACAGCACACCAAGCGCGAGCAGAGACCTGGACCAACTGCACAGAAACTGCCGCCCCGAACTCCTACTTTAAGAGAACAGCATAGCTGGTAAAAGATGGTTTTGTAGGCCTGCTGCACTGGTTCTATTTCATAGGCATGATTTATATCAGACATTTCTGAAGTGGTTGTCTGTATGACGTATGGATGTCATAGAAGCATGGAACATCAAGGGAGTCTGTCACCATAATCTTAGTCTATTATCTGCAGTAATATATAAGTAGTACTGCGGATAAGGACTTTTTTCCTTCTGCCCCCCTGTGCCCACTTTCAGGGTTTAAGCTGCACTGAAATACATTGTTGGGTTTGCTGCGCATGCGCACAGCAGTCCTCTACATTCTATTACTGCTGCACACCAGTCCAGACTGTGCACATCAGCACAGCTTTCAGTGCTGACAGAGAGAGAATGGAGGGCAGTAGGAAAATAAAAGAAATTGCAATCTGGACTCCTTATGTGCAGTACTACTCATGGTTGAATGCAGGTAATGGTCCAGAATCGTGGTGACAGATTCCCTTTTAAGCAACTGGGGTTTCTGAAGCCAGACATGTAGCAATCGGCCACTGATTTAAAGGTGTTGTCTCGCCTCAGACATTGGGGGCATATCGCTAGGATATGCCCCCCCATGTCTAATTGGTGCGGGTCCCACCTTTGGGACCCGCACCTATATTTAGAACAGAGCCCACAAAGTAAAGGAGGACACACCGCGCATGCACGATCACCTCTCCATTCACTTCTATGGGGCTCGGTGTTCTCCTATAGGAATGAATGGAGGGCGGCCACACATGCGAAGTGCACCGTTCTAAAGATAGGTGCGGGTCGTAGAGGTGGGACCCGCACCTATTAGACATTCGAGGCATATCCTAGCAATATGCCCCCAGTGTCTGAGGTGAGACAACCCCTTTAAACAGAGGTGGTCAAGATAAGACAACCCCTTTGAAAAGTACTTACTGTCATTCATTGATTCAGTATACACCAGGGTCATCTAAGGAGGAAGACTATCGAATTCAGATGGCTACATTGTACGGTAGGACTTCCAGTTGTCTTGCTGCTCTGCTTCCCCTCCACATAGAAGTCCTTGAGGTCACAGTGCTCTTAGGTCACACCATGTTAATGGGCTACCTTATACAGATACATCAGCCTTAAGAAAATGGGTCGCCTAATGTATACTGTTCCGTATAGTGCACATTTAAAACAGGAAAAAGTCTGGTTGCATTTTTTTTTTTTTGTGGCAGTATAGAATAATACAGGCTACTACACTATTTAGTACTGCAAAGAAACCTAACATGTTTTCTAACATATATATATACTTTAGAAATCAGAAAATCTCCACCCCCTTATTTCCACTTCTGAAAACTGCCAATTTTATACCTTGAGAGATCTCACGAGCTTGCGAAGGTGCTCTACATTATATGCCAGGCTCTTATATAGTCATCTCATCTGGCCCTATCAATCAAAAAGAAGAGGGAGAAGCTTCTAGATAAAGCAGGAGGAGCAAGGGTGGATGGAGTGTCTTGAGCCCTGCCTCAATGCACTTAACTGCTCATTTGCATATGGACTAATAGTACTTTTTCACCAGAATAAAACAACAAATCACTAAGTGAAAAGCAGAGCTAGCTTTACAAATCACTGTGCTTGGTTTATCAGTGAATTTTCTTGTGACAGACTCCCTTTAATCCCTTTGTGTTATCACTTAATATATGCTTCTCATATCGAAACTCATGAGCTGAGCTAGCTCCATACATAGTGGGTGCCGGCCGTGTAATACAGCTGACAACCTTTTGGCAATGACCAGGATCGGCGATATCGCTGACCTTGGACGTTCAACCCACCAGATGCTGCAGTCAGTAGTGACCATTGCATCTGAGAGGTTAGACATAGGGAATGGGCTCCCACTGTCTTCTGTTTGGAGCCTAAGTGACAAAATCACAGGGCTGCAGTCAGTTGCTCTAACAGCCTGGCGCCATGTGCAGACTTCTGGGCCTGCCATTGCAAACTGCATGTTAAACCCTGCCTCATGGTGAATTGTCCACCCATTCAATTTAATAAAAGTGGATCAAAAAGTAATATGGTCAAATGGTATCGGTCGACAGAAAGGAAAAAGCCTTCACACAGCTCTGTAGGCCTTAATATTAAAAAAAATTAGGAAAATATTATAACATTATAATGGTTATTAAATATGGGGTATGGAATATAAGCTATTTGAATTTGGTAATGCATTAATCAGACTGACTCTCAGAATAAATTATCATCCCATTGTTAGCAAACAGGGACTGCCATAAAACAAACTGCAAAAAACCATGACAGAATTTTTATTTTTATTTTTTTTACCCCATAAAGAATTTTTCCATTTCATCCACCATGACGACTACGGAAGAGATTAACTCCTTGACCTCTGTAGGGGCCGGATTACACAGAGAGAGTTTAAAAGCCCCCACCCACTCTCGCCCCTTAGTGTTTTCCTGCCTCTACAGGAGCAGTGCACAGAGAGGACTCCCTAAGGGGAGATGAAGAATGTTTTCTTTTGAAATTACCAGATTTTCCTTCTGCCCTCCTGCAGCACTGGCTAAAGCTGGGCAGAGGAAGCCAGCGTGACTCTCGTCCCTGTACTGGGGGGCCTGATTTCACTATACTGTTATAGTCTACCTTTCCTTGGGTGAGGAAGCAGACTCGCCGGTGCGGACGCCACACACCGAAGGGCGATAATCTGCTTCGTTTCTCGCTGGGATCTGAAGGCGGTGCCTGGGGAGACGTGTAATCAGACAGCGCGCGTGCACAAACGAAGTCAGACGCTGCACAGGAAAAAAGAAGCGCGGCGATTCAGAATCATGACTACAGCATGTCGGCTCCTGAGGCTACCGGAACCTGCATGGATAATGCAGATCCACTGTCGGCCGCTCTATCTGTGAGTTTTCCTGTGGGGAATCTGCAAATAATATGTATGTGCTACTTTTTACTATGTGGGGCAGATACCTGGTTGCTCTTCTTTTTTCAGATAATCAAAGAAACAAAAACGAAACCCAAATATACTAAGGCCCCCTTCACACGGGCGAGTTTTCCGCGCGGGTGCAATGCGTAAGGAGGACGCATTGCACTCGCGCTGAATCCGGACCCATTCATTTCTATGGGGCTGTGCACATGAGCGGTGATTTTCCCGCATCACTTCTGCGTTGCGTGAAAATCGCAGCATGCTCTACATTGTGCGTTTTTCACGCAACGCAGGCCCCATAGAAGTGAATGGGCTGCGGGAAAATCGCAAGCATCCGCAAGCAAGTGCGGATGCAGTGCGATTTTCCCGCATGGTTGCTTAGCAACGGGACCCGATTCTTTATTATTTTCCCTTATAACGTGGTTATAAGGGGAAATAATAGCATTCTTAATAAAGAATGCATAGTAAAATGAAGTGGAAGGGGTTAAAAATAATAAAAGTTAACTTACCTTAGCCACTTGATCGCGTAGTTGCGATCTGTCCTCTCTTTCCCAGCATCAGCTAAGAACTAAAGGACCTGTGATGACGTCACATCACATGGTCCATCTTACCATGTTGATGGACCATGTGATTAGACCATGTGATGTGACGTCATCACAGGTCCTTTAGTTCTTGGCTGATGCTGGGAAAGCGAGGACAGATCGCAACTACATGATCAAGGGGCTAAGGGTAAGTTAACTTTTATTATTTTTAACCCCTTCCACTTCATTTTACTATGTATTCTTTATTAAGAATGCTATTATTTCCCCTTATAACCATGTTATAAGGGAAAATAATAAATTCTCCAGAAGACCCCAAACCGGACTTCAGTGATGAAGTCCGGCTTCGGGTCTGGGTACCAAACATGGTGATTTTTCTCACGCGCGTGCAAAACGCATTTCAAACGTTTGCACCCGCGCGGGAAAAACGCGAATATTCCCGCAATGCACCCGCCTCTTATCCGGGCGTCAAACATGACGCCCGTGTGAAAGAGGCCTAAGTGTGCCACTTGTGCAAAAAAGCTTCATGAGGGATATAAAAAGAAACTATGTAGAAGTTGCATTAGTGATCTAATAAAAGAAGAGCAACGATCTATCCTGATGGAAGTAAAATCCATGATTCAGGATGAAATTACATCCTCACTGACCTCCCTACACCTTCTGCCAAAAAATCAAGGTTATCAGTCCCAACCTTCTCTGACGCAGACGACATAGACGAAGGGGAGCCTGTCTCTAGACACAATTTTGAAGAAGGTCAATTGTCAGAGGGCGAGGACGATAAAAGATACTCTTTTTTTTCCTCAGAAGAAATGGAGGAGCCACTGAAGTCTGTAAGGGAGACCATGGGCATTGAAGATATCCAAAAACCAAGACCGGTGAAATGTTTGGAGGATTGCGTACAAAAATATTCAACGTTTTTCCAGTTAACGAGAACATTAAGGAAATGATCCTTGATTGGACAGATTCGGAAAGGAGGTTGGGGTCTCTAGGGAGTTTAGGAATAGGCTTCGTTTTGACCCAGCAGAAGTAAAATGTTTAATGAGACCCAAAAAATTGATATACAGGTGGCAAAAGTTGTAAAGAAAACTTTTCTGCCATTTGAAGATTCTTCTCAATTACACGACCAAATGGAACAAAAGGCTAATGCCCTTTATAGGGAACCTGTCACCAGGATTTTGTGTATAAAGCTGGGGACATGGGCTGCTAGATGGCCGCTAGCACATTCGCAATACCCAGTCCCCATGGCTCTATGTGCTTTTATTGCGTCAAAAAAAAGGATTTTAGAGATATGCAAATGAACCTGATATGACTCCTGTGTCTGGAGATGAGTCAAATTTTCTGAATGCTGCACCGCCCCGCGTCCTCCGAAACTCCTCCTTGCTGGCCGACGTCACAGAGCTGACGTCGGTGCCAGCACAGGGAAGGAACATGGTGCCAACACTGCGCAATGGTGCAATTTCGGCGCTCCAGCTCTGTCACATCGGCCAGCAAGGTAGAGATTCGGAGGACGCGGGGCGGTGCTGCACTCAGAAAATGTGACTCATCTCCGGACACAGGAGTCATATCAGGTTCATTTGCATATCTCTAAAATCCTTTTTTTTATGCAATAAAAGCACATATGCTATGAGGACTGGGTTTTGCGGATGTGCTAGCGACCATCTAGCAGCCCATGTCCCCAGCTCTAGACACAAAATCCTGGTGACAGGTTCCCTTTAAAAAAAAGTTGGGAAGCCTCCATGTTTGGAATCAAAACAAACATTGCGGCAACTTCCGTAGCCAGAGCCATGTATTTCTGGCTTAACAAATTAGAAAACCACATAAAAGATAAAACCCCTAGGGAAGAAATTTTGCATTCCATTCCCCTTCTTAAATCTGCTACGGCGTTTTTGGCAGACGCTTCTGCGGAATCTGTGAGATTTGCGGCCAAAGACGCAGCCATTTCAAATTCAGCCAGGTGAGCGTTATGGATGAAATCCTGGGGTGGTAACAGAACCTCCAAAACAAAATTATGCTCCATTCCTTTTTCGAGAGAATATGTGTTTGGGCCGGTGTTGGATAAAATCCTTGAAAAAGCAGCTGATAAAAAGAAAGGTTTTCCAGACTATGTAAAAATGACATTTTTTCGTCCCTATAGCCAACAATCAAGACCCTACGGGGGAAAAGGAAAATCGGGACATTAGAGCTATCAAAAAGGGGGTAAGAGTAGGGGTAGGATGAGAAATTTTCTGGCCCAGTGGGAATCGGTAACATCAAACCCTTGGGCATTAGGCCCCTTTGACACGGGCGAGTTTTCCGCGCGGGTACAATGCGTGATGTGAACGCATTGCACCTGCACTGAATCCTGACCCATTCATTTCAATATGTCTGTGTACATGAGCGTTTTTTTTCACGCATCACTTGTGCGTTGCGTTAAAATCGCAGCATGTTCTATATTCTGCGTTTTTCACGCAGCCCTAGCCCCATAGAAGTGAATGGGGCTGCGTGAAAAACGCATTGCATCCGCAAGCAAGTGCGGGTGCGTTGCGTTTTTCACTGATGGTTGCTAGGAGATGTTGTTTGTAAACCTTCAGTTTTTTATCACGCGCGTGAAAAACGCATCAAAACGCATTGCACCCGCGCGGAAAAAACTGAACAACTGAACGCAATCGCAGGCAAAACTGAATGGCTTTGCCTGTGAAATCGCACAGTTTTCACTGAACGCATCCGCAACGCATCCGGACCTAATCCGGACACGCTCGTGTGAAAGAGGCCTTAGACATTGTGAAGGAAGGCTACATAATAGAATTTGCTTCAAAATCCCCCAAAAAGATTTCAGATCACTTATCACAGTTCCACCACTCTACCAGCGGTCTGGTAAACTCTAAAACTGAATCAGGGTCTGTTAAGCAAAAAACATCTAAAACTCTTTTCAGACATCACGACAGCGGTCACCTATTTAAAACATCGGGGGATACAAGGTCCCCAAGTTTGAAATCCTTAGCAAAATAAATCTTTGCCTGGTGGGAAAAAATGTCCTATCTATTACGGCGGTGCATCTCAAGGGGTCAGAAAATGTAGAGGCAGATTTTCTGAGCAGAAAGACTCTGGACCCGGGAGAATGGTCTCTAAATCCAGGTATTTTTCAAAAATATCAACCAGATGGGGCTTGCTGCAAATAGACCTATTTGCCTAAAAAAAGAATGCAAAGGTCGAGTGCTTTTGTTCCTTAAACCCCAGAGAAAAACCATGGGCAGTAGATGCGTTTTCATTAAAATGGACGTGGAATCTAGCATACGCTTTCCCTCCTTGGGCATTCATTCCTCGTGTTCTGCAGAAGATTCTAACAGACCCTGTAACAGTAATACTAATAATGCCCTATTGGCCCAAGAGAAGTTGGTTCTCGATCCTAAAGAAGATTGCGCTGGAAGAGCCCTGGCTCATACCATTTCAGAGGGACGCTCTTATGCAGGGACCAATTCTACATCAAAATCTGGGGTTTTTCAAACTATCAGCCTGGCTCCTGAGGGCGAAATCTTAAGGAGCAAGGGGCTCTCGGATAAAGTTATTAATACTTTAAAGGCCAGTAGAAAGAAGGTTACTTTGGCCATCTACCTAAAAATCTGGAAAAGGTACTGTTCTTGGTTGGGGGAAGTCTCTACAAACGTGTCTTCACCATGCATTCAAAAGATATTTGATTTCCTTCAGAAGGGGCTAGACTTGGGCCTTAGACCAAATACTTTAAAGGTACAGATTTCCGCCCTAGGTGCTTTTTACAACACAAGTCTAGCCTACCATCTTTTTCCGGTGGCGTGAGGACGTGAGCCCTACGTCGCGCTCTCCTCCAGGCCAGGCCTCTCCCCCCCCTTGGCTGCCTCCGGCTTACTGATGTGATGTGCTGGCTTCGGGTTTCCTGCCCCGGTGCTGGGATTTGACTCGGCGCTGGTCCGTTGGTCTGTGGCTGGCTGGTTGTTCGTGTGCCCTTCCGCCTCCTGCTCCTGCTTCCGGCTGCTGCGATCTCCGTGCCGTGTGTCTCCTTGCGGTTTCCTGGGACTCCGTGGGCGTGTGCTGCTCCTGCTGTGGATTGGTGGTTCGGTTTGTGCTTGTGCTGTGGCTGTGTCTCCTGCCCGCCCGCTGTGTCTCCTGCCTGCCCGCTTCTGCCTGCCTGCCCGCTTCTGTATCTTTTGTGTCACCAGTCATCTGGCTGCTGACCGGTGAAACTCATACCCCCCGATCTTCTGAGGATTTGCTGTGGACGTTTCCCCCCCCCCACCCCACGTTTGCCTTCTAGGACCTCCTGCTGTATAAAGCGTATGGGAACTCTCTGGATGGACACGTGAGAGCACCGAAAAGGTGCAAATTGTTTTTTTTTTTTTTTTTACAGTGTTTGTTTTAGCACACGCTAGCTTCACTCAATAGACTTTCCAGCATATGCTGACTTCATTTAATAGACTTTCTAGTCCCCTTGGCTAAGTTAAAAGCAAGCTGCATGTGCAGCCACATAAATAAATGGGAAAAAAAATATAAAAGTCATAAAATAAATTAAAGGAGAACTGCGGAAAGAAGGGAAAAAAAAAAAAAGAGAAGGGGAGGAAGGAGGGGGAAAAGAAGGAAAGGAAAGAAGGAAAAGAGAAAAGAATAAGCACATAAAAAAGGAGAAGCATAGAAAAAAAAAAAAAAATATATATATATATATATATATATATATATATATATATAAAAATTTTGGTGAGGAGGAATAAAAAGAAGCTAAGAAAGACGAGGGGAAGATTAAAGGAAAAGAAAGAAAATTAAAGAAAGGAGAAGAAGGGGGGGGGGGGAGTTGAGGGGAAGAAAGGAGAAAAAAAAAGGGAAAAAAAAAAAGAAAGAAAAGGAGAAAAAAAAGAAATAAAAATGGCACCCAAACGCCGGTCAATAGACTCTTCTGCAATTAGGCAAGGAGTAAAATCAATTGAAGCATGGAAGATTGAGCACTTTCTGAAATCACCTGGTGCTCAGGAAAAAGGGACATTTAAAGGGAGAGCTATAAAAAAGTGTTAATATTTCCTCTCCAGATGATCCCTCTGAGGTTGAGCATGTGGATGCGAATATGGAAGGTGGCGAGGAAGAATCTTCTAGTCGCTCGAAGGTAGACACAGCAGTTATGAAAATGAACGTTTTCAAGCTAAGCTCGTTGACCTAGAAAATAGATCTAGGCGATATAATATACGAGTTGTTGGATTCCCAGAGGGCATGGAGGGTCAGCAATTAATGGATCAGCTAAAATCCCTGATATTTGAAAATCTGGGCAGTGAATACTTTTCCCCGCTGTTTCAAATGGAGAGGGCTCATCGAGTTCCAGGAGGAAAGATAATACCAGAAAAACCACCACGGTCAATTTTGATTAAACTACTATCATCTATAGATAGAGACGTTATCCTTAAAAGAGCTAGAGAATGCTCTCCTATTATATATCAGGGTAATAAATTATCCTTGTTTCCGGATTTTGCTCGAGAGACACAAGAAAAGAAAAGGGGTTTTTTTGAAATTAAGAAGCGTCTAGCTTCTAAAGACATTAAGTACTCTCTTTTATATCTGGCTAAATTGAGAGTAATTTTTGATGGAATTTCCCACTTCTTTGAGAATCCGGATCAAGCTATGGATTAGTTTGACCGAGTTGGCACATGACTATTTGTTAATCTTCGGGGGGTTGGATGTCTGGGGGAGGAGTAGTGGCCAAGGTTGAGAGGTTTACTGGAGAATCCGGGTAGACCATTAGAGGGAGGGGGGGAGGGGAGCGGGAGGGTTCAAGCATGCCGTGTTGTTGTTTTTTTTTTTTTTTTTCTCATTTATAAGCATTGCCAGTTAAGATTGTATCATGGAATGTAAGGGGCCTTGGAGAGAGGTTAAAAAGACAAGCAGTTATGGATGCAGTGAGGAGACACCTCCCTGCAGTAATTTGTTTAGTTGAAACTCATCTTACAGACACCACAGTTTCCCGTCTGGGAATGGGATGGTCTTCTCAGAAATACTATTCAACATTTAATGGTTCCTCAAGAGGAGTTTCGGTTCTGATCCACCGTGCGATTGATTTTAGTCTAATTGATTCTGAAATTGACAGCCAGGGAAGATTTATCTTCCTTTATGGTAGACTTTGTGGTCAGCCGTATATACTTGCCTTTTTTTATATACCTCCGCCCTTTTCTATACAGCCCCTGAATGCTCTTTTGTCATTTATGGAACGGAGACCAGAGTGCCAGATCTTCTTAATGGGAGATTTTAATGCAGTTATGGATCCTAATAGGGATAGACTATCCATGGATGTAGATCTGGGGAGATATGTCAAGGCCTCCCCCCTATTTCAGTTTTGTCAAGAGATGGGCCTGGTGGATATATGGGAGCATTATGGAAAGGGGAAACAGGTATACTCATGTGTCAGCAAAGGAGGGAGGGCAATGTCCAGAATTGATCTGGCCCTGACGAATAGTAGTAATTTAAAGAACATAAAAGCGATCCGATATGGGGTCAGAACAGGTTCAGATCATTCCCCTCTCTCAATAGATTTAACCCCTGGGGAACAGAATGTCAGCTCGAGGTCCTTTTTTAAGCTGAACCCATATTGGCTTATTATTATTGAGAATCAGGATTCCATTAAACAACTTATTTCTACTTTTTGGGAAATTAATTATCCCTCTGCTAACATCAACTCGGTTTGGGACGCCTTGAAAGCCTATATGAGGGGGGTTCTCATGAGTGACATTACGGCAATGAGGAGGGGCTTTGGGAAAAGGGAGGAGGAATTGGTTAAGAGGGCAACTCAGGCAACGGAACATTTTACTGTACATCATCTAGAGTGCCATAGGGAGGAGATGCAGAAAGCAAATCTTGCCCTAAAGGAATTCCTCTTTGAAAAAGCTCAGCATAGTTTATTCTTTAAGGGGCAAAAATATTTAGTAGAATCTGGCCGACCAGGCAGATTACTTACGGTACTAGAATTATTGCTCAACAGGATAAAAAAAAGAAGGATATCACTTCAATTTTTGGAGCTGATGGAGAGCCTGTTTGTAATCCGGAGGGAATCAGAACCATTTTTTTAGAGTATTTTTCCCAAGTGTATAGGTCAACTCAGACCATATCTACTAAATCTATGGATCAATATCTGGATACTGTTTCTCTTCCGGTACTATCAGACTCCCAGAGGACTTTTTAGACAGGGAGGTGTCATTACAGGAGATTCAGGGGGCACTTAAAATGATATCAGGAAATTCTGCGCCGGGCCTGGACGGTCTCCCCTACGAATTCTATCGAAAATATGGGGCTATTATTTTGCCACACCTCGTGGAGGTTTTTGCCCAGGCACTGCAGGGAGGTGTTCTCCCCAATTCAATGGTGGAAGCACTGATAGTGTTGATTCCAAAAAAAGATAAAGATCAACGGGAATTGGAGTCCTATAGACCTATTTCCTTATTAAATACTGATGTTAAATTACTCTCCAAGGTCCTTGCCAATAGACTCTCTAAAGTGATTACGTCTGTTATTCATCCTGATCAAAATGGATTTATGCCTGGGAGGGGTACACATTATAATTTACATCGCCTTTTTGCTAACACTCAGTCTCCGGCGGATGGTTCCCGCTCCATTCTGTCTCTTGATGCCACTAAGGCCTTTGACAGAGTGGAGTGGGGGTTTCTTTGGAGAGTGATGGTGAGAATGGGATTTGGCCCAAGATTTATCATGATGATACAGTTGTTATACAAATCTCCTGTGGCTAGGCTGAGAATTAATGATGTGCTGACAGGGAGCTTTCCATTGGAGAGAGGAACCCGTCAGGGATGTCCTCTCTCCCCGCTCCTCTTCAACATTTACATTGAACCCCTGGCGGCCAAGGTTAGACAAGATACGAGGATGTTGGAGTTATGGGAACAGAGGATCGAATTTCTCTATATGCCGATGATGTTATGTTTTTTATTCAACGGTCAGAAAACACACTACCTCGGGTTATGGAGATTGTTAATGCTTATAGTGAGGCCTCAGGCTTGGAAGTTAACTGGGCGAAAACTTGTCTGTTACCGTTGGATGAATTATCTACCGAAATCAGAGTCCATGGTTTGAATTTCTCTGAGTCATTGAAGTACTTGGGGATTACGGTGACCGCCAAAGTTCAAGATTATATACAGCTTAATTTGATACCAGTATTGTCGAAAATTAGATCAAAAATTAAGGTATGGCAGAAAATTCCGCTTACTAGAGCAGACAGGATCTCTTTAATTAAAATGGTGGTACTTCCCCAAGTGCTTTATGTACTCCGAAATTCTCCCATTTGGATTGAGGATAAATTTTTCAAGGTTATAGAAAGAATGAATAATGATTTATTATGGGGGAGAAAACGTGTGAGATTGAAGGTGGACTATTTCTCCATGTTGTATGAGCAGGGAGGCCTAAATCTTCCGTATTTTAAGGGATATTTTGTTGCCTCACAGCTATGTTTCTTCAATGACTGGAAAAATAGTCCCCTATGTAACAAACTAGTAAGAGAAGCAGGTTTTTCAGATTTTTTTGCATTATTGGAGTCTAGTTATTTATCTAAGAATCTACGAGATTATACTTCCTTCTCTAGTTTGTTTATAAGAGCTTGGAAGATGATTAGGAAATGGTGTAAAGTTACTGCATCACTGATTTGCACTCCAATATGGAATAATAAAAGGTTTCATACTCTTTTGAACTTGGAGGTTAGCCATTACTGGAGGACAAAAAATATTCACTATCTCAGTCAAGTGGTAAAAAATGGGCAAATTTTGTCTCTTCTAGAGCTTACTCAAAAGGAAAACCTGGGTGAGGTAGCATGGTATCCATATTTTCAGTTATGTTTTGCACTTTCTTCTATTTCAGATAAGCACTTTTTTAACATAGAAGCCCCACCTTTTCTTCATAAGTTATTACAAGAAAGAGGAACACATATGAAAGTTAAAATCTCACATTGTTATAAACAATTAGATTTTATTTTTCTGAACGTTATTCTCCAGGACAAAAAGCCTGGATCACTGCACTTGAAAATTTTGCTTCACCGGTATGGGAAAATATTTTGAAGAATATGACTTATCTTTCACATAATTTTAACCACGCTGTAGTGCAGTTTAACATTATTCATAAGATATACATAACACCATTGTGGCTACAGAAGAGAGGTTTAAGGACTTCTTCCAATTGCCCATGCTGTGACTGCCCTGGTGCCGATCATCTACACATGTTCTGGGATTGTCCTCCAGTGAAGGAGTACTGGCTTTTGGTTCAAACAACCTTAATACAAAAACTTCAAACTCAGATCCCTTTTGTGCCTGGAGTATGGATTTTGGGTGATTTTTCTGAGATAGTTTGTCAGCCCTCTAAACTTCGTTTTTTGGTTAAAGTGTCCTTCTTAGCTAGGCTCATCATTGCTAGATTGTGGTTTGCCCAGCATCCCCCAGAGCATCGAACCTGGCTGAATCTAGTTAACAAAGTTAAAAAGTATGAACAGATTCTGCATAAACAAAGAGGGTCCAATGCAAAATTTAGTAAGATATGGAACTGGTGGAATGAATAAAGGGTGAGAGGGGTAATTTTTTTTTTTTTTTTTTCTCTTTTCTTTTTCGGGCATGCTTGAGGGGGTGGTTAGGGGGGGAACTATTTGTAAAATTTTCTTGTTACTATGATACAGTGTTTGATATGGAGAAAAAAAAAAAATAAAGATTTATAAAAAAAAGAAAAAAAAAAAGTCTAGCCTTCCATAGATGGATTAGAAGATTCATTAGAGCAGCGTCCACACTTAGGCCATCATTAAAACATAAAGTTCTTCAATGGGACTTAACATTAGTCTTAAACGGATTGACAAGTTCACCGTTTGCTCCTGGGACCGATATTTCCATAAAGCACATTTCCTTTAAGACAGCTTTCTTAATAATATAATAAACGTGTGAGTGGCCCTTTAAGTAGTAAAACCTAACTTTTAATACCATTAGTTAAATAATAATAATGGCCCTAAACAGCTTTCTTAATAACCATAACTTCTGCCAGATGCCTGGGAGAGATCCAGGCCCTCTCATGTAAAGAACCTTATCTTTCCCGATAGGGATTGTGTTAAAATTAGATCCAGGTTTTCTTCCTAAGATGGTTTCGGACTTCCATAGAAAACAGGAAATTGTTTTGCCATCTTTCTGTGGTGACCCTAAAAACCCCACAGAAGAAAAATTTTATCTCCTAGATGTTAGAGAAACTATTATACAATACCTGAGGGCCACGGAGGGTTTCATGAAGAATGATAACCTATTAACACAGTTTGTGGGTAGGAATAAGGGAAAGAAACTCTCAAAGGCGTCCATAGGGTGTTGGATTAGATTTACTATTGCATGTTGCTACTTCCTAACGGGTCACGCTTGTCCTAATGGATTAAAGGCCCATTCCACTCGGGCTATGGCTTCCTCATGGGCAGAGAAAGCTGGGGTATTTCTTGATCAGATATGTAAGAACAATACTGACAAATCGTAAAACCATTAAATATGTGTGTTACCATGCAAGAAATTACCAACAAGGCAAAACACACATATGATATAATGGCATTTTATTGGTAGAAATATGCACACAAACTGAACATCATATTAAAATATAGCAGCAAATACATAAAGTGCCATGACAGGAAAAAACTCCCATACAGGTAGACTGGCCAGATATCATAACTTGCCTGTGGATGTGAATTAACAAACAATATGTCAATTACACAAGCCATACAGAGGAAGGTTCTTATGGACGCGGCGATACTTAATATGTATACTTTTTTTTATTTATTTAAGTTTTACACAATAACAGCATTTTTGAAACAAAAAAAAAATAATGTTTTAGTGTCTCCATAGTCGGAAAGCCATAGTTTTTTTTATTTTTTGGGCAATTGTATTAGTTAGGGGCTCATTTTTTGCCGGACGAGGTGACTGTTACAAATAAAGAAGTCGGATATCCAATCCAGAAACTATAAAGAGTAATCCTGAAACTCCACTTGTAAAACCACAGAGAAAAAGAGTAGTTCCGCACAGTCTCTACTTATGGTTAGTCAGGCATTGCATGTGATGTGCAATCTCACAAAATCCTTTCCTCATATACGTCTGTGAGATTGCGCAGTTTTTCTTTAGCCCTCGGGGGACTTCAGATCCAAATGTCATAGCCTTTCCTCAATGCTGAATAGAGATGAGCGAACTTTAAAAAAAAAGTTCGGCGTTCGGGTTGTGGTAATCGCCGCATACCGTTATGGATTCTACTACCGCGGACTATCGCGGCATATGGAATCCATAAGGGGCGGCTTCCACGAACCCGAACTGTTGAACAGCCGAAGGACCTGGGGTGACGTCACCGTCATGTGATCAGTGCAGGGGGCGTGGCTCAGCACTGCATTTGATCCCGTTTGCTCATCTCTAATGCTGAGTTATCCTCTAGGTGTCCAATAACTTTCTTCACTTCAGCAAGAGGTCCTAAAAAAGGATACACGCATAGTGCTTGCCGTGTTTATGGTATTAAAACAGGTTTTTATTGTACTTACAAGATTTAAGACTTGCTTCATTTACATGAAGTGAAGAAATGTATTGGACACCTAGAGGATCACTCGGCATTGAGGAAAAGCTATAACATTTGAATCTGAATTCCCCCGAGGGCTAAAGAAAAACCTCACAGACGTATATAAGGAATGACTGACTAACCATAAGTAGAGACTGTGCGGAACTACTTTTTTTCTCTGTGGTTTTTCCCTAATTTTTTTGTAAAACTTTTTTTTTACTTTTTTTTTTGTCCCACTCTGGGACTTTAACTTTTGGGGGTCTGATCCCCTTTACAATGCATCACAATACTTCTGTATTGTAATGCATTGGCTGTAAGTGTATTACACTGAGTAATACACTCACAGCCTGCTTCCTGTGAGATCCAGGGGTCCTGCTATCAGTAACTGCCGGACCCCGCCGCTGATCCGGCTGGCACAGCTCCTGCACCCGCCCGATCAGCGCGCCGTAATGGTACGGCGCTGGGCGGCAAGTCACGTCCCACTGCGCCGTACTATTACGCCGCTGGGTGGGAAGGGGTTAAAGTAATACTTGTTTTTATTTTTAAGCAGTTGAGCTTATTGGAGCACCGAGGGGTAGATCGAGACTTTAGGAGCACCAGATCTTTGGTGCCCTTTTCCTTTTGCCAGTCCCTCTTTCCCATTCATTGACAGGGCCAGACATCTCACCTAGCCCTGTAATCTAGTTCCTGCACTTTTGCTCGCCGGACCGGCATATGCACAGAGCTTCTGCCTTGGCTGCCTATAGAGTGCAGATGGTTACTGTGCATGTGACGATGACATCTGGAGCTATGGGGAGGATCGTTGAAGATGTGGTGCTCCTACGTTCCTCACCCACCCTTCGTTGCTCCATAAACTTAATTTATATAAAAACAGAGGTGAGTATTATTAACTGATGGCACTTAAAGGTGTTATACCATAATTAATGTAAAAAATTTACTTCAGAGATCATATAGAACATGACAACCTCTTTCTAACAAAGCCAGAACCAGCCCTGTACCTCACATGGATCCAGAGATCTCCCCATTCATTACTGTGCTAGATTTATATTAAGCTGGCAGCCCAAGGGGAGTATCTTTTCTGCTGCAGCTCAGGGGGCGTGTCTTTTCTGCTGAAGCTTAGGGTGTGTGTCCAACCTCTACTTATCACCGCTCCGTGGGCCTTCCGATTCGGCCTTCCGATGTCCGCATGGCCGGTCAGCCAAAAGTAGTGCCTGTCCTATTATTGTCCGCAAATCACTGTCCGTGGCTCCATTCAAGTCAATGGGTCCGCAAAAAATACGGAATGCACACGGAACATATCTGTATGTCATCCGTATTTTGCGGATCCATACTGTAGAAATGCTATGCCCAGCCCATATGTTGCTCATGTGTTTGGAAATATGAGCAAACACTTGTTTATCGTCATTCCTGATTCATCAGTCGGCGGATCATGCTGTCTAACAGTGGTCTGCCGCCGGCAAACCACTAGACGGTATGGGGACGAGCGATGGCATAGCGAACGCTCCTCCCTATGTGGCTGTAATGGCAGCGGTCTTCTTCCGCTAGCTAACAAGCAATTGCCGGGAAGGAAAGCTTCCCTCCCGACAATCGCTTGCTGATCTGTCTGTCTAATACAGGCTTAAAGAACAGAACATCATAAAAGAGAGTGAGACCTGCGTTCTCCTTGCAGTGTGTTGAATCTCATTTAAGTTGCCGCATCCGTGTAGTAACCTTTTGTCCTTAGAAATTCAATTAATGTAATTGTTTGTATAACTGCCTGTGTTTATGGTCGCTTCAGGGTTTGGTACACACATGCCAAGACTGGAAGTGTCAGCATCCAATTTCAGTAATGTTCCTGTTTTCTCAGTGGTCAATGGGCCAATTCTGCAACTGTTTTATCTGCAGGTAACACTTTTTTCCCTTCTTTTACCAATTTTCTTTATTAGTTTTCTATTGAGAAATATTAGACATTCTTCCTGTATACTGTACAACATCTGTATATATAACCTGTGTGTGTGTGTATATATTAGAGTTGTTTCGGTACCAAAATTTTGATTCGGTATCGATACCATAAAAAAGTATTGCGATACTCGATACCATTCGATACCACGCGGAAAAAAAAAACGCCAAAAAAATCTGCGTGCATTCCACATTTTATGGAACCGCCGGTTCATAATACAACAGTCATATCCTACTTTTTTACGGCGACTAAAAGAAAATGGCGAATTGTGCATTTTTTTTTTTTACGGCGTTCACCGCATAAAAGTGGATTTTTTAATAGTTTGGACTTTTGAGACGCGGCGATATGTAATATTTTATTTATTGTTTATATTTTATATGTAAAATTGGGAAACTTTTCTTTTTCTTTTACAGTCTATTTATTAACCATTTCCCCCTTAGGGGCTAGAACCTGGAATCATTTTCATCCTATTCACCCTAATACAGCTCTATCACGGCACCTGCCTGTGACCCAGCACTGCGATCAGAGGCAATTAACCCCTCAGGTGCCGGCAGCATGTGTCTTCTGCCTGCATTTATATATGAAACGGTACTAGGCATTGCTGGCCAGTGCGCCCGCCCCTCCTCCCGCCCCTGCTCCGCCCCTCTCCGTCTATTGGTTGCAGCGGCAGCACAGGGGGAGGGAGAGACGGCCTCCTTCTCCCCGTGCCGAGGAGAACATGGCCGTGCTGAGAGCAGTAGCGCAGCCCAGTATCGATAAAATACTAATCCTGGTATCGAGCTTGATACCAGAGAAAAGTATATATATTTTTTTAATGACAGTATGGACTTGGTATTGTAACACTCATAAGCTCTAAATTCTTCAGGCATCACTCGAATATCTGGAGCCGCTCCAGGTATGGGGGGGGGGGGGATTGTGTATGTAATTGATAGCCGCAATCCAGTGTAACAAAACAAAAAATGAATAGCTAAAGAAAAAGCACATGATTATTACATAAGAAAAATTGGCACAAAAAAAACACAAAAACTTTCTATGCAGCCAAACGTGAGTTCTCTAGTAAAGCACCTTGGGCTACTTGGAGACATGATTGTTTTTAATAATATTTTAGTCAAGATAATTTTATAACGCAGTTTAAGATGTTCAGAGAACTGAGCTCAGAATAAATCAATGGCAGAATTAAGTTTTTCTTCTTAGAAAAAGTAACTAGGGAAACCTCCTAGAGAAGACCACATCCTTATCAAGACCAGTGCCATGCTTTGTATAGCAGCTCTGCTTGGTGTTGAAGCTCAGCAGCATTCACTTAAATGGGACTGAGCTGCGCCAAGGCTATGTGACCGATGACGTCACCGGCCTAGGAAGAGGCCGTGCCTTCAGAGTGCCGTGGTCTGTTCAAACAGCTGACGCCGGCAGTCAGATCGCAGCTAATATGATATTGATCCGACAACCCCTTTAACTTCCGGTGGTTTTCCTTTTGTAGATATATCCTGGAGTTGCACCTTATGTACCGTACGTACCTACATCTACATTTGTATGTGCTAGATATAAGAAGTCAGGTGGTCTTTTTCATTAGTGGATGCTTAGCAGCTTACTGTGTATGATTTATACATGCAGTAAACCCCTGTCCACAGGAAGCCAGAGTTTTTTTTAGAATTTAACTTTTTATTACTGTGTGAATGGCAGCGGTGAATTTGGAGCTCTGATCCCTATAAAAATAGGAATTGAGAAATTAATCGTCACAGAATGGTGGTACCTGGTAATGTTCTTTAACTGCTTCCTGACCATCTGTGTTTTTAAGTTTTAGCCATGTGCCAATCTAATAGGAAATTGTTCTGTTCCTCTTCCGACCTACATGTATTAGGTCTTGTTTTCTCAGAGCATATAGGGCTTCCATATTATGTGATAAAATTGGTGATATATTTAACTTTTTTAAATTAAATATAGAAAATCCTTTTCTTACAGTTTCTGTAAATTGACACAATTTGACACTGTGTATTTTGCATAAACCACTGTGCCACCTATAAAACCACACAGACGTTATCAAACTTTTCAAACCTGCTGTGATTTGCAGTAGAAACACAGGGGGCACATTTATTAAGACCAGTTTTAATAAACCCCTAAGCTGGCAATGGTTCCAACAAAGTTATGTCGAGGTGCAGGCCTCTTCATAACTTTGGCGTATTCTTCGCCAGTTCTAAGTGTAAGACACTTGCTGTCCTCCATTTAGACCTTTTTCTAAGCTTGAAACAGGGGTAGAAAATGGTAAATGAGACGGGCTTGCTGGCCCATCCCCTTACCTACCCACACCATGCCCATCTTTTTAGACCTGCTGTGAGTGGGGAGAATTCCCAGATTGACCCTAAAGCTTTATATAATATAAATCGATAGCGAAATCATGATAATAATCATCTCAATTTATACATTGCAAGAAATATCTGCTTTTCAGTACGGGGGAATTCTGTAGGATGTTTCAGACGACCTTTCAGTGATGGGTGTGGACCATCTGGATGTTTGTAGTCTTTGGGCAGACTGCTTAAAGGGTTTCTGTCACTAGAATTTTCACTATTAAACTGGCTGACATTAGTCAGCTGCCCCTAACTATGCTATTCTTGTGATCATTCATGCCCCCGTTACTGCAGAATTCTTACTTACTTTTAACTATGCTATTCTTACAGTGTGTATTCCGTTTCCGTATTTCCGTTCCGCCAAAAAATAAAACATGTCCTATTATTGTCCGCATTACGGACAAGGATAGTGCTGTTCTGTTAGCTCTCCAGACATGCCTTTTTAGTAAATTCCTAATTTATAAAATACCAATATAAAATAACAGCTCTGGTGCATCTTTTCATAGACCTCTCTTGTGCCATTCTTCTGTTAATCCTCTTCGAAATGCTTAAATATATTGACAACTGGGTGTTACCACTTGGGTCCTGTCCCTGCTCAGTTTGACACAATCTGATCAGTGTTGACAGTGCCAGATTGTGTAGGGACATGCTGTTGTCAGTAGGAATGGTAATTGACCAGTTGTCATATTGTCGATTAATATCCAGGAGAAATAACAGAGAAACGGCATAGTGCAGAGTTATTAAAGCAGCTCTCCAGTCCAGGGACCAAATTCTGGGTGTGATTGGAAATAGTTTGCAGCCCCTCTGTCATGGACCCATGGTTTTAGGGTCCGTCATTTGCGTGTCCTTGCAGTGTCCTGTCCCTGATGACTTCGAGGCTCTGTGACAAGCAGCTTTTGAAGGAGCCCCAGAACCAATACTGACAAGATGCTGCAGAGAAACACAAACGATGGACTCAGCACTGGAATCATCAGCACTAGAGCAGAATGGGGAGTGTCTCAGACTACCAATGGGTAGTTGAAGAAGGTGACGGCCATTTTGTGAATTCAAAATGACCGATCCAGGAGAAAGGAGTGGAAAGGATCGTCACCAGGTAATATTGTATCCTAAACCTTATCGCAGATCAAATTTTGCCCCGGGTCAGAGGGTCATTTTGCATCGTGCAATTCCTGTAAATATTTATCAATAAATTGCCAATTGTGCATTACTATTCCAGTTGACAACAGGGTGTGTCCCTACATATTCTGGCACTGGAATCATGGAGTGGACTTTTTCAGACTGTGTAAGGACAAATCCCCAACTGGTAACACCAACTTGTCAGTGTATTCATATTGCTAGGAGGAACGACAGAGGAATTGCACAACATAGAATTCTAAGCAAAGATGCTTGAGAATTATTATTCCATAGGGAATGCAAGTAGTTACTAAAACAGACATGTCAGAAAAGATGACAGGTCCTCTTTAATCACAAGATTACATAAAGGGGATGGTTAAGTATTCGGATATGCACATCATAACATTTCTTCTAAGGTAAAAACAGTCACAGATGACAGCGGAGGGCAGAAGAATGACTAGATGAGCTGACAGAGCAAGTTCTTCTCCTCTTTCATTACTGAACAATAGTGCAGTCAGCTATTGTGATATTACTCCATAATGAAGATTAATTAGTTTTCTCCTGGCTTCCTTTCCCATTTCATTTCCACAAATATGGTGTACAGTGTGCCTTCTCTGTGAGTAACATGAAAGGTTAACAAGCCCTGCTGTTTTACCGACAAGGGGCTAGAGGGGGATAGATGAGCAATAGTTCCACGTGCTACCCTTTTAATGAATGCGTCAAAGAAAAACACAGAAATCTTTTATGGCGACTTCAGATTTACAGTAATGAAAGATGTAAGACTTTTTTTATGCTGGGAGAAAACTACACGTACTGTAAATTGCATTGAAGTTGAACTTTTGCATGACACAACAGTTGTGTGACGTAATGCTGTTTATGCAGTGGGTAGGTTACCATCATAGCACATTCAAGGGGATTGATGAAGACTAACCTTTTTACGCAAGTCTTAAAGGGGTAGTCCCAGTTATTTTTTTGTTCTTTGTATGTTCCTAACTAGGCAAATGTAACAGCTTTCCAATTAACTCATGTTATCTCCAGTGGCTGGTTTCTCAGATTTCGCTGAGGGTCACATGACCTGTGATGTCAGCTTCTCTCCCTGCTCTGATAATGTTTCTGCACAAGTCTGTACACCAGACATCACTGTGCTGGCCACGCCCCCCTTCACAGCCGGCTGCTGCTTATTGCTCTCTCCCAGAATTCTTAACCCTTTCAGCTGCACAGACTCAGGGCTGAAGTGTTTACTGTGTAGCTGCAGGCAGTGAGGAGACAAATGCTGGGCACAGGAGCTGAAAGAGAAGTTCGGCAGAGCATTGCAGGTAGCGGGAAGATCCTGTGTGTATTAGCAGTGTCATTGTACAGCTAGGACTTGTAGTTCTACACATACAACTTGCTGCTGAGTTTCCCAGCAGGCAGACATGTCACTCAGGGCAGCACTTGTATTCACTCCCTTAGAAGTGCAGGGGGAGGGGCAGAGAATGTTGTTACTGCAGGTAAATAAAGAGCCAGAAGAGAACCAGGGAAATGAGAAAAACTTACTTAGCTTAGTTATATATTGCTGACCATCAGATTTAGTGCTATAATTTTTTTCATAACTCAGACAACCCCTTTAAAGCATACCTGAGATTTCAAAAAAAGTTTGCATAATGGTTGTGCTTCTTTGTACAATCCTTACTGTGAAGGAACAGTTTTTTTTTTGGGCTTCACTAAAGTCTTTTTCAGGCATATTATTCCCCTCCTCAGCTGCACAGCTAGATGTATTTCACTCAGAAGCAGGGGTCGTACCCCTTTTGTAAAATCTGCTAGGCGTGTACTGTGGTGGCATCCTTTGTCTTACTTCTCATTATGTTTGTCTTTAGTTCTGGTGCTCACAGAACATATAAGAAGGGTGAAATCACACTTATAAAAAGGCAGGACATTCCTGTGCTTTTTTAATATTTTTATTTTTGGAAGCATTTCTTTTATCAGGCTCATGATCTCAGCTATCTCTAACACGTCCCCATTTCCTCTCTGTCATCTTCTGTGTGTCTGTTACTAGGGGCAGATCTTGCCTGACAAGGTGGAAGTGAGACCCCTAGTGGCTATGATTTTCCAGCTTTTTTTTCAGGTAGATGCAGGCATATTTTTTAAATGAAGTGATTAAGCAATTTGCTAGTTACAAGATTCTATATTAAATGAAATTAAATTGTGTGAAAGTACAAGGCATAAAGTGTACCAAATTTATTAGGAAGTGCATGCTCCAGGAACCAAAACCCACAGTAGCTAGCGTGGATTTCACATGTAATTTAGGCTGGTGTTCTCGTGTAAATAATGGTAAATTTGTTTGGACACACAGACCATGCCCCCTCCCTCCCACCTCATATCAACATTATAGAAAAGTGGCAAGTGTGGTGTAAATGGGCACAAATGTAGCAAATTTTTGTGCATAAGGAGATTTGTAAAAAACTGCAGCTTTTTGTTGCCACTTTTCTAGCATAATGGACTTGAGGAAGTTCTCTATTGTTTGACTGTAGACTAGAGCGACCTTCCATTTCCCACGTTGAAAATGAAAGTCACTAAACTCAAATTCTACCATAGAAGATTAACAGCATGGTCTGCCCTACCAGTATCACATCTTGCGATCTGAGGCATCCCGGTTGTGCCAGGTATCATTCATCAGACTTTGTTGCATAACCAAAGCTTGTCTCTTGGCAAGCAGATGGCAGCATCTACCACCACATTAGTAGTTATAGGTGGACTAGACTTCTGACTATCTCACCGTACAGTGTGTAACCAAAGGATACAAAGTTATTTGTCCAGACACTAATCAGTACTCAATAAAGGACTTACCGTTTGTTAAGTGTTCACACTAAACAAACGGATGAGCTACATGGCATGAAAAGTTGGGTAAAATATACATATTGCAATAATACTATGGGTCTCGCATACACACACAGTGTAAGGCCAGTAATAGAACTGATGCTAGACTCCCCCTAACGTTGCCAACCTATCACTTAACAGGGTTAAGTAGACTTTACGATGTGCCAGGGTGTTTCAGGGACAGGTTCCCATGTGGAACCGCCCTTTTCAGGGTGATCACTTAGCTATGTGTTAGAATTGTCAGGTTCAACAGAGGCAGTGGCGATGCCGCTTCCTTTACTCACTGCATAGCGTTCATTAAGTAATATGTAGACCTCAAGAGAGAAGTCAGAGGTGATCTTCTTCTTTCCTGAGGGTCTCTGGTGGTCTCTGACAGCCAAATACGCGACCAGCTCCTGCTTTATTGCAGGGTCAGGAACGTTAATGCAGCAATGCCAAAAGATGTTGCCGCAGACTTGATATTTGCATCGCCCACCGTCAAAGGACAGTGGGTGGTCACTAAAGGGTTAAACACTTGTAACCTGAAGGTTGAATGTCCCCATGAAAACTATTACTATGCAATCAATAGAGCATTTTAAATGACATATTTCTGCAATATACATCCAATAAAAATATAGTGTCGTTTTTAATCTCCTGATAGTGTCCTCTCTGGTAGCAGCCCCTGATGATTCTTATTCTGGTCCACCTTCTCCTGCATTCAGTTGTGGACTAACACTCAATAGCTTCTCTGCACCCATAGTAGCCTTATAGTGAAGCGACCCAGGCACCTTTCAATTCATTCATTCTTCTAAATTCCTAGAAATATTTAATAATATCTATCTTTAGACGGTGGGGAAGAGAATTGTAGAGGCGTTTGCTACGGAGGAGGAAGGGGTTAATACGAGCTAATTACAGTGCATCCTGGGAGATAAAGATGCTTGATTGTCTCATGGTACGAGCTTCAGCCCACCCACAGACAGAGAAGGAAGCCTTCAAGATACAGTATGCAAGTAAAAAAAAAAAAAAAAGATCTGTAACTCAACTTATAACACCGGAGTTCTTCCTAAGTACAATAAACCCTAGTCTTCTAAAGGTTGCTGTTTCTCATTCGGAAACGAATGATGTCTGAATGCTGGAGGCTGCGTTCTCAGGATAACCAGTTCTCTGCTATCTTTTATAGTGTAAGCTAAGCATATGTGGAAAACCCTTCACAAGTGCATCTATGAAGAATAGTTCATAATGTCACCGTGAAATCCCCTAGCTCAGTGATTCGACAAACATTGTACATCAAGCCTTGGTGCCAGGAAACCATGTTGATCTCCAGACTCAATAGTTCATATTGCGTTTTTGCAGAGGTGACAAAGTGCATAGCCTCTAAGTCCTGATGAATGAATGCTTGTAAGTGTATAGACAAGTGTGGATATATAATGTATGAGTCCAGTGCTAAGGGCTGGAAGTATATTTTCTACGATTCATTTTCTCAACTGTTTCTCAACTCAACTTTTTTTTTTCTAATTAAAGGCACTTTCCAGTTTTAGGGCTCATGACACGAACATAATTTTTGTCCGAATCCAATCCGCCTTTTTTGCGAGTCAGGTATGGACCCATTCACCTCCGTAGGACCACAAAAGATGCGGACAGCACACAGTGTTCGTATGTCCGTTCTGTGGCATATGCAAAAATATAGAACATGTCCTATTCTTGTCCACATTACGGACAAGGATAGGACTGTTCTAATTTTAGGAGCCATACGCTCCGTTCCGCAAAATGTGGAACACACATGGCCGGTATCTGTGTTTTGCAGATCCGCAATTTACGGACCGTAGAACAAGCAAAGGAAGGTCTCTTGTGCATGAGCCCTTACAGTGTGTGAATAAAGCATGAGGGTAAAAAAGTTTCTGCAACTTTCTTCTTTACTTTGTGGTTCAATTCCTCCCCATGTCCAAGATCTTTGTGTACAGTGAATGGACAGACCAAATACTATTCGGACTAGAGACTTGTATCAAACAGGTGTGAACTCCCTGGGTTATTACATTTTAGGGTCTGCATTTTGGGGAATTTGTGCCAGGACGGCACCTGGTGCATATGGTGACCATAGCCACAGGCCCCCATTCCCCTCACAGAAGCCATAAAGTGTCCTTTTGGCCTCATTGGGCTGGTATGCCCAGTATACCTTTTTAACTGCACAGGAAAATGCATCAGACTATGTTTTCTTGTGTAGATGTGGATAATAAAAAGGTGCACAGCTTTAAAGGGGTTTATCCAATCCCTATAATGACCCCCCTAATTCCTGGGTCCCTCATATTATACTTACCCTGCTCTCTGGCACCCACGTCGCTGCTGATCCCCACACGGCCGCCACTGCATCTCCCCGTCATGTGGATCAAAACATCTGGTAACGGGGGGGAGCAGCCAGTAACAGGCCACAACGTGGCCAAGCCTCCATAGCATCACCCACGATGTTAGGGAAATGCAGCAGCGACCTTATGGGGATCAGGAGCGACACGGGTGGCTTGGAGCAGGGAAAGTATAATCCAAATGAAGGGCCCAGGAATTAGGGTGGTTCATTATATGGGTTGGATAACACCTTTAAAAATGTAAATGAAATTTACAACCCCTTATAGCTATACTCCTTTTTCATGAAACTTTGCAGGACAGGTAGGGTCAAAACTATTATAGTAGTAGCATGGTATTTAAGTTTCATAACTTCCTATGAGTGGGACCACCTTTAAACGGAACCAGTCACCTCTACTATGCTGTCCTCACTGAGGGCAGTATAGTGTAGTGATAGACTCGCTGATTTCTAGCAGGGCTTTTAGAGTACTTTTATGCCAAACCTCATAGTTCACCCCAGCGCTATGAGGGAGATGAGTCCAATGAAGCTCACTGTCTCCATCCTCCTGATAATGATTGTCACTACATTATGGAGCCCTCAGTGAGGGCAGCATAGTACAGGTGACCGGTTCCACGATGTAAGGATACTATTTACTTGTGTGAGGCAATTTTGGGTACCTGGAGTCTGAGTCGGCAAAATTGAGCCGACTCCTACTAAATTAAAAAATTGGAATAATAAAAAAAAAAAGCACGTTTAAATGTCCCAATTCACAATAAGTTATAATTAATTACTTCTCTACTGTAAGAATAAAGGCCAATGCATGCAGTGCGCCACGTTACCACAAAACGTACACGTTACGTGACCGTGAAGAATGAGGCTTTTGGTATGCTATACTTTATGGATGCAACGCACAGTTAAGGAGCGGCAATACTTATACTTTCCATTGTGTTCTGTTCCGCTGTTACAGGGAACGCAGCGCCCATGGTTAACCTAGCCTCTAACTGATAACTGATTAAGTAAATAGGTTTTTTGCAGGACTAGAGACACTTGTATAAGTGAAGGGAATGGATAGTCAATAGTTCAAGACTGAAGCTGTAAACCAGTTGAAAAGTTGCTGTCATTCAGCTAAGGCTATAAAAACTTGTAAACTCAGATTGTTAGCTTAAACTTTAAACATGACTATGGGATTCTACTAGGGAAATGTATAAAATACATTCACATATTAAATACAGAGGAGTCGGGAAGTCGGAGTCGAAAGTACCAAAAACTGAGGAGTCTGAGTCGGAGCATTTATCTACCGACTCCTCAGCCCTCCTTGCTTTGGGTTAACGTAATAGCACCCTAATTCTGAGTTTGCTCATTTTATATGATTTGGTGAATTCCTCAGGAGCTTCCAATATCAGTCCATTTTACCAAGTGTTCATTCATCCATCTATCCTAGCTAATCTGAATGGTGCGAGTAGCTAACAGACTTTTTAATTACCAGTCTCAAAGCATATTAAGGAAATGTACTTGTAATATATACAAACAAAGGGGGTGACAACACCAGAAGACTAAGAAGCAGAAAAAAACCTGACAAGGCTTTCCGTTTGTGGATTTTATTAGCAAATCAAACCTAATTAAGTTCTCTGATGCAATGAAAATGGCATCATGCATCTTGCCAGGAAGAAGGGTAATTAGATGGAGCAGTCCAATAAAGAGCTGATGTCTAGAATAGTACTCCATGCCTCGCAGGGAGGGGAAGGAGCCTTCACCTGGGGAGCCATGAATCAACATTATTGCACTTTAGCACTTTATTCAGCTGATCTCACTAATGAGCTCTCCTCCTGGAAAGATGCATGAAGCTGCCGCGCTTCAAGACTTACCTCAATGTGTTTACAGTGAAACGGATATCAGCACCACAAGTTTAAACTCTCTTGATCTGTAAAAGCTGAGTTTTATTACCCGTGAAGAACGGTTTGTGTTGTATACATGCTGCAGCATGGCCAAAATCTGTGAAGACGAATGTGAAGATTGAATCATATATCCTGCGCTCACAGTGTATCGAACATGATTCTACACAATGTGGGGAGTCGCTCTGGTAGACGGTGGTGCGGGTGCAGTATAGAGGCAACAGGGAGTCCAGAAGGTGCGGAAAACAGTGTTTTATTCACACTTGTATCAAAATAACAGCAGAAAGTCAATTGGTGTTAAGTCACACACATCAGCAAATGAAGGGGAAAACAAAATGTCCAAACACAGGTTCCATTCACCTGGCAGGTTTGATGTGCGGGTTCGCACCTGGCTGTCAGCCCAGCCGCAGGACAATCCTCCTTCAGGGTTCCAGGACGGCTGCACGCCTCCTTGCTGGGCACGTCCTTCCACCCCAGAGAGCTCCACACCACTAGCAGCAGCTTCCAAGACAATCACTCTCACAGCTGGTGGTGCTGGCTGAGTTTATAAACCCAGCCCAAAACCAGGACTGGGACGTGGGGAGCAGCCACCCACCCTACACTTTAGCTGCTCCCGGTAAGAGCCGGCCCGGATCGGCTTTGCAGCCATGCTACTTAGCAAATGTGTCAGTAGCACTACCTGCTACTGACATCAACAAACGGCTCCTACCTCACCGAGGCTATGAACCTCGGTGACACGTACCTACCATCTAGGACGGCACCCTGCACCTTACCACATACCCCCTTTGTTCAACCCTGAGGGGGTGGACACAGGACAAACAGTGTACCCGGGAGAGCGCGCCTGCATTTTTTAATAACCGGCCCGCTCTGTGCTCCACCGTGAATTTAAAATTCTGTAGGGACAGAAACCACCTGGTGACCCGGGCATTCCTCTCTTTGGCTTGGGACATCCACTTGAGTGGGGAGTGGTCGGTCACCAGGCGAAAGCTTCTGCCCAACAGGTAATAACGGAGGGCCTCGAGTGCCCACTTGATGGCCAGGCACTCTCTCTCGACTATGCTGTACCTAGTCTCTGCTGGGGTGAGCTTGCGGCTGAGGAAGACAACGGGATGCTCCTCCCCGTTGACTTCCTGCGACAGTACCGCACCAAGGCCAACCTCAGAGGCGTCGGTCTGGACTACGAAATCCTTCCTGAAATCGGGTGTCACCAAAACCGGGACCCACACAGGGCCGATTTCAAGGCGGAGAAAGCCTTTTCCGCCTGCTCATTCCAGCGGACCATCCCTGTCTTACGCCCCTTTAACAACTCTGTCAATGGCGAAGCGATAGTAGCAAAGTGGGGCACAAACCTCATGTAATACCCCACAATCCCCAGGAACGACTTTACCTGCCTGGTGGTGACCGGTCGGGGCCAACTCCGTATTGCCTCTACCTTATTTACCTGAGGCTTGATGACTCCCCGCCCAATGACATATCCCAGGTATTTGGTCTCTTCCAACCCAATCGCACACTTCTTTGGATTGGCGGTTAGACCAGCTTTCCTCAGGGCATCTACTACCGCCTGCACTTTGGGCAAATGGCTTTCCCAGTCGGTGCTGTGGATGATTACATCATCTAAGTAGGCCGAGGCGCACCGACGATGTGGTCGCAGCACTATGTCCATTAACCTTGGAAGGTGGCGGGGCGCCATGCAGGCCAAAGGGTAACACCTTGTAGTGATACAGGCCCTGCGGGGTAACAAACGCGGTTTTTTCCTTAGCCGACTCGTTAAGGGTACCTGCCAGTACCCTTTAGTGAGGTCCAGCACAGAAAAATAACGGGCTTGTCCTAAATTTTCAACAAGCTCGTCTACCCGGGCATGGGATACGCACAAACTTGGACACTTCATTTAATCTTGCGAAAGTCGTTGCAGAACCGCAACGTCCCATCCGGCTTGGGTATTAGGACTATGGGACTGGCCCACTCACTTTTCGACTCCTCAATGACATCGAGCTTCAACATTAATTGCACTTCCTCCGCGATGGCCCGCCGCCGAGCCTCGGGTACCCGGTATGGTTTTAACCGACCTTGGCCTGAGGCTCAGTGACGATGTCATGTCGGATGAGGGACGTGCGGCCAGGGAGGTCCGAGAACACATCCGTGTTCCGACTGAGGAATTCCCTGACTTCCTGAACTTGTTTGGAAGACAGGCTGTCTGCAATTTTTACCGTGGTTACGGCTTCACAGGCCTCGAACTGTGGGGCTGGACCCTTTCACCTAGTAGCCCTGGCCGGGGGCTGTGGTCGCCGGCCGTGTCCCTATCTTTCCACGGCTTTAGTAAATTCACGTGGTACACCTGCTCCGGCTTGCGCCGCCCTGGCTGGTGTACTTTGTAATTTACTTCCCTACCTTCTCGATCACCTCATAGGGGCCCTGCCACCTAGCTAGGAATTTGCTGTCAAGGGTGGGTACCAGAACCAAAACCCGGTCTCCCGGATTGAAGTCCCGCACTCGAGCCTGACGATTGTACACCCTACTCTGGGCTTGTTGCGCTGCCTCCATATGCTCCCGGACCAAGGGCAACACCCTTTCCATCCGTTCCTGCATCTGGGCGACATACTCAATGACACTTTTGTGGGGGACAGGCTGCTGTTCCCATGCTTCCTTGGCGATATCCAACAGGCCCCGAGGGTGTCTGCCATAAAGCAGTTCGAAGGGCGAGAACCCAGTAGAGGCCTGGGGCACCTCTCGCACTGCGAACATGAGATAGGGCAGAAGCAGATCCCAGTCCTTCCCATCTCTAGACACCACCCTCTTTAACATATTTTTTAGAGTTTGGTTAAACCTTCAACAAGACCGTCCGTTTATGGATGGTAAACGGACGTCCGTAACTGCTTTATACGCAACAATTTACACAGTTCCCTCATTACTTTGGACATAAAAGGGGTCCCTTGGTCTGTCAGAACCTCTTTGGCAGGCCCACACGGGAAAACATTTCCATTAACTCCTTGGCAATGAGCTTAGCTGAGGTATGTCGCAGAGGCACCGCCTCCGGATACCGAGTGGCATAGTCGAGAACTACCAGAATGTGTTGGTGGCCCCTGGCAGACTTTGGTACAGGCCCAACTAAATCCATAGCGATTCGCTCAAACGGTACTTCAATAATTGGCAGAGGTACCAGAGGACTACGGAAATGAGGTTGGGGGCTAGTTATCTGACAGGTTGGACAGGACTTACAATAATTTTCTACCTCCTTGAACACACTGGGCCAATAAAACCGCTGCAGTATGCGGTCCTGGGTTTTCTGCCACCCCAGGTGTCCCCAAGAACATGTTGGTGGGCAAGCTCCATGACAAGCTTGCGATATGCTGTGGGCACCACCAACTGTTCAACAGGTTCACCTCGGATTTGGTTCACCCGATACAACATATCCTGTAGAACAATAAATCGTGGGAACATTAATTCAGCCCCTGGTTTCTGGGGTTTACCATCAATTTCCAGCACATTCTCCCAGGCCCTGGTTAGGGTTTGGTCCCGGTGTTGTGCGGTCCCAAAATTTTCCCCGGAGACATTGAGGTCTGCCAACTCAGGTCCCGGTGGCAAGTCCTCCGTGTCTCCCACCATTACACTCAGTGGGGTTGTTTCCCTCTACCGCTGGAGCAGTGGTCACCCCTACCGCCGGCCCTTCAGACTCGGGCTCCCAGGGTTCTGGCCTTCCAGCGGTATCAGGCCACTCTGCTAGGGTCACCCCTGTCTCGGGTCCCTCAGATACCTTTATTGCCGGCCACAGCGCCGGAAAACCGGGAAGTCCCTCCCAAGTATTAGTTCGTGTGGGAGTGTAGTAGCGACAGCCACCTCGTGGGTCCACCTACCAGCCGCTGTGGACAAAGTCACTAGTGCAGTGGGGTAGTCTTTCAGGTCTCCGTGGATGCACAGGACCCCGACTTTACGGCCAGTATACTCCGCAGGCCGTACAAGGGCAGCCCTTACCAGGGAGACTAAACTCCCGGAGTCCAGCAGAGCCACCGCCAGCGAATCTCCCACCTCTACCTGACACAGGTGGTTATGGTCTTGCACCTCACGGGTGCCAGTTGCGCACAGCTTCCGTGCATACAAGGAGTGGCGACCCCCGTAGTTCACCTCCATCAGCTCATCCCGATGCGGACAGTCGGCCCTTATGTGGCCTGGCTCCTGACACCTCCAGCATACCACGAGAGGCGGACTCGCAGGGGGTATATTCCGGGCAGGCCGCTCTGTCGCCGGACGTTGGAACTGGGGCAGAGGCCTCCGGGGTTTGACTGACCCCTTCCCAGCAAGACTCCCCTGCAGGTTTCTGGTGGCCTCGCATCGCTCCACCAGGTCGACCATCTCCAGGGCATTGGTGGGCGATACCTGGCCGATCCAGTGCTGGAGAGGGTAAGGCAAAGCCCTCCAGAAGACATCGGCTAACAGACGGTCGAGCATAGCAGTGGGAGTCAGTATGTCTGGCTGCAGCCATTTTTGCAACCGTTGTAGCAAGTCATAGTATTGTGGCCGGGCGGGTTCAGCCGGTTTAAACTCCCACTGATGCACCCGCTGGGCCCGGACCAAAACATTCACCCCCAGTCTTGCCAGGATCTCACCTTTCACAGTCGGGTAGTCAGCTGCTTGGTCACCTGGGAGGTCAAAAATACTTGCTGGGGTCCAGACGCCAGGAACGGAGCGATGACCTCTGCCCACTGTTCTCGGGTAATTTCTCCCTCACGGCCACCTTCTCGAACACCGCCAGATAGGTCTCAACATCATCCGAGGGGGTCATCTTAGGGATCGCGGTACGGACAGCTTTCCGGGCATCGTGGACGCGGTGGGACGCTCCTGCCGCTTGCAACGCCATCACGTGCTGTAACAGTAGCTGGTTGGTCTCCCGCTGCTGCACGTTAGCCTCTATGAGGGCTTTCACAGCCGCCTCCATTTTGTCGGGGATCACAGGCTGCAACTTTGCCGGCTTAATATAGGACATTCACTTTTGCCCCGCAAAAACAAAGTTCGGTGTTCACGCCAGCCTCACTGCGCATGCCCGCATCCTCCACCAAATGTGGGAGTCGCTCTGGTAGACGGTGGTGCGGGTGCAGTATAGAGGCAACAGGGAGTCCAGAAGGTGCGGAAAACAGTGTTTTATTCACACTTGTATCAAAATAACAGCAGAAAGTCAATTGGTGTTAAGTCACACACATCAGCAAATGAAGGGGAAAACAAAATGTCCAAACACAGGTTCCATTCACCTGGCAGGTTTGATGTGCGGGTTCGCACCTGGCTGTCAGCCCAGCCGCAGGACAATCCTCCTTCAGGGTTCCAGGACGGCTGCACGCCTCCTTGCTGGGCACGTCCTTCCACCCCAGAGAGCTCCACACCACTAGCAGCAGCTTCCAAGACAATCACTCTCACAGCTGGTGGTGCTGGCTGAGTTTATAAACCCAGCCCAAAACCAGGACTGGGACGTGGGGAGCAGCCACCCACCCTACACTTTAGCTGCTCCCGGTAAGAGCCGGCCCGGATCGGCTTTGCAGCCATGCTACTTAGCAAATGTGTCAGTAGCACTACCTGCTACTGACATCAACAAACGGCTCCTACCTCACCGAGGCTATGAACCTCGGTGACACGTACCTACCATCTAGGACGGCACCCTGCACCTTACCACAACATATTCTTGGTTCTTTGGATATACTGTAGTATACATGTGATTGAATCATACGGCAGAGGTGTTTTTTTTTTTTTCCAAATGATTATCCATGGCCCATAGATCACAATTTTACTTTTAAACTGATAATCTGTAGGACACCCTAATGTACGATTACAATATGATGTTTTTTCCCTGTCGTCTTCCCTTAAGAAACTGATTTAAAAAAAAACAGCTTCCCAGTACTAATGTTTATATGTTGCAAGGTGGAGCTATACTAAGTGTACTAACACTATTGTTTTAACGGAAAGTTATCCAATTTTTTTTTGAAAAGTTGTATTTTTTTTTTGTCGAGATAATGTGGACAGTATGTTATGACAGTATTTGCTTGTTGCTAATGTAAATGTAAGCTAACCTAATCTGGGTAATATGGAAATGAATGAATTTTTATTAAGACCCACATAGTACCCTTATACATTGATAATGTCCCCTTGGCAGCCCCCAGTTAGCAAAGGTATCCTTCAATTCCATCTTCACAGTGTTAGTTCACCCTAAGTGGTATCCACAAAGTGCCCAGTATGGTAAATGTACCCTTATAGTACCCCTCAACACAGTAATAGGGTCTGTTTAGTGCCCCCCACAAAGTTATAGTGCCCCTGAAAAATAATAAAATTAATACTGACCTAACTCCATTCCCATGATAAATGAAGCGGATCAGACTGCAGACTTCTTCTAGAAGGTGGCCTGCGCTGTCATTGGCACACCGTGTTGGTGTGTTTTAAACAATGGCTGAACAATACATCATAAACTGATCGCAAAAAACAGGAAAAGGGGCTCATTCCCAAAAAAAATGGAATGAAGGAAGCACTTAGTGCACATTTTTGATCAAAAGTATGTCGGGCCCAAGTACCACGTCACGGTGGCTTCCGCACAAGGGTCCCTAACATTACAGATACTGCCTTTTATGGACTTACCAGTCTCCTTTTATTCAGGGTACTGCAGGAACCAGCTAAATTGCTTTTGTGCTGAGAAGTCCCAGGTACTTAGGTGTTGCTCAGTCCAAAAGAGGCGCCACCCTCAAATATACTATAAGACAGAGTTCAGACTAAGCAGATATGCATCTACACTCACAAGTGCATAGCCATAAGGCAAACAAGGTTAGTTAAAAGATGGCTGCACAATACATCATAAACTGATAGCAAAAAATAGAAAAAGGGGCTCATTCCCAAAAAAATGGAATGAAGGAAAGACTTAGCGCACATTTTTGATCAAAAGTTTGTCGGGCCCAAGTACCGCGTCACGGTGGCTTCCGCACAAGGGTCCCTAACATTACAGATACTGCCTCTCATGGACTTACCAGTCTCCTTTTATTCAGGGCACTGCAGGAACCACACTTGTGAGTGTAGATGCATATCTGCTTAGTCTGAACTCTCTTATAGTATATTTGAGGGTGGCTCCTCTTTTGGACTGAGCAACGCCCAAGTACCTGGGACTTCTCAGCACAAAAGCAATTTAGCTGGTTCCTGCAGTGCCCTGAATAAAAGGAGACTGGTAAGTCCATGAGAGGCAGTATCTGTAATGTTAGGGACCCTTGTGCGGAAGCCACTGTGACGCGGTACTTGGGCCCGACATACTTTTGATAAAAAATGTGCTCTGAGTGCTTCCTTCATTCCATTTTTTTTGGAATGAGCCCCTTTTTCTATTTTTTGGTATCAGTTTATGATGTATTGGGCAGCAATCTTTTAACCAACCTTGTTTGCCTTATGGCTATGCACTTGTAAATGTGGATGCATATCTACTTAGTCTGAACTCTGTCTTATGGTGTGTTTTAAACGCCACTTGCGACAACTTTTGTTGCAAGTGTTGTTTTTACATGTCCCTCGTCACGTTCGTAAAAGGAGTCGTGGTGTAGGAGGAGGTGGGGCCACTGAGCACCACACGTTTAGCTTCATTTGCGCCAGTTTTCTGCCACAAATCAAGACAGAAATCTACGGCAGATCTGAGCTACCATAGATTTCATTTTGGCACATAGACTTCCAGAGGATGTGTCTACTTTATGACGGGCGTCTTTATAAACAACAGATGGTGCAAAACGTTCTCACAGATATTCAGTAGCATGCAAAGGTTTGGCACCCCTGGTTAAAATCATTATTACTGTGAACAGTTGAAGGGATGTCTCATTTCAGCAAGTGGCATTTATTATGTAGAGGACGTTAAAACAAGCCACTTACTAATGCATTGTTAATATCCATATTGCCTCCTTTGCTTGCTGGATTCATTTATCCATCAAATTGTACACTGCTTGTTTCCATGGTTCCGACCACCCTGCAATCCAGCAGCGGTGGACCTACTTGCACACTATAGGAAGAAGCACCGGCCTATGTGCCCACCCATGGTCCCAGCCACCAGAGAGGGCGATACTTCCTATAGTGTGCAAGCACGGGCACTGCTGATAGTTTGCAGGGTGGTCGTAACCATGAAAACAAGCAGTGTATAATGTGATTAAAAATGAATCCAGCCAGCAAAGGAAACTATGGACAATCGCAATAAATTAGTAAGTGGGTTGTATTAACTTCCTCTACTTAATAAATGCCACTTGCTGAAGTGAGACAACCCCTTTAAGCAAATTGAAGATTAAATGATTTCCAAAAGATATAAAGTTAAAGATGAGACATTCCCTTTGTATTTTAAGCAAAAACTGTTTTCTTTTTTCCATCTTTTACATTTAAAAAATAACAAAAAAGGAAAAATGCCCGAAGGAAAACTTTGGGCACCTTGTATGGTTAGTACCTAGTAGTACCGCCTTTGACAAGTATCACAGCTGGTAAAGGCTTTTTGTAGCCAGCCAAGAGTCTTTAAATTCTTGTTTGAGGGATTTCCTTCCATTCTTCTTTTCAAAAGGCTTCCAGTTCTGTGGGCCATTTTGCATGCACTGCTCTTTTGAGGTCTATCCACATATTTTCAGTGTTGATCAGGTGACTGAGGCCATGGTAAAACCTTCAGCTTGAGCCTTTTGAGGTAGTCTATTGTGAATTTTCTGGTGTGTTTAAGATAATTATCCATTTATGGAATCCATTCTCTTTTCAACTTCAGTTTCATTGAATCCATTCTTCCCTCTGCAACACAACCCCAAAGCATGATTGACCCGCCCCATGCTCAATAGTTGGAGAGGTGTACTTTTCATAAGAATTCAGTCAAAGTAATTTGAGCGCTCAAATCTTCTTGGGTTCCCATAGTTTTGCAAGTACTCCTTTCCTTTTTCACTCTAGAATTGTACAAAACCAAAATAGTAGACTGATAATGCTTTCAGAGATCATTTCATCTTCAACTTGCTTACTTGTTCAGGGGTGGCCAAACTTTTCCATGCCACTGTACTATGGATGGTGATATGAGTTCCTCATTCAGCATCATCATGTTGTAGAGATAGCGCCTCTGTCCCACACGTGTTGGTCACCGAATCATCACAGCATTTTGAGGTAAAGCTGTTCATCACAATGAAGGACTTTCTTTTACATGAATATGTTCTTTTCCTCTGTCAGATTACTCTGTAACCTGGAAGAGTGAGGTAGAATTACCTTCTCCCACATATGGTATTATCCTGCACTGTTGGGCTCAGACATGATGGCAGTATCTTATATGCAGATGTTTGAGAAACCAATGCTATTCTGACATTCCTCATATGTCTCCCGTATATTCTTACTCTGCGCAAGGTTTTCAGCATTCTCTACTTTTTTGGGTTAGAACTTGAACAAAATACTTTGGGGCACATTTATTAAGACCGGTGTTTTAGACGCTGGTCTTAATAAGGCCCTGTGATGGATCCGCCGGAGTTATGAAGAGGCATCGGCCTCTCCATAACTTTGCAGTATCCAGCACCAGTCTAAATATAAGACAGCTTCCTTGCTGGCTTACATGTAGACCATTTTCTACGCCTAAAACAGGCGTAGAAAATGGTAAATGAAATGGGCTTGCCGGCCCGTCCCCTTCCCGCCCACAGCACACCAGCCTTTTTAAACTTGGCTTGAGTAGGGAGAAGTCCAGATTGCGGCACAAAGGACCTTTGCGCCACAGTCTGTGTCAGATTGTTGTTGTGTTCTGTTTAATAAATGACCCACTCGGTCTAATAGTTTGGGAAAGTGTGTTTGTACAGTGTCTATCTGTCAATCCATCCACCCACCCATCCAAATTTTTATTTCTACGATGTTGACATGTCCTGCAGCACTTCACAATTTGAGAGTATTTGAACAAAGCCATACATTACAGACAATAGGAGAGAGGGTCCTGCAAGAGCTTACTCTGTCTGTCTGTCTATCCAACCATCGTAATCTTTATTTCTATAATGTCTGTTTATTCAGCAGCATTTTACAATCCGAGGGTTCGTGAACAAACAAAACCATACTTAAAAAAAAAAATTGTAGTGAGGGCCCTGCAACAGCTTTCTGTCTTATCTATTGTTAGGATTTGGGTGTGAACGGGGTCGGTGGTGATAGACTTCACAGGATTCAGCAGTTTAAAAAGTCCAATACCGTTTATTTTTCCATCCAAATTATACATTCACTTGAGTAAATTCACAGCACCAAAATTGAACACAAACAACAACAAAAAAAACTCTTGCCTGTCTGGACGCTAAGTGTTTTTTGGCATAACACTGGATATTAGGCTTTACACAGCCCACAGCTCAAGCAGCTTCCAGCACTGAGGCTGAATAAGTTTATCCTGACTGTGAGCCCAGCAGCTACACTTAGGCTAAGTGAAAGGATTCTACTGGAGGGAAGAGGGAATGGCATGCCCCACTACCCACACATACAAGCCATTACATAAAAATACAGGTCCATAAAAAACTTTGAAGAAATGTGATTCAGCAAACTATACATCGCTGAAACCAACCAGCTTTCCTGGATTCTTTTAACTGAGCATTCTGGGTGAGCTATACACCCCATCCTGCACTTATCCATCTAATCTATCTTCTCCTGTGGATGCCCTGATTTTTAATAGGTATATACAGCATGACCTGTCTTTATTTGAGATTATTGCTGTCAAATGTTTTGTCTATCCTATTGATTGACTTCAGAAACACTTCTAATGCCTGTATATTGCTGCCACTGCAGAGAAAAGAATCCCACCTTCCCATCTTAGTTCTAACAATGCAGGTTACTTATTGTGCTTCTTTCTTGTATCGGTCCATCAATCACTATAATACTTTAAGCCTCTGGATGAGGTTTGGCCTGTAAAGTTTAATGGCTGGTATGTCACTATGAACTGCTCAGTGGTGTCTAGATTTTGCAGTACTTTTGACATAAAATGTAGATAAAGCTGTATTTTGTGATATGATTTGTCCCACATCTAACCTGTCTTCAGTAACTTTTAAATGTGAAGTTTATCCTGGTGCATTTGGAAAGCTTTTTGCCTTTTTTAATATTAGGTGATGCTTCTTTTTCTGGCAAAAAAGGGTAACTAATATATCTTGGAGAAGATCTAATCCGTATGCAAATCACACCACTGAATTCTCTTGTCTGAGGAGACCGACAATTTGTTTTTGCCGGGAATGCTTTGTTTCCAACACATTTGTCTACTACACCCCTTTGAGCTGAATAAAAGATCCATGTTTGTAGGGGAGTGAGGAACCTACCCATCTGCAAAGCTTGGACGACCGCTTCCCGACCTGTATTTAAAATTTGAGCTCATCGCTAAATGAAGAAGGGTCTCAAGTGAGATGTAGACATGGATTATGTTCGGGAGTTCTATAAAGCGCACAGTGGTTCACCATTGTCTGGTTGTCTCTGAACCTTCATGTAGGGTCTTCCGATGCCAAATCTTCCACCAGAAGAACATATGTAACTACTGCTGTACCAGAAAAGCACAATCTCTCTAGTTATTGTGTAGACAAAAACAGGTCATTCTACCTAATTCACTGAATGGAGATCAAAACTGTACCCTTATGACCTCTGCTAGGCTGCTATACTTTGGTATACCCTTACTTTTGCTGCACATATACCATACAGAGGCATGCAATAAAAAAGTTTACCGCTCTGTATAATTTTTTTTTTTTTTTACATGGGAGCCTATTGGTGACGAATATGACTTTATGCCTGTACAGTGACATCCATTGGCGGTAACTGTCAGAAATGCCAGAAATCCTCCCACCGTACATCCAGTGGACATAGCTAAACACAATGTGAAGCAGCCTATTTCCAATGCTTGTGTTATAGCGTAAATTCTGTGTTTTTATATATTTCAGTGCTACAATTTCAAAGGCAGCACCAATAAAGAAATGTCCATTAGTAAGAAAACCTATGAAGAACATACAACAGCGCACAAGAACCTGCCTTAGCCAAGCTGCATACATAGAGAGGTACAGTATGTGACTTGGAAAATGTCCGATACTGCTTTGTTGGAAGTGCAGTTGTTGGGCATGGTTATGTCCATTATCTGTAAGGTAGCTCAAGAGTAAAAGCCCCTCGGATTTGAGATAAATTTAATTCTGCAAACCATTTTGTGTAAGTTATGAGTGAACGCATCACTTGGAATCTGTTCCTCTCTGATATGCTCTTCAAGCCTAAGCAGTGCCGTGATTTAACAGAATGTGACTTTTGGTGTGTAAATTTATCATGTAGCGCTTTTCTTGCATGTAAATCTATTATTTGATTCTTTCACCTCTAAAGGAACAAATTTCACTTTATGGTCATTCTTGACAATTTAATCTACTATTTTCTTTTATTAACTGACTAGCAGAAGGACTCGGCTTCGCACGGGTATATTTCATCTATTTCATTTATTTCATTTAATGTTTGTGTGTGTTGTTAAAAGAGATCGACGGTATCCCCCATAACAGTGACCTCTACAGCGCTCCACCACTTTAACAGTGAACTCCACAGTCCCCCACCCCTTAACACTGCCCCCCCCCCCACAGTGCCCCGCCACTTTAAAATGGGACCTCCACAGCAGCCCATCCCCTTAACTTTGACCTTCACAGCAGCCCGTCCCTTTAATAGTGAGTTTCACAGCACCCCACATCCTTGACAGTGACCTCCACAGTACCCCGCTGCCTTTACAGTGACCTCACAGTACCTAGCTGCCTTAACAGTGACCTCCACAGCAGTTGCCCCTTTAATAGTGGCCCCTGCCCCCTTAACAATGACCTCCACAGTGTTCGCCCCTTTAACAGTGACCTCCACAGCGGCCTGCCCCCTTAACAGTAACATCCATAGTGAACGCCTCTTTAACAGTGACATACACAACGGCTATGGTGTCCAAGATGGATTTTTCTGCGACTGTTGCGTGCAACACCATAAACTATCATTATAAAAATTGTCGCTCCACATTGGTGCGATATCAATGTCATGCGACACATATAGTAGTGTAGTTGTGCCCTGTGTTTCGTGCGACTTATTGTCGTGTAGCTGTAGCCTAAAGCTGACCTACAGCAGTGAAGAAAAATGGCTGGGTTGTTATGGAAAACTGGAGTAAAACTGTGTGTATGTGGAGACTAAAGGCCTGTGAGTTTCTGTTGGCTGATAAGGGACATGTGGCCGTGTGTATAGCAGTTGGGATATGAAGAGAAATACTTGCAGGCTTGTATTGGCTAATACAGGTCATTTTTTGGGAATATCTCAGAAACTCTACATCCTAGAGAGATGTGACCCCCACAAGATTTCTTTCCAGGTAGCAAGGGATGTGTATACCAAGTTTCGTTGAAATCGATGGTTGCGTTTTTGAGTGATCGTGGAACATATATAAGAAAGAAGAAGAAGAAGATTACAACAATTTACAACAATTTCCAACAATTTCTTAACAGTCTCTTTAACAGATAAAAATACTATCGAAACACTGAAAGGTTTCACATTCCTTTCCCTGTGCAACCCTCACTGGGGTACAATATGTAATAAGGTTATTTTCACAGTAGTGCAAAACTTTTCCGGCAGGCTGTTCCTCTACCAGAACAGACTGCCGGAGTTTATCGTGTCGGGCATAGCTGGAAAATGCGGAAGCACCACCAGGCCACATATAATGGGACCTGGCGGGAATCCAGCCTGTTTCCGGCATAAGTGCTGAGATTCATCCCGACAAATACCACTGAAAGCAACTAATCTATGTTTAAGGAGGAAAAAAGTCTTCCGTTTTACCTGCTCACTGTCTTTACCATGTAAGGATCATTTGATTCTTGACCATTGTGAGTATGATATTAAGGGGAGGCTGTCTAGTATTAAAATGGTTGTCTGGTGGGTTCAGTATTTTCTTTAAAGAATGGCTTAAAAAATGAACCACTTAAAGGGGTTATGCCATGATTAAAGTAAAAAATGAAAATAAGACATCATATTGTACAAGATAATCTCTTTCTAACAAAACTAGAACGAGCCCTATACCTCACATGGATCCAGAAATCTCCCCATTTATTGCACCAGTTTCTCTTTTAGATTTATTTTATGGGGGTGTGTCCTTTCACAGTTGAAGGATGGATCCACTCAGGTTGATAGAGAAATAAGGAAAAGTACAGGTGGCGCTATACAGACAGATTTAATTGAATAACTTAGGGGCTGTATTATATTTTTTTTTATTAAATTCAGTTACAGAACTGTTTACATACAGGTTCTATATTGAAATGTACAATATTTTTGTGGGACAACCCCCTTAACCCTTTCAGAACCCTGCCATTTTTCACCTTAAGGACCAGCCAATTTTTTACAAATCTGACATGTGTTACTTTATGTGGTTATAACTTTATTATCCAAGCCACTTATCCAAGCCATTCTGAGATTGTTTTCTCGTCACATATTGTACTTCATGACATATTGTACTTTGAGTCAAAAATATTTAATTTTTATTTATAAAAAAAATACCAAATTCACCAACAATTTGGAAAAATTTGCAATTCTCAAAATTTTAATTTCTCTGCCTTTAAAACAGATAGTGATACCTCCTAAAATGGTTATTACTTTACATTTCTCATATGTTATGTTCACGTTTGGATCATTTTGTAAATTGCATTTTCTTTTTGGGGATGTTAGAAAGCTTAGAAGTTTAGAAGCAAATCTTTAAATTTTTCAGAAAATTTCCAAAACCCACTTTTTGTGTTCAATAGATTTTTATTGAATTTTCAGAAGTAAGCAAAGAGTCAAAAGTACAAGTATATAATCGGTTATTCCTGAACAGTTGTAAACAGAAATCATAAATAACAAATAAAAATGGAATAAAATGAAATACAGGCATATCAGAGTGCAAATTTTTTGAGTACTAAGGCTACAAAGAGTAATCCATGGAGGCAAGGAAGTATAAGACATCATTATATTTGAACAAAGACCGTGGGGGGGGGGGGGTTGGGGGTGAGAGGGGGCGGGGGGGAGAGGAGAATCAGGAACTAGTCTTCCCAGAGCCATCCACTTGAACCTCAAAGGATAGCTTCAGGAAAAGGTGAAGCATAGGAACTAGACAGCCAAGGCATCCATTGGTTAAGTCCCCTTGTTCTGGACTGCAACGTTGGGGAGAAAGTTATCTCATGGTGCATGTGTTGGCTTATTAGTTTCTGCACCTCTGCAAGCTCAGGATATACATTTTGTTTGGAGGTTTGTCATGGATACTGGGGGAGGTTAGATGGTGATAGAATGTTGAGAGGCATTTCTTTGAATCCAGTTGATAGTTTAACAATTTTGCTAAAGCAGGGACCGCGCTGGAGCTATCAGATAGCGTCAATAATCCTATTGTTGATAAAAAAATGCTGAACTTGCAAAAATTGGTAAAAAATGCGATTGGGGAGGTTATACTTCCCGTGTTCCAAAACCCACTTTTTAATGAACAGTTCAGGTCTGAAGTCACTTTGTGAGGCTTACATAAGAGAAACCACCCATAAACAGCCCCATTTGAGAAACTACACCCCTCAAGGTATTGAAAACTGATTTTACTAACTTTTTTTTAACCCTTTAGGTGTTCCACAAGAATTAAAGAAAAATGGAAGATTTTCCATTTTAATCAATTTTTTCCAGTAACAAAGCAAGGGTTAACAGCCAAACAAAACTCAATATTTATTGCCCTGTTTCTGTAGTTTACAGAAACACCCCATATGTGGTCGTAAACTGCTGTACGGCCAAACGGCAGGGGGTAGAAGGAAGGGAACGCCATATGGTTTTTGGAAGGCGGCTTTTGCTGGACTGTTTTTCTGAACTATGTCCCATTTGAAGCCCCCCCCCGATGCACCCTTAGAGTAGAAACTCCATAAAAGTGACTCCATCTAAGAAACTACATCCCTCAATGTATTCAAAATCGGTTTTACAAACTTTGTTAACCCTTTAGGTGTTCCACAAGAGTTATTGGCAAATGGAGATGAAATTTCAGAATTTCTATTTTTTGTTACCTTGCCTCAAAAAAAAGTGTAATATAAAGCAACCAAAAATCATATTTACCCTAAAATAATACAAACAAAACTGCCACCTTATCCCGAAGTTTCCAAAATGGGGTCACTTTTTTGGAGTTTCTACTGTAGGGGTGCATCAGGGGGGCTTCAAATGGGACATAGTGTTAAAAAACCAGTCCAGCAAAATCTGCCTTCCAAAAACCATATGGCGTTTCCTTCCTTATACGCCCTGCTGTATGGCCATACAGCAGTTGACGACCACATATGGGGTATTTCTGCAAGCTAGAGAATCGGGGCAATAAATATTGAGTTTTGTTTGGCTGTTAACCCTTGCTATGTTACTGGAAGAATGGATTAAAATGGAAAATTTGCAAAAAAAAAAATAGCTGTTTTGGGAACATTTTAATTTTTTGTTATTTACATCGTTTAATTGACATGGTTAGATTGTGTGCTATTTCTATAGAGCAGGTTGTTACGGACGTGACAATACCAAATATGACAACTTTTGGGGTTTTTTGTTTCAGTTTTTCATAACAAAGCATTCTTGAGAAAAATAATTTTTTAGTGTCTCCACATTCTGAAAGCCATATTTTTAATTTTTATTTTTTGGGCGACTGCCTTATGTAGGGGCTCATTTTTTGCGGGATGAGATGACGGTTGATTGTCACTATCTTGGGGTGCTTATGACATTTTGGTCGCTTGCTATTACACTTTTTGTGATGTAAGGTGACAAAAATGACTTTTGACACGGTATTTATATAATTTTTTTTTTCTGTCTTCACCTAAAGGGTTAGGTCATGTGTTATTTTTGTAGAGCCAGTTGTCACGGACACGGCGATACTTAATATGTATACTTTTTTATATTTATTTAAGTTTTACACAATAATATCATTTTTGAAATAAAAAAAAATCATGTTTTAATGTCTCCATAGTCTGGGAGCCATATTTTTTGATTTTTTTGGGCGATTGTCTTGCGGGATCTTATGCGGGATGAGATGACTGTTTGATTGGCACTATTTTTGGGTGCATATAACTTTTTGATTGCTTGCTATTACAGTTTTTGAGATGTGAGGGGACAAAAATGTTTTTTTTGTGATATGTGATATTATTATAGAGCAGGTTTTTATGGACGCGGCGATACCTAATATGTATACTTTTTTTAAAATTTATTTTACTTTAACACAATAGCAGCATTTTAGAAAAACAAATTATGTTTTAGTGTCTCTATAGTCTGAGAGCCATATTTTTTATGTTTTTTGGGCGATTGTCCTATGTAGGGCCTCATTTTTTGCAGCATGAGATGGCGGTTTGATTGCTACTATTTTGGGAGTCTTTTTGATCGCTTGTTATTACACTTTTTGTGATGTAAGGTAATTATTTTACACCTTTTTTTTTTTTTACGGTATTTGCGTGAGGGGTTAGGTCATGTGATATTTTTATAGAGCAGGTTTTTACGGACACGGCAATAGATAATATGTGTAGTGTATTTTTATTTTTTTATTTTTAATGAGTGATATGTGTTTTTTAATTTTTCCTTTTTTTTTCCTTTTTTAATTTTTTTTTTTGGACCCAGACCCACTTGGTTCTTGTAGATCCAGTGGATCTGGTGTCTATATAGTACAGTACAGTAAACTATACAGTGTACTGTAATGTACTTTTTTTACTTTACATAGTCTAAGCATACTTGTGCCTTTAGCACAAGTCTGCTTAGGCTTTCAGGACCATGGAGAGCAGGACGCTTTCAGAAGCGTCCTGCTGCCATGGTAACCATCACCCGCTGCCAGAACTGAGCAGCGGGTGATAGGGAGAGAGGGCAGCTCCCTCCCTCTGCGATCCCATCCTGCAAAAGGCACAGAGCTCCCTCCCTGTTAACCCCTTCCATATAGCGGTCCGTATGGACCACGACATGGAAGGGGTTTTTTAGGGTTTTTAGCAAAGTGAATGTGCTGACACTTTGCTAAAACCACTATACTGCCAACCATGTTACAGAGGAGGCGGGCGGGGGATCGCAATTCTGTATTGTAATGCATTGACTGTAAGTGTATTACACTGAGTAATACACTTCAGCCTGCTTGCCTGTGAGATCCAGGGGGCTGGATCTCACAGGCTCTCATGGAAGCCAGCCACAATGCTAAGAATGGCATCGGGCTGCCTTCCCTGGCATCAGGTCCCCGTCACAGCAGCCCAGAGACCCAATGGCCACCCCGTACCCGGCATGATCCCGCACGCGCCGCGGTCAGCCCTGACAGCGGCAGTGCCAGGGTTAACGCGCCGGCATCGGTGTTTTCATCTGTGACTGCCGGACTCTGCCGCTTATCGGGCGGGGGCACCTCCTGAACCCGACCGATCAGCCCGCCGTACATGTACGGCGATGGTCCTTAAGTCACGTCCACCAGCGCCGTATATGTACAGCGCGGGTCCTTAAGGGGTTAAGGACGCAGCCAATTTTTGATTTTACATTTTGTTTTTTCCTCCCTACCTTCCAAGAATCATAACTTTTTGATGGCACCATTTAATGTACTGCAGTTTGTATTAAAAAACAAAAACATTTGCCTTGATTTTTGGTTTTTTTTGTTAACAGCATTCACTGTTCACTAAAAATAACATGACAACCTGATTCTGCAGTTGGGTATCATTACAGTAATGCTAAATTTATATACCATAGTTTTTGTTATGTTTTCTTACTTAAAAATATAAAAACTTAAAAAAAAATATTTTTCTTTGCATCTCCATATTCCAACAGCCATAAGCTTTTTGTTTTTCTTTCATCTACATTGTTGCATGAAGGCTCATTTTTTCTGGGGCAAGCTGTATTTTTTATTGGTACTATTTTGGGGGTACATATGATGTTTTGATAGCTTGTAATTCCATTTTTAGGAGTGCAACATGATCAAAAAACGGCAAATGGGCTGTATTTTTTGTTATGCTGTTTTCCCCACATAATACCTTTTTTTTTTATTTAATAGTTCAGACATTTTTGGACCTGGTGATGCCAATGATGTTTATTTATTTTTTATTGTTTATTTTTCTGTGTAAAATTGGGAAAGGCAGGTGATTAAAATTTTTTATATTTATTTGAATTTTTAATATGTTTTTTTTTTTTTTATATAATAATTTTTTTCACTTTTTCACAGTACATATTATTCCCTTTAGGTGACATGTACATGCGATCTTCTGATTGCTTGTACCGTAGACTGCAATAGAATACTATGTGAATGTATGTGATTTTTACAGCCTGCCTGTCCAGCCATGCCTCCAACATAACTTTTCAGGCAGCTTGCTATGACAGGCCTGGGAGCTTTTCCCAAGGCCCCAGGCTACCGTAGCAGCCAATCGGAGGCCCACAATTTCACCATAATGGCTCTGATTGGAGGACAGAAGGAACCCACTCCTTCTGTCTAACCCCATAGATGTTGCGGTCACTTTTGAAAACGGCATCTGAGGGATTTAATGACTGGGATTGGAGTTATCTCTGTTCCCGGTCACTGCATGTGGGTGTCAGCTGTATTATGCAGTCAGCATCCGCTGCCTGGGGAGCAAGCACAGTGTGTAGGCTCACTCCATACTGCCCCTTAATGCCTGTGATATACAGATACGTAATATAGTGTGAAGGGGTTAAAGAAGTCATACTCACGATCCCCCCAGCCGCTATCCTTCCAGGTCCCCTGTTGGTGTCTTCTTCTTGGTCCCTCTCCACACAGAAAAGTAATGACGCGGCCAATGCTTGCTAGCTGGGCCGGGTCACTGCTGTGGCCAGTGCTTGGCTGAGTGGTCAACATTTCTTGTGTTGAAAGAGACCAGAAATTAGAGACTATTAGGGACTTGGAAAGTGTCAGAACAGGAGTGGTGGGAGAACGGTGAGGTTAGTATTATTTTAAAGGGGTTTCCATCTATTATAAATTATATTGCAAAAGCTCTAGCAAAACAAGATACATATACATCCACAAGACACTTGCCTACATCCATTTGAAAGATGTACTGCTCTTCATTGCAGTTGCGTCATCCTGTGGCCTCTGTCAAGTTTGTCAACATTAAGAAACAGGAACTTAATGTATTGGGATCTCGTGTTCCTTTTATCTCTTTGTGTTCACAAATGTTGAAACGCTCCCCCTGCACTCCATTGTTTATAACCTGAACTTCCAGGTTGTAGGCGTAGGTGAGCTGCAGCCACAACACTTTCCACAGAGCTGTGTTCTGCAAGATCAACCAGAAATGTCAACGCCTACTACTCTATTCCCTCGGCCAAAAACTCTGCCTAATCCACCCTCCGTCAACCCCTTGCTGACTCCTCCTAATGTTTCTTCCCACAAAGCTTCAATATGACAAGCACTGGACTCTGTCTACCCTGCTTGTGGATTGAGAGCTTCAAACAGCTCATTCCAAGATCACATGGGTCTGACATCAAACCATTTGGGCCGGGATTTTGACAGTGGAGATCATGGGAGGCCTGGTCGTGATGTCAATACAGTCTCCACAGAGGGTGCAGTCACATGACCACTCTCCCGATCTCCGGAGTGAGACAGAAAAAGTAGTGCAAGTGCATTAGTAAGTTGCAAGACTGATGGGGAAGCACAGGGAAAGGGAAAAATGTATACCCCCCCTCCCCCCCCGATAACCCCTTTAAGGTGAGGACCTTGACTTGACTTGGCCATTCCAAAACTTGTACTTAATTCTTTAACCATTTTTTGTTAGAAGACTTGTATCCTGCATGGCCCCTGTTCTTTTGAGATTAAGCTCCTGGTCAGATGTCCTGATATTGTCCTTTTGTCCAATGTTTTGGCATAATTGAGAATTCATTGTTCCATTTATGATGGCAAGCCTTCCTGGCCCAGTTGAAGCGAAACAAGCACAAACCATGGTGCCACCACCGCGATGGGGTTTTTATGTTGGAATACAGTGTTTTCCTTTCTACAAACTTAACACTTCTCATTTAAACCAAAAAGTTCTATTTTGGTCTCATCCATCCACAAAACATTGTTCCAGTAGCCTTCTGGCTTGTTCAGGTGATCTTTAGCAAACTGCAGACAGGCAGCAATGTTCTTTTTAGTGAGCAGCAGCATTCCTGTCATGCACACCATTATTGTTCAGTGTCTTCCTGATGGTGGCCTCATGAATATTAACATTAGCTAATTTGAGAAAGGCCTTTAGTTGCTTTGAGGTTACCTTTGTGACCTTACAGACATGCCTTATTCTTGGCGTGATCTTTGTTGGTCGACCACTCCTGGGGAAGGTTCCTTCTGACTGTGGATTGGTGGTCTAAACTCTTTAGAGATGGTTTTGTAACCTTTTCCAGCCTGATATAAGCACTAATATGCAGGCACTACGCCATACAATGAAATATAGCTGCCACACACACCAGAAGACTAGACAAAAACCACAAAACAAATTTGTTTGAAATAAACCGCAAAATGCACAAATATAAATAAAAGCATTTATTGAATAATGCAGACAAGCAAAACTTTAAAACAATAAGAAAGCACAAAAAGCTACCCAATATGTCAAGCACCATGATACATGCCTGCCCTATGTAACTGCTCACTAACCCACAATATATTGTAAGCCCACAGACACAATATAAACAATAAATATATCAATACCAATACATAACTACTGAAATAATACAACAAACAACACCAATAATACTATTGCTAGCAAACATACAAAATTAAGACCTCCCACAACAAAATATAATACAGTATAGATAATAATAGAAAATAAATACGCTGCTGGGGGAGTAGAAGGGTAAGAAGCCGCATGCATTTTGCCACCACCGTGAAATACTAGACTGGATGATAACCTCCATATTTGCAGCTTAAGAGGTTGCTAAGTGTTTCACAGAGTGTACAGCACATGTCCAAAGAAAACATAACTTCTGGATATGCCCAAAAATCATCTGAACTAAACCACTTCATATTAAATAACAAAAAAAAATAATGTTCAATATGAACACTCAAGCGCACCATAGATATCAAATATCGACAACATTTTGGATTTCAACCAGCATAGATAATATCTGTACAGAAAACCATCAAAGACAAACTGCTGTAAATATCAGTGAATCAAAACAATATATAAATCAATAATATAAGTCAATCCTATATAAATAAAACACCCCCCATAGCAAATATTCTAAAATAATATTTAAATTATAATCAATTTTTTTCCTTAAAATACATACACATAAATTATCTATCTATCTAGCAATCATAAAAAAATAGATCATACAAAACCTAACATATCATGCATTCTAATATGGTATTAAATATACAAGTATATTTGGATCAAGACACCCTATCTAGAAATCTCCTTTGTGCCATGATACACTTCCGCAAGTGTGTTTTGAAGATCAGACATTTTGATATATCCCAGTTCTTTAACCGCTTGCCGACTGCCGAACGCACGGATGCGTCCAGGCGGCGGCAAGTTTGTTCCTCCTGGACGCATCCGTGCGTCATCTCGCGAGAGCCGAGATCTGCTGTGAACGCGCGCACGCACACGCGCGCGTTCACAGCAGAGCGCGGCTCTGCAGTTGTACTACAGCCTGCCAGCGATGATCAATCGCTGGCAGGCTGTAAATGTAAAATAAATGAGATCAAAGTGGTATATCAGACGCTGTGTTGCTAACAGCGTCTGATATACCTACTACCTGGTCCTCTGGTGGTCCCATTTACTGGGATCGACCACCAGAGGACCAGGTAACTAATGTAAGTTGCACCAAACACTACACTAACCCCACCCCACCCCCTCACTTTATAACCACTATTAACCCCTTGTTAACCCCTGATCACCCCATATAGACTCCCTGATCACCCCCTGTCACTGATCACCCCCTGTAAGGCTCTATTCACATGTCCATATGTGTTTTGCGGTTCAGCGGATCCACAGATCCGTGCCACGGATCCGCGGCGCGGATCCGCAAAACACGGACACCGTCAATGTGCTTTCCGCATTTTGCAGATCCGCACATTGCCAGAACTATATAGAAAATGCTTTTTCTTGTCAGCAATTGCGGACAAGAAAAGGGCATGTTCTATATTTTTGCGGAACGGAAATGCAGACCCGTAAGTGCGGATCCGTAATTCCGGATCCGAGCGGGACAAAGTCTGTCCCCATAGAAATGAATGGGTCCGCAATTCCGTTCCGCAAACAGAATTTCGGACGTGTGAATGGGGCATAAGGGTCCCGTTATCACCGTCAGTTAGTTAGCTACTTGTTAGGTAGCTAGCGCCCAGCCCACCGCACCGCAGTCACTGATTTTGGCAGAGATTTTTCCATCCACATTGATCGATGCGAATGAAAAAATCTGTGCCGTTCATTTTTTTTTTTTCAGCCCAGAGGCTGAACGGAAAAAAAAAATCTCATTACCCGTATGCTCAATATACGGAGAATCGCAGAAACTCCTAATGCTGGCCATACGTGTAATGATTGCGGAGACCCTCAAATGCCAGGGCAGTACAAAAACCCCACATGTGACCCCATTTTGGAAAGAAGACACCCCAAGGTATTCCGTGAGGGGTATGGGGAGTTCATGTAAAATTTTATTTTTGTCACAAGTTAGTGGAATATGAGACTTTGTAAAAAAAAAAAAAAATCAATTTCCGCTAACTTGTGCCAAAATTTTTTTTTCTGTGAACTCACCATGCCCCTCACGGAATACCTTGGGGTGTCTTCTTTCCACAATGGGGTCACATGTGAGGTATTTATACTGCCCTGGCATTTTAGGGGTCCTAAAGCGTGAGAATCCAAATGCGTAAAAATGCCCTGTGAAATCCTAAAGGTACTCATTGGTTTTAGGGCCCCTTTGCGCATCTTGGCTGCAAAAAGTGGCACACATGTGGTATCGCCGTGCTCAGGAGAAGTAGGGCAATGTGTTTTGGGGTGTATTTTTACATATACCCATGCTGGGTGAGAGAAATATCTCTGTAAATGACAACTTTTTAAAAATTTTTATACAAAGTTGTCAATTTACAGCGATATTTCTCACACCAGCATGGGTATATGTAAATACACCCAAACACATTGCCTACTTCTCCTGATCTGGCGATACCCATGGTGACACTTTTCGCAGCCTGAGTGCACAAGGGGCCCAAATTCCAACGAGTACCTTTAGCTTTACATGGCTGCTCACAATTAGCCCCGCCCAAAATGCCAGAACAGTACAAACACCCCACATGTGACCCCATTTTGGAAAGAAGACACCCCAAGGTATTCGCTGAGGGGCATAGTGAGTCCATGAAAAATTTAACTTTTTGTCAAAAGTTAGCAGAAAGGGAGACTTTTTGAGAAAAAACAATAAAAAATCAATTTCCGCTAACTTGTGCCAAAAAAAAAATCTTCTGTGAACTCGCCATGCCCCTCACAGAATACCTTGGGGTGTCTTCTTTCCAAAATGGGGTCACATGTGGGCATATACTGCCCTGGCAATTTAGGGGACCTAAAGCGTGAGAAGAAAAATGCATAAAAATGCCCTCCTAAAAGGTACTCATTGGTTTTAGGGCCCCTTGCACATCTTGGCTGCAAAAAAGTGTCACTCATGTGGTATCGCCGTACTCAGGAGTAGTAGCGCAATGTGTTTTGGGGTGTATTTTACATATACCCATACTGGGTGAGAGAAATATCTCTATAAATTGACAACTTTGTATAATTTTTTTTTAAAAGTTGTCATTTACAGAGATATTTCTCACACCCAGTATGGGAATATGTAAAAATACACCCAAAGCACATTGCCCTACTTCTCCTGAGTGCGGCGATACCACATGAGTGACACTTTGCAGCCAAGATGCGCAAAGGGGCCCTAAAACCAATGAGTACCTTTAGGATTTCACAGGGCATTTTTACTCATTTTGGATTCTCACGCTTTAGGGCCCCTAAAATGCCAGGGCAGTATAAATACCCCACATGTGAGCCCATTTTGGAAAGAAGACACCCCAAGGTATTCTGTGAGGGGCATGGCAAGTTCACAGAAATTTTTTTTTTTGGCACAAGTTAGCGGAAATTGATATTTTTTTTTTTTTTTACAAAGTCTCATATTTCACTAACTTGTGACAAAAATAAAATTTTACATAAACTCACCATACCCCTCACAGAATACCTTGGGGTGTCTTCTTTCTAAAATGGGGTCACATGTGGGGTATTTATACTGTCCTGGCATTTTAGGGGCCCCTAAAGCGTGAGAAGAAGTCTGGAATCCAAATGCGTAAAAATGCCCTGTGAAATCCTAAAGGTACTCATTGGAATTTGGGCCTTTGCGCACCCAGGCTGCAAAAAGTGTCACACATGTGGTATCGCCGTACTCAGGAGAAGTAGGGCAATGTGTTTTGGGGTGTATTTTTATATATACCCATACTTTGTGTGAGAAATATCGCTGTAATCGACAACTTTTTAAATTTTTTAAACAAAGTTGTCAGTTTACAGAGATATTTCTCTCATGCTATGGGTATATGTAAAAATACACCCTAAAACACATTGCCCTACTTCTCCTGAGTATGGCGATACCACATGAGTGACACTTTTGCAGCCTGAGTGCAAAGGGCCCAAATTCAACAAGTACCTTTAGCTTTACATGGCTGCTCACAATTTAGCCCCGCCCAAAATGCCAGAACAGTAAACACACCCCACAAGTGACCCCATTTCGGAAAGTAGACACCCCAAGGTATTCACTGAGGGCATAGTGAGTCCGTGGGAGATTTCATTTTTTTGCCAGAAGTTAGCAGAAATGGAAACTTTATTATTTTTATTTTTTCCTCAGAAAGTGTCATTTTCCGCTAACTTGTGAAAAAAATGAAATGATACATGAACTCACCATGCCCCTCCATGAATACTTTGGGGTGTCTTCTTTCTAAAATGGTGTCATTTGGGGGTATTTATACTTTCCTGACATTCTAGCACCTGAAGAAACATGACAGGTGCTCAGAAAGTCAGAGCTGCTTCAAAATGCCGAAATTCACTTTTTGCACCATAGTTTGTAAACGCTATAACTTTTACCCAAACCAATAAATATACACTTATTGTATTTTTTTTTTATCAAAGACATGTAGAACAATAAATTTTGCGAAAAATTTATATAGAAATGTAGTTTTTAAAAAAAAAAATTACAACAGAAAGTGAAAAATGTCATTTTTTTGTAAAAATTTCGGTAATTTTTGATTAATAGCAAAAAAAGTAAAAACGTCAGCAACAATGAAATACCACCAAATGAAAGCTGTATTTGTGAGAAGAAAAGGAGGTAAAATTCATTTGGGTGGTAAGTTGCATGACGGAGCAATAAACGGTGAAACTAATGTAGTGCGGATTTGTAAAAAGTGGCCTGGTCATTAAGGGTGTTTAAGCTAGGGGGGCTGAAGTGGTTAAAGGGGTTGTCCCACAAAAAATATTCTACATTTTTCAAACCAGCACCTGGATCTTAATAGTTTTGTAATTGCATGTAATTAAACATTTAGCATGGCCACTGAGTTATTCAATAAAATGTATCTGCATTGCGCCACCTTTTTTTTTTTCCCCCCTTTTTTCTTTGACCTGCTCACTGAGATGGCCGCACATGCTCGGTTTCATCCTTCAACTGCCTCCTGAGCTGTGATAGGGAGAGCTGAGACACACCCCCTGAGCTGTGATAGGCAGAGAACTGCAGAAGAATGGACATACCTCCTGAGCTGTGATAGGGAGAGATGAGACACACACCCTTAGCTGCAGCATAAAATACACTTCCCCTGAGCCGCCAGCTTGCAACCGGACCAATACCTCCTGGGATAGTCCCAGTGTAGTTCAGAATACTGAAGATGCACCAAAACGCAGAAGCAGTTTGAACAATTACTAAGGCTTAATACAGGTTACTAGAGCCGGTCTGCACACTGGTAGAGTAGATGAATAAAGACGCAGGAAAAAACGGCAGGCTGGGTGGAAGCGAAGACACAAGCAAGGCAAGCAGGGTGCTTGACAGGAGCACATACAGGGTAGATGGACAGGGTTAACTTAAACACGAACAGAACTGAAACTGGAAGTTTAGGGGCACACAGGCAGGGCTAGGGCACAAACAGGAACAAATGCAGGATAAACACAGGCAAAATGCAGGAGAATCACAGAAGCACTAGACTTCAATACCTTTGCAGGCCACCAGCAACCTTAAAGCTCAGGCACCCTCTGCATGGAGTAAGCATCTTAAATACCCAGAGACCCATAGCCATTGGCTGGGAAGGAGTACGAAATGCGCACACTGGCCCTTTAAGAGGCTAGAGGTGAGCATGTGCATGCCCTAAGGGGAAAGAGGCTGGAGTACTAGGCAGAAGCATGGAGGAAGCAGCATGGTGATAGCGCGGCGTCCGTGTCCATAGGAGATAGCAGGCCAGCTGCAGCTGTCGTAACACTGGGTAACAGTGTAAATGACTGTTTTATATTGGCCTAGAAATTCAAATAATACAGCTATGGTCTGGCACTAGTGATGCCAATGATCAGAACCTCGTTCATTAAGTTTCTGAATATTATATTTAAGATTGTAATTCGATTACTGATACTTTGGCTTAGCTTCCTGCTCTTCCTGCTGTGAATGTATTATTACTTTACAATGGTAAAGTCAAGACAATCAAACTTTTTGTGGCCTCCTTTGGTATATTGAGAGTTAAACCTCACATTTCAATAAACAGTAGATGCTAGGGATTTTATGGAAAAACTATAGTGTGATAATATACAGTATATGAATAATTGGTCCATCAAGGTACAATGGCGTCAAGATACAATATTTCAGCTTACAATGGTCTTTCCTAAACCATTGTATGCTCAAACTAGACTCAACTTACAGTCGTGGCCAAAAGTTTTGAGAATTACATAAATATTGGAAATAGGAAAAGTTGCTGCTTAAGTTTTTATAATAGCAATTTGCATATACTCCAGAATGTTATGAAGAGTGATCAGATAAATTGCATAGTCCTTCTTTGCCATGAAAATTAACTTAATCCCAAAAAAAACTTTCCACTGCATTTCATTGCTGTCATTAAAGGACCTGCTGAGATCATTTCAGTAATCGTCTTGTGAGAATGTTGACGAGCACAAGGCTGGAGATCATTATGTCAGGCTGATTGGGTTAAAATGGCAGACTTGACATGTTAAAAGGAGGGTGATACTTAAAATCATTCTTCTTCCATTGTTAACCATGGTGACCTGCAAAGAAACGCGTGCAGCCATCATTGCGTTGCATAAAAATGGCTTCACAGGCAAGGATATTGTGGCTACTAAGATTGCACCTCAATCAACAATTTATAGGATCATCAAGAACTTCAAGGAAAGAGGTTCAATTCTTTTTAAGAAGGCTTCAGGGCGTCCTAGAAAGTCCAGCAAGCGCCAGGATCGACTCCTAAAGAGGATTCAGCTGCGGGATCGGAGTGCCACCAGTGCAGAGCTTGCTCAGGAATGGCAGCAGGCAGGTGTGAGCACATCTGCACGCACAGTGAGGCAAAGACTTTTGGAAGATGGCCTGGTGTCAAGAAGGGCAGCAAAGAAGCCACTTCTCTCAAAAAAAAACATCAGGGACAGATTGATCTTCTGCAGAAAGTATGGTGAATGGACTGCTGAGGGCTGGGGCAAAGTCATATTCTCCGATGAAGCCTCTTTCCGATTGTTTGGGGCATCAGGAAATAGGCTTGTCCGGAGAATAAAAGGTGAATGCTACCATCAGTCCTGTGTCATGCCAACAGTAAAGCATCCTGAGACCATTCATGTGTGGGGTTTCTTCTCATCCAAGGGAGTGGACTCACTCACAATTTTGCCCAAAAACACAGCCATGAATAAAGAATGGTACCAAAACACCCTCCAACAGCAACTTCTTCCAACAATGCAACAACAGTTTGGTGAAGAACAATGCATTTTCCAGCACGATGGAGCACCGTGCCATAAGGCAAAAGTGATAACTAAGTGGCTCGGGGACCAAAACATTGACATTTTGGGTCCATGGCCTGGAAACTCCCCAGATATTAATCCCATTGAGAACTTGTGGTCAATCCTCAAGAGGCGGGTGGACAAACAAAAACCCACTAATTCTGACAAACTTCAAGAAGTGATTATGAAAGAATGGGTTGCTATAAGTCAGGAATTGGCCCAGAAGTTGATTGAGAGCATGCCCAGTCGAATTTCAGAGGTCCTGAAAAAGAAGGGCCAACACTGCAAATACTGACTCTTTGCATAAATGTCATGTAATTGTCGATAAAAGCCTTTGAAACGTATGAAGTGCGTGTAATTATATTTCACTACATCACAGAAACAACTGAAACAAAGATCTAAAAGCAGTTTAGCAGCAAACTTTGTGAAAACTAATATTTGTGTCATTCTCAGAACTTTTGGCCACGACTGTACAATGCTCAGTCTCCAATACAACCAATGAACATGGCCAATGAACCTAATGTGTGTCTCGTAGCTCCTCTGTACAGTACTACATGTCCTGTACTGCCCTCTGTCTGCTCCTGAGGACAGTTCCATCTTATTTTTCTGATACACTGTCCTCATCATAAAAAGTGATTCACAGCCTCCAGCATCTACTCCTGACTGTTATATGTAAGGCCTTCTTTTATGTCTCTTATCTGCTTATTTTTCTTATATGTTCATTTTCTCTTATATTGTGATGACATTTTGGAGCTTCAGAACCAATTACTGTTTTTCATAGTGTTATGTAGTCAAGTTCAAATGGTTTCAATTTACAATGGTCATCCCAAAACCAATTAATATTGTAAGAATTCGTTCACATCTCCTTTAAAGAGATCCGGCTGAACCAACGCAAATACAGGCTGTTGGCCAGACAAAAAATGTTGCATGCAACTAGGGACGAGCAAATCGACTTTGAATGCTTTATCCGAAGTCAACTCACATAAAACTTCATTTAATACTGTATGGAGCGGGTGCTTTGTACAGTATTGGAATGTATTGGCTCTGATGAGCTGAAGTTATTGCTTAGCGAAGTCTCGCGAGATTTCGTGTACAGTGTCGGACTGGGGTGCTTAGGGCCCGCCAGTGAAATTTATTTAGAGGGCCCACTGTACAGATACATTCAAATATTACCTGCTCACACAGCAGCAAGATGCTACCAGATGATTGACTATAGGGGTCCCTGCAGCAACTTCGAGAAGGTAGGTCCTGGGGAGAAGAGGACACTGGTAGCTTTCCTCTATACCTAGAAGTCGTCTCGGCTCTGATCGTGTCTATAATAATAAACTGCGCAGTTTCTTTAATAATCTATCACGTTTTTTTATGTGAGCATAGGCTGGTTGAGGTGCTGTACACTGAATAAATGTATGTAGTGCACTGTGTTATGTGCCACTTGTACAGGGGGTGGGAGACTAGGGGCCCACTGGGGGATTCACCTGTACCCCTGTGGTGGGCCAGTCCAAGCCTGTTCGTGTAATAACTTCGGAAATTAATTTCTACTGTAAAAAACCTTTGTATCGAACTCTGGTTCGGTTCCAAGGTACCACTTGGCTGGCTGCCAGGCTGCTCTGTGCCGGAACAGCCTGCCGGATCTCCTAACAAAGATGTGAACGAGGCCTAACTCAAGGCATTACTCTTCAGCAATACATTTTCCTTGTGTTTTGCAGTTTACCGTGTGAGATCCTTCTGAAAATATTATCATATTTAGACCCAATATCTCTGATGGTAGTCGGTAGTGTCAGTAAGAGGTTTTATGAGCTCTCCAAGGACAAGTAAGTATAATCTTTATCGCCCCAAGATTAAATAAATACAGTGACGTTTTGAGAATATGTTTACTAATTCTGGACCTGTTTCCAGCATTGAATTGAGAAATTATTTGTATTTTTGCAGAATTAACGAGAACCTGTCACTAATTTTGACTTGTCCGTTTTACCAAATATTTGTGTTCTCCATAAAATAGCAATGCCGGAGCACCTTTTTCATCATCTGCTCTTTTGAAAATGTATGAATAAATTGACAACTGGGTGTAGAAATGAGCGAAGCGCGCGTCGCTAAAAAATGTATTATAATACTTGTACGGAGATTCGTCTGTGTACTGTATTAGAATGTATAGGCTCCGATGAGCCGAAGTAAGTTAGTCACAAAGTCGCGCGAGACTTCATTGAATAACTTTGGTAATTGATTATTACAGTGAAAAACCACTTTAAGACCTGGAACTGAATTCGACTTCGGTTCCGAGTGGTACCTTGGAATCAAAACGAGTTTGGTTTCAAGGTTTTTTACTGTAATACTCAATTGCCGAAGTTATTCAACAAAGTCTTAACCTATTTCGGCTCATCAGAGCCCATACATTCTAATACTGTACGGAGACGAATCTCCGTACAGTATTATAACGAAGCATTCGAATGTAGCATCCGAAGTGGCTTCGCCCATCTCTAACTGGGTGTTCCTAGCTGGAGGCGTGTCCACACAGTGTGACACAGTCCAATCCGTGTGGGCAGTGTCAAACTCTGTAGAGACACACCCCTTTGACAGGTAGAATGGTAACGCCCAGTTCTTTGACTACAGGTAAGTAAGCGTAGAACTACTTTATGGTATATTTGATATGCTATATGTGACTTCCTATAAAACATGGTGGCTGTGTTAACCGTACAAGAGAGCAGTTAATAAAAAACCCATACTTCTATACTCGTATACGCGCTGTATTTTATACTGGACTTTTCTTTTTTTCTTGTCAGTGTAATATGGTATAAAATTTATATTTCACACTGGAAAGTTAAACAGCGCTGGCAATGTGACTCTATGAACCCCCTGGAGAAGAAATTAAGTGACACCACTATTTCAGATCCAGATCCTGGCTATTGGAAGAAGACCTATGTTAGGGAATTAACAACGGCTAGAGAAAAGAAAATGACTCAGATTATGAAGACTGTGAAGCATCACAGATCCAATGACTTATCCGTTAATATGCAAAAGGCAGTAAAGTAAGTAGTTTCACCCCTTATTTGTATTGAGAGTACTAGTAGTAGTGGTTTGTCCAGCATAAATGCACAGCAGGGCCTAAGAGATTACTATAAGGGCTCATGCACACAAACATATTTTTGTCAGCATCCGATCCACCTTTTTTGCGGGTCGGATGCGTACCCGTTCACTTCAATGGTGTTCCATGGCCCCGCAAAAATGTCCTATTCTGGTCTGCATTGCGGACAAAGGATAGGACTGTTCTATCATGGACTGGATGTTCCATTTCACAAAATACAGAACGCACATGGCCATTACCCATGTTTTGCGGATCCACAATTTGCAGACCGCAAAACAGGCAACGGTCGTGGCATAAGTCCTAAAGCTGAGGTGCACAAAATTCTTTGGTCTAAGCAACACATTGACATATTGTGGGGCTGCAAATGTAAGTTTCTTGAAAGGTAACACAGAAAAGCCATGATTTAACACCAATATGTTTACACCTGAGGTTTTCACAGCACCAAAAATACTGAAAAACAGGATATGTGAACAAGTAACCTAAAGGTTAGAGTTTGCCGCACATGGCAAATGCATTTGTCACGAGTCCTCTCTCATTAAAGGGGTTCTCAAGAATATAGATTTGTTAATTTAGCCCTCATATTGTTAACCAGTTCAAGATCGGGCCATTTATCTCCCTTTCTAACCAAGCATATTTTCCGATTTAAAAATTTTTTCTTTTTTTTTTCTTTAGTATATGCATCTTTGAGAGTCATAACTTTTGTTTCCATTCAGTTGTGTAAAGAGTTTTTGTGCTTTTTTTGCGACATATGGGGCTTTATTTTTATATAATTTTTATTTTAGTATTTAAAATAAAAAAAATGTAACCAAGAAAAAAAAAAAGGGAAAAAATAAACAGTCTGTCCAACTACCCACTGGGCAAGGGACTGAACATTGCTTGATCTACGTGATTGAAGGTTTGCTGCACAGTACACAGCGGGTGGCTAGCATTATCGCTATGCAGGGAAAAAACTGTTAGTGCCAAATTCACACTTGGCATATTTGTTGCAGACATTTTTGTGGCTGTCCCCTTTACCTGAATGGGGCATGCAAAAAAACCCTGTTCAGATTAATGATACTGATTTTCATTCACACAATGAAACCTCATTTGGAGCACTGTGATCGGGGGCAGACTGGGAACTTAAAATTACCCTGGGAAAAAAAGCTAAAAGTGGCCCCATATTATAGGTGTGTTCAAACTTGCAGAAAGCAGTGCCGACACAAGTAGGCATGGCCAGCTATACCAGAGTGTAGCATAAAACAGAACAAAATACCACTTTGTGGCACACTATATTGCTCCAACACCATCAGGACCAGTTACCACAGTACAGCACAATACACTTTCCCAAGAGAGAGAAGTACCACATTGCGGCACAAAATACCTCCCCAGCAGTACAAAATACCTCCCCAGATGCTGCCCAGTTGTGGTGGCCAGCTGTCACATTCTGATCTCCTCCTCTTCCACTTGTCTCTAATTAAGATATGGAGAAGAGGACTGAGGAGGGGAGATGCAGGCCACAGTACTGAGTCAGCCCTACCTTCACGCTGCCTGGTCTTTCTGCACTACCAAACATACAGCAGAATACAACACTACAAACCTATTGCATCCAGTGAAGTTTTCTCTGAAGTAGACGTTCTCTCTCCTCATCTTCTCCATTCGGCCCAGACATTTGCCACACGTGCATCTTTGATTCCTCACTTTTTCATCATCCTCCACATGTTGGTGCCATAGCAGTATCATCCAGCTGCCACCCCCAATGCTTTGCGTTCTTTGTTTCCCAAATGCTATACTGCAGACAAAAATAGTGCTTCCAGTTGTACTTATGGCCCCTATAGTGCTCCCAGTATTATAAAATTCCCCCTATAGTGCATCCAGCAATAATAATCCCTATTCCGAGCCCCCAGTAAATAGTAATACTCCTATAGGGCCTGCATCCCAGCACAGGTGGTTGTGATGACATCTTTGTGCCTCCTGAGACCCAGCCCTGAATGTCATGATAATGCCATTGGTTTGCGACTGCTTGTGCCATTCTGCTGCCTCAGAAGGATACCAATAAGTACCTAAGTACCTGACTCTAGCACTGGAACAATCACGTCGATATGCTGGCAGCCGTGAGGATGGGGGATATGGGGATATGGCCAGTCTGCTCCGACTGTGATGGTCATGGAAGTTAGAGCCCCACTGATCACAAAGCAATGTCATATCCTAGAGATGTGGCACTACTTTCTTTGGTGGGAAAGCCAGATAGACCATGAGCAAGACTGATTTTGATATTGGGTTAAAAAAAATTCTAGGCGCATAGGCTGATTTGGTGTGCATCTGTCCATGATATTCTTCACTGCTCTTTTTACAGGATGTCTGGACTGACTTGGGCCCTTAAGTTTCTGGATGTCCACGGGAAGGAAACGGTGATTGAACAGACTGATGTCCATTTCAGGGATAGTTCGCTTACTGTGACTTGGAATAGTTATCTTTGGCCTGAGTTTTGTTCCCTCATGAAAATTCAGCTACATGCAATCACACCATTGCTACCAGACAGATGTCTCAAGCCTATTAAAAATAGGTGTGTATTACATTTTTTGATGCAGTTTTTGAAACCAAAGCCATAGTTTTATACTTTAAAGTTCCTCAAATGTTAGCGTAGATTTTAAATGCAAAATGTTAGGCCTCGTTCACATTTCCGTTTTTCACTGACGTGTGCTGTCCGCATTTTCAGCACACAGCACAAGTACCCAATGATTTAAATGTGTCTGTTCACACATCTATGGGTCCGTGAAAATCACTTACACACATCTGTCTTGCGTCCGTTTTTCACTGAAGACTAATAGGAGATTCTTTGGAAATTAATTTTCAGCTGAGCAACATCATTGAATTACGGAAGACACACGGATGGTAAAAACAGACACACTGACCAACCACGGATCCTTCACGGATGAAATATGTACGCTTTTTTTCACTGACGTGATACTGACACGGAAATGTGAACAAGGCCTTAAAGTGGCAGTTTTCTTAATAATTAATAGTATTATAATACACCTATGGTCTGTAACAGTATGTTAAGAGCTTCAGAGACAATACTGTACTCCTCCTACAGTAGAAATGTTGGAGTAAAGCTATAGCTCCCAAACGTGTGGAACCCTTTGGCAGAACTCAGTCCCCTTAACCACCCCACCCCCATCTGCATGACCACAGAGAGGAATAGTTTACATTTAAAAGGTATTCCGGTTTTGCAATATTCAACATCAGTTGACCGTAAACAACACTTCGTGCTCTGTTGGTTCCTTATCCTGATGACATCACGTCCACATCTGAGGCATGGCAAAGCTTGTAAGGACTGTATTACACCAACAGATTGTCTGACCAATCAGGCCAATTACACACAAACAACTATTGGTCTAATTGGACAGATATTGGTCAGATAATCTGTTGGTGTAATACAGGCCTAAGGCTCTGTTACCTGTAGACACAATATCATCAATGTCCTTGCCTCTGAGGGCGGTGTTCTCATTCTCCTGGACCCTGCCCTATAGACATGATGTCAGCAATTTCGAACAGGGCTTCGAGCAGGCTAGGATATGTGATATTTGAGCTGGAAGGGGAAATGGTGGCAGAGACCTGATGCTACAGACACTCCCCATGAGTCTTGCACAAGAATCTAATCACAGGGTGTGGGTCACAGATTGCAGTAATGCTGGAGGAGTAGAAATGCACTCAGAACTGACTTATTTAATGCAGTAAGGTTGAATGGTGATGTTATGCTTCAATGCACCGTGGCCAGCACGAAAAAGCTGAGGGACTAGGGCCCAACCCTCAGTGCACTGAAGCCTTAATTTGCATAAAGAAATAAGTCTTTATTTTTCTAGAACTCCACAAATGATCTTCACACAACAGTTATAATCTTAATCAGCAGGATCCTCCCCATCAGACAGTATGCTTAGACTTGGGTTGACCCTGCTGGCAGGTGCTCTTTAAATTAAAATTTGTTAGATCCCTTTTGCTACCCTCTCTGACAGCAGTGAAGGGGCAGATGTACTGATTTCATTAGTTAATGTGAAGTACATTTTTCATTCCCCCCCCCCAGATGCTGAATGACAAGTGTCTTCCTTTACAGAGTATATGTAACACCGGCTGTCTTTCCTTGCTGGTGTGTCCACTGAGGGGCTGCCTGGTTGATTGATCTGGCCCCAATGATCTGTGCTTGCTTGTGTCCTTCTACATCTTCCTAGTGGGCAGTGATGCAGAGGCCAGCTTCTTCAGACCTGTACGGCCTGTCTTTCTCCTCCCTCGGCTAAGGGCATGCATTTGCTCTCTTGCTGGCTCTCAAGGGCCAACATGTGCACCCTAATCTCTCCCAGCCCATGGCTGATTTCCTGTGGGAATATAAGGCACCTTCCCCTGTAGGAATGTGCCTGAACAATAGATTTGTCTAGGTTGCTAGCTTTCCTGTGAAGGTGGGCTATAGTTCTGATGTTTGCCTGTGTCTGATCTCTGCCTGTTTACTGGCTATGACCCCTTGGTGCCGGCCTTTGGACTTATTTTTGGATTGTATCTACGCTCGCCACACTGACCCCAGCTTGTTTCCTGTCTATGGTTTGCCTGATCTCTTAGTGCTATGCACTGGTTCCTCTTGAACCTCCATGGATCAGAAGTCATTGAGCAGAGACTACTGAAATAGCAAGTGGCCTGATGGTTCCCCTGCAGTGGATGAAAAGGTGAAGACCATGGAGGGAAGGGCGTGGGGTTCAATTAGATAATGCCCGTAGGGGGTAGCCCCAAGACAAATGTGTTCAGTGACCCAGCGGAGCTGCATCCACATTTATGAAAGTATGCATATCAGTGGACCTTGTTGGTCATGCACTTCAGTTTAATATGTAAGTGCTCAGAAATGACTTCACATTAACTCATGAAATCAGCATGACTATCACTACGCTATACAGCCCTTCCGGGACGTGACAGCTTGTTTACATCTGTAATTACGCACTTTGGTATTATTCAGGCTGAAATTATATTTGTAACATAACGTTTTTGTGTGTGTTGTTTTATCAAGGCTCCAAAGGCTCTCCCTCATTGCAGAATATGATTTGAGGAACAAAAAGGATTTTGGAAGATACGTTGGCCAGGACATGCACATTAAACTTTTCCATATTCATCCAGGGCTAATTGTTGGGTTATGGAGGGTAAGCTTTCATTCTAATTAAAGGGATATCTTGGTTTCATACAACTTCATACATCAGATGTTGGGACAGTGTATATTTCATACATAAATGCCTTAAGAAAACAACCAATTTACTATTTTTATTATCGCTGTAAGGGTCCATTCACATGTCCGCAAAATGGATCCGGATTCGTTCCCCAACGTTGCAGAATGGATCCCATCCCATTCATTTTCAATGGGTCCGGAAAAGATACGGACAGCACACAGTGTGCTGTCCACATCCGCACTTCTGTTCCGCAAAAAAATAGAACATGTCTTATTCTTGTCCGCAAACACAGAGGGGGATGGGCAGCACTTGATCTTGTTTGCGCCGTCACGGAAAGGAGAAAACTCCAGAGAACAATGAAACAGATTCCCAGCGGAAGCTCGTTCTCTTTAATTCACATGCTTTTATTCAGGTAAATGTACATACATAAGGACACGTTTCAGCTGACGAAAGCTGGATGGGCCGAAACGCGTCCTTATGTATGTACATTTACCTGAATAAAAGCATATGAATTGAAGAGAACGAGCTTCCGCTGGGAATCTGTTTCACTATTCTTGCCCGCAGACACGGACAAGAAAAGGCATTTCTATTTAAAGTGCCCGTGTTTTGCGGATCCGCAATTTGTGGACATGTGAATGGACCCTAAATCAGTAGGCCTTAAGGTTTGTATTGTTGTGTAAATGTCTTTATTTAGATTGAATTAGATGGGCTGTTTTCAACTTTACTGTTACTTGTATGGAATTTATATTAGAAAATAATCTTACACCACTGGTTTGGAAGTGCCACTTGTGTCACATTATTATCCCATTATCCACTTATCTTTAAATGGGTTTTCTGGCACTTGTTTTTTTTCCTGTTGACGTGACTTAAATATGAGAAAGTAAGACACTTGTCAATCCCCAGTCCAGAACTCTGGTTGTATAGACTGCGTATAGCCAAAGCTGCTTCTTGTGACATCACATCAAAACTATCGATTGCTGAAAGCTTTATTATTTTATATGACTCGGGGCAGAATTAAGAATAACCATAAACTGGTCTTTTATTTTCAGGTTGTTTAAAAAACAAAAACATTGCTTTTTAGAGAGTATTTCCACCTAAATGTAAAAAATCAGCTATAAAATAACCTCAAAATGTTAAATTGTACCTCTCTGACCCCCCATACTGTGGAATGGTCTACCTCAGGACATGGTCACAGAAGGAACAGTGGACAATTTTAAAAAGGACTTACGTAAATGTGTAGAAATCCGAGTCTTACTGTCCTTTCCTAAAATTCACATCCCCACCTATCCCTTGGTTCCCACTATCCTAGTGGACATTTATATATTTTGTGCATCTTTGTACCATTATTTAGCAACTCTCACTTTGCAGTGAGTGAGTCTAAGACCCAGGGCCGCAGTGAGGGCTCTGACCAGTTTTGATACACGGTGGCTCAGGGTGAGGGTCACTCACATGAATGACCACTCAGTCTAGAAATGGTGAATAATTTTTTTCCACTGTTACCTTTACTGCAAACCAGCAGCTGGATCCGAATATTTTTGTTAATGCATGTAGTAATAAAAAATGTTGCATAGACACTGAGTTATTCAGTTAGATGTATCTGTGTAGCGCTACCTGCCTCGTTCTTTTCTTATTTCTGTGTCCAGGTGGACGCACATGCTCAGTTCCACCCTTCTACCAGGCCATGTCTACTGTTTTACATTTACATTCAGAGAGCTGCAGCAGAAAGGAACCCACCCGAGCTGTGATGGGGAGAGAGCTGCAGCAGAAAAGACACGCTCCCTGATTTGGCAGTATGAAATAAATCCAGCAGAGCAATGAATGGTGGAAGCTCTGGATCCATGCGAGAACAGAGCTGCTTTTAGCTTTGTTAGCAAGGGACTGTCCTGTACGATATGATGTCTGATTTTCTTTTTTACATTCATCGTGGGATAAACTATTTTCCTGTTGTGACATTTTAGAAAAGTCCAGAAATAGCATTTGTGATGGGCACACTACATTATCATCAATTGCTGGAGAAGAGTTTTTGGGGATCGGCAGACAGGTAATGTATAGTTGGTAAAGTTAAGTTAAACTTTGTCCGACAGGACCTGCTTGCTGGATATTGATAACACAGCATTAAGGGGTGGTCTCTAGTGGACCACCCTAGTCTATATATGCCCTATAGGTCCCATGTAAAGCCTGAGGAGATAGTCATCAAGAAAAGTGGCTTTTCATTTGACAAACAGAATTACATGGTGCAGTGCGGAAATGTGTGTTCATCTACAGCGTGCCATTGTAATATAAGTGGTAGAGGTGTGTGTGTTAGGTGTCTATAGCAGTGCTGTGTATATATATATGTTAGCTGTGTAGCAGAACTGTGTCATTGAGCGCTTCCACTGTGCTGTGTAGCAGAGCTGTGTTTCTCAGGTGTGTTTGCAGCAGTGCTGTGTGGGTAAGTTACTGACCTTGACACCTTCACTTTATTAAACCACTAGGGAAGGTTCAATAAGTAGAAAATATTGTTTTTCTAATCTTATGCTGTCTAAACCTGGGGTGCGTCTTATAGTCTGAAAAATACTGTATATCTGTGGGCCGATAGAGGGGATTTCACACCTAATTGTTCATATTGTAGAGAGCACTGTGGTCCACACAGGGTTGGGAGTTGAGGAAGAGCCATGCCACGCCACCCATTCACCAGGGTTGGTAAGAGCGCTCCTGCTACACTCACAGTCAGCGCCCACATCGAAGTGTGATGTGGGGGCTCACAATCACAAGGGGGTCCATGCTTGGTGTCAAAAGGTTCCTGGTGCTCAGGCACGGGGAGACTGGGTGGAATCCACGAGTGTCTAGGCAAGTAGGCTGGTGGAGCACCAGGTAAAGGGAACACCACGTTGGTTTTTCTTGGGTATTTTGTGTAGTTGAAATAACTGATGCCCTTGTATTACAACCCAGTGTCGGACCTGTAATCATGCCATATTGGCTGTCACCCTCTGAATAGAGATAACGTCTCCTCTGAATAAACTTTTAGAAACTTGACAGAGGACAACTCAAAGACATATGTTTATGTTTTTTTATTTTAGTCCTGGGGCTGAAGTGTTTTGCCTTCTAAATGATATTGGCGAGCTGAGTAGTTTGCCGAGCATGGTGCTTTTTCTGAAGTGATAGCAAAGATTGTTCCAGCGTTTCTCAAATATTTAACAGAGAAGCTCTGTGGAAAATCCCAATACCCAATCTTAATTAGTGGCATATAATCTCCTTTATAACCCTAATTAGCACATTTCCAGTCTTTTTGGTAAAAACAAATATAGTAAATCACAAATGAACTGTGAAAGAAGTAATCCTAGTAATATGTATTGGCGCATTGCTCAGTAATTAATAATTCAGTTCTAATAACAAAAGAAGATGAAAGGCGCCTGAGGCTGTGTAAAATCAGGCTCATATATGATTAACCCCTTAGTCACACTCCCCGTATATGTACGGCACATGTGCACAGGCAGAGTATGCCATCTGTGCTATACAGATAACAACCGCCGGAAACAGCCAGAATTGGAGATAAGAACATTAAAATATTCTACTTTTACTGCAAAAAAAAGCACTGCCACTGGAAAAAAATAAGATAGTTATGGAAGGGGGGGAATGATAATGGTGAAAAAAGGAAAACTGCTGCAGGGGGTAAAGTGCGCCAATTACATAATGTGGTTAGTGTCGTTTCTAGTTGGCATCTTCATTTTCTAGAAATTAGGGTTACCTCTTCATACATCCACAAAGGGCCTAGGGATGTTCGCATAACAATTCTGTCATACGTTTAATATACGTTAGGAAAAAAAGGATATGTGCGTTTCTATCCTGCAGAATCCAACAAAAATGTATATGCCAGGCCTCATGCGTTTTGTGGTCCGCAGATCTAACATCTGCAAAATACGGATGCTGTCCTTGTTGCATCTCATTGACAGTGGGTCCGTGGTCTGCATTTTGCAGACAAGTATAAGATCTGTTCTATCCTTTCTGCGGAAATCACATGGATCATCTGTGCGCTTCCCGCATCCACATGTCCGGTCCACAAAGCGACATACTATTTCCGCAAAATGCGGATCATGGACCCACAACGGCTCCCCAAATAAAATGTGGATGGCATATGGCCCACATCCATATTTTGTAGATCTGTGAATATCAGTTGTTCTGTGTAGCTTCGTCTACTTAAGTCAGCACCTGCAGCTACGCAGCACCAGCAATACCGCAGCGGCGGCAGCAGTTTACTACTACAGCACTGCTCCTATTGAAGACAGTAACATGAGCGCTGCTCCCATGGACGTCGATGCGAGCAGCTCTCCCGCTGCTACAATATCGACAGTGCTGTGTCGCTCCGGCACTGACCTCCAAAGACAGAGTTACACAGACCATCTGATTTTTCAGGCTGCGGGATCCTGAGGATAGGCCATGACTTAAAAAACCCTGGACAATCCCCTTAAGTATATATACGTCCTAGCAGCATGGTGCGTCAATAATTAAGGTATATTGTGGATGTGAATGGGTTAACATAAGTAATTTTCTGGTGACACATTTTAATTTTGTTCTACTTTTAAATACTTATTTTGTGCATTAATATTTTGCATGTCTATAACTGCTCTGTCTTCCCATTGATCTATTTTATAGCCTGTACACGTTTCCTCCACATGTTCCCTTGCTGGATGATATTGACCCTGAGTATGGACTTCATGGATACCAACTTCACATTGACATGTACAGTGGACCAAGAACATACCTATGTAGAACCTTCCGTGGCTTGTTCTGCCGGAGAGGTAGTTACTTGGTAGATACTTGTTATTTGGGATATTAAAGCTCAATTGCACTTCCAAAACCATGTTTTGTAACATAACAGTAACATGCTTTACCCCCTGCTGCTCTGCATTTAGCCCCCAGATTCCTCTTTCTGTATCATGTATTCAGGACCCCTTGTCCCCTACTGTTAAAGGGGTTGTCCTGCCATATATATTGATGACCTTTTGTCAGGATAGGTAATCAATATCTGATCGGCAGAAGTGTGGGACCCTAGCCGATCAGCTGTTTGAACAGGAGGTGGCACCCCATGCGAGCGAGAGCTGCTTCCTGGTCATTACACTATGTCTCCTTTAGAGCAGCATCGCCGTATAATTAACAAGTACTCCCTCCATTCACTTGTATATTCATTACTCCATATGATTCATTACTCGTGTACTTCATATACACCATTGACTTGTATGTGCACTCATATATTAAACAGTATCTTCCCACTGCCACATTGTAGAAGACCCTCCCATCCCATTCTTTGGGATGCATGAACACCAATACTTGTCCCACAATGCGTCCATAGAATGCAAGAGTTGACAGTAACAAGATTCACGCTCGTTGCCACTGTCCGTGCTGCCCCTCAATGGATATTCTTGTGCATGCACTGAACAGTGAATGAATTGTTCTGTGCAACTGCAGAAGAGGACCCAGGGTTAGCGAAGACAGCCGTGATGTGGGTGAATCACGTCACTTCCACCACCTTGCGCCCTATAGATGCATTGGGAGACAAGTATTGATGTTTATGCAACCGTGAGTTGGGGACCCGAGGGCCTTTTATGGCGCGATGGGCGTAAGATTTTATGTGTGTCACACGAGAAATACATTCCAACATATCTGCAATTATTCATGCAAATTGTACATCCCTTTTAAATGGGTGCAGTTTGCTTAAGGCTACTTTTACACTAGCAGCAAGGAGCTCCGGCAGGCTGTTCCGGTGGGTGAAAAGCCTGCCGGATCCGTGCTGTCGCTAGTGCACGTGTGGGGCAGGAGGTCCGCTCCGGCCCCATTGACTATAATGGGGGAGGACCGGAGTTCCGGCGGCAGCATGGCAAACATGCCAAGAGGCGTTCGGAATAAAACTATGACATGTTATCCAATTTTTTTTTTATTTCCTGTTCTCCCTCTTGATTGCAGTAAGGTTTTTTCATTGTTACGTATTAAAAATTGCTTATCAGGTCAACGCTGCACTCCCGGTCCAATTATATGCTCCTGGTACTTCCGTGATCACATGCAGTACATTGTGCACATGATCCTAGCCTGGGTACAACCCACAGTGCAAGCGTGAAACTGAACCTGTTGCCACAGTGGCCCGGTAAGCAACTTTTAATAAGAACCGACGAAAAGTTGTCTAATCTAATCAAGGTGGGAACATGAAGTTAAAAAAGAAATCTGATAGCCCTTTGAGCCTTGACATATCCCCATTTTCACCCAGACAGCCCCCCTGTTATGAGCATCGGAGCTGAATCGCACAGGGCAAAGGCTTTTTTTGGAGATCCGGTGAAATACTGAGTCCTCCATGTGGAAAGCTAGGCGCAGGCTTCTGCCGAGCAGTGCGCCCGGTGATGTCACTAATGGGCAGGCTTTAGCGCTGCCTCAGCCTGTAAAATGGCTAGGATAGCACTAAAGCCCGCCCATCAGATCACAGACCATCAGAGCCGGTGACATCAGTGGCAGCACTGCTAGGTGGAAGCCTCCGCCTAGCAGTGTAAAAACATAAACAAAAAATCCCTTTGACCAGCGCGATTCAGCCTGAAATGCTCTGATGCTAATATTAGGGCTCCTGCTTGGGTGAAAATGGGGATATGTCCGGGTTCAGCTCTGAACCCAGACAACCCCTTTAATCCATTTAAGGTTATGTTCCCATGGGGTGGATATTGCGGAATTGCAAGTGCAAAGTTCATATCATTTAGAGTAGCAGTAAAGTGGATGAAATTTAAAGAAATCTCATCCACTCGCAGGATTCATCTGCCTGGAATCTACATGCAAACTGATTTGCAATGCGGATTTTAAATACACAGCATGTCAATTTATGCTATGGATCTCCACCACAGATTTCACCCTTTGCAATTCACAGGATGAAATCTAGGGCAAATATGCGGAGACCACAGAATATATTAAGTGCATTCATGTGGCAGAAGGCCTTCTGATTTTTCTTTATATTTCTCACGCACATCTTGGTAAGGATTCGCTGCACGCTGTAAAAACGATTAATTACCCATTTCTAAAATTTCAGCTTATTCTGAATATCCAGGATGGCAAACAAGATTTTGACAGCATGCTATAACATGGTTGGCCAACAGATGGTGCTAGTGTTAACTCCATAGGTGAAAGCCATTTAGAGCTTTTGGAAGCAGAATGTGCACTCTGAAATCCTCTATAAAATAGAGAGGGTTAAATGCCACCAATAAATTATATGTTTATGGGAACACTTTTATGGCAACACATCTTTCTAAGATGTTCATGTTTTGCTGGCAGGAAGCTGCAGTGCTTCCTCTATCAAATTAACGTAGTACGTTCACATCTGCATTGGATCAGTACCTCTGTTATCTGCTTCTATAATTGAGCAGAACAATGGAAATATTTAGCCTAGCCTATCTGCGCATCAAACTGAACTAGGTTAAAGGGGTTCTGCTTGATGATCTATCCTCTGGATAGAGCCGATCAGCTGTTTGAGAAGGCAGCGGCGCTCCACTAGCGGGCCCAGTGAGGCCATGACAAGTATCACTGGCCGGGCGTGAGCAAGCAACACGAAACTTATACTGGTGTAACAAACTGGTTTTCCATTAAATTCCTTCAAAGGAATATCCACTGTATATCTTAGAAAAGTCAGTGAGGTCCCACTACAGGAACCCCCCCAAACAGGGATGCCTAGTCCTCATCCTCAGTGTAGTCCTCATCCCTTCTCTGCCAGCTTCATCATGGGATCGCGTCTATTGCTAATAAGTGTATGCAAGAGACTTGCTATTTATGTAACTCTCAATTACACCTTACACTGGAAATGAAACTACGTACATTATGTCATAATCTAAAATAAATTAGAATATCGAAACGCGACGATAGAAATGGCTTTTGAACATTTGATGCAACATTGCCACTAGTATTGAAGAAAAGGTAAGCTGTACTAGTGGCTGTAGTCATGCCTAGCAGAGATTGCTATGCAACAGCATAATTACATTTTCAAAGGTCTTACTTCAGCATCACCGTCTCTGCCGCAATCACCTTAGACAGGCTTCCCCATTGTGTTGCTAAGTATTTGATCTGCAAAGGAGGACTGCTCCTTAATCACTGCTACAAATGCGGCATGGTGGAATTTGATCTGAATATAAAGCAAAAAACACTATGTCTCTTTCTCTCTTTAATATATATATATATATATATATATATATATATATATTTACATTTTTTATTTATATATATATATATATATATATATATATATATGTGTATAGTATGTGTGTTTTTTATTTATATATATATTTAATTTTTTATTTATATCTATATATATATAAGTATGTGTTTTTATATATATAGATATAGATATATATATATATATATATAGTATGTGTGTTATATATATATATATATATATATATATATATATATATAGACTTGTATTGAATGAGCATAACAGAATAGCAGAGGAACCTCATAAATAATGTGTTATTACTTATATAAGGTGTGGTCTTATTGTTTGGACTATCACAACTATATAGATATGTTATTAGTTTTCATTTTTAAAGACCATTATATGATTTGTAAAGACCATTAGAATATACAAGAAATATAAGTACAGTAAGCACAAAATTGACAGACTGGTCCGGAAGGGCGAGGACCCTGTCCTCAAGGGCTTGCAATCTACAAGGGAAAGAGGAAAGTTCTGTCAGTTTTGTGTGTGCTTGCAGGACCCCCACCGATCCTGCAAGTGGAGGTCTGATAGAGTGGTAGCTTGAACATGCGCCCTGCCGCCCCAGTCATTTTCTTTGAGAATGCCATAAGTAGCCGAATGCTATACTTAGCATCTAGAATTTATTCAATTCACGCAACTAAAAATTTTGACCCACAAAAAGGTTGTCTGAGGACCTGGGGATGAGTGCTGGAAGAAGCAGCGGATCAAAGGGGTGAGCATTGATACTTTGGTTATTTTGCCACATGGACAGGGGTTGCTCTAGTTTTTATTCAACTCCTTTAAAAAGGTATTCCTTTTAGGAAAATATGTGTTATAATCGTAGGATAGTCCAAAAATGTCTAAAAGGTGGGAGAGGAAGAGGGTACAGCCGGCTGCACGTGATCATCACTCTCTCCATTTTTTTCTATGACTAATTACTGGCGGTAGGTAGGTGACTTGTTACCATGAAGGGTACAAGTTTTTATATTTTAATAATGGGGATACAGTGTAGGAGTCTTCTGAGCCCCTTCCAATTTTCTTTAGAGGGGTTGTGCCAAGTTTTGATGTTATCCCTTATCCTCAATATAGGGGATAATTGATTGTTGGGGGAGCGGCCACTGGGACCCCCACAGTCATGCAAGTAGAGGTCTGATAGAGTGGTAGCTTGAATATGCGCCCTGCCGCCCCAGTCATTTTCTTTAGGAATGGCATAAGTAGCCGGATGTTATACTCCGCATGTGGTGGTCCCATAGATAATGAATGGTGCGACAGGGAGCACTCCATTAGATCAGAGTTGGACTGACACTGATCTGTTACGTATCCCTTAGATAGGAGATAACTTCAAAACTTGGCATAACCCCTTAAAGCCTCACTTGCGTGGCAGACTCAGGAGATTTGACAGTGACACATGGAGCCCTGTTGCTCCGCAGTATGGAACTGGAAAGCAGTCTGAAAGGCCAGTAGGCCAAAGGTTTTTGTTCCTTTTCCGGTGACATTTCTGGCTGTCCACTAGAGGGCATCTGCTGCGTCTAATTCTGATGATATTGCACTGGCTTATATGTCATCTCAGCTGTTTGTTCTAATATGCGGCTCTGTGTCTTTATATGAGGAATAGCACTATGTGGGAGATTTATTATCTCCATTTGTAAGCACCATGTTTGCAACTTTTTAAACACCATTGCGACGAAATATAGTGGCATTTGTATGCCACCATTGTCACTTTCTGAAAAGGGGTTGTGGTGAGGAGGCAGTGCCAGCAGGCCCAGTATATTTATCTAGTGTAAATGAAGACAGAAATATGTTACTGCTCCGAGCGGCCATAGCTTTATGTTTAGGCATACTCACTGCTGGAGGATGCACCTAATATATTAGGTGTATTCTCCGACGGTGCAGGTAATATCAAGAGCGCTGTGGAAAATGCTGGTCTTGACTCTTGATAAATCTCCCCCTATGTCCAGCCATCATATGACTGCATTTTTCAGCAGTATTTCCCCTTTGCAGGCTCCACCTCTAAGGGTACCTGCACATGTTTCACGTTTGTATGCAGAAAATACACATGAAAACTGCTTAAAAAATACAATGAAAACTGGACATAAATCCTCACTATTTATATCCATAATAACCTGAATGATATAATGATCACGTCATTTATCCTTCATGGTGGATGCTGAAAATACAATGCCAGAATTGCTGTTTTTGGCTTATTCGTCACAAAAAAAAGGGAAACGATCACAAAGTCTTAAGTATTCCAAAGTGATACCAATAAAAACTACAAGTCTTCCTCCAAAAAATCAAGCCGTCACACAGCTCCGTAGAAAGAAAAATATAAAATATGATGCGGAGATGCAAAAACTTTTTCTTTTGTACTGTAACTGTACTGATCCAGAGTGTAAAGGTATTATGTAAATTATGCCGCAAAGTGAATGTTTCAAAATTTTAAATTTAAAAAGACAGACAGTATTTTAATTAATAAAAGTTTATCAACGATCATGCGCCCCAGAATGGTGCCATCAAAAACTACAACTTATTCAGCAGAAAACAAGCCCTCATATCACTATATCGACTGGTAAATTATAAAGTTATAAGTCTTGGAATGTGCAAATTTTAAAATAAAATTGCTTGGTCACTAAGGGCCAAAACGCGTACAGGGGAAAGGGGTTAATTAAAAGTATTATCTGAGGACAAAAAGAGGTACAGTTAACCCTTTAATGCCACACATTATTTTAATCTTCAAGACCAAGCAATTGTTTTTTTTTTATTCACTGTCACATTTCAAGACCCATTTTTTCACCTGCTAATAGTCTTGTGAGGGCTTGTATTTTGTGGGCCAAGTTCTATTTTTCATTTTGTAGTACATTTTCGTTTTGGGGTACATATAATTTATAAAATGTAATTATATTTTTGTTGGGAGTTCTTTTTGTTCACTGTTTACCAGGTGGTAAAAATAACAAGCTAAATTGATTATATGGGTCAGTATGAATACGGTGATGCCAAATAAGTTTAGCTTTTTGTGTGTTAGTAATTTTGCATAATAAAATGTGTCATTTTTATGTCATCGTACTTTGAGAGCAGTGGAATCTAAGGAGTTACTGTGCTTAGAGACCAGTTGGTCTCCAATCAGTGCCTGATGTCCAAAGCTGTTAGCAGTAGCCTTGGTGTTGGGATTGTAGTGTGCATAGCCCTGCAATCTTCTTCTGAAGTGCTGCCTTTTTACATTAATTTCCTCAGTGCTCATTGTAAAAGCACAGTATGATGGTCATAGAGGAGTTATAGAGCAAAGATGGACATTGGGATTTGGGTCAAAAATAGACTCTGTCTCTCCAGAAGAGGGACATTTGGGATGTGTGCAACAGTACTGAGAAGTGTAGCTGGGAATCCAGCACTGGGGTGAGTTAGAAAGCTTACTAAAGTCAGCAGCAGTGTCTGTGCCTCTGTCTTTCCTTAGCTCCCTCCTTCACCATAGATATGTGAGCTGAGTCCGGCTCGTTTCTCAAGACTGATGTTAGCTGTGAACAGTAAATCATCAGTGTGGGGGTATAAGTAGTTTGTAAGTGGAGACAGAGGCATTTTGCTCTAATAAGATGCATTACAAAGTTTCTTGTATTCATCACTGCTATTGATTTATGTAAAATCTGTTGAAAGTACTGAGTCTATTGAACTACAAAGCTGATGATGCGTTAAAAGGAACTGACCTCTTCATTGACAGCCTATTTGTATTTTACTCCAGTATTTCAATAAGAACTGCATCATCCCTACTGTAAACTGTACATAAAAAAATGCAGGTATATACAGAATCCTCTCTGAAAGCTAAAAAAAAAAGCTCCTGCAGACATCATACAGATTTCTTTACATGGTCTTTATGTTGCCACTGTTTTTAATACATTATATAATACCTATATATTCTGCTCATATTCTGCATCTGGTCAGGATCGGGCACATAGCCTAAATCAGGGGTGCACAACCTTTTCTGCTTGGGGGCCACATTGTCAACCTGAACCAATTCCAAGGGCCGAAAATAAACTTTAAAGGGGTATTACCAAGTGAAATACTATATTTATGGCATGTTGAACATATAGTATATATTATAAGTGTCTAGTTACACTTCTAGGACTCCCATCTAATAGGACAATACACAAAAGATTCATGTGAGCAGCCACAAGACATAGACATACATATCTTCTACCAGATGGTTGGGGGCCGCATAGAATGGTATTGAGGGCCGCATGTGGCCCCCGGGCCGCAGGTTGTGCACCCCTGGCCTAAATCAGTGATGGCGAACCTTTTAGAGACCAATTGCCCAAACTTATTTTTTGCAAAGTGCCAACACGGCAATTTAACCTGAATACTACAGTCCAAAATAGTATATATGTACTTTTATCAGTTAGCTATAATAGCTTGCCTATATTTATTGTGCTGCCTGCGCTGTTCATAGTGCGCCCTGTACTGATGAATGTCAGGAAAAGTCTAAGACACACTGGAACACCATAGACTTTTTGCAGGGTGTGGGTGCCCACAGAGAGGGCTCCGAGTGCCGCCTCTGGCACCCGTGCCATAGGCCATCACTGGCCTAAATACTACTGACTACATTCTACCTTATTATATGCCAGTGTGGAGTCAGCAGCTTCTGATCAGATTTCATAATCACAGCTATCGTCTAGCACAACCATATTACATTTCCTCCTGAGAACATTCCATTCTAGCATAAGAAAACTGATTTTAGTACATGAGATCTTTATGATTACCTTGGAGCAATCTTGCATATCAAAAGTTCTTTTTTCTTTTTTTTTTTTTGTGCTTACTGCCATATTTTGCTTCTTAAATGTTCGGTACAGATAGGACTATCACTTTGTCTCTGTGTCATTGAATTTATCTGCCTTTGCTGACAATTGTTCTTAGTTGTTGGAATTATAGAGGACCTGTCTCTTCAAAGGGGTACATGTTTAGTTTGTAGTCCAATAAGGAGAAGATAACGAGACGCCTAGTGGTTAAAAATACCGCAAATAACAGCAATAATACCAATGATTGTGCCTAAGACTGGCCATACACATTATGTAGCTGTAGTCAGTTGAATGCTTATTTGGCTGATGGCTCTCTACCATCTACCACTACAGTGCTACTCCCATTGACTGCAGTAACCGGCTTTATCCACTACACAGCTACACTGAAGCATTTAATCGTCAGATTCTCGGAACCCACTCCAATCAGATATAGATGGCCTATCCTGAAGACTGGCCATAAATAACACAATCTCGTAATGCCCCTTCAAATTCATTGATTAGGTAATTAACATGTTAAATGGATCCTAAAAATGGCACATAGGACCCTTATGATATCCCAAGTTAATTTGAATATCTGTATTGCCGGCCTTTTTGTAATACAGATGACCTATCCTCAGCACTGCTGTTGCAACAGCGAGCAGGTAAACAATGAACAGAATGCTGCGCTCATATGAGGATAGGTGATCAATATAAAAAAAAAAAGTGGACAACCCCTTTAATTCGGATATATTTGTGCATTCTATAAACTAAAATGTGGACCCAAACGTTAATGGATTTACTTAGATTTATATGTGGTCATAAACATTTCAGGTTGGTTTAGCCCTGTGTTTCCCAACCAGTGTGCCTCCAGCTGTTGCGCAACTACAACTCCCAGCATGCCTGCACAGCCAAAGGCTGTCCGGGCATGCTGGGAGTTGTAGTTTTGCAACAGCTGGAGGCACACTGGTTGGGAAACACTGGTTTGGCCCATTCTCATGTATAGGTACATGAGTTAACAATTTATTCAGTACACCCCCGCCTTCAACAAAACAGACTTGGGACCCTCCAAAGAGATGCTCTTGGCAGCCACTCTTCATTCTTGTTAATAGTGATACTCACTTTTAACTCAAAAATTTTCAATTGAGTATTTAAATTTCGATTTTCTGAACCAGACAACCCCTTAAAAATCTTTTTATCTTTGCATTGTGGTTGACTTTTTTCTTTTAGCAATGTGAATTAATGCTGAAAATAGAATTTAACACAGAGGTAAAAGGATGTTTGTGCAGTTGGTCCATACTAAGAAACCTGGAGATTTCTGATGAAAATTACCTTACAGGATAAAAATACAGCCATACTTAATATAAGTGCTGTAAGATAAGGAAGGGAGAATATGTAAGGTTTTCCATTTAATTCCACAAAGTGCAATGTAATATGTTTATTTCCAAAACAGTCCAACACAAATTAATCTTGTTTCATTGATTCATCCTTATGGAGAAGCATAGTGGAGTATTAACCACTTAGATAAGGCTATCAGACTTTAGAGCCTGAATTTCTGGCTTATACTGTCAGTTTTTCACCATCTGAAAACCTATTAGTATTGCAGCCATTGCTTGAGTGACATTGTGTTACCCAAGATGACTTGTGGAGTGTTTTTATTTGGAATAGACATAAACCAAGATTAGATAATTTGTATGTTTTTAGAGGTTGTATCTCTAGTGAGGGCCCTGGCTAAAATATTACTAATTCATAAAAATATAACTCATTAATATATAATTTATAAAAAGTTGGTAAGGCTAAGTTCACTTATGCACAAAATTTGGTTTCGGCAGAGGAACAGACTACCAGAGTTTACTGTAGCCAGATACTGGCCTTGCAGCGCCGGATCCCCATTGACTGTAATGGAACCCGGGCGCTTTCCGGCATAAACGCCGGCTGTCAGCCAGACGAATACCGCTGCATGTAGTATTTTTTTTTCACTTATGCCAGAAAGCGGCTTGACCCCTTTGGATCCCATTACAGTCGATGGGGATACGGATGTCCACGGCGTTATCCAGACTTTGAGTGACTTCAGAGTTTATGCTATATTTATGAACATACTCTTATTGATACTATGATCCCTAATGACACATCAACTGGTTATTGTACTATATGATATGGTTTTCAGTAAGCCACTTGAAATCATTAAAGCAGGTGACATGTTCGACCATCTCTCACTGTCCTGCCCTCCAAAAAGATTAGTTTCTCCCAGAACAGTTGCCTGGTATCTCCATTTTGTCTTCAAATCTTTAAGTATTTTCAATCTTGAATTTTATTCAATATAAAAAAGAGCAAGGATGCTTTTTTTACTTCTGCTCGGACTGCTCCTAGTTTAAAAAACCTAGAAGGGAAACTGTATCTCCTCTATGCCAAAAGGAATTGTTTTACGGACAATGGTTGTTGAACCACTGTGCTAACTAACTATATTGGCTCATGGCTATTCCTGGGGGTGTTACACTGGAGGTCCCCTGGTTTTCAACCTTTAACCCTTATACAGGCATCTGGTCATCAATGCAGACGAGCAACCAGGCCGCTAGCTCTTGGAACTGTCCCAGTGTTGTTGGCATCTGACACACAGGGGTCAGAGACAGTAGTGCAAAGCACCCGAGACACAGGCAAAGCCCATAGACGGATGGAACCAGACGGAGAAAAGACTGGCAGAGTACACAAATCCAAGAGAAACACAGACTGAACGAGACAAGAGTACATACTTATCCATGGAATAGACACAGTGTAATGGCAGACCGAACTAGATCAGAATTCAGACACAGACAGAACCTGAACAGATCCAAACACAGTCTGGAGGGACAAGGCAGAGCAGATATAAGCTCCAGCACAGAACACGTAGACAGAATCTGAACAAACCCAAACAAAATTTGTTGCACAACCAGCGGCAGGACACACAAATCAGAAAACATGTAGCAAGGAAAATTAGCACGTTAGTTAAACAGATGCACACACAGCCAGATAAGACTAGTCCTAACAGTTCTGAACTGAAGGGAGGTACAAGCACAATGGCCCTAGTTCACACCCACAAGAAGCCGAAGCCAGAACACAAAAAACAGTTTTAACATGAACCGCCATTGAACACAAAAGCTGCACAAGTCACCGGACAGGGTTTTGTAAAGATGTGGATTTGTTCTGTATCAGAAAAGTGGTGCTCCAGCCCTTGTAAAGATATTGAGTAAAATGAATTTGCATAGAAATTTGTACTAAAAACAAAATAGTATTTAAAGGTTGACACTAGATGACTAGATATGTCATTATGTCATCAATATATTAGTCCCGGACAACCTACTTAAGGGGATTATATGTACAGTAAGTGCTTAATAATACAACATACTAGATAAATGTGTGTATATTTTTGCATACATATGTTTGCATTCCGATGTGAGAAGCACCATATGACCAACTTTGAAAAAACTTTTATGGCTGGTTATCTTGCGCTACTTATTGTTCAAAAAAGAAAAGACAAATGAAAACCTAGATTGAAACCGAGAATTGTCTAGAAGCTTTAAAATAGTTGAGCAGTTATTTTTAGTCCGTATGGCCCAGCCTTAGTTGACATACTCTACAAATCAAAATCTTCAAATTAAATTCCCTCGTAATTGGTTTCATAAATGGGATGAAATTGGGCATTAATGTGTTTTCTCCATTTAAACTTTCAAGAAAAATACTTTTGTACGCTGTCCTTTCATAATTTTTAATATGTGACTTTACTGCTGCGGCTTACTGCCAACAAAGCTTGGACTGAATATCAAGCATAAGATTGTATTTCTCTTTCATAGATTGCTGGTGTCTGCTTTTTGGTTAACCTTGACAGCTGCCCTACAAATCCTCCAGCTCTCTCATCCTTGAGATGTACACATTTCAAGCGCTTAACTATGAAGAATATTTGGAATGTAAATTTAGGCAGGAGTATTGCAAATAACTAGTTTTTTCCCCTTTGGTTCACAATCTAGTATTTGTCATTAAAAACTTTGCAGCGTGCATATATTTTATTTCTTCATCTTGGTATCTTGATCTTTTAATGGGATTGTCCAAGATTTTGACATGGATGGCCTATTCCCAGGGTAGACCATCAGTATTAGATCCGTGGGATCCGACACTCTGCAACCACCTCGAAAAGCTGTTTCATTGTAGCTTCGGTGCAGCTCTGTCCATTGTGTAGTGGATGGAACTGGTAACTGAAGCACTGCACTCATTCATTTCAGTGGGTGCAGTGTTGCAGTTACCATCTCTGTCCACTGCACTTTGGACAGAGGTATGTAGTTCCGATGCCAGAGCTGATGATTAGTGGGTATACAGGGTGTTGATTCCTTCTGATTCAACTATTAATATCCTGGACAATCTCTTTAACCACTACAGGACCGCCTAACGCAGGGATGCGTCCTGCGGGCGGTCCTGTAGTTCTGAGACGACGCATCGGCGTGTCATCTCGTGAGACGCGAGACTTCCTGTGAACTCGAGCGCGCGCGCGTTCACAGTGAAGCGCGTCTCAGGAGTTCTGCTACAGCCTGCCAGCGATGATCCATCGCTGGCAGGCTGTAGATGCGAATTAAATCGCATCAAAGAGCTATATCAGACGCTGTTTTGTGAACAGCGTCTGATATAGCGGCTACCTGGTCCTCTGGGGGTCCCATTTGCTGGGATCGACCACCAGAGGATCAGGTAACTATGTAAAGTTGCACCAAACACTACACTAACCTTTAAATAGTATTCGCTGAGGGGCATAGTGAGTCCATGAAAAATTAAACTTTTTGTCAAAAGTTAGCGGAAAGGGAGACTTTGTGAGAAAAAACAATAAAAAATCAATTTCCACTAACTCGTGCCAAAAATAAAAAATTTTCTATGAACTCGCCATGCCCCTCATGGAATACCTTGGGCTTTCTTCTTTCCAAAATGGGGTCACATGTGGGGTATTTATACTGCACTGGCATTTTAGGGGCCCTAAAGCGTGAGAAGAAAAATGCGTAAAAATGCCCTCCTTAAAGGTACTCATTGCAATTTGGGCCCCTTTGCGCATCTTGGCTGCAAAAAAGTGTCACTGATGTGGTATCGCCGTACTCAGGAGAAGTAGGGCAATGTGTTTTGGGGTGTATTTTTACATATACCCATGCTGGGTGAGAGAAATATCTCTGTAAATTGACAACTTTGAATAAAAAAATGTAAAAAGTTGTCGTTTACAGCGATATTTCTCACACACAGTATAGGTATATGTAAAAATGCACCCCAAAACTCATTGCCCTACTCTCCTGAGTACGGCGATACCACATGAGTGACACTTTTTGCAGCCAAGATGCGCAAAGGCCCTAAAACCAATGAGTACCTTTAGGATTTCACAGGGCATTTTTACGCATTTGGATTCTCACGCTTTAGGGGCCTCTAAAATGCCAGTGACCCTATTTTGAAAGAAGACACTCCAAGGTATTCTGTGAGGGCATGGCAAGTTCAAAGAAATTTTATTTTTGGCACAAGTTAGCGGAAATGGATTTTTTTTTTTACAAAGTCTCATATTCCACTAACTTGTGACAAAAATAAAATTTTACATGAACTCACCATACCCTCACGGAATACCTTGGGGTGTCTTCTTTCTAAAATGGGGTCACATGTGGGGTATTTATACTGTCCTGGCATTTTAGGGGCCCCTAAAGTGTGAGAAGAAGTCTGGAATCCAAATGCGTAAAAATGCCCTGTGAAATCCTAAAGGTACTCATTGAATTTGGGCACTTAGCACCCAGGCTGCAAAAAGTGTCACTCATGTGGTATCGCCATACTCAGGAGAAGTAGGGCAATGTGTTTTGGGGTGTTTTTTTTATATATACCCATACTTTGTGTGAGAAATATCTCTGTAAACGACAACTTTTAAAAATTTTTATACAAAGTTGACAATTTACAGAGATATTTCTCTCACCTAACATGGGTATATGTAAAAATACACCCCAAAACACATTGCCCTACTTCTCCTGAGTACGGCGATACCACATGTGTGACACTTTTTGCAGCCTGGGTAGCAAAGGGCCCAAATTCCAACGAGTACTCTTTAGTTTTACATGGCGGCTCACAATTTAGCCCGCCCAAAATGCCAGAACAGTAAACACACCCCACAAATGACCCCATTTCGGAAAGTAGACACCCTAAGGTATTCACTGAGGGGCATAGTGAGTCCGTCTGAGATTTTTTTTTGCCAGAAGTTAGCAGAAATTGAAACTTTTTTTTTTCTCAGAAAGTGTCATTTTCCGCTAACTTGTGAAAAAAAATGAAATGATACATGAACTCACCATGCCCCTCCGCGAATACTTTGGGGTGTCTTCTTTCTAAAATGGTGTGATTTGGGGGGTATTTATACTATCCTGGCATTCTAGCACCTGAAGAAACATGACAGGTGCTCAGAAAGTCAGAGCTGCTTCAAAATGCGGAAATTCACTTTTTTGCACCATAGTTTGTAAACGCTATAACTTTTACCCAAACCAATAAATATACACTTATTGGACTTTTTATTTATCAAAGACATGTAGAACAATAAATTAAGAGAAAAATTTATATAGAAATGTAGTTTTTTTGGAAAAATTTTACAACAGAAAGTGAAAAATGTCATTCTTTTGCAAAATTGTCGTTAAATTTTTATTAATGGCAAAAAATTAAAAATGTCAGCAAGAATGAAATACCACAGAAAAGGAGGTAAAATTCATTTGGGTGGTAAGTTGCATGACGGAGCAATAAACGGTGAAAGTAGTGTAGTGCAGAATTGTAAAAAGTGGCCTGGTCATTAAGGGTGTTTAAGCTAGGGGGGCTGAAGTGGTTAAGGGCCCTTTCAGACGAGAAAGTTCCACACATTACAGCATGAGTATGCGTCAGCGCCCGTCCTGACCTCCCAGCAATGACTGCTGGGAGGTCAGGACAGGAGCTGCCACATACTCACACTGCAAGTCCGATGCGTGGAACTCACTCGTCTGAAAGGGGCCTACAACTTTAGATAAAACTTTTGATTTAGACTAAAAATTAAAAACACGAACATTAGATTTTTTTATTGTTTATTTTTATATATAAAATTGGGACAAGAGAGTGATTTGAATTTTAAGATTTTTTTTTACTTTTTTACATTTTTTCCAACTTTGTTTTTTCATTTTACATTTTAAAGGGTTTATCCGGGAATTGATAATACTGACCTATCCTCAGGATAGTTCATCATTATCACATTGGCAGGGGTCCGATTTCCATCACCCCCATCGGTTAGCTGTTTCAGGTAGCCGCAGCGCTCACTGTTGCTCTGATGAGCGTAGCCAGCTCCCAGCAGCTTTCCAAGCACAGCGCCGTATGTTGTATAGCGGCTGTTCTTGGTATTACAGCTCAGTCCCATTTACTTAAAGGGGTTGAGCTGCAACTAGGCCATGTGACCCATGTACCATGACGTCACATTGCCTAAATTCCCAGACAACCCATTTAAATTCCTCTTGGGTACTTGTACATGCAATCTCCTGATGGCTTGTCCGATAGACTGCAAGAAAATACTTTTCCGGTCTATGGAATTCTGACAGTTTACGTATTCTTACATAGTATACCAACAACATACAGTTACATTGTGGTGTATGTAAGCGTGAAATACATATTTTGCAAATTCAAATCTTAATATTGGTTTTCAAAAGTCTTTAACCCCCTTCAACAGATTTGGCTGAATTTCACACATTGCCCAGATATTTGAATTATGTTTTTCGTGTATCATGTAAAAAGTTCAGTTTTTCTGAATAAAATATCTCTTAAAGGGGATGTATGGACAGTAAACCTTTTTTTAAAGGGTCAGAATGACCTAAAAAAATACAAAAGAAGTCCTACTTGCTTTACTCATCCCCTGCCATTCCTATTCTGATGCTTTCCAGGTCCCCAGTGGACTCTACTTCCTGGTTCCTTTCTAAAGAGGAAATAGGACTACCCAGCCAATCACTGGTTGAGCTGTGTCACCTCTCTGGCCACTGATTGGCTGAGGGGTGACATTTCCTGAAGGACCAGGAAGCAGGTACTGCATAAGCTTTTTGTAAGTATAGTTTTCTATCAGTTATAAAAGATGTCTATAACAATTCTTGCTGTCTCATGTTAATGTTTTCTTAGTTTGTAAATGTCTGGGTTTTAAGAGGGGAGATTACTCAGTATTACAGTAGCTTGTTTTAATGCATTATGATCAGAGACGTGATTAACTGTACAGTGTGAGTGGCATCCTATTTAACTCAGTGAGACAGACCTCCGACTGCTTTTACAGTATATTGTTTATTAGATAATGAAAAGCGACTTGTGGCTTAGTCACTTACTGCATCACAGCAGAATTTAATGTCTCTTCGCTTTAATTATTCGCAGTAAATGTTGGATAATTCTAAAAAATGATTACCATTGCCATATTGATAGTAAATGGGTATAATATTATAGTACTCTTCTAGGCACAGTTGATATTAACATTCATTACAGATGCGTTAAACATTTCAAATAAACGCTAAGCTTCAGATAATGCACTTTTCATGACTTGTTTAAAGAGGACCTGTCACCACTCCTGACAGTTTTACCAAATCGTTTTATTCTCGAATCTGGAGCATTTGGCTCTTGTTCTGTTCCTCAGTTATTGGCACTAGAAGTTTATTTATGAATCTAAAACTGGGTGCTACCGGTGGGGTGGGTCCCTGCACAGTCTGACCCTGACCGGTGTAGCCAGGGTGACTATGCACGGACGCCCACTATCGCAGATTACACCCATGTGCAAATTTATTAACCTCTTCCCGACGCAGCAATTTTTAGTTTTTTTTACTCCCGGTCTTCCCAGAGACATAACTGTTTTATTTTTCCATTCACATAGCCAGGATAAGGTGTACTTTCTAATGGCACCATTTAATATTGCATACGATGTAGTGGAAGCTGGAGTGGAATTGGAAAAAAATGCAATGGCACCATAGTTTTATCTGTTTCCTTTTTAACAGCATTTCCTAATCTGTAAAACTGACAAGTTATCCTCATTCTGTGGGTCAGTACGATTACAGCGATACCACATTTTATAGTTTTTCTTATGTTTTAATACATTAACATATTCTGGCACCCATGACTTTATCATATTGATGTCTATGGAGATGGGAGGCTCATTTTTTGTGGGGCAATCTGAAGTTTTTATTGATACCGTTTTGGGGTGTGTATGATGTTTCGATCACTTTTTATTTGTTTATTTTTTTGAGTGGGAGGTAAACTACTTTTATATTTTGATAGTACAGGTGTCTTGGGATGCAGCGACACCGGTTATCTTTATTAAAATTTAGTTTTTATGTTTTATTTTTTGATATTTTTAAAACCTTTTTTTAAACAATTTTACACTTGTTTTTAGTCGCCCTAACGACATTAACATGCAATCGTCTGATTGCTTCTCCCATAGACTGCATTGATTTACCATTGCAGCTTATGGGAGAATCACCTTGTTGCAGGGTTTGATAGAAACTTCGCTATGACAAGCCTTGTAGCCCTTGGAAGTGATAAGTCTGGAGTAAAACTCATTAACATAGCTAAATGCACTTACTTTTCAAAACTGGAGTCAGTGGTGTAAAAATGCAAAAAGCTGCAAAATTGTTTGCGCAAGTAAGCCTAAAAAGTCGGAGTGCATGACATGATAAATTATTTATCAAATTAGTTATGTCAGTTTTGGGGTTTAAAAAAGTCGCAAGTCATGGCGATTGCTCAGTTTTCTGCAACATTTGGACAAAATGTGCAATATTTGGTGTTCCTCACCACTTTTCAAAGGTGCAAAATATATTATTAAGGTGCATCATTTCATAAATTTGGTGCAGACAAAAAAAAACAGACACAAAAACAACTGCAAGTGATAAATGTCCTCCCAAATTTTTACTAATTAAACAAAAGTCTCATCCGCCAGACAGAGCACTGGCCATCCCGCTTGTATGAGATCCTTTCCCTATTTTCTTTTAGTTTCATTTTTTGCACCTAGACAGCGACTATGCTTTCATTTTTGTTTTAAGCCTCATTCACACTTCAGTGTTTTTGTCAGTGATTTCTATCAGTGATTGTGAGCCAAAACCAGGATTGGAGCCTCCACAGACATCAGGTATAATGGAAAGATCTGCACCTGTTCTGTGTTTAGAGCCGCACCTGGTTTTGGCTCAAAATCACTGATGGAAATCACTGACCAAACACTGACGTGTGAATGAGGCAATATTGGCACAAAGAGCACTTCCCTTTCTCCTGACATACTCTTCCCTGTACTTCTATAGCAATGAATGTCTTTTATTAGGGGTAATTATATAGTGGTTTAAGGAGAAAGAACAGCTTTACACCATTTCTTGCAGTATTCTAAATGATAGCAGTACGTAAGAAAGAGAAATCCAGCAACTGAAATGAAGTGTCTCAGTATATTTGTGGCATCCCCACTGGCAATATACTGACAAAAAGCGCCTTCACATTTATGGGTAAGCCTGTTTTTGAAACTGTCCACTATGCCTGTTCCCATGACTCCCACCTTTCTTTTTGATGTAGGCAGGTAAACACTGCCATTACCTTAGAATTAGCTGAGATTTTGCTGCAATCTGCTATGCTGTTCTGAATAGTTAACTATTATCACTGTGTGACTTTTTTGAGCTTTTGGTGTTTTTTTTCTAACTTATTTTCCGTTTCTTTCTTTGTTTTTGCTATAAATGGTATTTTGTAAAAGTTATGCTTGTACAAATGAACTCGGTTGTCAAAGTTTAGTGGTATATAGAACAAAACAGGAACTTTTTTAAATTAGTACAGGGAATATTATGTCGAACCTGATATTAATTAAGTGTTAATAGCAGATGGTCAGGGCATTGCTGCCGCTATAGTAATTTTGGCTGTGGGCCATGAAGTAAATCAGAAGGCCGTAATTAAATATTTCCACATTTTTTTACAGGTGTAGCTTCCATTAGAGATATTACATAAGAGAAGTTCTTATATCTGTAGAACATCTGGCTGCAAAGTTGTGTAAAAGTTTTTTGGTATTTGTGCTCCGCATGTAGCTTCATGGTAGTGGTGAACTAATATATTGCTTTCTTTTCTGATCATTGGTTTATGGTAATGATTTATTCCCTGAGTTCCTGGTAGATTGTAGTTACACATGAAATCTTGCCAAACTCATGTTTTATTGAAGAACACAATTGATATAACTTGTACAATATGGTGTGGCTCACACTATGTACAATGGAAAACGTGGGTGCACCTCCAATTTGGGAACCCCAATCCCAATGGATTTTGTATCAATCGTAATAAACAATGGAGGGCACACCACTATCTGGATTGATTGGAACAACTCCTTAGATATGAATATAACAAATGTATTTAAAATGTCAGAAACAACATAAAAATATATCTAAAATTTACCTTGAATAAAATAAGCAACAAGTTTTTTATATTTGGAATCTATGGCTAGTTGCTCCAGCCTGAAGATTTCAACCAGTAGCTGGACAATACTATTCACAGACCAAACCATGAATAATTTGACCCCAAAGATATAGTTGGTGATTGCATCATAAAGTTCACTGGTGGTACATTTCATCACATATTTTTCCTTTCCATGCGCGCTAATTTGACGTATAAGTTTTCAGTTGTTACAACAATATAATAATACCCCGTTGTTTTACTGTGTCAGTAGCAAAATCCCGCTGTATGTCGGTACTAATGTCCCACTTTAAATTTGCCTTTCAGTGAGACTTCGGATTTGTTTATGTAGTGTTCCACTTTATAGTGTTGCAATCTCCTTGGATGGGATGCACTGACCTCTATTGTAGAAGTCCTTTTTGTTCCACATTCGTGCCCCTAGTTTTCGTTTTTCACCAGGTTGCTATTCATATCCTCGGAGGTTGTGGTGCTTGCTGGGTAGTTTGAAGTTCTAGTTGCGTGTTGTGCTGGCAAGTTGGACCAAAGAAACCGCTGTACCTTTTTCACTGCAATGCTTTTTTCATCCTTCTATTGTGGTTTCTCTGTGCTTACTGTTGTCAACATCTAGCTTATGGTGACAAAGTGCCAAACATGTTTCAGAGCTGCTGCTCCTTCCTCAGTGGCTATAAGTCACCTCTATAAGCCCAGCTTTTTATACACCTTATTTTTTTTGCAGGATCCTGCTTTTTTTTTTTTTCTGTTCTTCTGGCGGGTCAGAAAATAGGCAAATCAAAATTAGGTACTTGGTTCTTTCCCCTTTAATCATTATATTACCTTTTATATTCCTTGTAATGTAGTGAGTTAGGCCTTATTCACACATCCGCAAGTGTTTTGCGGATCCACGGAGCCGCGGATCCGCAAAACACGGACACACCGGCAATGTGCATTCCGCATTTTTGCGGACCGCACATTGCCCGAACTCCATAGAAAATGCCTCTTCTTGTCCGCAATTGCGGACAAGAATAGGACATGCTCTATTTTTTTTGCGGAGCCGCGGACCGGAAGATCGGCGGCGCGCTCCGCAAAATCGGATGCGGAGAGCACAGTGTGTGCTCTCCGCATCGTTCCCGGCCCCATTCACAGTCAATGGGTCCGCATGTATTCCGCAAAATTGCGGACTACATTGCGGATGTGTGAATAAGGCCTTAGGGATAGTTAGTTAACCTATACAAACCATTGTTCTGTGTCAGATGACCACTAGGCCACATTCCAGAGTGGCTACCTTACTGGACATCCTGAGGAGGAGGGGCTGAAAGGTATAAATCTTTGTGCATTAACAGAGCTTCAAGCTCCAGAAATCATCACATGAAGAAGGTTGTCTTACTATACCTCCCGTGTCACCTTGGCTGTCTGTCATGTGCTGTGTTGATAGCGTGGACGATTGGCGCTTGCTCGTTAGTTTGAACACAGGTCAGAGTGTTTGTTGTTTTTTTTACTATGTATGTGAGTTGCATGTCTGTTTTATATTTGATCACTCTTAGTAATTATTTTTATCACTTAACTGTGTAAGCCTGTTTATTCTGAAATCTTTGAACTCATATTAAAACATCTACTTAAAGAGATATTCCAGTTTCAATCAATAAAACATATTTACTGTATGATGAGGTTATACCGTATAACATAATTTGGAGAGGGGGGATTTGTCAAGAACTGCACGCCAGAATTCTTAATTTATAAGTAGGGGTTTTGCAACTTTTTTCCGCAAATATTTTGCGACTTTTTGAGCACTACGCCTTCCAGTGCCACCTACAGATTTGGAGTAAAAATTTGGTCAGAATATCAGAGATCACTTTTGTGACACATTTATGAAGTGCGACACTTTAAAAATGTCACAAACAATTTGCAACTCCACATCGGGCATCCTCCAGGAAATCTGCCCTGGTCATGTCAGTATCATAAAGGCACTACTCATTGGAGAACTCTGATAATTATGTCATGATCAAGAGATCTTGAAAACTATGAAGAATTAAAATTGATTATAAAAAAAGTGTGTCATTAAAGTCACGTAAGCTCTAGTACCACTTTAAAACCTGCCTACTCCATCTATTTTCATTTTTCTAGTTAAGCATCAATACTGAATTCCATGATTGTTATACTTTTGATATTGTACATGTCATTATAATGTATTTTCTAATGATTGTACATGCAATCACGTATACACATTTATACATTATTTACATAGACTGCAAACGATTTCTTGAACTCTGAAGTACCAAATAAGGCCTTCACTTGTTGCGTCATGTAGTAGTGACTGCTGTTCAGTACTGTCTTTATGTTTATATAGGTGCATAGGTTGTATGGATTTATTATTATATCGAATACCACTAGCTTTCACTTCCTGTTTTACAGACTACATAAAGCATGGTTATTTACGAATGGCAGCCATAGGACTGTGGAACAACAGAATGCACACCCCTCTTGCTGGCAAAGTTGACTTTTTGTGGGAGACTCTGACATTAAATGGAAGTGTACAGGTAAAATTTATTTAAAAAAATTAATAAGGCCTCATACAAAACCGAATTCTTGTTCCTTAAGGGGCCAAATATATGTATTTTTTTTTAATTACTTTTGCACTAAATGCTCCTCATCTGTATATATGAGAAGTTTTAAGGATCACACCCATGAAACCATCAATAATTGAGGGTCAGTGTGTAGGCACACTAACCCTCTACCTCCATGTGAACAGTCTTGGTGACTGATAAATATTAAGTTTGGACTTTGCACCTTTGGACCTTGCACTTTATGAACTTTCTATCGAACATTATATGGATGACCAGTTGGATATACGCACTTTAAGTTTCTCCGATAATTGAATGTAATAAGGATACTATATAAAATCAGAGATATTACATTGGTGATGTGTTTTTTTTTTTGTTTTTTTTCCTATTTGAGACAATTGGAAGAGGATCAAATGACCTATTTTGGACTCAATATTTTTTTTCATTCAATTTTTTTAAATATTGCACATTATTAACATGTCTGTGTGATTTCCATAATTCCATGACTTTTCCTTCTTAGTGTTGCAGTTTCAATTTTGAGAAGTGTGTTTAAAAAATATATATATAGACATTACACTGGCAAGCAAAAGGGTAACAATGTTTTGAACTTTTGACTTTCAGGCTTCATATCTCATCATCCACTACAGATTCAAACGTGAGACTACCATCATTTTGTGGAGAATCATCTCATACAAAAATTGGACTTGCAACTATTTACCATATGTTTAGTTATGCAGATTCTTGTCATGTAACTGCATTGTTACTGTTTTGCTCCTAAAATTCTATGTTTTTATTATTTTGTAAATTCACCCTTGGATTTCAACACTGCCTGAATCCTTCTGGGCTTGCTCTCGATCCAAATCTGTACCCTTGTCTCTTCTATATGTTCCCAATGCTGGTGCATACTGGTCGACTGACATGGGTACAAATACAGCTTTTTTTTCAACTCTACCCACAAGTGTCTGATTGGGTTGAGGTCTGGAGATTGTGGGGGTCAATCCAGCACCTCTACTTCATTCTCATTGAACCATTTATTTGCAATTCTTGATGTATGCTTTGGGTCATTGTCCTGCTGGAATACTCTTTTATCCTTTTCATACTCGTAGTACTCGAGTGTACAAAGTAACTCGCCTTGTAGGATATTCATAGCTCAGCATTGAGACCACTGTCGATCCTGGTGGTCTATTGACTTTCATCTCATTGCTCCGTTGCTGGGATTTGATCCCCTGCTGAGCCACGCCCCCTACACTGATCACATGACGGTGACGTCACCCCAGGTCCTTCAGTTGTTCAACAGTTCGGGTTCGTGGAAGCCGCCTCTTATGGATTCCATATGCCGGGATAGTCCGCGGTAGTGGAATCCATAACTGGATGCGGCGATTACCACAACCCGAACGCCGAACTTTTTTTTAAAGTTCGCTCATCTCTAGTTGCAAGTTCAATTTATGTATGAGATAGCCAAGATGATTGTCTATAAAATGATGGTAGTCTCATTTTTGAAGCTGTAGTGGATGGTGAGATATGGAGCCTGAAAGTCAAAAGTTCAATACATTTTTACCCTTGCTCAATATATGTCAATTGGTAATAGTAACAGGTGATTAATTGGCTAATGGTCAATTCTTTCATTTTATAGAACTGCTTCTTGATGGATGTAACAGTTTCACATGAAGCAGAAACTCCATATTGGTGTTTTAGTGCCCCAGTTTCGTTATGTGCAAACAAAACCTCAGAAACACTCTACGACTTTATGGGGCAGAGCTTTGAACTGAACTACAAAGATGATATGGGAAAGGTACATGCTGAACTTATGTGGATGAAAGAAACCGAGGAACATTATGTGATAAATCTGGTCTTGTACTTAAAAACCGAGAAAGTCAACAGTTATTTTGGAACAAATTATACCGTAAGTAACTAACACATCTATAGATAAAACATCCTTATCGCTTTCTGTCATAGATTCTTCAATAATAATAATTATGATTGTTCTTACAGCTATAAGCAAATTACTTGAAAGTTTTTTTCATAAACAATATTTTAGCATGAATCAAGGTGACTAAAATCACTACTTTGATACAACACAGGCAGATCACACAGCATTTGGAACTTATACCATTCTCTTAATCATACACTGTGATCATGGAAAAAAATAGTTTTTTTTTTTCACAGTTCCAAATGCCCACCCTCGCGCCTCCCATTACCTCCCGCCTCCCATTACCTCCCGCCTCCCATTACCTCCCACCCTCGCGCCTCCCAATACCATCCACCCAGATCTGTAGGTGCTAGCCAACGCAAAAAACAAACAAAACATGGAGAACAGGTCCTATAGTAATTTCACCGATGAGCTGGAAAATTAAACAAATGTCATGTCAACTTATTCAACTATAGGCTCCAGTCTTGGCTAGGAGTGTGAGCTTCTGAAATAAAAAATAAAAAAGATGATTAACTTATCCATTGAAAAATGAGAGGTAACTTTATCAACAATGTTTTTTTTTAGCCAGCAACAGAAATTTAATGGGCATCTGAAGCTGTTTTGACATTGCTAAACTGTTGACTAAGTAGGACGGGGGAAAGTCAGTAAAGTTATATTTTTTGTGAAGATTTTATCATCAGGAGTAGTGAGAAAATGAACTTTTATTCTGCTTAAAAGCGTTGGTGGCAGAGCTTTACTGTGAAGTGTGGTCTGTGAGCTGGTTGGATACTACAGCTTTCACTCACCTATACATAGTGCCGCAAAGCATGGCGGCCATTCAAGTGAACCGTAACCGATGAGTATGCTAACAAATATAATAGTGTATAATATAATTACAATAAATGGTTTAGTATTACACCTCCTGTATATTAGATATTAACCCATAACCACCATATATAATGTATATCAGAAGTAACCCCTTCTTCACCTTAGACCATCAGAGCTATTAGGTTTTAACCTGATAAATAACTATCACCACTATCACTAACCCTGAAACCACCCCATGTAAAAAAGTATAGTATATGAAGGAAATAATTTTGAAAGTTTGCAAAGTCCATATTATTGAAATAGGCTGCATTTGTCCCTGGATGGTAAAAGCAAACACACAATACAATATCACTCAACCATTTCAAACACTAAATTTATAATATGGATTATACATTTTTACTAATGCTATGTCAACCATATAAATTAATGTGGTACTTATCAAATATATTTTGATCAAAATCATTTGTTCCTATCTACCAGTGACAAGATGACCTCCTGTAGATGGGACCATAGTCTAAAATGACTAGGTAGGATACAGCTGTATACTGCTCTTATTACCAAAAGCCTTGAGAAAGATGGGTGGCTAGGTTGCAGAACCAAATTGGAAGCAGGCACATTTCCTTATGCACAATGCAAAAGCAAACTTAGTCAGCACATCCTATAACATGTTTTGTAGCGTCACTGTGACTGACATACACAATCACCTGAACCCCCACCAATCAGATACTTATGACCGATCCTGAGGATAGATTATCAGTTATAAAGTCTTAGAAAACCCTTTTAATACTTGGAAAGCGACCACTAAAGTCCATGTGTAAAATTTGGCTCTACTTAACACATGTATAGTCAACATTTCTGGTGCCCTTTCATTGCATTTGTTCTTTTGCTTCATTCTTATCCTCTGTTGGATTCTTTTCTGTCTGCCAGCATCTCAGACTTCCCCATGCAGAGCGCTGTAGCAAAGTCAGGAGACCTGTCCTGTTATTATTGCCCTTGGATGGACACAATCCCACAGTGCCCAGACTTTCCTACAACTCCGGGTTTGAGAAGTCTGAGTTGGTGGCGGGCATCTTGAAAGAAATCCGATGAGGGTCTAGAACAGAGGAACTGAGGGAGCATGGCAGCTACAGAGGGCACCATAGCCATACTTAATGTTTGGTCTGGAGGGTAATTTTAATGAAAATGCCGTGTACTTGCTCAAAAATGATTTAAGGAGGTTGTCCACTTTTTTTATATTGATGTCTTATCCTCAGGATAGGTCATTAAGATCAGATTGTCAGGGGAGCCAACTCCTGCAACCTCCTCTAATCAGCTGTTTCAAGACACCACAGCGCTCCTATGGGCGCTGCCTTCTCTTCACTGTTTACTTGCTCGCCATCGAAATTGCAGCAGCGAGCAGGTGTAATAACAACTCCACTGTCTCATTCACTTCAATGGGACGGTTCCTTTCTATTCACTTGAAGCCAGAGCAAAGTTGTAATTACATCTGCTCACCGCTGCAGTTGCGACATTGAGCAGATAAATGGTGAAGAGAAGGCAGTGCTCTTAACAGCTGATATTGATGACCTAATATAAAAAAGGCGGACAACCCCTTTAAGGTAAATGTCTTTTCATCTGTAAATAAAAATAAGTAATCCAGTAAGAACAATCACCTGATATGTACATAAAAGAATATTCCATTGACCGAGCCTTTTATCTCAAACCACAAGTGATTTCTAGAAATGCTATTAAACCCCTTTACGCATTTGCATGTAACTGTATGTCCCAGATTGCATGTAATTTTTTTTTATTAAAAAAAAAGTAAATAAAAATTTAAATAAAATAAATTGCCTTTTCTCCTATCCGTTCATTTATAAGTGATGAAAAAATAGAATAAACTACACATAATTGGTATTCATAATGACCTAATCTATAAGAGGATCATGGTACAAATCCCGCATGGTGAATGCCATTTTTAAAAAAAATGGCGGAAGTGCTGTTTTTTTTTACCTCACCTCCCAAAAAAATGTAATAAAAAGTGATCATAAAGTCCAAAAGTTATAATGATGCCAAAAAAACGACAGCCCGGCCCGCAAAAAACAAGCCCTCACACAGGTACATTGGTGAAAAAAAATGTTATGGATGTTAGTATATGATGATGCAAAATATGATTTTTTTTAATACAAAAGTAATTTTATGCTGAAATAGCAAACTATAAACTATATAAATTTGTTATCGCTATAACCATATCAACCCACACAATAAAATTATCACATCATATGTACTGCATGAGGAACCCCATAAAAAACACTGACAGAATTGCAATTTTTGCCCATCTCACCTAAAAATGGTATAAAAAGTGATCAAAAAGTCATTTGTACCCCATAATGGTACAAAAAACACTATTGCGTGTCCTGCAACAAACAAGCCTCAACACAGATCCGTCAGCAAAAAATAAAAATGTTATGGCCATTAAAACAATTTCAGCAAATTCGATGTTAGAAAATCTTGATACTGCTTCTTCCCTTCTGAACACAGCCATTTCCCCGAACAACAGTTTACGACCAGATATGAGATGTTACTGCTTTCAGGAAAAAATGCATATCAAATTGTGGGGTGCATTATCTCCTGTGTGCCTTGTGAAAATGAAAAATTTGGGGCAACAAAAAGGCAACATTTTATTGGAACTAAAATGTAATTTTTCATTTTCACAGACAAGTGTTTCTAAATTCTATGAAATGCTTAAGGGATCAAAGTATTCACTTCACCTCCCGATTAATTGCTTGAGGGGTGTAGTTTCCAAAATGTTACTTTTGGGGTTTTCTTTCTAGGGGTACCTCAGAGTCTCTTCAAATGTGACATGGCACCTTAAAACCATTCCAGGAAAATCTGCCCTCCATTAACAATATAGCTCTCCTTTCCATCGGCGCCCTGCCGTATGCCCATACAGCAGATTACGACCACATATGGGGTGGGGTGTTTATATAAACTGCAGAATCAGGGTAATACATATTGAGGTTAGTTTTGCTGTTAACCTTGCTGTGTTACAGGAAAAATGGATTAAAATGGAAAATATGCACACACAAAAATAAAATTTTTACATTTCACTTCCATTTTGCTTTAATTCCTATGGAACACCTAAGGGGTTAACTAAGTTTGTAAAATCAGTTCTGAATAGTTTGAGGAATGTAGTTTCTAATATGTGTTCACTTTTGGGTGGTTTCTACTATGTGAGCCCCTTAAAGTCACTTCAGAACTGAATGGGTCATTAAAAACACGGTTTTGAAAATTTCAAAAATTGCTTTGAAAATTCTAAGCCTTCGAACATCCTGAAAAATCTAATGAAATTTACAAAATGATGGCAACTTAGAGTAGACATATGGGGAATATTAATTAAAGGGGTTGTCCGGGTTCAGAGTTAAACCCGGACATACCTATAATTTCACCCAGGCAGCCTCTCTGATGTTAGCATCGGAGCATTTCATGCTCCAATGCTCTCCTTTGCCCTGCGCTGAATCACGCAGGGCAAAGACATTTTTTGGAGTTCCGGTGACGAACTGGGCTCTCCTTAGGGCTGCCAGGCGGTGGCTTCCGCCCAGCAGTGTGTTCGATGACGTCACTGGCTCTGATGGGCCGGCTTTAGCGCTGCCCTGGCCATCTTAAAGTCTGAGAAATTCAAATCTAGAAAATTACAAATTTTTCAAAATTTTCTGCAAGTTTTTTTTTTTTTAGACATAGAGGTTACACATAACTCAAATTCACCACTAGCATGACGTACTATGTGTCGCGAGAAAACATTGGATCAATGTCAGATTTGAAAAATGGCGCTCCGGCATTTGGTCTAAACTGGCTTTTGCTTGAAGGGGTTAAAGCACTTTGCACTGTTTGGTACTGCACAGAGACTTCTGTTACTAGAAATCTGACAAATCTTTGGAGGTCCATTTAAATAAATATTTAAAGCTCTTTCATTCTGGAAGTCACTGGTAGACCAAGGCTTCAACATATCAGAAGATTTGAAATTTGAGCAGATTTCCTGTACTGCATTCATTATTATACATGTCCAACAAATTGTCCTAAAGCACAATATGACAACAAAAGTTGCAAATTATAGTACGCCATATTAGTGCTATAATTTGCGACTTTTTGTGCTTCTCATCATTTTTCTATAGTGATAAGAAAAGGGGCAGGGATGTACTGAGATGGAGCACCCTGTGACCCTCCAGATTTACTGTAATTTACTGCCCGAAATTATAGCGTAAGTCTACACCAGAGAATCGACTAATATATTAAGAAGTGTGCCTGTTAGTAAATTAGATATATCCTACTCCAGTGCACAGGAGATCAAGACTGGACAGAAAAAGTCAGTTTCGATACATCTCCCCCTATATCCTTTTAAATAGATACTGAGAAAAATTGATAATTTCATTGATTTTACTTACAACTGTTATTCATGTTTTCTTTGTTTTAGGATACCCTTCTTGATTAGGGTGTTCATATTGTTCCTTGAAGTATTTGAGCAGATCTGAAGATCAACACTAGGAATTCCACTGACTTGTCTATAGTCTGTCTAGAGTAAACCACTTACATTTCAACACTTTGTTGGAGATACAGCTTTATTTTTGAAGTATTTATGCCTGGTTTAACAGTGAATGTTCTGGTGACAGTTCCCCTTTAAGAGTATTTGTTTTTTAGTTAACTTATTTCAAGGTTATTTTAGTTGTTTTTTTCTTGTCTACTGCTTTGTTAATAAAGGCTTTCTTTATATTATGTCCATTGTTCAATGATTAAAAGGAAAAAAAGAATCACTGGCGTAAGAGTTTTTTTTTTTTTTTTTTTTAACCATAATAACTGTGTAAAGCATATGCACTTCCTAGCTGCACATGACAGGACTTGATGCTGTAATTATTGCACCGCTTAATCTTTTACATAATGTCAATGTGAGCTCAACACATCAGTTCAAGACACATAAAAAAAAAATCATATCAAAGCTGCTTGCAAAAAACTCTTTTATTAAAAACTTTAGCTGAATGCTACCTTTGTTTTGTGATATACATAGCAAGTCCTTGATGATGACGAAAGTTGTATAATGAGACCACATTTTCAGCACAGAACAGGGTCAGACTTAGAGGGTAGCTACCTATAGGTGGCATTAGAGAGAAAATATTCTTCCTTCTGAAGAAGAGCTAATTTGCATAACATTTACATTCGTCAAACTATAGACTTTCATTACCCAGATATATGCCAAAAGCGTACAGTTTTTCAGTATATTTGGCCGGAATACCATGAAGATACAGGTGTTTCTACTTTTTCAAATGGTCCCACTGAATGTTATCCCTAAATGTTGTGTTACCTAGCCTCTACTGTGGCGAGTCTATAAATCTGTTGCCTATATATTAGTCTCAAGCATGTAAGGCACAGCAATAAGTCCCTAGTGGCATCTTAAAGTCAATTACTATGGAGGTGCATAGGCTCTAGTAGAGACAAAACAATACTATACTATTGGCAAGTGGCTCAAATAGTTTTTATTCATATTTTGTTTCCTGCCATTTCTTTTCTTGTGTCATGTCACTCAAAAACATGTCTACTGGTGAACAGTAAATTTTCTTAAATATGTTATCATATGTGCATATTGCGGCCTTGCAATGTGGCTACACTAAACTAGATCTATAATACACCTGGAAGCAGCTATGAAACATATAAAAGGTAATTGTGACAATGTAATCACTATATCTCAAGTCCTGCTTTGTCTTTTTAAAACTTGAAAACTATTTTCCTATAATCATATGTTTTATTTTCTTCTTCCAGCCAATAGAGATTATAGTGTGCCGCTGTAAAATCTATGGAGTTAGGACTTGACACCTTCTTCAAATTGTATTTGCTATTTTGGCATTTGGCATTTTTAGCTTATCTGTCTGCACAGACTTACTGCTTAATATCTGACTTAAGAAATATTATACTTAAATCCAGGTACAAATCAAAACCAGTTCTGACAAAAAAATCGCTTTTCCAATCATATACTTGACAGAACTTACAAGTGTACTGCATATAAGGATACATGGGAAGGTTCAGATAAAAGATAACATTTTAGTCCTTTCTGTGCCTATTCACGCCATACACTTTTTTTTGCATTTTTGAATAATATCAACTTCGTAACCGTTATTTTGCATAATAACCAGGGCTCATTTTCCAGAATATTACACCGTCTGACCTCTGCTATGTATATATAGCCAAATGTGATCATGCCCTAGAAGTGTGTGTTTCCTTTTGACCGTATGGTTAGTTTTGATTTTCTATTATCATAATCAAAAAGGACTAGACTGTTGCTCAGTGGTCCAAAGCCCTGTTTTCAGATTAAAGTAAATTTTACATTTCATTTGGAAATCAAGGTCCCAGAGTCTGGAGGAAGAATGGAGAGGCACATCTTCCAAATCGCATAAGGTTTGGGGTGTAATTTCCTCACACTGTGATAGTTTGGGCCGCCATGTCATCTGCTTGTGTTGTGCTTTAGAGCAGTTCATGCTTCCTTCTGCTGACAAGCTTTATGGAGATGTGGATTTAATTTTCCAGCGAGACTGCCAACAGTACCTATACCTGGTTTAATGACCACGGTATAACTGATTTTGATTGACCAGCAAACTTGCCTGACCTGATCCCCATGGATAATCTAAGGGGTATTGTCTAGAGGAAGATGAGAGACACCAAACCCAACAATGCAGACGAGCTGAAGGCCGCCATCAAAGCAACCTGGGCTTCCATAAGACCTCAGCAGTGCAACAGGCTGATCGCCTCCGAGCCACGCTGCATTGATGCAGTAATTCATGCAAAAGGAGCCCCAACCTAGTATTGAGTGCATGTATTGTACATACTTTTCAGTAGGCCAACATTTCAGTATTAAAAATAATTATTTTAACCACCTCCCGACCGCTTAACGCAGGGATGCGTCCTGCGGGCGGTCGGGTTAATCCTCGTAGACGCATCGAGATTACGCGCCGATGCGGCCGGCGCATGCGCATTGCGCGACACCAAGTGTCGCAGAAGAACTTGGTCATCAGCCTGCCAGCCAATGATCATCGCTTGCAGGCTGAGGACTTTAAAAAAAACGAATAGCAAGCCATATAACACATCATATTTGTAAATATGATGTGTTAAATGGCTTCTGTGCCCTCTCCTGGGTCCTTTTCGTCGGTTGGACCCAGGAGATAGCACACCTACAGTGAGTACACCAAGCACCACACTTCCAGGCCCTGATCACCCCAGTAAACTGTCACTTTTTTTTTTCACTAGGATTGACTTTTAGGTTTAGATTAGTTTAGGCCCTCTTTGGTAGGTAGTTAGCGTTCGCGCCCACCGCAGTCACTGATTCGCTGATTAGCGTAGCGCTAATCAGCATTTGTACTTTTATAGTATCTGTAAGTGATCAGAACTGATCACGGTCAGATCTATAATAGTATTAGTGTCACTTTAGTTGGCCCCCCACCAAAAACGCAGTGTTTGCCCGATCAGGCTTGATCGGTCGCCCCCGCAAAGACAGGCCCGTAGAGTCCCTGAGGTGCTGGCAAACCCTGATTGGCAGCCCCCATCTTCAGCCGCACCATTAGTTCCCCCTTTCACCGCCCAGTCAGGAGTTCGGGTGGAAACAGATCGGATCGGCACTGGGGTTTTTTGAGCTGTTCTTCACTGCGGAGCTCTATGACTTAGTCGTGGCAGAAAAAAATCGATATGCCACTCAATTTATAACCGCCAACCCGGGAAGCTTCTATGCCCAGTCTTTCCGGTGGAAACCAGTCCAAGTTTCCGAATTTAAAACTTTTCTGGGCCTTCTCCTCAACATGGGCCTGACAAAAAAACATGAATTGCGGTCATATTGGTCCACAAACCCAATTCATCACATGCCCATGTACTCTGCTGCCATGTCCAGGGCACGTTTTGAGACCATCCTGCGTTTCCTGCACTTTAGCGACAACAGCACCTCCCGTCCCAGAGGCCACCCAGCTTTTGACCGGCTCCATAAAATTCGGCCCCTCATAGACCACTTCAACCAGAAATTTGCAGATTTGTATACCCCCGCACAAAACATCTGTGTAGACGAGTCCCTTATACATTTTACCGGGCGCCTTGGCTTTAAACAGTACATCCCAAGCAAGCGCGCCCGGTATGGGACCAAAATTGTATAAGCTCTGTGAAAGGGCCACAGGCTATACACACAAATTTCGGATCTATGAGGGAAAAGATCAGACCCTGGAGCCGGTCGGTTGCCCTGACTACCTGGGGAGCAGTAGGAAGATAGTCTGGGACTTGGAGTCACCCTTATTCGGCAAGGGGTACCATCTTTATGTGGACAATTTCTACACAAGTGTGCCCCTCTTCAGGCATTTGTTCCTAGAACAGATTGGCTGCTGTAGTACCGCGCGACCTAGTCGCCGGGGCTTCCCCCAACGGCTCATTAACACCCGTCTTGCTAAGGGGGAGAGGGCTGCCTTGTGTAACCAAGAACTGCTCGCGGTGAAATGGAGAGACAAGCGTGACGTTTACATGCTCTCCTCTATTCACGCAGACACGACAATACAAATTGAACGGGCAACCAGTGTCATTGAAAAGCCCCTCTCAGTCCACGACTATAATTTGCTCATGGGAGGGGTGGACTTCAATGACCAGATGTTGGCCCCATATTTGCTTTCCCGAAGCACCAGACACTGGTATAAGAGGGTGTCTGTATATTTAATTCAATTGGCTATGTATAATAGTTTTGTTCTCAACAGTAAGGCTGGGAGAACAGGATCCTTCCTCAAATTTCAGGAAGAGATCATCGAGAACCTCCTGTATCCAGGAGGTTCCGTGGCCCCAACCACCAGTGTAGTGAGCCGTCTACACGAGCGGCACTTCCCAAGTGTCGTTGCTGGTACCTCAACACAACCGTCACCTTGAAAAAGATGTCGTGTCTGTAGCAGGAGTGGAATAAGGCGTAACACCCATTATTTATGTTCTGACTGTCCTGACCACCCTGCCCTATGCCTAGGGGAGTGTTTCCGGAAGTACCACACTTAGGTACACTTAGGGACGTAGGGACAGCACAACATAGGTAGTTTTTCCACTCAGGCTCCAGGGTCTCTCAGGATACTAGGTTTTGAGAGACCCTAACACATAGGGGTGCTGGTGTGCTACAGCAGAAATGTGAAACGGTAGAAACCTCTCCTTTCACTTGGGATAAAGTGTATAATGTACTTCGCACCATCTCTTTGTGATTTACACTTTACACATTGTCCCGTGGGAAAGGAGAGGTTTCTGCTAGGAAAATAAAGAGTGAAAAGAAAAAAAATTAAACAGGTAGCAAGAAAAAGAAATCTTGAGTTAGTTTAGGTTTTTTTGATATTCAGGTTTTATAAAAAAAAGTTTTACAATGTGCCGGTTTTATAAAGTTTGTAACATTCAAATTATGAGCCTGCTGCTTGTTTTTTCTTCTTTCTTTTTTTTCCCCCCTAACCACCCTTAATTTTCCAGGTAGACCAACGGACCAACCGACGAAAACGCTGCAGCACTGATGTGCATTCTGAGAGAAGCATTGCGCTGCTTTCAGAAGACACGTGAAGTCGGTGTATGCGGTGCTGCAAGACGAGATTTCTCCTCTGCAGTACAGGTACGTTTGCCCAGGCATATGAGCTGAGGAGAGGTGTTGGAGTTCATATGCTTTGGCAAACACTTTGTATCAAAAATCTAGCAAAGATTTCTTCCACCACAACGATCGATTGATCTATATGAATGGAGAAATCACGTTTGCCAGGACATAGGAGCTAAGTGGGTATGGATGTTTGGGCGGAGCCCCTATGTCCTGGCTATTGCCAGGCCCCTCTTTTTTTCTTGCATATTTTTTGGCAGAGATTTTTTCATACACATCGATCGATGCAAATGGAGAAATCTGTGCCGTTCATTTTTTCTTTCAGCCCAGAGGCTGAACAGAAAAAAAAATCTCATTACCCGTATGTTCCATATAAGGAGAATAGCAGAAACTCCTAATGCTGGCCATACATGTAATGATTGCGGAGACCCTCAAATACCAGAGCAGTACAATTACCTCACATGTGACCCCATTTTGGAAAGAAGACACCCAAGGTATTCGCTGAGGGGCATATTCAGTCCATGAAAGATTGAACTTTTTGTCACAAGTTAGCGTAAAGGGAGAAAGGGAAACAAAAAAAATCTAATTCCGCTAACTTGTGCCAAAAAAAAAAAAACTTCTATGAACTCGCCATGCCCCTCACGGAATACCTTGGGGTGTCTTCTTTCTAAAATGGGGTCACATGTGGGGTATTTTTACTGCCCTGGCATTTTAGGGGCCCTAAAGCGTGAGAAGAAAAATGCGTAAAAATGCCCTCCTGAAAGGTACTCATTGGAATTTGGGCCCCTTTGCGCATCTTGGCTGCAAAAAAGTGGCACACATGTGGTATTGCCGTACTCAGGAGAAGTAGGGCAATGTGTTTTGGGGTGTAGTTTTACATATAACCATGCTGGGTGAGAGAAATATCTCTGTAAATTGACAACTTTGTATAAAAAAATGGAAAAAGTTGTCATTTACAGAGATATTTTTCACACACAGTATGGGTATATGTAAAACTACACCCCAAAACACATTTCTCTACTTCTCCCGAGTACGGCAATACCACATGTGTGCCACTTTTTGGCAGCCAAGATGCGCAAAGGGGCCCTAAATCCAATGAGTACCTTTTGGATTTCACAGGACATTTTTACGCATTTGGATTCCATACCACTTCTCACATTTAGGGGCCCCTAAAATGCCAGGGCAGTAAAAATACCACACAAGTGACCCCATTTTAGAAAGTAGACACCCCAAGGTATTCCATGAAGGGTATGGTGAGTTCATGTAAAATTTTATTTTTTGTCACAAGTTAGTGGAATATGAGACTTTGTAAGAAAAAAAAAAATTTAATTTCCGATAACTGGTGAAAAAAAAAAAAACCTCCATAAACTCACTGTGCCCATCAGCGAATACCTTAGGGTGTCTACTTTCTGAAATGGGGTCACTTGTGTGGTATTTATACTGCCCTGGCATTTTAGGGGCCCTAAAGCGTGAGAAGGAGTTTGGAATCCAAATGTGTAAAAATGCCCTGTGAAATCCTAAAGGTACTCATTGGATTTAGGGCCCCTTTGCGGATCTTGGCTGCAAAAAATTGGCACACATGTGGTATTGCCGTACTCAGGAGAAGTAGGGCAATGTGTTTTGGGGTGTAGTTTTACATATAACCATTCTGGGTGAGAGAAATATCTCTGTAAATTGACAACTTTGTATAAAAAAATGGAAAAAGTTGTCATTTACAGAGATATTTTTCACACACAGTATGGGTATATGTAAAACTACACCCCAAAACACATTTCCCTTCTTCTCCTGAGTACGGCGATACCACATGTGTGCCACTTTTTTGCAGCCAAGATGCGCAAAGGGGCCCTAAATCCAATGAGTACCTTTAGGATTTCACAGGAATTTTTACGCATTTGGATTCCAAACTCCTTCTCACGTTTAGGGGCCCCTAAAATGGCAGGGCAGTAAAAATACCACACAAGTGACCCCATTTTAGAAAGCAAACACCCCAAGGTATTCTGTGAGGGATATGGTGAGTTCATGTAAAATTTTATTTTTTGTCACAAGTTAGTGGAATATGAGACTTTGTAAAAAAAAAAAAATTCCATTTCCGCTAACTTGTGACAAAAAAATAAAAACTTCCATGAACTCACTATGCCCATCAGCGAATACCTTAGGCTGTCTACTTTCCGAAATGGGGTCATTTATGGGGTGTTTCTACTGTCTGGGCATTGTAGTACGTCAGGAAACAGGACAGGTGCTCAGAAAGTCAAAGTGTGGAAATTCACTTTTTTGCACCATAGTTTGTAAACGCTATAACTTTTACCCAAACCAATAGATATACACTTATTGCATTTTTTTTTTTATCAAAGACATGTAGAACAATAAATTTAGAGACAAATGTATAGAGAAATGTAGTTTTGTTTGACAAATTTTCCAACAGAAAGTGAAAAATGTCATTTTTTTGCAAAAATTTTGTCAAAAAAAGTTTAAATGTCAGCAAGAATGAAATAGCACTAAATGAAAGCTCTATTAGTGAGAAGAAAAGGAGGTAAAATTCATTTGGGTGGTAAGTTGTATGGCCGAGCAATAAACGGTGAAAATAGTGTAGTGCAGAATTGTAAAAAGTGGCCTGGTCATTAAGGGTGTTTAAGCTAGGGGGGCTGAAGTGGTTAATTGGTCTTATATAATATCCAAATTTTCTGAGGTACTAATTTTGGGGTTTTCATTAGCTGTAGGCCATAGTCATAAACATTAAAATAAATAAATGCTTGAAATAGATTACTTTTCCTTCTCACTTCTATGTGTCTGGCAATAAGATAACTGGCTGCAGCAGAAGATTCCCCCCCCCCCCACACACACACACACACTGCCCTATCTACAGTAGGAAACCCCACACCCTGTGGCATAGTCTCACCTGCTCAGCCATTCTTCAGCAGGAAATGAACCACTTTGTTTCAGAAACAAGCCAAAAATCTTGCACTGACTGTTGACTTACATTTATTTTTAGGGCTTTGAGTTCCTTGAACAGTGGGTCACAATTGTCTGTCTCCTTTACAAAGACCATGAAATATGGAATGTAAGGAGTGGAATTATTCCAGTTGAGCCACTTTCAAAGGGCCCAGTTTTCGAATGACTGTCATTATATCTTAATTACTATGCTTTTAAAGACTTTGTTAACTGTATTATAATGGAGTCTGCATTGTGAACTAACACTAACTTTTAGCTCTTATAATTCTTAATTGACTTGTTGCATTGCATTAGTCATCTGCTAAATGATACACTTATGTATAATTCATCTGCATATGTAAAATGTCAGTGCATCTTAAAGTCTGAATACTAATGACCGCTCAGGATGCGGTAGGTGCGGGGAGCAGTAAGGAAAGTGTTGCGCTGACTCTACTTACCCTCCCTGGTCCTCTTCCAGGCTGCACTCTGCACTCTTTTACAGTGCAGTGAGGTTTAGAAGAAGACCAGGGATGTTGATTCGATCTGCAGAGTGGCAGCGCCGTACAGAGGAGAAGTACATGTAAGTTTATTTAATTATTTTAATGTCTGATCAGAGGTCTGATGGTTGTCTGAGCTGAGGCTGATGGGGGTCTGAGGCTAGGCTAATGGAGGTCTAATCTGAGGCTGATGGAGGCTGGGAAGTTTGTTCAGGGTCTGATCTGTGGCTGATGGAAGTTAGGAGTCTGATCTGATGCTGATCGAGCTTGAGGGTCTAATATTGCAGTCTGGTCTGAGGTCTGATGAAGATTGGGTGTCTGATCCCACGGTTTGATGAAAAAAATTTTCTTTCCTATTTGCCTCCTCTAAATCCTGGGTGTTTCTTATAGTCTGAAAAATACTATATATTTAATAGAAAATCCAGACATGTATATGTCTCAAGAAAATAAATCACTTAGGGTCCCTATTTAATTACTGAGTGATGGTATCAGAAAGCAAGAAGTGTCATCTAGACCAGCTCAGACATGATTCTACAAGTTGCTTGCACCTTCAAGACTGAGTATCAGTGTTCTCTAGGTACAAGTAACAGTTTAGCTGTTTGTTCAAGAAAGATTTCTTAATTAACTACAGAAGACTGAACTAAGAAAAAACTCTCTTTTGATATACAGTAAGGTTTTTTAACATATTCAAGTTATAGTTATATAATGGACATAACGTCCAGACTTTTAGCTTTCATTTCAGGATATCCACATAAAAATTGGACAAAGGGTTTAGGAGTGTCAGCTCCTTTACATGTGGCACCTTTTTTTTTAAAGGGGCCAAAAATAATTGGACAATTGACTCAAAGGCTGTTTCATGGGCAGGGGTGGACAATTCCTTCATTATTTCATTCTCAGTTAAGCACATTGTGACAAACTGCCATTTATCCCTGGTCATTGGAGAGGCATTGTTGCTAGCCTCTTACCCTGCGACTATGGCCCCAGTGACAGTTGGCATTCACAATGGACATTGCTGTGACCTAATCAACATCCCCAATGGACATTACCTGTGACCTAATCAACATTCACAATGGACATTGCCTGTGACCTAATCAACATCCACAATGGACATTACCTGTGACCTAATCAACATTCACAATGGACATTGCCTGTGACCTAATCAGCATCCACAATGGACATTGCCTGTGACTTAATCAGAAAGCACAATGGACCATGCATGTGGGGGTGGGATATATCTGGCTGTATGTTGATTGGTCCCTGCATTTTGTGTGCCTGTCCTCAATCAGGTCCCCGGGGGAGTAGCCCTGGCTGGAAGACTGGCATAAAAGGCCAAGCTTTGCCATCCAATAGAGAGTTCCTGCTTGACCCTCAAAACGAAGTGTCGTCTCGTTATTGGGGGGGATTTATTGTATGCTGTTCCAGTTTGACTGCTAGGAGTGTAAACCTCTTCGTATGGGTTTTCCTATTCGGCTGTTTACCGCATTCATATGCTTCTCCGATTTGGTGGTTGTGGTGTCGGCTAGAGCGCTTGGAATCCTCAAGAAGCGCTAGGAGCATCTTTCAACGAAGGTACCCAGTCGGGGTGCCCGTCGCTCCGTTACATTGGTGGCAAGCGGTGGGATGGTGTCCTAGTGCGAGGTAAAGCAGCTCGGAGACACTGTTCGTGGAATTACAAATTGAGGGCAACGCTAGCACTCATACCCAACTTCAGAAGAACAAGCATGGCACCCAGCTACACGCAGGAGGAATTTGACAGAGAGCTGAGATCACGGCTGATTTTCTTCGGACCCAACCCCCGGAGAAATCTGTGCAGTTCGCGAGGAGGTTAACAGCAGAGTACCTGCAGTTCATGGCAGATGGTATCGTCCACCCTCCCCAGCGGCTGAGTGCGTTCCGGAGAGCTGAAGGTGCCGCCCTTCCCCCCCAGCGGCAGTGTGAGTTACAGAGGGCCGAAGGTGTCGTCCTCCCCCAGCGGCAGTGAGAGTTGCAGGGAGCTGAAGGTGCGTCCTTCCTCCCCAGATGCCGTGTGAGTTACAGAGGGCCGAAGGTGTCGTCCTTCCCCCCCAGCGGCAGTGTGAGCTACAGAGGGCCGAAGGTGTCGTCCTTCCCCCCCAGCGGCAGTGTGAAGTCCAGGGGGCTGAAGGTGTCGTCCTTCCTCCCCAGCGGCAGTGTGAGTTGCAGGGAGCTGAAGGTGCCTGCCGTCCTTCCTCCCCAGCGGCAGTGTGAGTTACAGAGGGCCGAAGGTGTCGTCCTTCCCCCCCCAGCGGCAGTGTTAGCTACAGAGGGCCGAAGGTGTCGTCCTTCCCCCCCATCGGCAGTGTGAAGTCCAGGGGGCCGAAGGTGTCGTCCTTCCTCCCCAGCAGCCGTGTGAGTTACAGAGGGCCGAAGGTGTCGTCCTCCCCCCCCCTGCGGCAGTGTGAGTTGCAGGGAGCTGAAGGTGCCGTCCTTCCTCCCCAGCGGCAGTGTGAGTTACAGAGGGCCGAAGGTGTCGTCCTTCCCCCCCAGCGGCAGTGTGAGCTACAGAGGGCTGAAGGTGTCGTCCTTCCCCCCCATCGGCAGTGTGAAGTCCAGGGGGCCGAAGGTGTCGTCCTTCCTCCCCAGCGGCCGTGTGAGTTACAGAGGGCCGAAGGTGTTGTCCTTCCTCCCCAGCGGCAGTGTGAGTTACAGGGGGCCGAAGATGTCGTCCTCCCCCAGCGGCAGTGTGAAGTCCAGGGGCCGAAGGTGTCGTCCTTTCCCCCCAGCAGCAGTGTGTCCTACAGGGAGCAGAGACAGTTGGTCTCTCTCTCCAGCAGCAGGACAATGTTACGGGAGTGGAGACAGGCGGTCTCCCACTCCAGTGGCAGCCTGTGTTTCAGGGAGAGGAACACAGCACCCCCTCTCCCCAGAGGCAGCTTACCCTAACAAGGGGAGACACCAATCTCCCAGACGGCGCAGATGGGACCGTGGTCTCTGTGCCTGACATACAGGGATGCTGGACAGCCTGTCCAGATCCCCAACTACCCGCCCCGGGACAACAGGAGGAGGGGGTAAGTACAAACTCTCCTCCCCAGCTAACACCTAACTTGGCCCCAGGGTTAACAGAGGCGATGTTAACTCCCACTGGCATCCATGTTCCCCTGGCTACTGAGCCGGACTATGTTCCCAGCCCCCCAGCAGAAGAGCTGGCAGCTGGGCAGAGTGCAGTCGGCCTCTGCCCTCCCTCAAGTCCCCACAGCATGTTGCCTCAGCACCCCAGAGGAATATCCGGGTGCAGTAACTGCTTCTTGTGGGTGGGTCACTCTTGTACCTGTTTGTTGTGGGTGGGCTACTCTGACATTTGTCTATTGTGGGTTGGTGGATCGACTAACGTAGGCACTGACCGACAGGAGGTCAGGTGCCTGGTTAGTCTTCCCCCAAAAGGGGAGATATGTGACAAACTGCCATTTATCCCTGGTCATTGGAGAGGCATGCTTGCTAGCCTCTTACCCTGCGACTATGGCCCCAGTGACAGTTGGCATTCACAATGGACATTGCTGTGACCTAATCAACATCCACAATGGACATTACCTGTAACCTAATCAACATTCACAATGGACATTGCCTGTGACCTAATCAACATCCACAATGGACATTACCTGTGACCTAATCAACATTCACAATGGACATTGCCTGTGACCTAATCAGCATCCACAATGGACATTGCCTGTGACTTAATCAGCAAGCACAATGGACCATGCATGTGGGGGTGGGATATATCTGGCTGTATGTTGATTGGTCGCTGCATTTTGTGTGCCTGTCCTCAATCAGGTCCCCGGGGGAGTAGCCCTGGCTGGAAGACTGGCATAAAAGGCCAAGCTTTGCCATCCAATAGAGAGTTCCTGCTTGACCCTCAAAACAAAGTGTCGCCTCGTTATTGGGGGATTTATTGTCTGCTGTTCCAGTTTGACTGCAAGGAGTGTAAACCTCTTCATATGGTTTTTCCTATTCGGCTGTTTACCGCATTCATATGCTTCTCCGATTTGGTGGTTGTGGTGTCGGCTAGAGCGCTTGGAATCCTCAAGAAGCGCTAGGAGCATCTTTCAACGGAGGTACCCAGTCGGGGTGCCCGTCGATCTGTTACACACATAAAAGGCCTGGAGTTGATTTGAGGTGTGGTGCTTGCATTTTGAAGATTTTGCTGAGAGGTAAACATGCGGTCAAGGGAGGAGTCCATGCAGGTGAAACAAGCCATCCTTCATCTGTGAAAACAGAAAAAAAACATCCGATAAATTGCTACTATTAGGAGTGGCAAAATCTACGGTTTGGTACATTCTGAGAAAGAAAGAAGGCACTGGTGACCTCAACAATGCAAAATGACCTGGATGGGAATGGAAGACAGCAGTGGTGGATGATCGCAAAATAATTACCATAGCGAATAGAAACCCCTTCACAACAGCCAACCAAGTGAACAACACCATCTTTGTATCAATATCCAAATCTACCATAAAGAAAAGACTGCATGAAATAAAATACAGAGGGTTTACAGCATGGTGCAAGCCACTCATAAGCCTCAAAATAAGAAGGCTAGATTGGACTTTGCTAAAAAAAAATAATCTAAAAATCAGCACACTTCTGGAAGAACATTCTTTGGACAGATGAAACCAATATCAACCTTTACCAGAATGATGGAAAGAAAACAGTATGGCGAAGGCATGGTACAGCTCATACTCCAAAGCATACCACATTATCTGTAAAACACGGCAGAAGCAGTGCATGGCTGCCAGTGGCACTGGGTCCCTAGTGTTTATTGATGATTTGACACAGGACAGAAGCAGCCAAATTCTGGGATTTTCAGAGACATACTGTGTGCCCAAACTTATTGGTCGGCTTTTCATAATACAGATGGATAATGACCAAAAACATGAAGAAAAAGCAACCCAGGAGTTTATTAAAGCAAAGAAGTGGAATATTCTTGAATGGCCAAGTCAGTCACCTGATCTGAACCCAATAGAGAATGCATTTCACTTTTTAAAGACAAAACTTCAGACAGAAAGGCCCACAAACAGACAGCAACTTAAAACTACTGCAATAAAGGCCTGGCAGAGCATTAAAAAGGAGGAAACACAGTGTCTGGTGATGTCCATGAGTTCAAGACTCCAGGCAGTCATTGCCAACAAAGTATTAGAAATTAACATTTTAGTTAAAATTATTTTATTTGTCCAATTACTTTTAAGCCCCTCGAAATGAAAGGATTGAACTTCAAAAATGCTTTAGTTCCTCACATTTTTATGCAATCATTTTGTTCAACTCACTGAATTAAAACTGAAAGTCTGAACTTCTACTGCATCAGAATTGTTTTGTTCAAAATCCATTGTGGTAATGTACAGAACAAAAATTAGAAAAATGTTGTCTCTGTCCAAATATATATGGACCTAACTGTAGTTAAGGTCATATATGTAATGCGAGTGTTTCAGATTACCATATTTTTCACTTTATAAGACACAGCTGATAAGTCGCACCCCAGGTTTTAGAGGAGGAAAATTAGAAAAAAATATTTTTCATCAGACCTCATATTAGATCCTCAGATCAGACCCCCATATTAGATCCTCAGATCAGACCCCAATATCAGATCTTCAGATCAGACCACTGTATCAGATCCTCAGATCAGACCTCCCTATCAGGACCTCACATCAGACCACCATATCAGGAACTCAGATCAGACCCCCATATGAGAACATGAGATCAGATCCTCATATCAGGAACTCAGATCAGACACCCCATTAGACCTCCATGTCCGACTCCATCAGACCTCCATGCCAGGCCCCCATAAGACCAAAAATAACTTCATATACCTCTCCTGTTTTGTCCCTCCTCTCCAGGTCCAGCGGTCTCCCCTGCAGTCTCGCTCCCTTGTTGTTACATTTGGGTGTGGGAGGGAAACCACACCGAACATAGGAGGGAAAGGGGTGAGGGAATGAGGCCTGGAAACTAGGGAAAGGAGATGGACACCTCCTAGTAAAACCCTAATCAAAGTCCTGACTAACTACCAGTATGAACAGACCCCAGAGGTAGGTGAGTTCTTACACAGGAATACCTAATGTCCTAACTCACCCTATAGGACCCTGGTACTAATGTCAGGACTGAGACAACCTGTTTCTCGAAAAGGAAGGACGAACAGGAGTCTCGCTCAGGCCTTAACACAAATGACAGGGAAATGCAACACAGAAAATAATCCAAACAAAATACAAAAGGGAAAGAAAACACTTAACTTCAAGTGGCTATGGCAGCACCAAGAACTCAGCCGAGATCCACACACTAGCTATCCACAACTCAAAATGAAGCTATAAACTGCATAGCATAGTGGGAGGAACAACAATAAATAGAGAAGGTTAAATGACCATAACAGCCACACCTGGGGGAAAAAGTTGTGGCAAGTACCAGAAATGACACAGACGTCATTTGATCCAAACAGAAAACATGTCAGCTCAAACCACGTGTTGCCAGTCTCACCTATCTGCTGTCACGGGAACATCCGTGACTCTTGTCTTCTCCAGCCTGTGCTGCACTGTCACTTGACTATTTGCAGCATCAGCTCTGTATGCAGTCAGGACAGTGCAGCGTGGCCCCAGGGAAAAAGACCAGGGGATGTTGAGTACAGACAGTGCTCACAATGCTTCACTCCCCACACCTACTAGTGAGCGCTTCCACAATGGAAGCGCTCAGTAATATTCACTTTATACGATGGACTGCCAGTTTTCCCCCAAAAAAGTGGGAAAAAGTGCATCTTATAAAGCGAAAAATACAGTACTCAGGTATACATTTGTTCCATAAATAACACTACTCTTGTCCATGGGTGACTCAGTCCCTAATCTATAATCAGACACAGCTCTTGAATTAGAATGGAGCTTCTTCTAAAAAAAAGTATTAGTAGTATTATGAGAAGTGTAGCTATGCCCCTCACCATTAATCTGAAACATCTAATAAAATATAAAACCTTTCATTTACGTAAGTTGTTTAAGATTTTTAATTATATGATGATTTTATTCTCTGTTCAGACAACAGGATTCCTGTTCTACTGGATTCCTGCTACCAGAGAACAATGCATTACGGGAATTCAGATGATTGTTGCACATTAGGCTGTTAAAGGGGTATTACAGTTTTTAATTTGAGTTTTTAAGAGGTCAAATGTTGAAGGTCCGGTCTTATGATGAGCTAGCGACATTTGATCAGTGGGAGTCCTACAGTACCTATACATTTCTTAGTGTAGTAGACTCCTGTCTCTGCTCAGTAGAGTGGTATAACTCATGGACGTCTTCTGTGTTGTCCATCCATAGACTAACCGAATAAGACTTAACATGGTGTTGTAGTCCTATTCCATTAGCCCATTGATTATTTCTGTGTGTTGACTTGTTGACATATAGCTGAAAATTAGTGCTAGAGGGTTAATGAAAACCTTTTACAAAGTAACTCTTTAGGTAGATTTTAACTGAAATATTTAACCCCTTAAGGATCGGAGGTTTTTTATTTTTTGCGCTTTGCGCTCCCTGCCTTCCCAGAGCCATAACTTTTTTATTTTTCGGTTCACATAGCCATATGAGGGCTTGTTTTTTGAGGGGCAAGTTGTTCTTTCCAACGGCACCATTTAATATTGCATATGATGTAGTGGGAAGCGGGACAAAAATTCCAAATGGGGTGAAATTGCCAAAAAAAAAGCAATTCCACCACAGTTTTGCAGGTTTTTAAATTCTGAAGTTCGATGTGCAATAAAACTGACCGGTTACTTTTAGGCCTCTTTCACACGGGCGTCACGTTTGACGCCCGGATAAGAGGCGGATGCGTTGCGGGAAAATGCGCAATTTTTCCGTGCGAGTGCAAAGCGTTTTAATGCGTTTTGCACATGCGTGGGAAAAATCGGCATGTTTGCTACCCAGACCCGAACCTGGACTTCATCACTGAAGTTCGGGTTTGGGTTGAGTATTCTGTAGATTTTATTATTTTTCCTTATAACATGGTTATAAGGGAAAATGATAGCATTCTCAATACAGAATGCTTTGTAAAATGTGGATTAAGGGGTTAAAAATAAAAAATTAACTCACCTTATTCACTTGATCGCGTAGTTGCCGATCTCTTCTGTCTTCTTTAAGCATTAGCTGCCATCTAAAGGACCTGTGGTGACGTCACATCACATGGTCCAATCAGATGGTCCATCACCATGGTGATGTACCATGTGATTGGAACATGTGATGAGCTCGGTGACGTCACCACAGATCCTTTAGATGGCAGCTAATGCTTGATGAAGACAGAAGAGATCGGCAACTACGCAATCAAGTGGATAAGGTGAGTTCATTTTTTTATTTTTAACCCCATAATCCATATTTTAGAAAGCATTCTGTATTAAGAATGCTATTATTTTCCCTTATAACCATGTTATAAGGGAAAATAATAAAGATCGGGTCCAGTCTCATAGCAACCTTGCGGGAAAATCGCACTGCATCCGCACTTGCTTGCGGATGCTTGCGATTTTCCCGCAGCCCCATTCACTTTTGTGGGGCCTGTGTTGCGTGAAAAACGCACAATATAGAGCATGCTGCGATTTTCACGCAACGCAGAAGTGATAAGTGAAAATCACCGCTCATGTGCATAGCCTGATAGGAATGAATGGGTCCGGATTCAGTGCGGGTGTAATGCGTTCACCTCATGCATTGCACCCGCGCGGAAATCACGCCCGTGTGAAGGGGGCCTTACTCTACAGGTTAGTACGAATCCGGCGATACCCTATATGTATAGGTTTTCTTGCGTTTTGATAGTGAAAAAAAAATTCAAAAGTGGGGAAAAAAAATCTGTTTTACTCTTTTGTCACCACTTTTTGACCCCTATAACTTTTTTGTAATTATATGTACAGAGCTGTATGGGGGGCTCATTTTTTTGCGTCATAATCTTATCTTTTTATTGATACCATTCTGGGGTGTGTATGACTTTTTGATCACCTTTTATGTAATTTTTTTTGTGGAAAATGAAGCGAATAATCGCATATTTCCTATGAAGCCTATTATAGGCAAGGCTCCATAAGAAATGCTACAGAGCTGCCTGGGTTTCATTCATAGAAACCCAGGCTACTACAGGCGCGCTCCGGCTCCTCCGATCGCCATACGGGGGAGCCGGAGCGCAAACCAAAAGTAAAACTTTCGGTTTGTGCACACTCAGATGCCATGGTCAGCATTGACCACGGCATCTGAGGGGTTAAATGTCCACAATAGGAATTGCTGCCGGTCGCAGACATTAGCCGCGGGTGTCTGCTACAAGAACCATGCGGACACTCGCGGCCAAGGCGCCCGCATGAAGCAGGAGCAGGCGCCATCTTTAAAGACCGGACCCAGGGCGTACATGTATGCCCTGCGTCCTTAAGAGGTTAAAATAGGATTTGTCTTTTAAAATTCTTTTGGTAAAAAGACAGGTTTCCTTTGAAGGCTACAAAACCAATTTTAAGTTATAATGATCCATTCTTTTTGTCAGATGTAAATACTATTCCATCGTGTAAGCCCCATGATGATGCGCTGTTGGGCAGGTTATTTTGTAAAGCCAAATCCAATATACCGGTATATTGGATTTATGGTATTATTCGGCCTCGGATAAAAATATTTGATTTTACGACATATAATAGGAATCCACAGTGACAAAAACACTTTAAACCCAAATGGCTTCTTGGGAAATTTCCTACCAAAAATCGCTTGAAAATTGCTGAAAGGGAAGCTTTGTTGGTTTGTGCACTGAGGACTTTACATTTCTATAGATCTGAACAATGAAAATAATAATACTTGCTTTATGGGTCAGTGATCTAACTTCCAATTTGTTTTTCCAGACTCCGAATGTGATTGAATATCCTTTTCTATCTGGGAGACAGCTAGAATTACTGTGTTAGAATGACAGGCGTGACTGATTTGTTTTTATGTTACATGTGCCTTTATCAGGGTTAGTTTCTCTTTGTGTTGACTACAGTCATGATAACAATGGTGGTGGATTGTTGTCATTCTGATAAAATAAAAGTGTGTGTGTATATATATATATATATATATATATATTATTACATAGTGTATTTATTATTAGTTAAAATACTTAGCCCTTTGCGTATAAGGCACAATGCTTTATATAGAGCTACACTATAATACTGTATTCCACCTCACCCTATACTTTTGGCAGTGGCTGTGCCTATGATTGAAGTTCACCGCAATTTACTCCCATTCAAGATAATAGGACAGAGTTGCAATTCCAGGCACAACCACTACCAAAAGTACAGAGATGTGCCTGGTAAATGGAAAAATGGAAATTCTGGCAAACAAGTGAAATTCTGGAATGTCATCTCCATTTTCCATTAATTCCACCTAAAGAGTTAACAAAGTTTGTAAAATCAGTTTTAAATACCTTAAGGGGTCTAGTTTCTAAAATGGGGTTATTCTATTATGTAAACCTCACAAAATGACTTCAGACCTGAACTGATCCTTAAAACGTGGGTTTTGGAAATTTTCTGAAAAATTTCAAGATTTGCTTCTAAACTCCTAAGCCTTCTAACGTCCCTAAAAAATAAAATAGCATTCACAAAATGATCCAAACATGAAGTAGACATATGGGGATTGTAAAGTAATAACTATCTTTGGGTAAATTTTGTATTTTTTTTTAAATTAAAATGAAATTTTTTTTACTCCATGAAGTACAATATGTGACTAGAAAACAATCTCAGAATGGCCTGGATAAGTAAAAGCATTTTATAGTTATCACCACATAAAGTGACACATGTCAGATTTGCAAAAAATGGCCTGGTCCTTAAAGGGAATCTGTCACTAGCTTTTACCCTTGTCAGCTAAACATATGCTGACATTAAGGGTCTCCATAGCAGTCCTAATGTGTTTTTATTTTAGATATCCAAGGCTTTATTTTCTCAAAAAACAGGTTTTACCCACCTGTCAATCATCAGAATAAGGAGCCCAGGGGGAGGTCTGACCATGCAGGGTGTTCGTCTGCACCCTCCCCCGTCAGTGCCGCACGCCGCCTCTCCAAACCTCTGCGCCGCCTCCTAAAGTGCACTGCCGCTTCTCCCTCTCCCTCCCTCCCCCTCCTTCCCTGTCAAGATCCCGCGCGTGCGCACAGAGCACAGCTCTTCGCGGGCTCTGAGAGGCTGGCGCCAGGGTGCGGTCATACCAGGGAGGGAGCGAGTGCCGGCGCATGCGCGCTCGCTCCCTGAAGCCGGCTGCCGGAGTCCACACGGGCGCATCGCGCAGTGCCCTGTGCGCACGCGCGGGATCTTGACGGGGAAGGAGGGGGAGGGAGAGGGAGAGGCGGCACTGCGCTTTGGAGAGGCGGCGTGCGGCACTGACGGGGGAGGGTGCGGACGAACACCCTGCATGGCCAGACCTCCCCCTGGGCTCCTTATTCTGATGATTGACAGGTGGGTAAAACCTGTTTTTTGAGAAAATAAAGCCTTGGATATCTAAAATAAAAACACATTAGGACTGCTATGGAGACCCTTAATGTCAGCATATGTTTAGCTGACAAGGGTAAAAGCTAGTGACAGATTCCCTTTAAGGTGAAATATGTCGCACCCCTCAATCAATATTTTGTGGAAGCAGGAATATCGCAGGCCTTAATCAATATTTGGTGGAAACAGGTCTATCACACCCCTCAATTGTTTTTTTTTGCCACAAAAGTTCTATCACACCACCCTGTTTATTTGGGGCAACAGGTATATTGGGGGGCAATAGGTATTTCACACAAGTTGCAATTAGTTATTCCAGTAGCGTTTGTCCCTCTATATACCTGCGGTATCGCATCAGAACCGCACACAACTGCTGCACAATACAAATGTACTATAATATACTTTCTGTTAGAAAGTATATTATAAGTATATTAAACCCCTCAGTATATCACACCTATCGATAGGACACATATACCAAGCCTTAAAATTACTGTTGTGGCCCTGTTAGCTAGCATATTGTGCCCCTAACAGTCTGTCCTTGCTCCACAAAGCAACCTCTCCTTACACTGTCAAAACACAGAATGTAAAAATGGCTGCCAGATCTGGTTCTGTTATAGGGTGGGGGTGTGTCCATGTGCTGAAACGTCTCAATTCGCTGTCCTGTCCCACCTGATGGATGTGTCATGGGTCAAAGTTCGGTGCAATGCAAAAGAATAAGACGCCGGCAGACATCGCCATATGTTCAGTGAATCGCGAACGCGCAAAGTTCCCATCGAAACGACCGCTGGGGCGAACCGCAAGGCCATCTCTAGTTTAGGAATTTATACTTTTTTTTTTTAAATTTAATAAGTATTTTTTATTTCAATCATCTCAAAAAACAAAATTCATGAAACAAAATTACAAAAAGAACCTCCCCATTCCTCCCACCCCCCCCTAAACCCACCCCCCAATCCTGCAGGGAAGAAGAAAGAAAGAAAAAAAAAAATTATAGAGGAATTTATACTTAATAATTAGGATTACAGTTTATACAGGGGGATGGAAAATGATATGCCTTTATTCTCAATATATGCATACAAAAATTGGTTGGTGCATTCCTGTGGCTTTTGCATTTCTTTAACACAAAGCAGTGAACGCAGACGTGTGGTATGTACAAATTTTTCCGATTTTTACAGATTTTCAGATTGTGGGCTCCATTGAGTGCGATAGAAGTGAATTGGATACATTTTGCAGACCATATTTAAATTCCATAAGGATTTTGCTAGATACGTATTTTAGCTGCAAATTAAAATTTTTGTGTAAGTTTTGTTTTTAATCAGTGTTTGCTACAAAGTTGCATGAAGGTAGTTGTGTGTTTTAGTCTCAATAAGTTTTTATTAAGGATTTGAAAAAAGGTGTACATACAATAAACAATGTGGATGCAACCACAACCTCATTGATACAAAATACGACGTAGAGTAATCAATGTCCTTACTAGATCAAACGATACATTGAAGTCACTAGGGCACCCGCCCGGGTGCTGCCAACCTAGTGAGCTAGAGAAAAGCGGTATAAATCAGTAGCATAGAGCAATTGGTCAAAACACAAAGCATCCACAAAAATGAGAGCCTCTAGAGGGAAAAAAGGGGGGGAGAGAAGGAGGGGGGGGGAGAGAAGAAACATGGTCCAAAGTATGCGTAAGACTAACATGTGGTCGAATCCTCATGTGCCATAACCACAGGGTACCAAGGCAAAATAAGCGCCACCATCCAGAGAGCCTAAAGGATACCCACAGGTAGAGGAGAGGCAAACCTGCTCGAGATCCAAGGTAACCATCTGTTATGTACTGAGATCCTATGAGACAATCAGATGCAAAAACCAACTCATTATGTAGATGGGAGTTGACTATCTCAGCCACGTCTCTCACACTCGGAGATTCAGCATGTTTCCACTGCCTGGCAATTACCCGTTGCGCCCCTCCAAGTATGTGTGATATAACCCAACGAGACTCCTTGGAAATGCATTTGATACCCACACCCAATATGGCGAGAGCAGGGGATAGGCAAACCTGTTGACCGCAAACCTCCTCCAAGACATTCAGGACAGATCCCCAAAAAACAGTGAGAGAGGGACAACTCCACCACATATGCAGAGGGGTCCCACGCGCACCACATCCTCTCCAACAAAGAGGGGAGTAACCAGGGATACAATGGGAGAGCCTGTCTGGCGTGAGATACCACCTAAGTTGAATCTTCCTCGCTTGTTCTACATGATTTATACACCTGGTGCATTTAACAGACCATAGCATGGCCGAGTTCCAGTCTTGCAGGTCAAAAGATTTGCCAAGTTCCTCCTCCCATCTCAGCATATAGGGCCTTTTGGTCCTAGTCCATTCCTCAAGTAGGAGCGAGTACCACACAGAGATTTTTGACCTGCTCCGCCTCTCCGCCCTCAATACCGCATAAACTGGATCCTCCTTGCTCGGGTCCCAACAAAGGGGGACCGAAGCAAGCAGATGCCGAATCTGCAGATATTGATAAAATACTGAGTTTTGCAGGTTAAATTCAGCATGTAGGGAGGGGAACTCTTTTAAAGTACCTTTGTCAAATAAATCTCCAAGGGTGCTAATGCCAGCAGTTAACCAAGGGGTTATAGATATATTAGGGATGTGGTATTCCAAAGCCGACAAGGGAATGGTCTTGGCCTCTACAGGTAGGGATGGGTACCGTTTGAGCAACCGTGACCATGCCCAAACTGTAGCCCGCATAGTGTCCAACATTGGGCTACCTGGGGAAGAGGTCCCAGAATCCGGGCCATCAACAGAGATCTAAGTGAGCGTTGCCTAGAAAAATTTTCTCAATGTCAACCCATCGCAACGATTCGTCATTGGACCACCAAACTACAGCCTGGTCCAACAGATTGGCAAAATAATAATTATATAAGTTAGGAACACCCAATCCTCCCAGTCGTAACGGAAGGAATAGAGTGTCATTAGAGACACGCCTATGCGTATTGTGCCAAATAAATTGAGTCATATCCCTCTGAAGGACATCAATGTGACGTTTCGGGACCAACAGAGGGATACAGCTAAACTTATACAGGATTTTGGGCAAGATTAACATCTTTGCTAGATTCACCCTGGCTATCCATGAGAGATCACATACTGAAAGTTTAGCATAATCCTTCTGGAGTTCCTGTCGAAGGCCAGAGAAATTTGTAAGAACCATGTCCTGAGGGGATTGAGTGAGTTCTATTCCAAGGTATGGGAGGGAATGATCCACCCAGGAAAATGTATGCCTGGCAGAGATCTCAAGCCTCAACGAATCAGGAACCAGGATGGGAAGAATCTGTGTTTTACTGGGGTTCAGCTTATAATACGAGACCGCCGAGTATTGAGTCAAAATCTGGGAAGCAGCCTCTAGAGATTTTAATGGGGCAGACAGAGTCAAAATAACGTCATCCGCATATAACCCAATCACGTGAGTCTCCTTGCCCGCCTGAATTCCCTCAATATCCGTACAAGTACGAAGAGTGGCTGCTAGGGGCTCAATTACAAGCGCAAATATTAAAGGGGAAAGAGGACAGCCCTGCCTGGTGCCGTTGGTGATCAAGAATGGAGCCGAAAGGAAGCCCGACGCCAGAACCCTTGCCGACGGGCGGAATATAACCCATTTACAGCCCGTAAAATATTCCCTCTAGATCCAAATTTTCTCAAGACCTGGTCCAGAAACCCCCAGTGTACCCTATCAAATGCTTTTTCAGCATCGAGTGAAACAAAGACACTGGGGGCTCTGGACCACTGAGCCAACTGAATCAGATCTATCATGCGACGGGTTCCATCGCGGCACTGTCTACCGGGAACAAATCCTACCTGATCAGACGACACCAGGCAGGGCAGCAATTTATTAATTCTAGAGGCCAATAATTTAGCAAAAGTTTTAAATCCGAATTGAGGAGAGAAATGGGTCTAAAATTGGCGGGGGATGTAGGAGGCTTACCAGGCTTGGGGAGGGTGACAATAGTGGCAGACAACATCTCCGGGGGAATGGTGCCAGATTCAAAGAAAAAAGCAAATAACCTATCCAAAATAGGTAACAACTACCGGTGGAACGTTTTATAGTACTCCACCGGAAGACCATCCGGACCCGGAGACTTGTTCGAGGGGGTACTCTTGATAACGTTCCAGATCTCCCTTTGACCAACTGGGGCATTCAAAGCAGCCAGATCGTCAGAGGACAGAGCAGGAAGATCCAGAGCATCTAAAAATTTCCGAATACCCTCCGGAGTGGGCTGGGGGGTGCTAACATCCTTATTTAAATTATACAAGGAGGAATAATAGGACGCAAAAGCGTCTGCTATACCCTGTGGATGCGTAATCGTATTGTTATTGAAGGATAATTTCTCTATACGAGACTCCGCCTGTCTCCTACTAACCCTCCTCGCCAGTTGCGCCCCAGCTCTATCACCCTCATGGTAGAATTTAGCTTTCAACCTTCTCAGGCACCACTCCTGTTTATACAGCAGGAGGGAGCGGAGACGCGATCTAGAGTCCTTTAAGTCCTCCAGAGTAGATGCAGAGGGGCTCGTCTTATGCCTGCATTCTGCTGAGCGCAGGCTAAGCAAGGCCGCATCCAGCTCAGCTGATCGTTTTTTCTTCAAACGGGCTGCCGATTGTAGAAAAATTCCCCTCATATACGCCTTCTGTGTAAGCCAAAGAGTGGATATGTTAACATCTGACGTATCGTTGAAACTCAAGAACTCAGCCAGAGCATTAGAAAAACCATTAACCCGTTCAGGACAGTTCAAGAGAAAAGGGTTCAATCGCCATTGCAGAGGAGGAGGCGAGGGCAGGCTATCATCTACAACCAGCTGTATAGGTGCATGATCTGAGCACGTGGCGACTCCAATGCCCGACTCCCGCACCACGTGAACCAGGCCCCTAGAGATTAAAAAGAAGTCCAGCCTTGCCTGTGAGAGGGAGGATGGAGAGATATATGTGTAGTCCCGCTCATCACCATGCTGGTATCTCCAGATATCATGAAAAGGAGATTCTCGAATTACACTCTTTAAGTCTGGACGCTGTGATGAGTGGGGGGACCGAAAGTCCAAGGAACACTGGACTGGGGCATTGAAGTCACCACCTATGATCACCTCTCCCACCGCCTGTTTTTGCACCCGTTTAAGAACACGGTTACAAAACGCCTGTTGTTTACTGTTAGGGGCATATACAGACACTAACGTAAACTTAGTACCATTTATAGTACAGGAAATAAGAATAAATCTGCCTATGGGATCCCGGACACAGGCACCCAGGGTAAACGCTACAGATGACCTGACGCAGATGCACACACCCGCCTTCCGTTTTTTCACCGCAGGAGAGTGAAAAATATGTGGGAAGCTCCGATGCGTGCACCTATGCAGATCAGGTTCCAGTAAATGCGTTTCTTGGAGAAAAGCAATATCACATTTGGAATGTAAAACCTCCTTCCACAGCATAGATCTCTTAAATGGGGAGTTCAACCCCCTTACATTCAAGGACATTATTTTCATCCCCATTATGAGTATAATAAAAATAGCATATACAGACGCTGCCAGTGAGTAAAATAGAAGACATCAGTAGGCGCCCATATAAAACCCATTAGATGGCACATACAACAAATACATGGACCAAGGAAAGAGGAGGGAAAGTCAGAACTAAGGGAAACAAAAAACCAGACAAACAGTAACAGCAGGGCAAGAATAGCCCAGAAACAAAAGTCACACAGATTCAAGGGGAAGAATAACATGACATGACCTGGGGGCAGGGATAAAGATGACAAACCATGTCCCACCACCCATGTCAGATCCCCCATATGCAATCACTATACAGTCTCTTGACCGAAATCAAACAAACAGGGTCAGGCCGTGTCCCATTCAGGATCAATTCTTGCCGCATTCCGGGCCGGCGAGGAGGGAGGATAGTCCATTCCAGATGTCAGGCCCCATTCCTCCAATTTACTGGCAGCCGCTTTAGGTGAGGAGAGGGGATGCAGAATCCCATTATAGAAAACCAAAAGCTTCACGGGGAAACCCCATCGATACTTAACATGAAGTTGCCTCAGGAGCTTAGTGATGGAGCCGAACTCCCTTCTCTTGGCGAGGGTCGCTGCTGAGAGATCCGCGTATACAGAAATGCCTTTAAATAAATCCGAAGGTTCCGGATCGTTCCGCAGTACGCGCAGAAAGGCTTCCTTAGTGGTGTAAAAATGGATCCGGGCTATCACATCGCGCGGAAGGGAGGGATCAATGCCCTTTGGCTTGGGGATCCTATGAACCCTATCCACAATCAGGTCTCGATCAGAGGACTGTGGCAGGGCAGCTTTAAGCAGGCCTTGTAGAAAAGAGTCCAACTCATTAGGGGACACGGATTCCGGTATACCCCTCAGCCGGACGTTGTTCCTTCTATGGCGGTCTTCTAGCTCCTGGAGCTTAGCTGTGAGCCTGGACACTTCCTCCTCCAAAGCATCATGTGCGTCAATTAAAGAGTTGTGAAAGGAGGCAAACTCCGCCATCTTCGACTCCACATGAGTCGTGCGATCGCCCAACTCACTAATCTCCTTCTTAAGATCTCTAAGAATGCCTGCCATGTCGGACTTCATGGAGGCGCGCAAGTCCTCTAGTAAGGCCCGCATCGTCTCTTCTGTTATAGGAGAGGCAGGGAATGAGGATGGCCCCGTACCCACACGGACAGCAGGCTCGAACGCAGGAGTGGAAGGCCCTGAGGCTGGGGAGTGCACGTGAGTAGGTGTGCTTCTCTGGGCCGTCAGCTTCGCTGGTGCCGGCTTCCTCTTTATCTTCCCCATCATCCAGGGTATGTAGGGCACGATTGGGTCAAGAAAAAACCCGGTCAGGAGATAGCTGTGAGCCGCTTTAGGGAATCAGGACAAGGAGCTGCAGGACTATGCGGCCGGCGCCATTAGCGTGCAGGCCACGCCCCCTAGTTGTGTGTTTTAACCGCTTCAGCCCCCCTAGCTTAAACACCCTTAATGACCAGGCCACTTTTTACAATTCCGGACTACACTACTTTCACCGTTTATTGCTCGGCCATACAACTTACCACCCAAATGAATTTTACCTCCTTTTCTTCTCACTAATAGAGCTTTCATTTGGTGCTATTTCATTCTTGTCAGAATAAAACTAATGATATGGCATTCAAAATCTGGAGTATAGTACAAACACCTGCTTAATCTTCAATATATTTATTATTCAAGCATAAAAGGATCAGTAAAAGAACCATAAAAATACTAATTAAAAATACACATTAATCCAAATTAATATTCACATTCACATATTCATTATTAGACCACATTACAAAAAGTCTTGATATTGTTAATAACCACTTCAAACCTATTGAGTACTCTATAAGGTGATAGATGTTGTTAAAAAAAAATACTGTTGAAAAAAAAAATACTGTTGAAAAGAATATATTGATGAGTATTGCTTAAAAAGAAAAATCAGTTTATCTGTAAAAAAAATTTATCTGTAAAAAAAAGTTTATCTGTAAACAAAGTTCAGTGTGATTTAATGTGGCTGAAGCGGCACTTCTGTCAAATAGTCTCTGAGCCGATAAGGTAGAGTCTATGTGCAAAGGTGGCGTCCCACCATATAGTATGCACTCCTCGTCTTACCTCTATTCCGTCGACCCTTCACCGCAATCAGCCTGTAACTCACCGCTCTCAACTTCATTCAGCGGCATGCCTCATGTTGGCGTGCTCTGGTCTCACTCCACAGGTTCCCTGAGGTCCTCCCCCGTTCAGGTCAAAGGTTGCCTGTGATCAGCGGCAACTGCTGCAACATTCAGCTACCAATTGTGAGACAGTCCAAATACAAATGGGATCTCTGGACCCAAAAGGATAATCAATGTTCCATTTAAAATTTCAGCGTACGCTAGACAGAAGGTATTTAGAGCTAGGATTTTTTTTTCCAAACGCGTTTCGAGGTCTTGATATATCTCTGACCTCTTCCTCAGTGGTAAAAAAATGAACGGCACAGATTTCCTCATTTGCATCGATCAAAGTAGATGAAAAAATCTCTGCCAAAAAATAAGCAAGAAGAAAAAGAGGGGCCTGGAGATTGCCAGGACATAGGGGCTCCGCCCAAACATCCATACCCCCTTCAGCTCCTATGTCCTGGCAAACGTGACTTCTCCATTCACATCGATCAATCGATCGTTGTGAAGGAAGACATCTTTGCCAGATTTTTGATACAAAGTGTTTGCCAAAGCATATGAACCTCAACACCTCTCCTCAGCTCATATGCCTGGGCAAACATACCTGTACTGCAGAGGAGAAATCTCGTCTTGCAGCGCCGCATACACCGACTTCACGTGTCTTCTGAAAGCAGCGCAATGCTTCTCTCAGAATGCATATCAGTACTGCAGCGTCTTCGTCGGTTGGTCCGTTGGTCTACCTGGAAAATAAAGGGTGGTTAGGGGGGGGGGGGGAGAAGAAAAAACAGGCAGCAGACTCATAAACTTGAACGTTACAAACTTTATAAAACCTAAACATAAAACGTTTTTTATAAAACCTGAACATCAAAACTTGTAAAACCTCAACTAACTCAAGTTTCTTTTTATTGCTACCTGTTTAATATTTTTTTTTTCTTTTCACTCTTTATTTTCCTTGCAGAAACCTCTCCTCTCCCATAGGACAATGTGTAAAGTGTAAATCACACAGAGATGGTGCGAAGTACATTATGCACTTTATCCCAAGTGAAAGGAGAAGTTTCTACCGTTTCACATTTCTGCTGTAGCACACCAGCACCCCTATGTGTTAGGGTCTCTCAAAACCTAGTATCCTGAGAGACCCTAGAGCCTGATTGTAAAACCTACCTGTGTTGTGCTGTCCCTACGTCCCTAAGTGTACCTGAGTGTGGTAATTCCGGAAACACTCCCCTAGGCATAGGGCAGGGTGGTCAGGACAGTCAGAACAGAAATAATGGGTGTCACGCCTTATTCCACTCCTGCTACAGACACGACATCTTTTTCGGGGTGGCGGTTGGGTTGAGATACCAGCAACGACATTGGGGAAATGTCGCTCGTGTAGATGGCTCACTACACTGGTGGTTGGGGCCACGGAACCTCCTGGATATGAGGAGGTTCTCGATGATCTCTTACTGAAATTTGAGGAAGGATCCTGTTCTCCCAGCCTTACTGTAGAGAACAAAACTATTATACATAGCCAATTGAAATAAATATACAGACACCTTCTTATACCAGCGTCTGGTGTGGCGGGAAATCAAATACGGGGCCAACATCTGGTCATTGAAGTCCACCCCTCCCATGTGGAGGTTATAGTCGTGGACTGAGAGGGGCTTTTCAACGACACTGGTTGCCTGTTCAATTTGTATTGTCGTGTCTGCGTGAATGGAGGAGAGCATGTAAACGTCACGCTTGTCTCTCCATTTCACCGCGAGCAGTTCTTGGTTACACAAAGCAGCCATCTGCCCCCTTGCAAGACGAGTGGTAACGAGCCGTTGGGGGAAGCCCCGCGACTAGGTCACACGGTGCCACAGCAGCCAATCTGTTCTAAGAACAAATGCCTGAAGAGGGCCACACTTGTGTAGAAATTGTCCACATAAAGATGGTACCCCTTGCCGAATAAGGGTGACACCAAGTCCCAGACTATCTTCCCACTGCTCCCCAGGTAGTCAGGGCAACCGACCGGCTCCAGGGTCTGATCTTTTCCCTCATAGATCCGAAATTTGTGTGTATAGCCTGTGGCCCTTTCACAGAGCTTATACAATTTGACCCCATACCGGGCTCGCTTGCTTGGGATGTACTGTTTGAAGCCAAGGCGCCCGGTAAAATGTATCAGGGACTCGTCTACGCAGATGTTTTGTGCGGGGGTATACAAATCTGCAAATTTCAGGTTGAAGTGGTCTATGAGGGGCCGAATTTTGCGGAGCCGGTCAAAAGCTGGGTGGCCTCTATGAGGGAGGTGGTGTTGTCGCTAAAGTGCAGGAAACGCAGGATGGTCTTAAATCGTGTCCTGGACATGGCAGCAGAGTACATGGGCATGTGATGAATTGGGTTCGTGGACCAATATGACCGCAATTCATGTTTTTTTGTCAGGCCCATGTTGAGGAGAAGGCCCAGAAAAGTTTTACATTCGGAAACTTGGAGTGGTTTCTACCGGAAAGGCTGGGCATAGAAGCTTTATGGGTTGGCGGTAATAAATTGAGTGGCATACCAATTTGTTTCTGCCACGACTAAGTCATAGAGCTCCGCAGTGAAGAACAGCTCAAAAATCCCCCAGTGCCGATCCGATCTGAGCTGTCTCCACCTGAACTCCTGACTGGGCGCTGAAAGGGGGAACTAATGGTGCGGCTGAAGATGGGGGCTGCCAATCGGGGTTTGTCAGCACCTCAGGGATTCTAGGAGCTCTATGGGCCTGTCTGCGCGGTGGCTGCGACGGGGGAATTACTGCACGTGCCACCTACCAGCTTCAACTGCACTTCTGGTGCTCGCCACTTCACCATATTGTACGGCAGTGCTGGTAGAAGGTCCAGGATGGGCTGCGCTGCTGGTGTATGCCTCACCACGTAATCCGGCAGCGCCAGCCCCACTCTGCTGCCCTTGAAACGGATCCTGCGCTACCTGTGGTCTAGCGACATGGGGCCGGGTACGCCTGGTGGTATCAGGGACCTCAACCTCCTCGTCCGAACTTTGGGTCAGACTGCCACTGCTTTCTACAGGTTCATATTCTGACGTGCTAGATTCTTCAGATGAGGGTTGCCATTCCTCATCCGACTGGGTCAGAATCCTGTAGGTCTCTTCAGGAGAATGCCCCTTATGTGACATTTGGACGACTAAATTTAGGGGGTATTCCCTGAGACTACCCAAGAAAAAGAGCAAGCCTGTCTTACAAATGGGAGGGTAGCGAAGTACAGAAGCCGCTGCGATTGATAAAAAAGATCAAAACTGATTTTTTTTTATTGCCACAGCGCTTGTGAAGTGATTGTGCAGTGATTACAAAAAAAAAAATTTGTCACTGCGGCGGGGCGGGCGTCGGTGAACGCACATGTGGGCGACCGATCAGGTCTGATCGGGCAAACACTGTGTTTTGGGTGGGGGGCGAACTAAGGTGACACTAATACTATTATAGATCTGACCGTGATCAGTTCTGATCACTTACAGATACTATAAAATTACCAACGCTGATTAGCGCTACGCTAATCAGCGAATCAGTGACTGCGGTGCGGTGGGCTGGGCGCTAACGCTAACCACCTACCAAAGGGGGCCTAAACTAATCTAAACCTAAAAGTCAATCCTGGTGGAAAAAAAAGTGACAGTTTACACTGATCACTTTTTTCCCTTTCACTAGATGATTGACAGGTGACTGAGAGGGGTGATCAAGGGGTTAATTGGGGTGATGGGGGTGATCAGGGCCTGGAAGTGTGGTGCTTGGTGTACTCACTGTAGAGATGTGCTCTCTCCTAGGTTCAACCGACGAAAAGGACAAGGACACAGAAGAGGGCACAGAAGCCATTTAATGCATTATATTTATAAATATAATGCATTACATGGCTCTTGATTAGTTTTTTTAAAAATCACCAGCCTGCCAGCGCAGATCATTGGCTGGCAGGCTGGTGACGAACTTGTCGTGTTTCGGTCCCGATAGTCTGTGCGTCGACGAGGAACAGAAGGACCGCCGAGATCACGCGATCCTGCGTGCAGCGGTCCTAAAGAGGTTAAAGGGAGCTTGTCAAAATGAAAACGCTGTGCAATCTGTAGGCAGCATGTTATAGAACAGTAGAAACTAAGCAGATTGATATATTGTTTTGTGGGAAAAGATTCAGTAAAATAATTTACTCTTTCGGGGCTCAATAGCCAAGTGGCCAGTCTTATAACTGATTGACAGCCTTCCCTGTATAAGTAAGTGTATATAGGTGTCAGTTACTGGTAAGACTGGCCACTAAGTAGATTTAAATGAATAAAATAATTGTTTACTGAATTTTTTCCCATATCGGTCTTCCCTGCTCCTCTTGCTGTATAACATGCTGGAGTAGATTGCTCTGCATTTCATGATGACATGTCTCTTTAAATTTTATCATGTGTGCTGTGCGTTCTCAGCTCTCACCTTTTTTCCCCAATTAAGTTAAGGACCATGGCTTGGCGTAATAGGGAGGTAAGGGCCCCATAGCAAGGATCAAACCAGGCCCCCCACACAGGACAGAAGGGTTTCCACATAAACCCCTCCTTTTAATGACCCTTGGGCCAATTTTTCCACTGCCTCATTTGCTAAAAGTTGTTTCTTTAGAGGTTAGAATCCTGACCACGTTTTCACCCCCAGTAACATAGTAACATGGTATATAAGACTGAAAAAAGACATTTGTCCATCCAGTTCGACCTGTTTCCTACAAGTTGATACAGAGGAAGGCAAAAAACTGCTGTGAGGCAGAAGCCAATTTTCCCCACTTAAGGGGAAAAAATTCCTTCCCGACTTCAATCAGGCAATCAGAATAACTCCCTGGATCAACGACCCCTCTCTAGTAGCTATAACCTGTAATATTACAGGGGTGTGGAAATTTTTAAAAAACTACTTGTCGAAGGGGCAGGGGCTCGATCTACTTGTCCCTCATGACAATCTACTTGTCCTGAACTTATACTGTATTGGGCAGCCACAAGGAGACGTTACTGTATGGGGGCAGCCACAAGGAGACGTTATACTGTATGGGGGCAGCCACAAGAAGATGTTACTGTATGGGGGCAGCCACAAGGAGACGTTATACTGCATGGGGGCAGCTACAAGGAGACATTACTGTATAGGGGCGACCACAAGGAGACGTTATACTGTATGGAAGCCACAAGAAGACCTTATACTGTATGGGGCAGCCACAAGGAGACATTATACTGTATGGGGGCAGCCACAAGGAGACATTATACTGTATGGGGGCAGCCACAAGGAGACATTATACTGTATGGGGGCAGCCACAAGGAGACGTTATACTGTATGGGGGCAGCTACAAGGAGACGTTATAACTGTATGGGGCACTGGGGCAGCCACAAGGAGACGTTATACTGTATGGGGGCGGGGGCCACAAGGAGACGTTACTGTATGGGGCAGCCACAAGGAGATGTTATACTGTATGGGGGCGGCCACAAGGAGACTTTATACTGTATGGGGGTTGGGGCCACAAGAAGACGTTATACTGTATGGGGGCGGGGGGCCACAAGGAGACGTTAAACTATAAGGGGCCCATAAGGAGATATTATACTGTATGGGACAACAATTTGTAACCCCTCCACCATCAGTATAATAATGTCTTGTGGCCCCCATACAGTAATATCTTCTTGTTGCTCCTGTATGGGGGCCACAGGAAGACATTATAGTTTATCAAGTGATCACCACGGGCAGTGCAGATTGTCTTCTGCGGCCCTGGCCCTGCCTGCTGACAGTACAACCATTATTTCTGACACACGCTCATCTACAAGTGGCCTTTTCTCTCACTCCTCTTCTCCCAGTCACTCAGTCTCTGGACACGGACTGCTGACTTACTGTGCCCTCCTCGCTCCTGTGCTCGGCAGGTGGGTGGAGACTTCGATATGGGAGCCAGGAGGAGCCGGGGGCGGCCTGCAAGAAGCACGGTAGGCAGATGCAGGGACCGACAGACATATATAGATTTGTAAAGTGGTAGGACTATGTTCTCATCACTGCATCTATGCCCCTTTTGATGCAACCCATTATCTTATTGACCTTTGTGCTCTGGAGGAGATAAGATGTTGTCTGAGAGCTGGAGTACATGGGAGCTTTCTTAGCTGAATATAAGAATGATGTCCACATCTCTATCAGTACAAATTGTCCTGCAAAAAATAAGCACTCATAAGTCTATGTGAAAGGAAAAATAAAAAAAAACTTATGGCTCTCGGAAGGGGCAATATCTGTTTATATGTCTTTCTTTGACAAAATTGATTATGAGAGTAGTAGTACATAGTAAAAGTATATAAGGCCGAAAAAAGACATTTTGTGCATCCAGTTCGGCTTCTTATCCTGCAAGTTGATTCAGAGGAAGGCAAAAAAAAAAACTGTGAGGTAGAAGCCAAATTTCCCCACTTAAGGGGAAAAAAATTGCTTCCCGACTCCAATCAGACAATCAGAATAACTCTCTGGATCAATGACCCATCTCTAGTAGCTATATCTTGTAATATTATTACTTTCCAGTAATACATCCAGGCCCCTCTTGAACTCTTTTAGTGAAATCACCATCACCACCTCTTCAGGCAGAGAGTTCCATAGTCTCACTGCTCTTACCGTAAATAATCCTCTTCTATATTTGTGTACAAATCTTCTTTCTTTCAGACGCAGAGGATGTCCCCTTGTCACAGTCCTGGGGATAAATAGATGATGGGAGAGATCTCTGTACTGACCACTGATATATTTATACATAGTTATTAGATCTCCCCCCAGTAGTCTTTTTTTCTAATTTTGATAACCTTTCAGGGTACTGTAGTTGCCCCATTCCAGTTGTTACTTTAGTTGCCCTCCTCTAAACCCGCTCCAGCTCTGCTATGTATGACTTGTTCACAAGAGCCAAGAACTGTACACAGTACTCCATGTGTGGTCTGACTAGTGATTTGTTAAGTGGCAGGACTATGTTCTCATCACTGCATCTATGCCCCTTTTGATGCAACCCATTATCTTATTGGCCTTGGCAGCAGCTCCCAGACACTTGTTTTTAAAGGCTAGTTTGCTGTTTATTATAATTTCTAGATCTTTTTCCATGTCAGTGTTACCGAGTGTTTTACCATTTAGTATGTACGGGTGACTTGCATTATTCCTTCCCATGTGCATAACTTTACATTTGTCAGTGTTGAACCTCATCTGCCATTTCTCTGCCCAAGCCTCCAATCTATCCAGATCTCTCTGTAGCAGAAAACTGTCCTCTTCAGTGTTAATTACTTTACACAGTTTAGTGTCATCTGAAAAAATTGATATTTTACTGTGCAAACCTTCTACAAGATCATTAATAAATATATTGAAGAGAATAGGGCCCAATACTGACCTCTGAGGTACCCCACTAGTGACAGTGACCCAATCTGAGTGTGTACCGTTAATAACCACCCTCTGTTTTCTATTACTCAGCCTTTTATGAGGTACAGTGTCAAATGCTTTGGAGAAGATCAGATATACGACATCCATTGATTCGCCACTGTCAAGTCTATAACTTACCTCCTCATAGAAACTGATTAAATTCGTTTGGCATGACCGATCCCTCATGAAGCCATGCTGATATGGCGTTATTTGCTTATTTTCATTGAGATACTCCAAGATAGCATCTCTTAGAAAACCTTCAAACAGTTTACCAACAACAGATGTTAAACTTACCAGCCTATAATTTCAAGGCTCTGTTTTTGGACCCTTTTTGATTATTGGCACCACATTTTCTATGCGCCAATCCTATGGAACATTCCCTGTCACTATAGAGTCTGTAAATATCAGAAATAAGGGTCTGGCTATGACATTACTTAATTCCCTTAGGATTCGGGGGTGTATGCCATCCGTTCCTGGCGATTTGTCTATTTTAATATTTTTAAGTCCTGTTGTACTTCTTCCTCGGTCAGACAGGGCACTTTAATGGGGAATTTACTTTTATATTCTGCATTTCATATTTTCCTCAGTGAATATAGTAGAGGAAAAAATATTTAATAGTTTTGCTTTATCCTCGTCGCTCTCTGCAACACCCTCCTCATTGCTGTGTAGAGGGCCGACTCTTTTAGATTTATATTTTTTACCATTTATACAATTAAAGAACATTTTAGGGTTAGTTTTACTCTCTTTGGCAATTAATCTCTCGGTCTCTAGTTTGGCAGTTTTTATTAGTTTTTTACATATTCTATTTTTTTCCTTATAGTTTATCAGTGCTTCCTGGCTCCCCTCCTGTTTTAGTGATTTATATGTTTTTTTTTGTCATGTATTTCTTTCTTTACGGTTCTATTTATCCACATTGGTTTCTTATTGTTTCTTAGCCTTTTATTCCTATAAGGTATGTACCTCTCACAATTAGATGTTACAATGCTTTTAAAAATCTCACATTTTGTGGTTGTATTTTTCTTTTTGAGGATTTTGTCCCAGTTAGTTAGTCCTATGGCCTCGCTTAGTTGGCTAAATTTAGCTTTTTTGAAGTTTGGCATTTTTGTTCCTCCATTTAGAAACTCTTGTTTGAAGAATAATTGGAAGGTTATTACTTTATGGTCACTATTTCCTAGGTGTCCCCCAACCTGCACATCTGTTGGTTAATACTAAGTCCAGTATGTCCATCCCTCTTGTTGGGTCCCGAACCAGTTGGGAAAGGTAATTGTCTTTGGCTATTGCCAAGGACCTTTCCTTTATGGGATGTACAGCTTTCAGTTTCCCAGTCTATATCTGGGTAGTTGAAGTCCCCCATAATAATGACTTCATTATGATTTTCCGCCTCGTCTATCTCGTTTAATAATAGATTTTCTGTGGACTCTGGTATATTAGGTGGTTTAAAATAAACTCCTATTAGTAATTTATTATTGTTTTTGCCTCCATGTATTTCTAACCAGTGACTCCACTTGTTCATGTCCCTCACAGATGTCTTCTTGAATTGTGGGCTTTAGACAGGACTTCACATAAAGGCAGACCCCTCCCCCTCTCCGGGTTTGACGATCCTTTCTAAACAGATTGTAACATTTTATATTAACTGCCCAGTCATAGCTATCATCCAGCCATGTCTCAGTTATTCCCACTATGTCATAGTCCTCCTTACACATCACTAATTTCAAGTCACCAGTCTTGTTAGTCAGGCTTCTGGCATAAGTATACATAAAGAGAGGTTTGATGTATATTTTTTACCCTTTGAGAGGTTTATGTATATTTTTTACCCTACACCTTTCATTCTGAACTGTTCTAGTTCCCCCTTCCATTCCTCCCCCAGTCACACTACCTCGCCCCTGGTCTCTATCTGTACCATCTTCCCCTCTTATAATGTAATTACCCTCCTCCCAGTCCCTAGTTTAAACACTTCTTCAACATTCTAGCCATCTTTCTCCCCAACAAAGCTGCCCTTTCCTCATTGAGGTGCAACCCGTCCTTACGATAGAGCCTGTAGCAGACAGAGAAGTCGGCCCAGTTCTCCAGGAACCCGAACCCCTCCTTCCTACACCAGTTCTTGAGCCACTTGTTAACCTCCGTAATCTCCCGCTGCCTTTCTTGTTTGGCTCGTGGTACAGACAGTATTTCAGAAAATACTACTTTTGAGGTCCTTGCCCTAAGCTTTTTACCTAAATCCCTGAAGTCATTTTTAAGGACTCTCCACCTACCTCTAACTTTGTCATTGGTTCAGATATGGACCATGACTGCTGGATCTTCTCCAGCCCCTCCCAGTAATCTGTCAACCCGATCCGCGATGTGTCGAACTCTAGCGCCAGGAAGACAGCACACTGTTCGGTGATCACGATCTTTGTGACAGATCACCCTATCTTTTCCCCTAATAATGGAGTCTCCCACTACCAGCACCTGTCTGTCCTGCCCTGCTCTCCTGAGGGAATAATCTCAACTGGGCCCCCTCTTGCCCTGGGCCCCATAGGACTTGCATGGTCTCCCACTATAGTAGTTAGGTCCCTGGACCATGGTTTGTAATCTTCCTATAAACTTATTTGAGAAATATACCAGTAAACAGCAGAGGACATAAAAGACTTTGGGAAGAATAAGAATTTTAATATTTTCTTTAGCAAACCAGGAGAGGTTAATCCTGCACCATTTAATCAGATCTGATGGCCTGCAATATAAATAACTAGATATACTGTACTAAGCCCATATGTGCTCAAAACATTCTTTATCAGAAAAATATGCATATTTCTGCCTTATTCATCGGCATTAGTTAACATTTTTTGAGATCCAATTTATAAAGTGAATCTTTTGAAAATGATCCAACAATCTCGATAATGTAGAGTCTCAAGATTAGTAAGAGAAATAATCATATTATGGTAGTTACCTTATATGCAGTGTCCCAATGCAAAGTGTGTCCCCATAAAATGAATGGGTCTGCAATTCCGTTCCACAAAATGCGGAACAGAATTGCAGACGTGTGTGAATGGAGCCTTAGACTGCAGTACAGGAAAATAACAATTATTTTACAGCCGTGAAGAAGAAATATCAGGGTTTTTTTAGTAGTCAAAGCATGAAAGGTGACTCAGAAAAACTGAGTACTTTAAAATTAAACTGCATATAGTTGAAATTAAACAGCAGTCCTGGGGGCTATGACTAATTAAATTACTTGCTCTCCGACATGACCTCAGATTACTTACATTTGTCTCCATATAAATCTTCTGTACTTTGAATGTATATCAGTAAGGGTTAGTAGTCAGCTTTTTAATTTGTGTTCAAAATCAAGGTGAATGTTTTGAATCTTACGCTGTATACCATATGTTGCTATAATACTATTAATAGGAAACGCATATTATTACGACCAGTATTTAAAAGCTTACAGGCACAGTAACAGATTTAAAGCAGCTAAGCTGGAAGTAGATTTTACAGCTATTGATTTAAAATAAAATAAATGTTAACACCACACATTAAGTGCTAGGGCTCTTCCTTTTTGAAGCCACCACAAGCAATTTATGGACTTGGTTAAAATAAAAAGTTCTTAAATTTTATAAGCTTTCAAAGAATAATAGTTATAATGAAAATGGCATAAATGCTGTAGGTAAACTTGCTGTATGCTGGAAATCAGTAAGGCGACAGATTTGTGGAGTCCTGCTTTATAACCTTTAAAAATTAAATCTAACAGAAATGATGCATCAAAATTTCCAGAAATGGCTCGTCTTCCTACAGAGTTTTTGTTAAAGGGGTTTTATCACCATCTAAATCCCTTTCTATATTAGGGTCTTAGTAGGCCCTACTTGAGAGCCTGTATCAAATAATTCCCCACTCTTTCCATAAGTACATAGTTTGCTATGCATTTGAGTAGCCACATTCATGTATTATTTGTTCCCCAGATGTGCCTTTCCTGATCAACTGTAAGTGGTATTATTACAAAGTGGAAACATTTATAAACCATAGTAACTCAGTCATTAAGTGGTAGACCAAATAAAGTTAGCGGAGTAGCCCAGTGTTGAGGTGTATGGTGCATAAAAGTCACCAATGCTCTGCTGACTTAACTGCAGAGTTCCAAACCTCAAGGATGAGCAAACCAGCTTTGACCAAACCGAGTTCTAATAGCTTTACTATTTTTCGGATGGCAGACGAACCCCAATATTTTCAGGGTTCTTTTTTTTTTACGAATCCACTATAATGGTGCTTAGCTTCATTTTAGTGCACATGTTGTCTGGAAAAATCACTGGGAAGGAAGAAGAAGGGTTCTCACATGACCCTGAGAGGAAGGTGGGGGAAGGCTTGCCCTGATTGGCTCCCAGGCTGGATGAGCCAATCAATGCTGCAGCAGGAAAGAGGTTCCCTAGCAGAATTAGAAGTAGAATGTCATTCACATGCCTCCAGCCTCCCCCGAAGCACCTACACACTGTGCCACTGGGGTCCTCCTCAAACTGCCATCATCTCTCCCCTGTGTGACTTTTGTGACCAAGATCTGGGTTTGACCAAAACGTCAAGATTTATAGTCACATTTAATAACAGGCATTTCCTTCTTTATTTGCCTATACACTATATGAAGGATATATCATAATAAAAGCTTTTTTACTTGCATGAAAACCTTGAGTGTGCAGTGGTACTTCTCCTACTATAAAAACGATCTTAGGGAGTCAGAGAGGGTGAAAAAACAATCAGGGACAGTCAGAAATCAATCAAGCTTGTATTCTACTGCCAGGGAAAGTGAAAGGAAAAGCTAGAATTACAAAGAAGAATTGTGTGTATAGAACAGGAACAAGCAGGGAAGGTGACAGCCTGGGATGAAGGAGTGAGAAACTGTAGACTCTGTGCCTCCTAGAAGAACTGCAGCTGCTGAAAATCTCAAAAGAAGCTATGTGCAAGGACATCCTTTTATCATTTTCCTCATTTTCACAGGAATCCTTATTTTTGGGAGGTGGGGGGTGGAATAAGCAAAAACTGTACAACACGTGTTCTACCATTAATCTAGCATGGCATATAGAATACTAATGGAATCTCTGTGTCAGGTCTTCTCACATATTTAATTTAATTTTTTGTTTTGTTTTAGTTTGAAAAAGAGTATCAGTGATTGAGAACGCAATATATGTTATTACTACAGCGAAACACAGAGTAGTGCAGCAATCTACCTATAAGTGTTAGTGTGGATTTGAGCATAAGGCTTGGTCCTTAATCATCTGTTATTCACCATTTTCTCCAAAAGGTTGAATTTTTTTAGGGGGGTGATTAGTAGAAAACCAAACTACTTTTCTGTGTTGCATAACGACAAATTGAGCATCAGGCCTCAATTACCATCTCCATTTATTCTATGTCCACATGGTTGGACTGTACATTTTTTTTTGATTATTCAATTTAGTGAAACCAGTATGTATATGTGATTACTATAGCAATACACAGCCTAGGGCAGCAATTTACCTGGGAGTGTTAACAAGAATTTGAGTGTCAGGCCTCAATGGTCCATTTCTGTTTATACTATATCCACACTGTTAAAATTTAATTTGTTCGGGGCGAGTTCCGTTTATTAAAACCAGCATATATACGGTATTACTACAGCGAAACACGGGGTAGTGCAGCAATCTACCTGTGATTGTTACCGTGAATTTGAGCATCAAGCCTCAATCATCCATTTTCATGAATTCCATTTCAACATGGTTAGGATTTAATCTTTTGGGGGATTGTTCAGCTTTATTAAACCAGCATATATACGTTATTACTACAGCGAAACATTGGGTAGTGCTGCAATCTACCTGTGATCGTTACCGTGAATTTGAGCATCAAGCCTCAATCATCCATTTCCATAAATTCCATTTCCACATGTTTGTACTGGAAAAGCAAAAGGACGATGAGGATGGCACTGGCCAAGACACCCAATCGTCTCAGTGGGGGCGGAGCCAGAAAGAACTGGCTCCTCTGTCATGCTGGACAGAATGGCGACCTGTATGCTCTCTTGCTTACGCAGTGATAGGCATATCTTTGAAATCAAGCAGTCTGATGATTAATGGATAGCCATGCTTTTAGACCCTTGCTATCAAGGCAAAATGTGGGAATGTTTTCCTGTTGCAGAAAGTGAGGACAAATTATATTGTTACCAGGAAACACTCTGTACGCAGCTTGCCACAGCTTACAGCTAGCAGACGCCTGCCTCTAGCATGTCTGAAAGGGAGGCCCCTCTCCACCCTCTGCAGAGTCACCCCCTCCCGCTGCCACGAGCAGCAGAAGCCACAGCAGCAATTTTACCATCAGAAGCTGATCTTTTGTATCTCCTTTCCCAAGCAGAAGGCGCATGACTGATATTATCTAAAGTCAAAGAGCAATATACAGTATTGCAGACTTGCCAAAAAGGCTTGAAACATTGAAAAAGAAAGAAATGAGTTTAACTCTTCATGCATCTACATTGTCAAAATATATCAAAGTCCAGTGTATACCAAGGGGATTGAGATGCTCTTTAACCCCAATATTTTTATAAGTCAACCCTGTGTATTACCAGAGAAGGTATGCTAAGAACAAACACCATTCCCTGGACTTACTGTTGCCCACAGTAAAACATCTACAACAAGGGATTGAAACAACTCAAAAACAAATAATTGAAGTTGAACAAGAAATAAGGAAAATAAAAACTATAGAGGAATGTAAACAAATACATACTGAACTCAACAATAATATGGATAAACTGTTGACATCTATTTTGAAAGGAATCAGAAAAAGAAGACAACATAGGAAAGAAACAAAAACAAGGAAAAGTGAAAAAGAAGTATATGTATCCCTAGTGGTAAACATATCTGATCGTGAATTAACTGAATGGGATACCAAAATCCTTGAAAACGTACTTGGTTTCGTACCTAAAAATGGCATTACTGTTTTTTGTGATATTACTGAGTTTTATAAATTCTGTCAGCAACTTTGCAAGAAAATGTACTGGTCTGATATTAAAACTAAGACTAAATGTGTTACATCTCCCTTAAAGAGGACCTTTCACGGGTCCGGACATTATCATATAACTAGCAGGTTATGTAGGGCATAGTGAAGTGATGTTATAGCGGTACTATGTTTTCTATGGGCTGCTCTGTTTGCCCGCTGTGTCCCTAGTACTGGTTTCCCGTGTGGTATGTAAATTTATACCATCGGTACAGGGAGGAAGAGATGGCCCTGTTTCTCAATTGGCGTCTCCTTCTCCCTGACTGTGAGTTGTCCAATCGCAGTGGAGAGCATCACAGCCAGGGAGAAGGTTAGCTTCTTATTTCTCCCTGGCTGTGAAAGGTCCTCTTTTTCAATAAACTGCCTTCTTCTTTGAAAAGAGGTGGCACATTTGGCAATTTTTGATGATTAGAGCAAAAACCAAGCTATTAGGAGAAAATTGCCTGTAGAGACATGATTGTATGGTGGCACAGATCTGGAGAAGTGTACAAAATGAAATCTATTGCACTGAAAGATCCCAAGAGCACAGTAGCCTTCATAACTCTTAGGACTCTTCCTAGAGCTGGTCACCCCACCAAACTAAGAGGGGCAAGGGGGCCTTGGTAAGAGAGGTGACCAAGAGTGCAATGGTCACTCTGGCTGAGCTCCAAAGATCCCGTGTGCATATAGGAGAAACTTCCAGAAGGTCAACCACCACTAAAGCATTCCATCAGTCTGACCTTTATGGCAGATTGACCAAAAATAAGCCTCTAAGTAAAAGACACATGAATGTTTGCAAAAAAAAAAAAAATCACCTAAAGGACTCTCAGACTGTGGGAAACAAGATTTGAATGGTTTGATTAAACCAAGAGTGCAATGGTCACTCTGGCTGAGCTCCAAAGATCCCGTGTGCATATGGGAGAAACTTCCAGAAGGTCAACCACCACTGCAGCATTCCATCAGTCTGACCTTTATGGCAGATTGACCAGAAAGAAGCCTCTAAGTAAAAGACACATGAACGTTTGCAAAAAAAATCACCTAAAAAACTCTCAGACTGTGGGACACAAGATTTGATTGGTTTGATTAAACTAAGATTGAACTATTTGGCCTAAATTCTAAGCATTATGTTTGTCGAAAACCATGCACTGCCCAACACCATCTCTACATTGAAGCATGGTGGTGGCAGCATCATGCTGTGGGGTGTTTTTCAGCAGCTGGGACATGGGGACTAGTCGGAGTTGAGAAAAAGCTGAATTGAGCAAAGCACAAAGGTATTCTTAAAACCTGATCCAGAGTTCCCTGGATCAGCCTAGGCCAAAGGTTTACCTTCCAACAAGACAATGACCCTAAGCACACAGCTAAGACAACACAGGATTGTCTTAGAGACAACTATGTGAATGTCTTTGAGTGACCCATCTAGAGTCCTGAATTTAACCCAGTCAAACATCTCTGGAGAGAGCTGAAAAGGGCTGTCCACCGACTGTCCCCATCCAGAGCTTGAGAGGATATACAGAGAAGAATAGCAGAAGCCAAGAAGACTGGATACTGTAATTGCTGCCAAAGTGCTTTAACTAAGTCCTAGATAGAGGGTTTGAATACCTTGAGTCAATGCAATATGTTTTTATTTTTTCCTTTTGAATAAATTAGCAAAGATTTTTCTAATATTCTATTTTCACTTTGTCATTATGGGGTATTGAGTGGAGATTGATGGAGAAAAGCTTGAACTTTTTTTGATTTTAGCACAAGGCTGCAACATAACAAAATGTGAAAAAAATGAAAGGGCCTGAAGATTTTCCGAATGCACTGGATATTCATACAAGAGAACCAACGTGAAACATAATATATAAACTAATCTTTTATAATGAATCTAAAACAAGATGACAAACACAAATACATATATTCTATTCACATTCTTATTTGGGGAATTTTAGGAAGTAACATGCAGCTTGATCCTTGTTAACCATTTTCAAAATAAATTCAAGGAAGATGTGTTTTCCTTCTTCCTGCCTTTTCTGTTGATTTACAACCTTTGCTATCCTTAGAGATTACAAAGCTTAAATAAATTAGATTTCAGAACTCTAGCCATTTGCTTCACCTTGACATGCTATCCCAGTCAAGTCATGATAAAGCACCATTACAGCTTTGGAGAAAGAAATACTGAACAAATAGATCTTTTTTCCCACAGCAGACCTGTCTTTAAAGCAATCAGAGAAAAATATGACCATGGATTTTTAGGTCGTAGTATCTGCCCTTCAATGTGAAAAATACATTTATTTTAGCCATTTGAATGTTCTAATTTGACAAATATTATCAATAGGGTTGAGCGAACCCGAACTGCAAAGTTCGGGTTCATACCAAACTTTGTGAGTTCGGGTGCCCACCGAACTTTGCTAGTTCGAGTACCCGCACCCGAACCTGGACATTTTTACTGAAGTTCGGGTTCAGTGTTCAGGTGATTTTATTATTTTCCATTATAACATGGTTATAACAGAAAATAATAGCATTCTTAAGACAGAATACTAAATAAAATGGCCATTGAGGGGATAAAAATAATAACGTGGTGAACACAGTGATGCCATCACAGGTCCTTTTGCAGGTCCTGTAGAAAGAAGAGGATACCGGCTATGCGATCAAGTGGATGAGGTGAGTTTTTTAAATTATTTTTAACCCCTCAGTGGCCATTTTATTTAGCATTCTGTCTTAAGAATGCTATTATTTTCCGCTATAACCATGTTATAACGAAAAATAATAAAGTGACGTTCGGGTCCCCATTGACTTTAATGGGGTCCGAGTTCGGGGTCAAGTTCGGGTTCCACGGGTTCGCTCATCCCTAATTACCAACTATGAACAACCCTGCCCACATCTCTGATTCAAATGTACCCATTTAAAAATTGTCAAGTAGAATTTTTGTCTCAATGGGAAACCTACACTAAATCATTCAAATATTTGGACAAGAAGCAGAAATGTATAGGGTTGGGCTCATAAGCAATGGGTTTTATGTAGAAGACCTTCTAGTATCTTCTAGTTTCCATGGTAGGGAAAATATTTGTATCTATTAACTTCCAAAAATGTCAATGATACAGTAGTGTGAGAATTGTGTTGGAAATTTCTAGTTCTGAATATGAACCCACAATAACAACAATTGACATCTTCAGTGTGATATTTCTAAGGACACATTCTGCTCACATTCTTCATATCTGTACAATTACAGTGATAGCACATTTTTTTGTTTTTCTTGTGTTTTAATACTGAAGAAAAATAAAAACTTTGGAAAAATACATTTTACATATTCATTGACATATTCTGACGCCCATACCTTTTTATAGTTATATCTACGGAGTCGTTTGAGGGCTCATTTCCTTTTTCCGGTATGATCTGTAGGTTTTTTATACCATTTTATACTACTTTTTGATCGAAAAAATGGCCAATCAGCCATTTTGTTTTCTATCCATTACACCATTTGCTATATGGGATAAATATTTTTTATAATTTAATAGTACAGGTGTTTTTGCATGTGGCGATGCCATGATTTTTAGTTTTATTATTTGTTTTTTATTCTAGGGAAAGGGGGTGAATTTTCATATATTTTTGTGAAACTTTTTTTTTTACTTTTTAAGTCACCCTAGGTGACTATAACATGCAATCATTAGATTGTCTCTGTAATGAATATCTATGCTTTACAGAATACAGGAGTCAGTATATTCCAATTCAGTGCTGCTACCTGTAGGTCTGCTTTGAAATATGCTAGTAATTGGCCTGGAAGCCTCGTACAGGTTGAGGCCTATTACTAGTATGGGATGCCTTCCCTGATTTCAGCCAGGGAAGCCATCCTGAGCTACGAAGCACGTGGCTCTCAGTTTTAGAGTTCCCAAATGACATGGTCACATTTGACCTCGGCATCTGAGGGGTTAAATGTCTGCGATTGGCATTATTGCTGATCAGAGACATTAGTCCCGGGTCCCTGCTGTGTAAAACAGCAGAAACAAGATGGTTATTGCACCCACTACACTCATGAGCAGGTGCTATTTTTAAAGAGCAGGCGGCGGAGGTCTGAAAAGAGTGATTATTTTTGTCTAATAGTTTTCATGTCATAAAGTCAAACATATTACCGCATATTCAACCACTTATCAGCAATATATGGTTTCTGACCGGCTGAAAGATCTAGTCAATCATTGCGTACATTTTACTGGTAAAACACCTGGCATTGGCCATAATGAACATCCAATAAATGCATCAAACTGGTGGCACGTAGTGGTAATCAACAGATGCTTTGTTACTGAAATGCATGGACTAATTGGCGGTCTAGTTGAGACTCTTTGCAGTACTGTGCTACAAGTGCTGTAATGCTCTCTACCTGTGTTACATATACTGTACTATGTGTACTGTACTGCTAGTTATACCTGTGCCACATGTCCTATACTCTTGAATGTATTGTTCTGCCCTCCACCTGCCCTATGTGTACTGTACTGCTTTTTACCTGTACTGCATGTGCCACATTGCTTATTATCTGTACTATATCTTTCTTGCTGCTATTTACATGTACAGTGTAACATAGTAACATAGTAACATAGTACATAAGGCCGAAAAAAGACATCTGTCCATCCAGTTCGGCCTGTCATCCTGCTAGTTGATCCAGAGGAAGGCAAAAAAAAACAAACTGTGAGGTAGAAGCCAATTTTCCCCACTTAAGGGGAGTAAAAAATTCCTTCCCGACTCCATTGAGGCAATCAGAATAACTCCCTGGATCAACGACCCCTCTCTAGTAGCTATAACCTGTAATATTATTACACTCCAGTAATACATCCAGGCCCCTCTTGAATTCCATTATTGTACTCACCATCACCACCTCCTCAGGCAGAGAGTTCCATAGTCTCACTGCTCTTACCGTAAAGAATCCTCTTCTATGTTTGTGTACAAACCTTCTTTCCTCCAGACGCAGAGGATGTCCCCTCGTCACAGTCACAGTCCTGGGGATAAATAGATGATGGGAGAGATCTCTGTACTGACCCCTGATATATTTATACATAGTTATTAGATCTCCCCTCAGTCATCTTTTTTCTAAAGGGAATAACCCTAATTTTGATAACCTTTCAGGGTACTGTAGTTGCCCCATTCCAGTTATTACTTTAGTTGCCCTCCTCTGAACCCTCTCCAGCTCTGCTATGTCTGCCTTGTTCACAGGAGCCCAGAACTGTACACTGTACTCCATGTGTGGTCTGACTAGTGATTTGTAAAGGGGTAGGACTATGTTCTCATCACGGGTATCTATGCCCCTTTTGATGCAATCCATTGTCTTATTGGCCTTGGCGGCAGCTGCCTGACACTGGTTTTTGCAGCTTAGTTTCAAGAACTTAGTGCATAAGAAATTGTTTTATGTTTATTTATTTTTTATTTTTTTAAAGGGATTGTCCAGCATCTATTACTAGCTGCAGATGTGCTGTTAATGGCTCATGCATGCAATTATTAATAGGCATTATTAAACCATGGGCACGCTTGTCCGATGGTTTAATATAAATGATTCATGTTTACATGCAGGTCCAGTCACCTGCTTGCTGGTGCTCAAAAATGGTCATTGATAGAGTTTTCCATCTATCGGCAGCTCCCATTCATTTACACTGGGGATGAGCGGGAAAAATAACGCATGCACAGTTCTGTCCCCAGTGTTAATAAATGAAAGCCACTGATGGACAGAAACTTCAATCAGCAGCCATTCTCAGACCACAGCTCCAGCAAGTAGGTGACCAGACTTTCATTGCATACATGAATTATTCATATTAAACGATCTGATATTGGCGCCCATGGCTTAATAATATCTATTACGAGCTGCATGTTTGTGCTGTTTCCAGCACATGTGCAGCTAGTAATAGATAACCAATCCCTTTAATGTTTCTAATACTCTCCATTGGCATTTGTGAGGCTGTAAATCCAGCCCCTAGTAGTTTTTCCTAGCGATTTCTTGCTCAATGTTAAAAAAAAAAAAAAAAACTGTCTTCCAACCCTTTTACCATATTTATTGTGTTTTAGACAGTTTTGCACCTCACTAGACAAGGGGGGCATTGCCTAAAATGTGACATGATGTATTTTTGCCGCAAAAATGGCACATAAATTAATCCAACCAATAGATTGTTTAACTTCTAGCAACATGAACTAAAGGTGGGTGTATTTAATCTAAACAAATCAAATGTTTTTTACAAATTTTTTTTGCAAATTTTTTTCAAATTTGGATTCTAGGGAATCTAACTTTTCATTCAGATAAATTGCTTAAAATGGCAGCCACCTGTTTACATGTCAGAAGACAGAAAAGAAAGCATCTGTCACCAAAAAGAGGTAATACAGTATTTGAACTGTTTTTTTTTATTAATAATAATAATAATAATAATAATAATAAAAACAATAGTGCAGTGTATTATTAAAGAGACTATTTCCAATGTTAGCTACGCATTTACCCATAGCCATATATGTCACTGTCCCTTTGACATTACTAATGCTGTCTTGGTGTTAAAGAGCTTTAAAGGGGTTGGCTACAGTCCTAGGAGACCTCAGAGTTTTATAGATGACTTTTCAAACCCAAAATGAGTTTAAAAAAATCGCTCATCTGTGTGAGAAAGTGATAAATTTGCTGCATTTTCAGGCTGTCTAGTCTAACTTTACACAGGATTAATAAATCTTCCCCATTGTTTTCAATTTATAGTGGTTGTCCTAAAATGAATTAACACAATATGACCTCATGTACCTAATTGGAAAGGATGCCTTAAAGAGGTTGCCTGGGTTCAGAGCTAAACCCGGACATACCCTGATATTGGCATCAGAGCATTTCATGTTTTTTTTTTTTTGTTTATGTTTTTAGCATTACTAGGCAAGGCTTCCGCCTAGCAGTGTTGCTGGTGATGTCACTGGCACTGATGGGTGGGCTTTAGTGCTGCCCTATCCGTTTTACAGGTCAGTGCAACGCTAAAGCCTGCTCATTAAGCCTCGGAAGCCTCCGCCGAGCTTTCCCTATATAGAGCCCGGTATGTCACCGGATCTCCTAAAAAAGAGATATTTCAACATATATGTATGTCACAGTGGTCGCATAAAGCACAGAAAAAAGTGATCTAATAAAAAGGGTTGGAGCTGTTGAGTTTACATGTTGTTCAAGTGTGTCTGGTCATGAGTGGTACCTTGGAACAGAACTGAAGTTAAGGAAATGGTTTTTTACAGTACAAAGTCTCACGAGACTTCGCAAAGCAATAACTTCGGCTCATTGTAGCCAAAACATTCTAATACTGTACGGAGCTCCTGTTCCGTACAGTATTAGAATGAAGATTTATGCGAATCGACTTCGGATGTTTCATCCGAAGTCGATTCGCTCATCCCTAGTCATGAGTAATAGGAGAATATAATCTGGTGTTAGAATGGTTACTTTAAACCCAGAATAACTACAGGCTTTCAGGGTCTGGCGGTTACAACTCCAGTTGCCCATCTCCTTTAATTAGGCTCATTCTAATTACTGATTAGATTAAACTGAATATCAACTTTTTAACACCATGTCATTTTTAGCTCTACAGCACTTCACAGCTTATCTTTGAGGAAATCACGTGAAAAGGCCTTGGGGGAAGGGGGGGGGGATATATTTATCAAGCCCTGCACTAAGGAATGCTGGCTTTAAAAAGTCATGAAATAACTCCTGGTAAATGTTGGGCTTATTTGCAAAGAAAATTTTTCTCAAACTAGAAAAATCTTATACTACAAGAAAATGTTGCGACTAGAGAAGACCGAACCTTTTGAGATTCGATTCGTTTCAGGTTCGCCAAATTTTTCCAAAATTTGGGTTAGGACTAGAATTGATTCAGACCAAACCAAAGTTGCACCTATTTCCCTGAAAATTGGTATATAACACCCTCTAGTCTCCTACAACATTTAGAAAAAGATGTTATCTATTTTTATTATTTTTTTTTATTAATTTTTCTTTTTCTCTCCCCCCTCATTAAGCTCTTGAATGTAATATCAACAATAGCAAATGATGTCTGAGTGACACTGAAATATTTAGCTATGGGTAAATGCATGTTTGATGGCATTAATGAACAGCATGTTTAAAAACACACCGCACCGTCATACGTGTTATGCTTTCTCATATTACAAAGTTTCCAAAAATTGTACCTTATCGGGGACAGATGGTGTTTAGAAATACATGGTGTTATGGGAAAATAAGTGGCTTGTTGGTAGTGTCTTAACCCTTTCACTACCGGAGGTTTTTTAATTTTTGCATTTTCATTTTTCTTCCCTATCTTCCTTCAGCCATAGCTTTTTTATTTTTCCATTCACATAGCTGCATGAGGGCCTATTTTTTGCAGGACAAGTTGTACTTTCTAATGTATTAATTATGGCATACAATGTAGTGGGAAGTGGTAAAAAAAATTCCAAATAGGGTACAAATGGAAAAAAAAATTCAATTCTTCCACTGTTTTATGGCGTTTCATTTGTGGCAAAACTGACCCATGCACATCATTCTGTGGGTCAGTATGATTACAACGATACCCCATATGTATAGGTTTTCAATGTCTAAATAGTGTAAAAATAAATGTAAAAAAAATGTCACCATATTCTAACCGCCATAACTTTTTTTTATAGTTATGTATACTGAGCTGTATAGGGGCAAATTTTTTGCAGGACAAGCTAAACTTTTTATTCATACCATTTTGGAGTGTTTTTTCACACTTTATTACTTTTTTGGGTAACAGAAGCAATGAAAAAATGGCAAATTGACCATTTTGACCCTTTTTTCGTTACACCTTTTGCCGTATTGGAAAAATATTTTAATAGTAAAGGCGTTTTCGGTCAAGTGATACCCATGATTATGTGCGTAGCTATAGGGGGTGCAGAGGTAGCAGTCGCTACCGGGCCCAGGAGCCTGAGGTGGCCCAAAGACCCTTGTGCTGCATAAGAAGACACACAAAGCACTGAGGGAAGGGGGGCCCAAGCTGAACTCTTGCACCAGGGCCCATGAGTCGTTAGCTACGCCCCTGCCCATGATGTTTATATTTTTTTGTTATTTGGGTATGTATTTTTTTATGATACGGAAAGGGGGGTGATTTAAACTTTTATATTTTTTTAATTTTTTTACATATTTTTTTTAAAAAATTTAAAATTTTTGTGTAATGATTTTGAAGCTCATGTATTTTTAAAATTTGTTTATTATTGTCAAATGCTCATTCCTTATGTTGTCCTGCCATCTAGTGGCCAAAATAAGAATTGCAGAATGAATACTGTGGGTCTCGTCAAAGCGACTACCGACATCCCCATTGGCCGCAGGGGATGTAGGTAGAAAGCGCTTCTAGGTTTTTGACACTCCACAACCCAATGACCATAAAGGGACACACATATAAAATTTCAAAGCTTTATTAATTGATTAAAAAATCAACAACAAGTATATATGTAATATCAATAAATATGGAGGTAATACAAATGGTAGCCAAGATATGTGACTCCCCCCCATGCACAAGAGGACTAAAAATTACATCTCCCTCACAAGGCCTAAAGCCTATCACAGTGCAATGAAGTAAAAACCTCTATTAAAATGTAAAGACTGCAAAGTACCCCTAAGGATAATTAGCTGAAAGGATTTGCAAACCGCATAATTAATATTGCTACAAGGCACACTGGTCACACTGGCCGGGAAGGGAGCCCACTCCGACGTACGTTTCGCTCCGCTTTCTCAAGGGGCGCCCCATTCTAATTATTGCAGTCAGGTGTTTCATCCACATTCCTTGCAAACAGGTGAACTGGAAGAATCTAATAGTAACACCAACATGGCCATAAAGTGATAGACCTTGCAAACTCACAGAGTGGGAGGACAGAGCGCTGAAGTGTGTGGCATGTAGAAATTGTATGTGCTATGTTGCATTACTCACTACCGAATTTCAAACTATAGGAAATGACAGTCCAAGAACTGCGTGTTATGGACTTCATGATCAAGCAGCTGCACACAAGTTAAAGGGGTTGTGTCATCTTAGACAATGGGGGTATATCGCTAGGATGCGCGGTGTGCCCATATTTATTCCTATGGGATTTCAAAAATAGCCGAGCACATTGCTCAGCTTTTTTCGGTTGGACAATAGAAAGGCTTGGTGGTGGCTGGACCCGGCACCGCTGGCCACCACTTTGCTGGCCTCGTGTTAGGCTTCATTTTAGAGATAGGTGCTGGTCCCAGAGCTTGTGCCTGTACCTATTGGACAATGGGGGCATATCCTATTGATATGCCTCCATTATCTAAGATGGGAATACCTCTTTAAGATCACTATGTATAATACCAATCATTTGCTGTAATGGTGTGAAGCACACTACCACAGAACTGTGAAACAGTGAAAATATGTTCTTTATAGTGATGAATCACATTTCACTAGTAGTCTGGCTTTTGTGGATGAGCAGAAAATGCTACATCACTACCACCATAACATTTACTGTCTGACCACTCCCTTTATTACAATGAATGTTTTTGTATTACTGGCTCTCAAAAGCATTCCTACCTCAGTCTTGAAATGTCGTTTCATTGTTTAACAATCCCCAACAGAATAAAAAAAGTGTTATTGTAATGTCCATAATACCAGCATAGAGAGGGTGTATACAGGGATGCATCTAGCCTTTCTGCTGCCTGAGGCGAAAGCTAAAACAGCCCCCCATGCCAATTTCTTAACCTAACCCATTCCTTCCAGCCCTACTGTTAAAAATATACTTGGAAAACATTATATACAGAGCTACAAAGCATACGGGGTGATACAGTACCACAAACCTGTGACATCCAGTGACATTGTCCTCTGATGTAGACGTTCTCTTTCTTTATCTTTTCCATTCAGACCAGACCGCCATGATGATTTCTTTCAGCCATCACTTAGACATCTTAGTTTCCTACTTTGAACCTGCCACCCCTAATACTGTGCCCACTGTGCTTCCCAATACTATACTACAGGAAGAGATAATCCCCTGAAAATACTATTACCACACAGATAGATCCCTTTCAATAATTATTGGCACACAGTGCCTTAAAAAAAAACTGTGCTCAGCAAATAATGTCCCTAAAACTTACAGTGCCGTAAAAATTGTGTCCTCCAAAAACAATTGTGCTAAGCTGATACTGTGCCAGGGTGCCAGTACATAAATGCTCCTTTTTACAGCTGCAATGACCCTATGGTGCTTTGCTCCAGTTAAAAAATAATGACCCCCACCCCATTGTGGCCCAAAAGCATGCTGGAAATAAAAATAATAAACTCAAATACTTACCTCTAATTTACTGTCAGCCATGCAGTGCAAGACACAGACATCTTCTAGTCTGTGCACTAAGCTCTATGCAACCCTGCTCAGGCAGCGCAATAATTATACCGGCCTCTGATAGGCTTTAGTCCTAGTTCATGTAGCCTATCAGAGGAAACTTTGTGCCAGGGAGACATCGCTCCTGTGCCCCGTCGCGGCATTCAACTGTATTGCTGTCCTGAGTACAGCGATGCAGTTAAGTATCTAGAGATGAGTGTTTCCACAATGGACCTTCCGCTGCCCCCCTTTTGCCACTACCTGGTGCTGCCTGAGGCAATTGCCTCACCTCGCCTCATTGGTGGTGCATCCTTGGGTGTATAGGACATTTAATTAAGAATACTGATGCATTTCTCCTATTCTGTCATAAACCGGTACTTGGATGAAATGCTGTGACACATAATGGTATATTGTGTTATAAAATGCTATTTATACATTTGGCCATCCATATTTTATTTTGATTTAAATGCTTTAAGAGGACCTGGCACCACAAAACGCAATGCAATCTGAAAGTACCATGTTATAGAGCAGGAAAAGCCGAGCAGTGTGATATATAGTTGGGAAAAGATTCAGTAAAAATGTATACATTTATATCTCTGCTTTGTCACAGCTATCAGTACAGGGAGGAGGTGTTATCAGTGATTGATAGCATTATGTGTATGTGTGCATAAGAGGTAGCTGCCAGTCACTAATAACACCTCCTCCCTGTACCGATAGCTTTTCACAAGAGGTGGAAAAAGCAGAGATATAAATGTATAAATGTAAAATCTTTCCCCACAAAGCTACTTGTATATATCAATCTGCTCAGCTTCTCCTGCTCTATACCATGGTGCTTTCAGATTGCATTACATTTTGTGGTGACAGGTCCTCTTTAAGACAAAGATAAACCATTCCCCTTTTGCATGACGATTACATCTTGCTGGCAAAGCAGAACTGTATTTAATACTAGGCATAGTCTTGTTTTGCACCTGTATGTTATTGAAATAAGGATTGTGGGACATAAGACATGATGTCAACCTTCAATTGTCCTCACTACAAAATCTACAACATGCTTGTAGCATTTCTGCATAATAATAGCATTATTGGGGCTATGTTATACTACTTTTATGGGGGCTTTATGGCACTATTTATCTGGGTCCCGGATGATACCATATGGGAAATGGTGTGGCATAAAACCAGATGTGGATTGTCAGTCTGTTGGCAAGTATTCCCTTGGCTGGTTGGCTATATCATTATTTCTGTCCACCCAATGGCTTGGCATCTCTTGGCTATATCAAGGCATGTTATGACATTATCTGGTCAAAACTTTTACTTTATATCTGATCCTGTTGCGGCAATATACACTGTATTTATCATGTTGCGGCATGCCTTTACTTGAACACTGTGCAGATTCTTTCTTCTAAGCAATCTTTAGTTTGGTGCTATCTGAATCCATTTTAGCACTGTCTGGCACTCTATTGAGCAATTAAATGTACACTGTTTAGCGCTATCAGTATCTGGGCAATATATTTATTATACAGTTATATTTAATTGAGCTTTGACAGCAATATGTATATACAGGCTGCAATACATAACCAGTAGCCACGGACAGAGTATAGTCAAATCAGTTTTTTTTTAAAGCTGGTAATCCTGTCTAAAATTTTTGGCACACTGCATGTAGAACCACGAGGAAAGGTACGTAAAGAAGGATCTGTGCATCTGTGTCTATATACAGTAGATGGATAATTTATTATGCTTTTTTGTGTGTTTTTTAAGAACCACTGACTAGGCATAAGTGTCATAGAGGAGGTAAAAGCTTAAAGCTGTGCACACCATCTGTCTTCCCTTCGGCACTACCTATACAATGATTGAGGGTGTTTGTGTAGAGTACTACAGTGAATTCACAAAGTATAGGATTTGGGATTTTTGAAGTGCTTTTCATGCTGATGGACGTAAGATGTTTGGTTTTATTTTGATATTAATAAATACTGTATATAAATAGATTTTTAGCATATTCTTAAGTAATTTCCTGTTCAGTTAATTTTATAACATATCACAGAACTTTGGGGGAGATTTATCATGGAGGGAATTTTTTAAAGTCAACTTTGAAAGGAGACTGTGTTTGGACCAAATTCAGCAAATGTTGTACAACATTCGATAAGTTTTTACAACTTTTCAAAAGCTGAAGTGGATAAATCTGGTTTAATGGATTGTCTGATATCTATAATATTTTAGGCATGAGCTGAAAGTAGAACATAAGACTTTTCAACTTGTCGGAACCTCCTGGTTCCAGCACGGCACATCTTGTTCCTGCCACTCCTGGAAGTGTGACATGCCGTCTACATACACGTCACTGCTGCTGGGCAATCAGTGGCCTCAGCAATTGTGTGTCAATGCACTGTAATGTGCATGTCTCTATTCCACCCTGCGTGGACAGGGGATACATCACTGTCACTTGGAGGGTCAGACAAGGTGAGTATTTTTTTTTATCTTCACTCCTTTGCCCAGCTATCCCTTAAATGTTTAGATCTCAGACAGGCCCTTTTTAAAAAGTTTGACAGGCTTATCACATCAGCTATTCAAAACTGCACTCGATGGTGTAAAAATGCAACATTTTTTTGCAAATGCCAAAAACTATAAAGCCAGAATTCTGGAGTGAAGGGCTTTATATATTCCTCCCTATGTATCCATGGCAACAAAAAATACTGTCCCAGTTTACATAGGTAGAGGGGGTGTGGTTTTGAGGGCGTGACTTAACCCAGGATGTTATATGAAACCAATGGTTTGATCAAATTTCGAGTGTTGTGGCTTCTTAAAAAAAAAAAATCCTGTGATTTTTAATATGAAATGCAGCCAAAAATTATGTAAATGCCTCATGTGTGAACAGGTTAATTGAATGACAGTTTCTGGAAATAAAAAGGTTTTCTTCAGCATATAAAATTTGCAATGTTTAACCAGTTAACGCATTTGAATGTAATTGTATGTTCAAATCGCATGTAACTTAGTACATGCGATTTAGTTTGGACATAGAGTCACGGGGTTTACGGGGCTTACCGGGGTTATGACACTATAAAGTTTCACAGCCTCGAAGTCTCCGCTCTCCCCGAGAGCAGAGACACTGGAGAAGCCAGCAAGGGACCAACCTGAGCGAGTAAGTGCTCAGGTCAGCAGTGATGGCGGCAGCTCAGTATGGAAATTACTGTAAGTTACATCTGACACTCTGCTGCAATGGCTGAAATCTGGCACCGATCTCTGTCATTTAACCCCTTGGATGTCGTGGTCATTAGCCACGTGCAGCATCCATGGGGTTAATAGAGAGACTACCGCGCTGCAATGGCAGTGCACGAATTGTTACCATGGCAACGGAACGCCTACAAAGGGTATAGTAACCATCGGGCCACTGCCATTGCCATTGCACTTGACATAAAAAACAATATAAATTTGGTGTCACCATAACTGTATCAACCCACAGAATAAAATTATCGTATCATTTATACTGCATGAGGAACCCCATCTATAATAATAAAAGGCATAGACGCCGTCCGTGCGTGTGTGCCGAATTTTCCTGTGCGCATGCGCGGCGCACAGGAGAATTCAGCACACACTGACCGGGACAAGAAGCAGATAGGACGCAGCAGCAGGAGGTAAGCGGCTGCGTCCTGTCTGCTTCCTCACACCAAAAGGACAGGGGACAGGGCACAGCATTCATATGGGACGCGGCCGCTGCACAGTGGAAGTGCAGGAGGCAAGCGGCCGCGTCCACAGTAAGGGGAGAGGGCTAAAAGGCATACACGCCGTCCGTGCGTGTGTGCCGAATTTTCCTGTGCGCATGCGCGGCGCACAGGAGAATTCGGCACACACTGACCGGGACAAGAAGCAGATAGGACGCAGCAGCAGGAGGTAAGCGGCTGCGTCCTGTCTGCTTCCTCACACTAAAGGACAGGGACAGGGCACAGCATTCATATGGGACGCGGCCGCTGCACAGTGGAAGTGCAGGAGGCAAGCGGCCGCGTCCACAGTAAGGGTAGAGGGCTGCCATGAAGCAGGATATCGCCGCGGGAGAAGCAGCTTAGCTGATTTGCATATCCTCAGCTCTGCGTCTCCCGCGGCAGTAGTAAGTGAAAAGGACCGCCCATTAAATCGTCAGCCAATGAAAAGGCAGAGGAAAGGTAGGGACCGCCCCCAGCCCTAAGTCGTCTTTTCAGGCTGCGTAGTTGGAGCCCTGCACCGCCATTTTAGGAGAGGAGAGCAGAGCCTACATGTGCTTAAAACTCTAGCTGTGCCAGTCACCAGTCACTGTTCCAGCAGTCAGTGCCACATGTGTCAGTCACCAGTGAAAGTGACAGCAGTCTGTGTCAGCCACCAGTCAGTGTCCACCATCTCAGGTCAGCAGTAAAAGTGCCCGTCGTCTTAGTGTCAGCCACCAGTGATAATGTCCACTGTCTGATTGCCAGCAGTCACGTGTCAGTGCCAGCAGTCCGTGTCAGCCACCAGTGACAGTATCCGTCGTCTCAGTGCCAGAATTGAGTTTGAGTCGTGTCAGCCACCAGTCAAAGTACCCGCCGTCTCAGTGTCAGTGACCAGTGACAGTGTCCGCCATCTCAATGTAAGCAGTCAGTGTCAGTCACCAATAACCGTGCCTGCCATCTCAGTGCCAGCAGTCTGTGTCAGCCACCAGTGACAGTATCCGTCGTCTCAGTGCCAGAATTCAGTTTGAGTCGTGTCAGCCACCAGTCAAAATACCCGCCGTCTCAGTGTCAGTGACAGTGTCCGCCATCTCAATGTAAGCAGTCAGTGTCAGTCACCAATAACCGTGCCTGCCATCTCAGTGCCAGCAGTCCGTGTCAGCCACCAGTGACAGTATCCATCGTCTCAGTGCCAGAATTCAGTTTGAGTCGTGTCAGCCACCAGTCAAAGTACCCGCCGTCTCAGTGTCAGTGACCAGTGACAGTGTCCGCCGTCTCAATGTAAGCAGTCAGTCACCAATAACCGTGCCTGCCATCTCAGTGCCAGCAGTCCGTGTCAGCCACCAGTGACAGTATCCGTCGTCTCAGTGCCAGAATTCAGTTTGAGTCGTGTCAGCCACCAGTCAAAGTACCCGCCGTCTCAGTGTCAGTGACCAGTGACAGTGTCCGCCGTCTCAATGTAAGCAGTCAGTGTCAGTCACCAATAACCGTGCCTGCCATCTCAGTGCCAGCAGTCCGTGTCAGCCACCAGTGACAGTATCCGTCGTCTCAGTGCCAGAATTGAGTTTGAGTCGTGTCAGCCACCAGTCAAAGTACCTGCCGTCTCAGTGTCAGTCACCAGTGACAGTATCCGCCGTCTCAATATTAGAGATGGCCCGAACTATTCGCCGGCGAACAGTTCCCGGCGAACATAGCTTGTTCGCGTTCGCCTCTGCCGGGCGAACATATGCGATGTTCGGTCCGCCCCCTATACATCATCATTGAGCAAACTTTAAACCCTGTACCTCACAGTCAGCAGACACATTCCAGCCAATCAGCAGCATACCCTCCCTCCCAGACCCTCCCACCTCCTGCACAGCATCCATTTTAGATTCATTCTGAAGCTGCAGTCTTAGTGAGAGGAGGGAGAGTGTAATTGCTGCTGATTTAATAGGGAAATTGATAGCTAGGCTAGTGAATTCAGTGTCCACTCCAGTCCTGAAAGACTCATCTGATCTCTGCTGTAAGGACAGCGTCCTGACAGCACCCCAAAAAGCCCTTTTTAGGGCTGCAACATTAGTCTGCTTTTTTTTCCTTTATATGCATATTGCAGTTGCATGGCCTGCCTGTGTGTGAGGAGCTGCAGGCCCACAGACTGTAGTGTGCCCACTGCCAGTGCCCACCCCTGTCATCCCGTGTGGCACAGGACTTTGCATCAAAAAAGGCATTTAATTTTTACACTTTAATCTAAGGTTAGTTGCCTGCCAGTGTGTGTCAGGCTGACTTCCAGTGACTGTAGTGTGCCCACTGCCAGTGCCTACCACTCATACCGGCTGGCAGAGGACTTTGCATCAAAAAGGCATTTCATTTTTACACTTTAGTGTAATTTCAGCTGCTTGCCTGCTGCTAGTGTGTGTCAGGCCGACTTCCACTGACTGTAGTGTGCCCACTGCCAGTGCCCACCCCTGTCATCCCGTGTGGCACAGGACTTTGCATCAAAAAAGGCATTTAATTTTTACACTTTAATCTAAGGTTAGTTGCCTGCCAGTGTGTGTCAGGCTGACTTCCAGTGACTGTAGTGTGCCCACTGCCAGTGCCTACCACTCATACCGGCTGGCAGAGGACTTTGCATCAAAATAGGCATTTAATTTTTACACTTTAGTGTAATTTCAGCTGCTTGCCTGCTGCTAGTGTGTGTCAGGCCGACTTCCACTGACTGTAGTGTGCCCACTGCCAGTGCCCACCCCTGTCATCCCGTGTGGCACAGGACTTTGCATCAAAAAAAGGCATTTAATTTTTACACTTTAATCTAAGGTTAGTTGCCTGCCAGTGTGTGTCAGGCTGACTTCCAGTGACTGTAGTGTGCCCACTGCCAGTGCCTACCACTCATACCGGCTGGCAGAGGACTTTGCATAAAAAGGCATTTCATTTTTACACTTTAGTGTAATTTCAGCTGCTTGCCTGCTGCTAGTGTGTGTCAGGCCGACTTCCACTGACTGTAGTGTGCCCACTGCCAGTGCCCACCCCTGTCATCCCGTGTGGCACAGGACTTTGCATCAAAAAAAGGCATTTAATTTTTACACTTTAATCTAAGGTTAGTTGCCTGCCAGTGTGTGTCAGGCTGACTTCCACTGACTGTAGTGTGCCCACTGCCAGTGCCCACCACTCATACCGGCTGGCACAGGACTTTGCATCAAAAAGGCATTTCATTTTTACACTTTAGTGTAATTTCAGCTGCTTGCCTGCTGCTAGTGTGTGTCAGGCCGACTTCCACTGACTGTAGTGTGCCCACTGCCAGTGCCCACCCCTGTCATCCCGTGTGGCACAGGACTTTGCATCAAAAAAGGCATTTCATTTTTACACTTTAATCTAAGGTTAGTTGCCTGCCAGTGTGTGTCAGGCTGACTTCCACTGACTGTAGTGTGCCCACTGCCAGTGCCCACCACTGTCATACCGTGTGGCACAGGACTTTGCATCAAAAAAGGCATTTAATTTTTACACTTTAATCTAAGGTTAGCTTGCCTGCCAGTGTGTGTCAGGCTGACTTCCACTGACTGTAGTGTGCCCACTGCCAGTGCCCACCACTGTCATCCCATGTGGCACAGGACTTTGCATCAAAAAAGGTCATTTAATTTTTACACTTTAATCTAAGTTTAGTTGCCTCTGCCAGTGTGTGTCAGGCTGACTTCCAGTGACTGTAGTGTGCCCACTGCCAGTGCCCACCACTCATACCGGCTGGCACAGGACTTTGCATAAAAAAGGCATTTAATTTTTACACATTAGTCTAATTTCAGTTGCTTGCCTGCTGCCAGTGTGTGTCAGGCCCACTTCCACAGACTGTAGTGTGCCCACTGCCAGTGCCAACCACTGATACCGGGTGGCACAGTAGCTTGACCGATAAATAAGGCATTTCATTTTTACACATTAGTCTAATTTCAGTTGCTTGCCTGCTGCCAGTGTGTGTCAGGCCCACTTCCACAGACTGTAGTGTGCCCACTGCCAGTGCCCACCACTGATACAGGGTGGCACAGTACCACTTATCGAAAAAAAATGACAGGCAGAGGCAGGCCACCCCGCAGGGGCCGTCGTGGTCGTGGTGCTGTGATTTCCACTGTCCCTGGAATAATGCCTAGTGTTCAGAGGCCATGTACCCTGAACCCGAAAAATTCTGAGGACGTAGTTGACTGGCTTAGACAGGACACCCAATCTTCAACAGCTTCCGCTAAGAACCTTGACGCACCATCTTCCTCCAGCTCAGCTTTGGTCACCTGCTCTCAAGTTACCACGCACCCGCCCGCCGCTGATAGGAATAGTACTAGTTAAGACACCACTCATATAGGGTGTCACAGCACATTGCTCTGTGCACGCGCAGTGCCCCAATTTGGGAGTATGAGGACCGACCAAGCTGCTTTTCCATCTCCCGGTTCCTGAAATCAATTCAGTTTGGTGTATGAGAGTTTGGTCTGTCATTGTGAAGGCAGTCGAAGGTACCAGGCCTAAATTTTTTTTCACAAAAGGCAATCCCTGATATGGGATGTAACAGGGATTAAACTGATGAGAATAGTACTACAGAAAATACCACTCATATCGGGTGTGACAGTAAATTGCACGGCGCAGACGCAGTCACCGTGGTTTAAAACAGAGTGGAGGGAGCCAGCGTTTTTAACCATCTCCCGTTCGAAAAATCTATTCAATAAATGGCCCCCAGATTGGGGACGTTAGAGGGATTAAACTGATGAGAATAGTACTACAGAAAATACCACTCATATCGGGTGTGACAGTAAATTGCACGGCGCAGAAGCAGTGACCGTGGATTAAAACAAAGGGGAGGAGCCAGCGTTTTTTAACCATCTCCCCGTTCGAAAAATCAATTCAATTGACCTTTCGGGGACCCTTGGTGTTGTACGTGGCTGGGTGGAGGAAGAAACCTTCAATGACATCACCGGGACGTGGCTAGCTTGGTATCCAACCTTGTGCAAATGGGGAGTTTGCGGTTGTGCAAATGGACTGTTTGCGGTGCATTAAAAGAGGAGTTTGGTATGTCAATGTCTGAGAATCGGGCGTAACCCTTACACTACCTGATCGATACAACATCATACCTGATCGTATACACACACTGGATGTTTTAAAGCATGTTATTCCAAACAATTTAGGAATGTTAGTTGATTTATGCCCTTTATGGATTAAAACCCGACTCTGCGTCCACTACGTAATTTTCCATGGGAGTTTTGCCATAGATCCCCCTCCGGCATGCCACAGTCCAGGTGTTAGTCCCCTTGAAACAACTTTTCCATCACTATTGTGGCCAGAAAGAGTCCCTTTGGTTTTTAAAATTCGCCTGTCTATTGAAGTCTATGGCGGTTCGCCCGGTTCGCCTGTTCGCGAACATTTGCGGAAGTTCGCGTTCGCTGTTCGCGAACTGAAAATTTTATGTTCGCGACATCACTACTCAATATTAGCAGTCAGTGTCAGCCACCAGTAATAGTGTCCGACGCCTCAATGTATGTAATCAGTGTCAACCAGTAAGTAGTGAGTTCCAGCAGTATCCGCCAGCAGTGACAGTGTCCGCCGTCTCAGTGCCAGAATTCAGTTTCAGTCATGTTAGCCACCAAAGTACCCGCTGTCTCAGTGTCAGCAGTGAGTGCCAGCTTTGTCAGCCACCAGTAATAGTGTCCACCGCCTCAATGTAAGTAGTCAGTGTCAGACACCAATCAACGTGCCCGCCGTCTCAGTGCCAGCATTCAGTTTCAGTCGTATTACCTACCAAAGTACTCGCAGTATGAGTGTCAGCAGTGAGTGCCAGCTGTATCCGCCAGCAGTGACAGTGTCCGCCGTCTCAGTGCCAGAATTCAGTTTCAGTCGTATTACCCACCAAAGTACTCGCCATCTGAGTGTCAGCAGTGAGTGCCAGCTGTATCCTCCAGCAGTGACAATGTCCGCCGTCTCAGTGCAGATCCCCCATAACAGTGTCAGCCGCAAACCCCCCATAACAGTGTCAGCCACAGACCCCCCATACCAGTGTCAGCCACAGACCCCCATAACAGTGTGTCCTCTACAGATCCCCCCCATAACAGTGCCAGCCACAGATCCTCCATAACAGTGTCAGAACTAATGTTCTAGCGCCCGTTATTGTAACGGGCCTAATGTCTAGTAAAAAAATAAAAAAGACAGAATTGCAGTCTTTGCCCACCTCACCTCCCATAAAATGGTATAAAAAGTGATCAAAAAGACATATGTACCTCAAAATGATACTAATAAAAACAACATCCTGTCCCACCAAAAAACAGCCCTCCCAAAGCTACATTGGTGAAAAAATAAAAATGTAATGGATGTTAGTATATGCAATGCAAAATATAACTTATTTTTAACACAAAAGAGTTATTGTGCTGAATAAGTAGTAAAACATAAAAAACTATAAATTTGGTATCGCCATAACTATCAACCCACAGAATAACATTATCATATCACATATACTGCATGTGGACCCCCATAAAAAATAAAAACAACAATGCAGGGGCGTTGCTAGGTTAAAACATTCGGGGCCTGAGCCCCTGATGTTTTGTTCCAGGCCCCGAATGTCCTGCCTGCCAGCTAGATACAATTGTATTGCCATTCTCAGGACGGCAATACAATTGGATCGAATGCACTAGAAGAGCCGAAGGACCTGTGGTGACATCGCAGGACATGTGACCAGCAAAACAGTGATCGGAGAAGGACCTTCGATGATGTCACCATCATGTGACCATTGTAGGAGAGGACGGCAGTGAAGAGGAGAAGTTCTGCTACATGAGGAGAGGTACGTGAAGGGAGAGGCAGAGCAATGCTGGGAGTTGTGGTTATTTAACTGGGACTGTATGTTAGAGCTAAAGGGAGGGATGTTATTTACATGGAACTGTGTGTTGGAGGTGCCTGGGGAGGGGGTCATGTTATTTACATGGGACTGTATGTTGATGGTGGCTCACATGGGACTGTATGTTGATGATGGCTGTAGGAGGGAGTGATGCTGCTTACATGGGACTGAATGTTGGAGGGGGCTGGGACAGGGTAATGTTATTTACATGGCACTGTATGTTAGAGGCGGCTGTAGGAGGGAGTGATGTTATTTACATGGAACTGTATGTTGATGGCGGCTGTGGGAGGGAGTTATGTTATTAGCATGGGACTGAATATCACAGGGGTCTGAGGGAGGGAGTGATGTTATTTACATGGGACTGTATGTTGATGGCGGCTGTGGGAGGGAGTTATGTTATTAGCATGGGACTGAATATCACAGGGGTCTGAGGGAGGGAGGGAGTGATGTTATTTACATGGGACTGAATATTGAGGGGGCGATGTTATTTACATGGGACTGTATGTTGAAGGTGGCTGGTGGGGGGAAATTATGTTATTTACATGGGACTGAATACTGAGGGGGTGATGTTTACATGGGATTGGATGTTGGAGGCAGCTGGGGAGGAGGTAATGTTATTTACATAGGACTGTATTTTAGAGGGGGCTGGAGAGATGGTGTGATGTTATTTACATAAGACTCTATGCCGGAGGGAGGGAAATAGTGGTATTTACATGGGACTGTATATTGGAAGGGCTGAAGGGAGGGGAGTGATGTTATTTACATAGGACTGTATTTTGGAGGGGGCAGGAAAGATGGTGTGATGTTATTTACATGAGACCGTATGGTGAAAGGAGGAATATAACTGCAGGCGGCACTTCAAATCCAGGGGACATTATAGGCGATCTTATTACTACTGGGGGCTCTATAGGAGGGACTTATAGATCCGCCTTATTTCTACTAGAAGCACTATGGGGGGCCTTATTACAACTGAGGGGTCTGTGAGGGTATTATTAATACTGGAGGGCTCTTCAACTAATGGGAGCACTCTTGGGGAGTGTTATCACAGTTGGAGGCACTGTAGGGGCAGTATTACTAATGGGGGCATTCTAGAAGAATTACTATTGGTGGGACTATGAGGAGCACTATTACTATGGGGGCACTAATTTTTCTTCATGATAGTATTTGGGGGTATTGGGGAGTACAGCAAGCATCAGGATAACACTGTGGGGGACTCCAGATTGGGGGTTGATGATATAAATGTGAGGAAGCTAAGATGTCTGTGTGTCACACTCTGCAGAGACGAGTTGAGGCTGAAAGAAGTTATATGGACCAAATGGAGAAGATGATGACAGAGAAGATCGACATCGGAGGAGACGTCACCTGGAGGCTCTGGATGTAACAGGTATGTGCTGCTGTATAATAAATAATAATGTGGTGTGTGGGGGGAGTGGGGGCGACTTGGAGAACTGGGCCATATTCATTGGGGCTTGGGCCCCGGATCTTTTGAGACCCTAGCAACGCCCCTGCAACAATGACAGAATTGCAATTTTTGCCCACCTCACCTCCCATGAATTGGTATAAAAGTGATTAAAAAGACATATGTACCCTAAAAACTACAGCTCGTCCTACAAAAAACAAGACCTCACACAGCTACATTGGTGAAAAATAAAAATGGTATGGCCACTAAAAGCTATTTCAGCAAATGTCATGCTAAAAAATCCTGATTGCTGCTTTTTTCCTTCTGAATGCTGCCGTTTCCCCAAACAGCAGTTTACAGATCACATATAGGGTGTTGCCATATTCAGGAATAAATGCATAACAAATTATGGGGTGCATTTTCTCCTATTATGTCTTCTGAAAATGAAAAATTTGGGGCTAAGACAACAATTTTTTAAACTAAAATGTGATTTTTCATTTTTGACAGATAAGTGTTTCTAAATTCTATGAAACACTTGTTGGTTCAAAGCATTCACTTCAATCCTTGATAAATTCATTCACTTTTTGGATTTTTCCTTCTAGGGGTAGCTCAGGGTCTCTTCAAATGTGACATGACACCTGAAAACCATTTCAGAAAAATCTGCCCTCTGTTAACAATATGGCACTGCTATCCATTTGCGCCCTGCAGTGTGTCCATACAGCATTTTGTTAACCCTTGCTGTGTTATGGAAAAAATAGATTTAAATGGAAAATCTGTACAAGAAAATTAATTTTTTAAATTTCACCTCCATTTTGCTTTAATTCCTGTGGAACACCTAAAGGATTAACAACGTTTGTAAAATCCGTTTTGAATAGTTTGAGGGGTGTAGTTTCTAAAATAGGGTCCTTTTTTAGTGGTTTAGATTATTTAAACTCCTTAAAGTCACTTTAGAACTGAATTGGTCCTTAAGAACAAAGTTTTGAAAATTTTCTTGAAAATTTCGAAAATTGTTTCCAAAATTCTAAGGCTTCTAACATCCTAAAAAATGATGCCAACATAAAGTAAAAATGTTCATTAAAATCTATTTTGTGAGTAATCACTTTTTGTCTTAAAATCAGTGAAATTCAAATGTAGAAAATTCCTAATTTTTCAAAATTTTCTACAAATATGGGATTTTTTTTATACATAAAAGTAAAACATAACTATAATTCACCACTAACATGAAGTGCGATGTGTCATGAGAAAACAATCTCAGAATTGCTTGGGTCAGTAAAAGCATTCCAGAGTTATTACCAGATAAAGTGACACATGTGATATTTGAAAAATGGGGCTCTGGCATTTGGTCCAAACTGGCTGTTGCTTGAAGGGGTTAATGTCACATCACTCAAAACATAGCAGGCGCTAGCCAAAGATTCTTGCACGTTTCAAAGAAACAAATGTATGTTCCTAGTCATAGCCAGTTGTCAATAAATGGCCTAATTAGGCGCAGAGATAGAGGTGATTATTTGAGTACGTAATCTTTTCACTCCATTTTTGTAAAAAGTAGACCCTCGTATATGACAGATGGATGGTTTGATTATGCTATTTGTTTTTGCATGGGGGATCAGTGGTTAGCACTAGTGCCTTGCAGCACTGAGGGCCTAGATTTGAATCCGACCAAGGACAACATCTGCACGAAGTATTTATGATCTCCCTGTGTTTGTGTGAGTTTACGCCCACACTCCAAAGACATACTGATAGGGAACTTAGACTGTGAGCTTCATTGGGGGCAGCAAGTGATGATAATGTCTGTAAAGCACTGTGGGATATGTCAGCGCTACATACCGTATTTTTCGCCCTATAAGACACACTTTTTCCCCCCCAGACCAAATACAGGGGGAAGGGAAAAAAAATGTCTGGCGTTTTGCATGTGGTCGGTACATCGCAGGCTGTACTGCATAAGGATGGCAGCCTGCGATGTACCAGACATCAATTCTGGTGTGTACGGTACCTGCTGAGGAAGAGCCCGGCGCTTCTATGTGGCATGGATAAGGGGACAGCCTGGCCGGCAGCGCTCCTGCCCATCTGCAGCATTGAGGATGTGGGTGGTGTTCTGCTCGGCATGCTTAATTTTCACTTCGCTGCACAGTAAAGAAGAAGGGAGAGAGTCCCTCCGTCCTATGATGCAGCCGGCACTGCCCCAATGAAAACAGCGGGCTCTGAAGCCCGCGCCACTGCCAACAATGAATGAGCCAATAATTATAGGGGGAGGAGGGACAGATGAGGGAATAAACTGCTGTGCGTCTGACCTTGTGAATGAACAGCAGCAGCCTTCCCTTCTGACTATCCTATCCTCCTTAGCCTTACTCTTCTCCTGGGGATTTGTATAGTTACATAGGGACAGAAGGATCTATCCCTGCAGCCTGTCAGCATGTACCATGGCTGACTGAGGGGGGTGGTCTGCTTCAATATGGAATATCTCAGGCTCTGTAGCACCTAGAGATATGAGCAAGGTCTTTTGAAGTGAAGAATCTAAGCTTTAGAAAAGACCAGGCTTGAGATATAGCACTTTGTGGTGTAGTGTAACGTGTATTCCAGTCATTTAAGCCCTCAGAGGCGCAGTCAATAGTGATTGCTACATCAGAATTGTTAGAAATCATGAGGTTCAGATCAGTTGCCATGACAGACAGCACCACAAGCCTGCACCACATCGCTGACAGCCACATGGAGGTACTGTAAGTATTTGAGTTTATAGTTTTTTATTTGGCGTCATGCTGTTGGGGCACTATGGCGGGGCATTTTGGGAACATGTACCGGGGGTACTAAATAGGGGCATTTTGTACTGGCACACATTATGGGGGGCACTATGGGGACATTGGCTCTCTTGGAGGCACTAAGAGAGGGAATTTTTTCTACTGGCACACATTTTACGTGGGCATTTTTTGCACTGGCGAGCATTATAAGGGGGTATGTTTTGTATTAGCAGAATTAAAAAGGGGTATTGTTGTACTGTCACACATTATAAAGGGGGTCGTTTTGTACTGGCATTTTTCTACTGACACATTTTAAGGAGAATTATTACTACTGGGCGATTAAGGGGAACATGACTACTAGTATGGGCACAATGCGGGCATTATTACTATTGGAGGCACTGTTAACACTAAGTTCAGATAATTAATACTATTGGTGGGTGTATGGGGAGCACTATTACTATGGGGGTACCCTGGCACAATATCAAATGGCAAGAAAAAACAGACTGGATCGCACATCCACAATGCTTAACCCTTGATATACGCTCTTCAGCTAAATACTATGATACTAACCCCCCATATCGCATGCAGATAGTGGAGACATTAGTTTACATTTTGATCAAAAGGTAGTAAGCCCACTCACCAACGTCACGGTTGTCTCCTAGAGCGGGTATCTACTCTGTCCATAATCTGACGAAGGCGCCATGCTGCATGGCGACACGTGGCACCATCCCAGCAGGCCGCAGCTACGCAGGCCAGCCAGAAAAGCACCACGACAACAGAGGCCACCATGCAGCATAGCACCGTCTGAACAGGAGCCTAATGCAACCTGCTCAGTACTAACAGAAACCAGGACTAACACTAGTAGGTCACTCACACTCTTATGCAGTCTCCTGCTAATTAATTAAAACCGCCTGTGGTATGTGGGAGGAGTGCTGATGCCAGGAATAAACAAGAAGGAAGATAAATATGTATCAAATGGCAAGAAAAAACAGACTGGATCGCACATCCACAATGCTTAACCCTTGATATACGCTCTTCAGCTAAATACTATGATACTAACCCCCATATCGCATGCAGATAGTGGAGACATTAGTTTACATTTTGATCAAAAGGTAGTAAGCCCACTCACCAACGTCACGGTTGTCTCCTAGAGCGGGTATCTACTCTGTCCATAATCTGACGAAGGCGCCATGCTGCATGGCGACACGTGGCACCATCCCAGCAGGCCGCAGCTACGCAGGCCAGCCAGAAAAGCACCACGACAACAGAGGCCACCATGCAGCATAGCACCGTCTGAACAGGAGCCTAATGCAACCTGCTCAGTACTAACAGAAACCAGGACTAACACTAGTAGGTCACTCACACTCTTATGCAGTCTCCTGCTAATTAATTAAAACCGCCTGTGGTATGTGGGAGGAGTGCTGATGCCAGGAATAAACAAGAAGGAAGATAAATATGTATCAAATGGCAAGAAAAACAGACTGGATCGCACATCCACAATGCTTAACCCTTGATATACGCTCTTCAGCTAAATACTATGATACTAACCCCCATATCGCATGCAGATAGTGGAGACATTAGTTTACATTTTGATCAAAAGGTAGTAAGCCCACTCACCAACGTCACGGTTGTCTCCTAGAGCGGGTATCTACTCTGTCCATAATCTGACGAAGGCGCCATGCTGCATGGCGACACGTGGCACCATCCCAGCAGGCCGCAGCTACGCAGGCCAGCCAGAAAAGCACCACGACAACAGAGGCCACCATGCAGCATAGCACCGTCTGAACAGGAGCCTAATGCAACCTGCTCAGTACTAACAGAAACCAGGACTAACACTAGTAGGTCACTCACACTCTTATGCAGTCTCCTGCTAATTAATTAAAACCGCCTGTGGTATGTGGGAGGAGTGCTGATGCCAGGAATAAACAAGAAGGAAGATAAATATGTATCAAATGGCAAGAAAAACAGACTGGATCGCACATCCACAATGCTTAACCCTTGATATACGCTCTTCAGCTAAATACTATGATACTAACCCCCATATCGCATGCAGATAGTGGAGACATTAGTTTACATTTTGATCAAAAGGTAGTAAGCCCACTCACCAACGTCACGGTTGTCTCCTAGAGCGGGTATCTACTCTGTCCATAATCTGACGAAGGCGCCATGCTGCATGGCGACACGTGGCACCATCCCAGCAGGCCGCAGCTACGCAGGCCAGCCAGAAAAGCACCACGACAACAGAGGCCACCATGCAGCATAGCACCGTCTGAACAGGAGCCTAATGCAACCTGCTCAGTACTAACAGAAACCAGGACTAACACTAGTAGGTCACTCACACTCTTATGCAGTCTCCTGCTAATTAATTAAAACCGCCTGTGGTATGTGGGAGGAGTGCTGATGCCAGGAATAAACAAGAAGGAAGATAAATATGTATCAAATGGCAAGAAAAAACAGAGTGAGTGGGCTTACTACCTTTTGATCAAAATGTAAACTAATGTCTCCACTATCTGCATGCGATATGGGGGGTTAGTATCATAGTATTTAGCTGAAGAGCGTATATCAAGGGTTAAGCATTGTGGATGTGCGATCCAGTCTGTTTTTTCTTGCCATTTGATACATATTTATCTTCCTTCTTGTTTATTCCTGGCATCAGCACTCCTCCCACATACCACAGGCGGTTTTAATTAATTAGCAGGAGACTGCATAAGAGTGTGAGTGACCTACTAGTGTTAGTCCTGGTTTCTGTTAGTACTGAGCAGGTTGCATTAGGCTCCTGTTCAGACGGTGCTATGCTGCATGGTGGCCTCTGTTGTCGTGGTGCTTTTCTGGCTGGCCTGCATAGCTGCGGCCTGCTGGGATGGCGCCACGTGTCGCCATGCATCATGGCGCCTTCGTCAGATTATGGACAGAGTAGATACCCGCTCTAGGAGACAACCGTGACGTTGGTGAGTGGGCTTACTACCTTTTGATCAAAATGTAAACTAATGTCTCCACTATCTGCATGCGATATGGGGGGTTAGTATCATAGTATTTAGCTGAAGAGCGTATATCAAGGGTTAAGCATTGTGGATGTGCGATCCAGTCTGTTTTTTCTTGCCATTTGATACATATTTATCTTCCTTCTTGTTTATTCCTGGCATCAGCACTCCTCCCACATACCACAGGCGGTTTTAATTAATTAGCAGGAGACTGCATAAGAGTGTGAGTGACCTACTAGTGTTAGTCCTGGTTTCTGTTAGTACTGAGCAGGTTGCATTAGGCTCCTGTTCAGACGGTGCTATGCTGCATGGTGGCCTCTGTTGTCGTGGTGCTTTTCTGGCTGGCCTGCGTAGCTGCGGCCTGCTGGGATGGTGCCACGTGTCGCCATGCAGCATGGCGCCTTCGTCAGATTATGGACAGAGTAGATACCCGCTCTAGGAGACAACCGTGACGTTGGTGAGTGGGCTTACTACCTTTTGATCAAAATGTAAACTAATGTCTCCACTATCTGCATGCGATATGGGGGGTTAGTATCATAGTATTTAGCTGAAGAGCGTATATCAAGGGTTAAGCATTGTGGATGTGCGATCCAGTCTGTTTTTTCTTGCCATTTGATACCCTGGCACAATACCCTGGCTCAGCTTAGCACAATTATTTTTGGGGGACACGATGTCACTATGTTTACGCTACTATTAGTGGCTGGGACACTATTTTTTGGGTGTAGCTATTTTTTAGAGTACTGTGTGCAGAGAATTATTGAACAGGGCAATATCTGCACGGTACAAGTATTTTCAGGGGAACAATTTCTGCAGAATAGTATTTGGGAGCACAGCGGGCACAGTATTGGGGGTGGCAGGCTGGGCTATTGAGAAGGTGAGGAGGATGATGGAAAAGTAGGAAATTAACATGTCTGTGCGTCAAACTCTGCAAAGACAAGAGATGGCCGAAAGAAATCATTATGGTGGTCTTGTTCGAATGGAGAATATGAGGAAAGAGAACATCTACATCAGAAGAGACATCAGTGGATGTAAGATTTGGATGTATTACCCTGTATGTTTTGTAGAGCTGTATGTAATATTTTCCAAGTATATATTTAACAGTAGGGTGGAGGGATGGGGTTAGGTTGAGAATTTGGCATGGGGGTGGGTGCTATTTTATTTTTTGCCACAAGGAAAACTGGCACACATTATAAGGGGCATTTTTTTGTACTAGCACACATTATAAGGGGCATTTTTTTGTACTGGCAGACATTATCATGGGATATTTTTTCTACTGGAACACATTATACAGGGCATTTTTTACTGGCACTCATTATAAGGGGTATTGTTTATTATGGTACACATTATAAAGGGGTATAATTTTTTTTTCTTATGAGGGTAGGTATATGCCTTGGGGTTTGTGCCCCTGATTTTTTAATACCCTAGCAACAACCCTGCTTTTTGTGGCTAAGGCAGCTATTTTGTGACAAAATTGTAATTGTGTGACCAGAATGTAATTATTTCACAGTTCAGTTTAACCTGTGTCGTCTGTTTTGTGTTTACACGTAGAAGACTTCGATTGACATCTACGAAGAAAGAGCAAGAGAGTAATTGCATGCACCCTCAGTGACTATAGCGAGAACCCCAGAAACCACAGGTAAAGATGCTAAGAGAACAAATAAATGAATATTGTGCATAATAAAATGCATGTTATTATGTAAATGTTTTTATTTGGATGAAGATGTGCTTTAACATGTTACTTTGGAGACCAACTACCATGCACCATTTTCAGTGTCTTTATATGTGGCAGAGGGACCTTTGGGCCCAGATATGAGTGCTACCACTGCACCCCCATGACTACACCCCTGTTTAAATTCTACTGTATATGAGATCATTTAGGAGAACCTGATTTACATATGATTTAAATACTTGACCTACAGGCTCCTAAAATGTAAAGTTGGCAGTAATCTAGTAATATCATATTTAGTGCTGAGAAAAGTACTTCCCCCCATATTATTGCAAAGGGTTTATTAAATGTAATCCTGAGTAAACTCATAATGCTGTTTTTGAATTATTACAGCATTTGTGTAAAGAACCACATAATCCAACACCCACATCACTCGTGTGAAAGATAACGACATATAATTTACACCAATTTGTAGCAAAAACCCAAATTTAAAATAGATGGCTTTGTGGTTTGTGTGAATAATTTTTTTTTCTTTTTGCCAGCATCTGTGAAAGAGATGGCTTGACACGGTTGACCATAGAATGTTGCAGGTGATAATAAATTATCAGTAGATAATACAGAAGGCTCCATATGTGTCTCTTTGTCACTTTAACCACTTGAGAAAAGTCAAGTCATTTAAAATCCGATGATTGTGCCAAGCTTCCATCAATGTTAACAATCTTCTTTTTTTTTCCAAGCTGGAGCCAGTACACTTAGAAATTAATTAACTTTCAGATAAAAGAGAAGCGTTCTTTTTCCCTAAAAATACGAATGAGGAGATTCATAGCTCCAATATAAATATCTATGTTGCAATTTAAATTTCAGCAGAAAGCATATCCTTCTCCCCTGGTTATAAATAATCCAGAAGAACAGTGAATGAGATTGATTAGCATTTCAATGGCGTGCTAGACTTTCAGTTCCTCTTTATGTTGATGTTTCTTGGCAAAATATATGACATTCATACTGCAAGAGACAAGTGATTTTCTAAAACATAGTCTGCCTTTTATATGGAAGGTGCAATATGTTGCACAACATAAATGATGCCTATCCTTATTTAACCATGACAGCTGCTTCCTAACAGAATGTAAGTATTACATGGTAATTATAGAATACAGTAAGCTACAGATATGGGAAAAATACCATACAGGAGTAGTACAAGTGAAATAGACATTAGAAGATTACACACATAGAACAGCACAGACACACCTACACCAGTCACCATGAATAATACAGGAACATTACTGTGAGGATCCCAAAATATGGCATACTTAATGGAGGTCTGAACAGCCATTTCTACACGAACTTCTTGGGAACCTTACAAAGGTTACACAACTACATTTGTCGTGTAACAATAAAGGTAAAGCTACACTGCGACATATGTTGCGGCAGTGTCGCGCAATATTTTTTGTAATGATAGTCAAAGGTGACATGGCATGTTGTGATGAGACACTCTCACAAAAATCCAGCTTGAATGGATTTTTGTGCGACTTTCGCATTACAGTCGCAGCATGTCGCATGTGCCAGTTCAACACCATTGACTATTATTTAAAAAAATGGTGCAACAAATAGTCGCGCGGCAAATGTCGGTGTGTGAAACTCAATGATCGCTTATATGTATGTCGCAGAGAGGGAAAGGATTAGTACTGTGAATATTTTTCTATATACTATACTATAGATTATAGCTTATTTGACAGACACACAGACATGTACAGTCCATAAATTGGAATGTCAGAGAGGGCTAAGAAGACCTGCTCAGAAAACCCCAGTTCAGGGGATGACCACCATTTCTCTGTGCTTTCTTAATTGGCAGGTAGGTGGTGGAGTGTTTGAGAAACCTTGCACAATATAATTAGAGATGAGTGAATGTTAAAAAAATTCGATTCGCCGAATTTTTGGGGAAAAGGGCCAAAACTGACCAAATAACTCAAGCATGAACTCAGCCTTACAGGTCAATGTTAGCGTCAAGAAGAAGCGCACTCCTTTTACACCGTCATCAGCTGATTCCACATAGATGTCTACAGAACCTGTTCTATTAAATGCTTATACAAGTAGAGACCCCTCGACAGAGTGGAGAGGGTGTCAGCAGTAAGTTTATGTTTATGTCACTGATTCATTTGCCCTTCCTCTGATCAGTCAGAACAATAACCCACAAAAATTGGAGCCTGTCTGTGGAGCATCCACCTTCACTTGGTCAGCATTTGGTCAGTATTCCATCAGTATTGCTAATGCCAAAAAAACAGGAGTGAATCCAAAACAGAATATTTGCATGTCTTCTGTGTATTGTACCCACTCCTGCTTTTGGCTACCAAATCATTAGCCAATTCTAATAGGACCATACAGGCCTTACAGCTGCTACAGAGACAGAATCTGTTGTGTGTCTCATTTTTCCTTCCTTCTGACAGATCAGAAGAAGGGTCAAATAAATGATGATGTCAGCCAGGCCGAAAGGCAAAATAGTGGCCCAGTCATGAATTGGGGAGGGTGGAAACAGCATGAGAAGTCCACAGAGTGGCTCTATGACATAGTGGTGAGGTGGAAGCAGCATGAGGAGACCACAGAGTGGCCCAGTGACAGATTCTGGAGGTGGCGGCAGCATTAGGAGGCACAGAGTGGCACAATGAAAGAGTGTGGAGGTGGAGGCAGCATCAGGAGGCCACAGAGTGGCAAGGTGACATATTGTGGAGGTAGCAGCAGCATCAGGAGGCCACAGAGTGGCAAGGTGACATAGTGTGGAGGTGGCAGCAGCATCAGGAGGCCACAAAGTGGCAAGGTGACATAGTGTGGAGGTGGGTGGCAATAATAGTACCCGCTGAAGATGGTGGGTGAAAGAAAGAGCACTTGGCATCAGATGTGTAGCATCAGGCAGGTAGCAGCATCAGAATAGTAGCTGAGGCAGGTAGCCAGAAGAACCGGTCTCTTTTGTCAAAGTGTTGGCGTGGCACCATGCATGATCTAGTCTGATGCATCAGGCATTGGTGGGTGAAAATCCTGGCTGATCCACACCTGATTCATCTTGACAAAGGTCTGTCTCTCCACATTTAGGGTGGACAGGCGAGTTCTCCTTGTGGTAACTATGGCCCCCGCTGCACTAAACACCCACTCTGATGCCACACTCCAGGCTGGGCAGGACAGCTTTTCCAGGGAAAACTCGGCCAGTTGAAGCCACAAATCTAGTTTGGCTGTCCAGTAGTCCAGTGGATCTTAAACTTGGGGTGGCAGGGTGCACTTCAAGTATGCCACCACCTGCTGGTTCAGGTTCTGCTCTAAGTCTATCTGCTGGTAAGTAGTTTCTTCACTAGGCGGATGAAAAAAGCTGCTCATCAGCGACTGTAGACTCAGGCTGCCGCTGATGGAGATGGTACTGCTCCTGCCACCCTGCCCCTCCCCAGTAGTGTTGGGCATGAGTATTCAAATTGCAAATTTTAATCGTGAATATCGCAACTTTGAGAATTCGCAATATTTAGAATATAGTGATATATATTTGTATTTTTGAATATGCAAAATTTTTTTTTTCATCAGTAACCTCCCATTTTGCTTGCGGCCCAATGAGAAGGCTGCAATGTCTTTGTCTGAGCTTAGCAGCATCCCTGGCAACCAATAGAAAAGTTGCCTACCCCTTACTATATAAGAACCTCCCCACAGCCATTTTCCACAGTTTATTACAGTTCTGAGAGAGACAGCAGTGTTATTGCTGTGCTCTCTTGTTTCCATTTGTCACATTACATTAGATAGTTAGTTAGTTAATTTATATATATAATTCAAATAGTTAGTGGGAGATAGTCAGTGTAGGTTAGATAGTGATATAGTGTAGTTGATAGGTTCTGCTGTCCATACATACATGCTACATACATAGTGATGTATATATGTATGTATGTATGACACATACATACATACATAGTGCTGTGATGTCACAAGTTCACAACAATACTTAGTGCACCAATCACTAATATGTAGTCAGCCCTGTTAAAATGTGAAGTTGCACCTATTGCGCCAAAATATTCGCATCATTATTGCCGATTTGCGCAATCGCGAATATATTGGAGCACTCTATCTGCATATAAAGCTATTATAATGTTCTGCCGTGCCAACCATTTTTTCCAGTCTCATTAAACTTTGAGCAGTTTGAAAAATGTAGCTATAATAACCCATGCCTGTATTGCACGGACATTACACGAGTATTACATTGCTGATTTTCGCATTCTAGAAAATATTAGCGAATTCGGAAATTTGCGAATATATGACGAATATTCACCCAAATTTTCACGAAATATCGCAAATTCGAATATTGCCCCTGCAATTCATCACTACTCCCCAGCAGCCATGGCAGCGGCACATGGGCAAAGAGGGCCCCCCGGTTAGAACTGCGAGAGGATGGACGATGGCGCAGATAGGCAGCGGCCAACTGACTACCTAGGATATCTCTGTGGTAGTTCAGTTTGTCCTCTCTGTCAGCGGGTCTAAAACAGGCCCCCATTTTGGACCGGTAGAAAGAGTCTAACATGGTGGAGAGCCAGTAGTCATTTCTCTGCCGAATGGTGATAATTCGACTGTCACTACAAGCAAGTGAGCATGCATCGGGCCATTTGCGCATGTGACTCGGAGGTATTCCCTGCCCCCATCTCCACTGAATACTGCCACGGTGTGCCTGGGTCTTCTGCCTCGTCTTCCTCATCTGCCTCTTGCTCCTCTGCCTGCTCATGCTCCTCCACTCCTGTCACATGTGTCAAAACTACCCATTTTGCTACACATTGCTTGTGCTCCTATGTCCTCCTCCTCCTCTAGTTCAGCCCCCACAGGGCTCATGTGGCCATGAGATCTAGGCTCTACGTTTCCAGTCCCCTGACCAGCCAGATTTACCAGCATCTGTTCCAGGACATGAAGCAGTGGAAATAAGTTGTTCATCCCATAGTTTTGGCGACTGATTAATAACGTGGCCTCCTCAAAGGGTCTGAGCAGACGGCAGATGGCACGTATGAGCTGCCACTGGCTGACATCAAAGTTACACAGAGGATTACTCCTGTCCGCTTGGATCATCAATAAATCGTTTATGGCCTTTCTCTGTTCATATAGTCGGTTCATATAGTCGGTCCAACATATGGAGGGTAGAATTTTAAAGGGCGTAAACGTTGCATATTAGCCTATGTTGGGGGATGCAGTTCTGCCGCTGCAGTTCAAGGAGGGTGTGCTTTGCTGCGTACGAGTGGCTGAAGTACATGCAAAATTTCCTGGTCATTTTTAGGATGTCTTGCAGATGGGTGGAAGACTTCAAGAACCGCTTGACAACAAGATTGTTCATGTGTGCCATGCATGGCGCATGACTCAGCTCTCCATGACACAGCGCCGACACCATGTTCTTACCGTTGTCGGTCACCATGGTTCTGATTTTGAGTTGTCGCAGAGAAAGCCAGGATTCAATCTCTTGATAAAGGACACGGAGCAGTTCCACCCCTGTCGCCAAGGCAAACGAGGTGCAGAACAGCATGACACCGCCGTGCCCTGCACATGTGGTATGGACATGTGGTATGCTAGAAGACCCTTGTGAATTGGTGCTGCTATGGAGGCTAAGGACACGGTGGAGGATGAGGAGGCAGATATGGACATTGTTGCAGGACCAACGGCGTGAGAATGTGGAGACGGAAGCGGCGTCACCTGGCCAAGCTGCTGTTGTGGCTGTGCAGGAACCACATTTACCCAGTGGGCCATAAAGAATATGTATTGTCCCTAGTTACAGCTCAACATGTCGGCGTTGCCGTGCTCTTTGGCAGGCACCGACAGGCTCAAGGACTGGCCCACCTTCTGTTCTACATGTATGTGCAGGGCTAGTACTGCCTTTTTGGCAAAAAAATGACGGCTTGGGACTCTACACCTCGGCTCAGTGCAAGCCATCAGTTCTCTGAAAGGTGCAGAGTCCACCACTTTGAAAGGGAGGGACTGCAGCACCAGCAACTTGGACAGGAACACGTTCAGCTTCTGCGCCATTGCATGCGTGCACACATACTGTTGTCTCTTGGCAATCGCTTCGGTGATCGATTGCTCATCGAATGACTGATGAGGCACCCTGGCCACGCTTCACCTTCTGCCCACAGATTCTACATATGGCCATGTTCACCTACTCCTGCGGCTTAACAAAAAACTGCCACACCGCAAAGTAGATGATTTTACCCCAACACTACGCGCTTGCTGACTGCTATTGCCGTTGCCGAGCCCATCCACCACTACTTCCCGGGCAGGTAGGCTCCTGCAAAGCTGGTGGTCTACCTCAGGCATGTTTGGCTCCCGACCTCCCACTGCTGCCACCCTGCTGACTCCCGGGCATGCTAGCGACCTGCTGGCTCCGCCACTGGCTCACGGACAAGCTGCCACCCTCTTCTCCCGATGATGATGAAGCCCCTTTGTCACCCGGCTCCCAAGTGCGATCAGCTACATCATCATCATTGAGTACTGTCTACATGTCACTAATGTCCTCCTCAACCGTCTCTGGGTCAGGAGCCTGACTGCTCGCAACACCAACTCCCATGCCACTCTCCTCATCGCTACTTGCCCGCCTAGCAGAGGAAGCGGCAGATGTCTCCTCCAGATCTTGGCTGGGCAGTAGCTGCTGACTCTTCTCTAGTAGTTCATCCTCGCTGAAAAGTGGAGCCGAGCCAAGGGAATATAATACTGCTCGCGCTGAGGGAACTGAAAATGACAGAGGAAGGTTCAGGACAGGTGGGGGCACAGGGACTGCTCCCGGGCCATGCAACTAATCGTCATGTCAGAGGAACCCACTGACTCTTGGCTGGGGGTGTCTGATGTCACTTGGGACGAAGTGGATGACCGAGTCAACCATTCAAGAACCGCTGGGTTGCTGGTCAAGACACGACTGCTAGCTGACACCGGGAACTCAGGCCTCTCGCTGTGACCCCTACTGCCACGCCCCCTTACTCTGCTGCGACCTCTGCCTGCGCCAGAAACATTTATTCCCCTGCCACTCCCCTGTGCAGGGCCTGGCACGTCTCTGCCTGACATACTGTTAGATCCAATAAATAAATAAAAAGGAAATTAAAACACCCCAGAAAAGGCTTCACAACAGATAACTGCACAGGCTAGAGGCAAATATTTTTTCTTTTTCCACTAATGCACCCCCACAAAAAGATTCACAACAGATAACAGTACCGCTGAGCAGCAAATATATATCTTTCTTTTTCCGCTAGAATACCCCAGAAAAGGCTTCACAACAGATAACTGCACCGCTGAGCGGCAAATATATTTTTTCTATTTCCGCTAAAACACCCCAGAAAATGCTTCACAACAGATAACTGCACAGCAGAGCGGCACATATATATTTTCTTTTTCTGCTAATACACCCCAGAAAAGGCTTCATAACAGATAACTGCACGTCTGAGTGGCAAATATATTTTTTCTATTTCCGCTAAAACACCCCAGAAAATGCTTCACAACAGATAACTGCACAGCAGAGCGGCACATATATATTTTCTTTTTTCTGCTAATACACCCCATAAAAGGCTTCACAACAGATAACCACTGCTGAGCGGCAAATATATTTTTTCTTTTTCCACTAAAACATTCCAGAAAAGGCTTCACAACAGATAACTGCACCGCTGAGCGGCAAATATGTTTTTTCTTCTTCTGCTAAAACACCCTAGAAAAGGCTTCACAACAGATAACTGCACCGCTGAGTGGTAAATATATTTTTCCTTTTTCCGCTAATGCACCTCACAAAAGGCTTTACAACAGATAACTGCACCGCTGAGCGGCAAATATATTTTTTCTTTTTCCGCTAATACACCCCAGAAAAGGCTTCACAACAGATAACTGCGCCGCTTAAGGGCAAATAAGATGTAGAAATATTGCCTTGTAAGAAACCCTGTTCATGCATGTATCAATCAGCACTTGCACCCTAATAACAAGTACGGTTTGCTGGACTGACAGAGCTGTATAATGGCAATTTGGATCCCCAGTCAGTGCAGCAAGGTGTAATAGGATTGTTCCTATTACCCAGGCTTTAATCTCCCCTACTGAACCCTTTTCAACAAAAATGCTGTGAAATGATTCGCCCCTATTTTTTCACTACACCTTGAATAATCTTTCCCTGCAGTTGTAAATCGTTTTTTTTAGCACAAATATTGTTTTTTTTAACACTGTCCCTAGTGCCTGCAGGCGTCTCTCCCTGCACTAAGGACACTGGTAAATTGCAGAATCTAAGATGGCTGCCCTTATTTATTGGGCTGTGGCATCACAGGGATGGCTAGCTGCTAATTGGCTGCATGCATGGCATTATGGGTGATCCCGCATTCCCAGCGTTCCTTTCTCCATGTCCTCACACGTGAAGCAGCCATTTTAGGAAAAAATGTGATTCATTACCACAAATTGCGAGGAATTATGGATTCGGTGCAAATTTAATTTTTCCTAAAATTCGGATTGAATTCCACTTTGTCAGCTTCGATTCGCTCATCTCTAAATATAATGTACCGTTTATGTAATATATAGTCACATATAACCTAGTGACTGACTTCATACCCTTATTTTTAGGGGAAATTCTTAGCAGTGTTTGCCTTTTAATATTTTTACAATGCATCCTGTGCTTGATATCACTGTTTTCTGACATGGTTTCTTGTCTATTTTTAACTTCATGTATCTGATTTTAATGTTTGAAAAATCACCGAAAATTAAGTATGCAAAGAAAAAAAAAATATATGGGGTAATTTATCAAATTGGTGTAAAGTAGAATTGGTCTAGTTGCCCCTAGCAACCAATCAGATCCCACCTTTCATTTTCCAAAGGAGCTGTCAAAAATGAAAGGTGGATTCTGATTGGTTGCTATGAGCAACTAATCCATTTCTACTTTATACCAGTTTGATAAATGACCCCAATAATACCTAAAAGTGAAGTAACTATTATAACTGTAGCTTATGGTTTCTCAAAAGGGATAGATTGTAAGCTCTAATGGCAGTATAGCAGTACCAGTCTGTCAGTTAGTATATATTTATTCTACTTGTTTTTGTATTGTACAAGGTGGCGCATTAAAAAAGTAGCCGGCCTCTAGTGACAGTAGGACAAGATGAACAAGCAAGTTAATTGTCTGCTTGCATCTCTTCAGCAGAGATGCTGCAGAAGAAAAACTGTCCAGCTTTTTCCAACAAGATGGGGCAACATGCTGCACCTAACTGGCACCAGTTCATAAACTGTTTATGGAGGAGCGAACTGTGAACAAGGGGTTATGGCGACCATGGTCCCTGTGACAGGCGCAGCACTATGAAGTGCCTTTTGCACTGTGGCATTAGAAGAATTTGATAGCGCTGTTCTATGGAAACAGTAGGCTTAAAGAGCACACCAAATGCTTAAATAACCTCTTTATTAACTTCAACTTTTCTTCATATATAACACTGCCACCTCCGCAATAGATAGTCCATGTACAAACACATGTTGCATAAAGTATCACAAAATGGTAGTATACATAAAATGGTGGTTTAACTGTTCAATCTTGTCATTCAACATAAATTGTGGATATATTTCTCTCTTCAGTATCTGTGCTTTCACTCTAAGTTATTTAAGAACTTTATAATCCCTCTGAGAGGTATATCTGAGGTTTACCCAATAGTTTGATTTAGTTTGATTTGCTCAGTTTGGTTGCAGTTTGGTAGAACTGTAAACAAACATATACAACTGATCTCAGTATATAGTATCACGGTATTAACGATATGAACATTATATAACCATTCTAAATACCTATTTGGCCTCCTGTTCCTATAAAACATAGCTCTGACTGGATGTGTCTGTCCAGCTCCTCTTCTCTGATCTATACTGACTCCAGAAGATTCTGCTAGGAGATTTCCCACACATACTCAGTTAGGTTAAGACTCCAGGACAGTGACAACACTTTAATTCTATGCTTTCTTTTGTTAATTCTGCTGTGTCATTGAGCATCTTACACACATTTATTGAATCGTAAAGGCATATTATCTTTTCTGCTTCTATGAACACAATATATAACTGTTATATGACATCCAGAAACATGAAGTCACTGTAAATAACTCTCTTTCTGTCTCTAATATATAAATATAGGACCTGTATTAAATTTATTGGCAAGTCTAGCTATATAAACATGTAAGTCATATTGGCAACCTAGGACAGGTCTTAGCTAGCCAGCTACAGTCCCCAGACTTGTCTACATGCGATTTTTATATGTGGGGACATCTATAAAGGAAAATGTACACTAACAATCCACATTCCTTAGTTGAACTCAAGGAAAGCATCACAAACACTGTCTGCAGCATCACAAGCCATATCAGCTAACATAATCCGATATGCCCAAAGATGCAGCGACGTGAACGGGAACCACTTTCAGCATCTTTTGACTTGTGGGTAATTTAAAAAAATCCACCTGCTTGTTCATCTTGTCATCCTGTCTCTGGAGGCGGGCTACTTTTTCGTGGGCCACCCTGTACCATGTGTATAAATTATCTTCATATGTATAGTGCCCTGGAATTAATGTCACATTAAAATAAAAAATAATAACTAATAATTGTAGATATAATCAACCCCGATGGAGGTATATAAGAATTGCTGGGTAAACATTTAGATTAGTTTTCAACTGTGGTTGAACTACTTTTTTATTGCTGGTCCCTGTGAGTGAACTCTGATATACAATGTGTACTGTAGCCATGAACAATTGAGTTAAAATTTTGGTATGAAACACATACCATGCTTCCTTTTTTCATTTTGATATATGTCTATAAGTCCACATTTTTCATGACATTTTGATCTCATACACAGGTTTCATGTGGCCCTTCTATACTACCTATGCCCCCAATTTCATACAGGGGCATACAGCAATTTTCTCCTTATGACGCATAACTTTTTCCACTAGAAGCATAACTTCTAGGGAAGTATATTTCAATCATTTGAAATTCTACAAAGCACTGTATAGTGTCACACTGAATTTACTTGGCTCCCTAGTAAGGAAAAAAAGAGAACTTGGAACTGTGTGCATATGGCAGGGGCATAACTACTGTTATAGAAGCTGCTACAGGGCCCATACCAGCAGGGGTCCTGAGAATCTATGCCCAGGACAAGGGCAGCAGCCAGGTAGCACAGGAAGACCAACTATATATTTACATGAAGGGCCAGCCACCCGTAGCAGGGGGCGTGCCGTACTACAATGTGACTCCTCCCTCCAGTGCTGTGCTAAAGAAAGGATTCTATAGATAAATGCAGGAGCCAGGCAGCAGTCAAGTCAGACCCATCAGGACCCTTCCCCCAGCCCATCATTTATGAAGCTGTAGATTGTAAAGCAGCTTGAACTTCTGTCCCACAGTGAGGAGTCTTTGTCCGAGCAGGTAACATCTACTATCTGAGATCCCTATGTGTAATCTGCACTCAGAGAGGATTACTGTGTTATCTGTGGTGTTACTTAAGACTAAAAATAACATCTGTCCGTACTCAATGTATATACTTTTTGATTGTCTTGAGTAGGTACCCACTTGTAGAGGCAACCTCGCCGTGTTGAGTGGGCCTATGCATTTGATCAAAATGTATACGGTTTCACTGTGTTATATGTGGTGTTACATATGACTGCAGGTGACATCTACTACATTATCTGTACTCAGAAAGTTATTAATGTGTTATCTGTGGTGTCACATAGTGTAGTGATCTGGAGCGAGGTTACTTTGGAGTGTGGATATTTGAGGACATTTGCCCCTATTGATGCTCTGTAAAGCCATCAACTCAATAGTGCACTTTGAAGGGTTAACTTGCACTGTTTTATACTATTGAGATGCATTTTTTTGTCATTTATACTGTTCATTTGTACTATTATTGAACTGCACTGAATTGCAAAGGTTAATGCACAGCTAGTTCACATTAAGAGACTTTGGAAATTTCCAGCCTGTGCATGGAGAAGCTAGTAATTTTCCAATGCTATCATAAGGGACTATACAGAGCTGAATTTTGGAGGAAAATGCCAAAGTAAACTTTTGACTGTCTGGTTTAGCTCTGTCAGAATGTTGTTTATGACTGAAAAATGCTTAGTCATTCCCATTGACTTGTATTGAGTCCCAATAGAAATCTAGGGAGCCTTGAGATGCAAGATTGTTCCTGTTAGGCTGTTCTTCTCCAGCTTCACCCCTCCCATTAGAAGGTTTCAGGTCAGTTAGAAACTGTATGAAGTAAAGCCATCAGAGTCTCTAGCTGTCTGCAGATAGAGAACAGTGTTTAGTAGGAGAGACCCTGCTAGACTGCACAAGTGACCAGAAGAAGATGCGGAGACAGGACTATGCTGCCACAGACCCTGAGTCATCAGCCCTTTGACCAGGGAGCCAGCCAGATGACTGAGCCATAGACCCTGGGCCACCAGCCCTTTTGCCGTCTAAGAAAGAAAGGGACAGCTAGCTCAGGCCATTTCTCGCCACAGAACTTTCTGTTACCAAAGGGGAGACTGTAGAAGCCAGCTCTTTGCATTGAATAGCTTGTTTTGCATTTGAGTAAAGAACACTGGTTTATTGCAAACTGTGACTTTCTGGATCTTTTTCCCATTTAGGGTGCACCACACCTTACTATTCCCGCCAGAGAGCAGCAAAATGTGGTGACACTTTGATGCTGTCCGGGGATGCAGTGTTAATTTGTGAGCCACCTTAAACCCTGGCCACTGCAATAGAATTGCAGGTAAAGTCTGCAACAAGCCCAGGAAAGTGGAGGTAGTTGTACTCATAGTACGCAATTGCGATCTCTACCCCTGCACTCCCTCAGGGCACACCCTGGTATTGGGCCTCCTGCCACTGTAGTAGTTGAGGACGAGGAGGCGTAAGATCTGGTTGATTCAACGCAGGACAGCCCAAGGCGCACTCTGACACTCGAGAGATCCGTATGGGTAGGATTATGGGTTTTTTATTGGTTAGATAGACAATAAAGTCTAAGAGAAAATGTGCATATATAGAAATACAATATAATACAATAAATAAATACCATAAACTGGAATAAAATATGCCATAAATTTCATAAAAATTGCATAAAATGATTAGATCTTCATTTATGTACTGTTCTAGTGAAGAATCTGTTTGTGCTTAAAAGGTCTTTTCTTAAAAAATGTATCTATTTTTGGGTGTAGAAAATGGTACATAAAAAATATATGTGGACAGTATATATATAAAGAAAAAAAAAATATTATATATATATAAAATACATAAAAAATACATATATATGTCAAAAAGCGGTAATTCTGACTCTGTCTAACATGCATTAGAAGCTGATAGGTACCTGTTTCTTGTAGGAAAGAAGGTGTCTTCAGGAGAAGGGGGTCCTTCAAAGGAGGCTAGAGGCTTGGGTTTGAGCCTGATAGCCTAATAAGTTCTGTGAACTGGAGAGAGGGGAAGTACATTTATATATATGTATATCTGTTATTTCTGAAGGGGGGGGGGGAGGGTATGGTGATCCTCAATATCTGGTTAAATGAGGGGGGGAATGGGGTGAAAATTCCCCTATGGCAACAGCTAGTGCTTAATAACTGAGTTATCTATTCCTTATGATTTATCCTCCTTATTTGTATCTTATTTTCATATTAGTTTTTCTAATGTTTTTTGTCCTGATTTTTTTGTCCTTAAGTTCCCAGTCAGCGGTATGCTGACAGTGCGGTCCGCAGCACGTGTAGGACGCCGACTGAGTTCATCCCCTCCTCTCTCTCACATACAAGCGCTCCTAGACGCACTATATCGGTCCAGCACATAACATCACTCTGGACCACGCCCCCTTAGCATCGCAGCAAACCTCAGGGAGATCGCGCCTCCCTCCTCCTCTTCCTTAACCCCAGCACATCGCGCGCCTCCTGACAAGAGTCGGCGTCCTACACGTGCTGCGGACCGCACTGTCAGCATACCGCTGACTGGGAACTTAAGGTAAAATTATATACTAAATATCCTTGCATCAGGACAAAAAACATTAGAAAAACTAATATGAAAATAAGATACAAATAAGGAGGATAAATCATAAGGAATAGATAACTCAGTTATTAAGCACTAGCTGTTGCCATAGGGAATTTTCACCCCATTACCCCCTCATTTAACCAGATATTGAGGATCACCATACCCTCCCTCCCGCCCTTCAGAAATAACAGATATACATATATATAAATGTACTTCCCCTCTCTCCAGTTCACAGAACTTATTAGGCTATCAGGCTCAAACCCAAGCCTCTAGCCTCCTTTGAAGGACCCCTTCTCCTGAAGACACCTTCTTTCCTACAAGAAACAGGTACCTATCAGCTTCTAATGCATGTTAGACAGAGTCAGAATTACCGCTTTTGACATATATATGTATTTTTTATGTATTTTATATATATATATATATTATTTTTTTTTTTTTCTTTCTCTATATATATACTGTCCACATATATTTTTTATGTACCATTTTCTACACCCAAAAATAGATACATTTTTTAAGAAAAGACCTTTTAAGCACAAACAGATTCTTCACTAGAACAGTACATAAATGAAGATCTAATCATTTTATGCAATTTTTATGAAATTTATGGCATATTTTATTCCAGTTTATGGTATTTATTTATTGTATTATATTGTATTTCTATATATGCACATTTTCTCTTAGACTTGATAAAGGGGCGGTCGCCCCGAAACGCGTTGTCTATCTAACCAATAAAAAACCCATAATCCTACCCATACGGATCTCTCGAGTGTCAGAGTGCGCCTTGGGCTGTCCTGCGTTGAATCAACCAGATCTGACGCCTCCTCGTCCTTGACTTACCTGACCAGCGATTTGGCCCCGCTAAAGGTCCAGACAAGCCTCGGCTGCACCGACCACGTTCAGTGACCAGCTTCCACGCCCTTATTGTGGTTGTGCCCAATTTGGTACAACCAAAATAGGTGAGCGAGCAAGTTACAATCAAACTATACGTTATCTGTGACGTCATTACCCTATGAGCGCCTCTCTCCCCTTTTTCCTCGCCACATTTTGCTGTATTGTCCTGAGTCCTTCAGGTTAAGAGTCAATAAAATAGACTCTGAGATACGGCGGCTCTAGGTGACGCCCAATCCGGCATCAACCAACTAGCGACCGGCAAGAACATGGATTACAGTGCGCATCGTCTTTTTGAACGGCAAAAACTGACACACATCTGGACCATCGATGAAGGGACCCAACACAACAGCAAGGAGGACCCTAAAGACATACGCACTGAGTGTGATATCAGCTCCAAAGAACTCTCATCCCTCTTTTTTCAGCTGGAGAGCGCATTGAAAGAAGAAACACAGCATCATCTTGATCTCATCCTCCTAAGAGTTTATATAAAGGAAGCCTTAGTACCACGGGGCCTACGTTTTAGACTAAAAAGCCCCTTCCTCAACGACACAGACTTTACCAAAGAATGGGACGACTTTTTATTAGAAAGTGCTAAAGGGATAATTAAATTACTATGTAAAAAACGGGAAGCCCTTTGTGAATCACTCAAAGGGAAAATACAAGACCTCACCAACCAACTAAGAAATTATAAAACACACACTGAGTACATGAACCTAGACAGGCTAACCACTAGCCGCTTACTCCACCATGAGCGTGATATCATAAACAAAAAAACTTCAAAACTTTCACGGGACAGAACCGATTTCCGCAATGGAAATATCAAATTCTGGACCAATAAAAACAACAGTAACAAAGAACAATACAAACTATCCTCTAATACCAACAAACCATCTATAACACTCTCCAAAACCACCAACCCTCATCCGTACCATGTCCCCAAACAGACCATTGGCCCCAACACCCGGACCTACAGCCGATCTAAAATACACCAACCGTCCTGGGAACCCTCAAAAAGTTCCACTACCACTCTACCATCGGTCCGCCCAAAAACCCACCCACCCCCAACGCTAGACCTCCCAACTGTATACATATAATCCCCCAAACAACCACACAAACCCTTACATCACACATCCCAATGCCCTACATCAACAACCGGACAGCATCTCCCAGAAGTTCCAACGCCAGCCACACATTACCTAAGGCAGACATCCCAGTTTGGTTCACTCCACCCTCTATCCCATCCAACCAACTAACCACCCCACCTCAGCTTTCTCCCTCAGATCTCCCACAAGGGTGTCCACTCAATCTACCACCCACCCAGTTCCCCTCTGCCCCTCTGTTTGATAAAAACCCGCTTATAAGAGAGACCTCCATTCTGGAGGATTCCCTCATCACAGTACATGAGGCCAGCCCTCTAGAAGATTTGGATACATCTCCTCTACAAGCCACCAGCCAATCAATATCTTTTTTAGCACTACCCCCAGCCCTCATCCAAGAAGCTACGTATGCCATAAAACAACCCTCGGGAGGGACGACAACAATATCGGATTTTTTCAAACCCATACAGAAGGGACGAAAAAGAAAAAATACCGAAGAGGACACAGAGGAGGAATCTGCAGACGAAAAAAGGATCACAGGAGAAAAGATACAATCAACAACCCAGAAGAACAAAATAATCAAACAGTAAAAATTTTTAACCTCTCGGGCTTCACTTTAACACCGGCCCAAACATCCGTCCTTATGAGAGGATTATCTTTTTGCCCTGACAGGAAATTTAACGAATTTGAATTATTTGTAGACCTCAATAGGTTCATACGTAACCTTACGTTACAAAGACACTACGCCATCAACCCAAAACAAACTGGAAACATCCAAATAACCATGGACACACCAACCACTAATCCAACAACTCACACTAATCTAAAACCTAAATCCTCATTCAACCCCACCCATCATAGAGGAAACCATTTGAATACATTCTTTTCACTAGTCTCCAAGGACATGAGAGACATAAATAAAAATAAAAACATTAAGTCCAAGAAGAATCTCACAAAAGCGGAAGAAAACGCACTAACAGAACTCTACAATAATGAGGAATTGATCATCAGGAGCGCAGACAAAGGAGGGGGCATAGTCCTTCAAAATCGTACCGACTATGTGAATGAGGCGTACACGATCCTAAACGACCCCATCTACTATGAACAGCTTCAAACCAACCCACTGATAGAAGATGAGAAAAATCTGAACTCACTTTTAAGGAAGCGGAAGACAAAGGCATACTAACCAAAAAGAGAGGGAATACATTACAATTGAACATCCCAATATGGCCTTTTTCTACCATCTTCCCAAAATTCATAAGGATACACAGAACCCCCAGGAAGACCAATCATCTCAGGAATAAATTCATTGACATGCAATCTTTCACACTATGTGGATGTCTTTCTCCAGCAACATGTTTTACAGCTCCCCTCCTACCTAAGGGATTCTACTCATTTAATCACCTTACTAAAAGACATAGAATGGAAACCACATTACCTCTGGCTAACATTAGATGTATCGGCACTATACTCTAATATCCCTCACACAGCAGGAATCAGGACTATAAGTGATCATCTATCTAAGGACAACCACCTCTCCACAGAACACAAGAAATTTATTCTTGATGCCATCCATTTCATTCTCACCAATAACGTCTTCTCATTTGAAACAAAAATTTACAGACAACGCAATGGGACCGCCATGGGGACGCGCTCGCGCCCAGTTTCGCCAACATATATATGGGCAGTTTTGAAGAGGCTTTCATCTATAACAACCCCCAATGGAAAGACAAGATCATCTTGTATAAAAGGTATATAGATGACCTGATCCTAATTTGGAATGGAACCCAGGAAGACGCTCAGTTTTTCATCTCCTCCCTAAACGCAAACTCCTGGAACCTCAAATTTACAGCCAACATATCCGCATCCAAAATAGAATATCTAGACCTGGTCCTCTACTCAGAAAAAAACACCATCTGCTCCAAAACATTCTTTAAAAAGGTAGACGGCAATAGCTACCTGGACTATAGAAGCGCTCATTACAAAAACTGGAAAAAGAATGTACCCTTCAGTCAATTTAAGAGAATAAGGAGAAATTGCACTAACACCAGTGATTTTGTTACCCAAAGCGAAATCCTTAAATCAAGATTCATACAGAAGAAGTACCCTAGGAACCTGGTAGAGAACGCATTTCTCCGTGCTAACAAATTTACTCAGGAAGAAAGTCTGCAAACCAAAACGGAAACCAGCACCTCTGGAAAACAACAAAAAAACCTACCAACACTCATCACCACTTACAATTCCAATCATGGAGCACTACGCAACATCCTCACAAAATATTGGCACGTACTGACAAATGATCCATACCTAAAAGATGTGATACCACCGAAACCACAGATCATCTTCAGGAGGGCGAAAACAATCAAAAATATATTGGCACCGAGCCGCTTAAAAGGATAAACAAAACAAACAGAGACGCTCACCCCACAACAGAAAGGAAAATGTTCCCTACCTTTACGGGGAGCTATAAATGCAGACATCCTCTTTGTAAGTGCTGTACAAGCATATCCAATCAGATACGAAATTTTAAAAGCAATACCACTGGCGAGGAATTTACCATAAAAAACTTTCTAAATTGCTCTTCATCATATGTAGTCTATCTCATTGAATGTAGCTGCGGCTTACAGTATGTAGGACGAACTATCCAGACCCTCAGAGAACGACTAAATAAACACCGATGGAACATAACCAGAGGGTTTCTCAAACATAGCATCTCCCGCCATTTTCTATCCGCCCATAACAAAGATCCAACAGAACTCAACATCACACCCCTTGAAGAGATATCAATCAGCATCCCGGACAGATTCAGAGCACTCCAAAGAGGGAGATGTTCTGGATCTATAAACTCCAGACGCTTGAACCTTACGGTTTAAATGAAAGCCTAGAAAATAAATGCTTTTGATGCCTATCCTCAATCCGTATCTGCCAATCCCACATTCTCCTATTCCCACTCTCCCCTCCCCTCGCCTACCTTACTCATCTTTTACACCTTCAATCGCCTTTAACAGGGGGAAATTTAAGTATTTGATGCCCGCACACCACATATTACCCGGATCCCCTTGTTTTATTACCCTATGAGGCCTGCCATTGATTGTAGGGCCCAAAATAGCCCTCTCTGGATAACATACATAGGCAGCATACCATTTATCTAAGGCCCCAAAACTGGGACTAAAATTCTCACCGGTGTCTATAACATTACTCCCAAGCTTAACTAGGCACACCACCCCCGAACTCCGATTTTTCACAATCCCTTAAGTCCATTTTATCATAACCCCCTGAGCCCTATTCAATCATCGATCCATGTCATCAGTCCCCATTTATACCTCACATCCCACTTATCCCTCCCCTTCAATAAACACATATCCCCTGCCAAAGTTTATCACAGCTCCTTCGTTTAGTTCATCCCCTCCTCTATCTCCCACATACAAGTTCATTTTACATTAACCCTTCCTTAGCCCTATGTAATCATCGATCTTTACCATCAGTCCCCTTTACATCTCACATCTCCATCACCCCTCCCCTCGGCAAACACACATCCCCTGTCAAACTTTATCACAGCCCCTCCTTTGAGTTCATCCCCTCCTCTCTCTCACATACAAGCGCTCCTAGACGCACTATATCGGTCCAGCAGATAGCATCACTCTGGACCACGCCCCCTTAGCATCGCAGCAAACCTCAGGGAGATCGCGCCTCCCTCCTCCTCTTCCTTAACCCCAGCACATCGCGCGCCTCCTGACAAGAGTCGGCGTCCTACACGTGCTGCGGACCGCACTGTCAGCATACCGCTGACTGGGAACTTAAGGTAAAATTATATACTAAATATCCTTGCATCAGGACAAAAAACATTAGAAAAACTAATATGAAAATAAGATACAAATAAGGAGGATAAATCATAAGGAATAGATAACTCAGTTATTAAGCACTAGCTGTTGCCATAGGGGAATTTTCACCCCATTACCCCCCTCATTTAACCAGATATTGAGGATCACTATACCCTCCCTCCCCCCCCCCCTTCAGAAATAACAGATATACATATATATAAATGTACTTCCCCTCTCTCCAGTTCACAGAACTTATTAGGCTATCAGGCTCAAACCCAAGCCTCTAGCCTCCTTTGAAGGACCCCCTTCTCCTGAAGACACCTTCTTTCCTACAAGAAACAGGTACCTATCAGCTTCTAATGCATGTTAGATAGAGTCAGAATTACCGCTTTTTGACATATATATGTATTTTTTATGTATTTTATATATATAATTTTTATTTTATTTTATATTTTTTTCTTTCTCTATATATATACTGTCCACATATATTTTTTATGTACCATTTTCTACACCCAAAAAATAGATACATTTTTTAAGAAAAGACCTTTTAAGCACAAACAGATTCTTCACTAGAACAGTACATAAATGAAGATCTAATCATTTTATGCAATTTTTATGAAATTTATGGCATATTTTATTCCAGTTTATGGTATTTATTTATTGTATTATATTGTATTTCTATATATGCACATTTTCTCTTAGACTTGATAAAGGGGCGGTCGCCCCGAAACGCGTTGTCTATCTAACCAATAAAAAACCCATAATCCTACCCATACGGATCTCTCGAGTGTCAGAGTGCGCCTTGGGCTGTCCTGCGTTGAATCAACCAGATCTTACGCCTCCTCGTCCTTGACTTACCTGACCAGCGATTTGGCCCCGCTAAAGGTCCAGACAAGCCTCGGCTGCACCGACCACGTTCAGTGACCAGCTTCCACGCCCTTATTGTGGTTGTGCCCAATTTGGTACAACCAAAATAGGTGAGCGAGCAAGTTACAATCAAACTATACGTTATCTGTGACGTCATTACCCTATGAGCGCCTCTCTCCCTTTTTCCTCGCCACATTTTACTGTAGTAGTTGGGGTGATCTTGATGGTGAACAGTTTGGCAGGATGCAAGGCAGGAGTATGGATGCAGAACCCCAGCTGATGTATCTGGCTGATGTATGATGGATTTGATAACCAGGCTGCATGTTGCAATAAATAAAGTCTTTCTTTACTGAATTTAAGATGGGAGTAGTAATATATACAGCAGTAAAAGGCACAATTCCAAAGTGTAGTTCACAGTGTTATTCCTCTCCCAATAGCACCTTATACTGTAGACACCAACAATGATAGTAGTTGTAGTACTCCCTGTCTCTCTGTAAGAATATTTTACAGTCTCTCAACAGAACTTTGGGCATGCAAATAGGTTCTTGTTAACTCCTTGTGTAATTCCTGGACTGATGGGTGCAGATTTTAAATACAGATGGCCAATCTGTCCCAAAGTGTGGTATGTGCAAGAGGCAATAATCTTTTCCACAGTATTAAAATTGCATGCCATAAAATAGGGAATACCTAGAGTCACTTCCTTAGCAGCTGAAGTCTCAGAAACAGATGTCCTCTGAAATTGGAACTCGATAGCAGGAACTTTAACTCATTAATGAAGTGGGCGGGGCCAGAGTGTGACTGACTGAGTGACGTGCGCTGCCGGCCTGCCCGCTGTGTGCATAGTGAGTACTGCAGATAAGCGATTACTGCTAGTCTAGCAAAGCAGCACTGCTAGGCACTGCTGCATACACTTTTCAGTATCTCACAAAAGGGAGTACACACCTCACATTTTTGTAAATATTTTATTACATCTTTTCATGGGACAACACTGAAGATATGACACTTTGATACAATGAATAAATGAATAAAGTAGTCAGTGTACAGCTTGTATAACAGTGTAAATGTGGTGTGCCCTCAAAATAACTAATTAGCCATTAATGTCTAAACCGCTGACAAGAAAAGTGAGTACACCTCTAAGTGAAAATAGCCACATTGTGCCAAAATGTTCAATATTTTGTGTGGCCACTATTATTTTAAAGCACTGCCTTAACTCTTTTGGGCATGAAGTTCACTAGAGCTTCACAGGTTGCCACTGGAATCCTCTTCCACTACTCCATGACGACATCACGGAGCTGGTCGATGTTTGAGAACTTGCTCTCCTCCACCTTCCGTTTGAGGATGCCCCACAGATTCTTAATTGGGTTCAGGTCTGAAGACATGCTTGGCCAGTCCAGCACCTTTACCCTCAGTTTCTTTAGCAAGACAGTGGTTGTTTTGATGGTGTTTTTGGGGTCGTTAGCATGTTGGAATACTTACCTGCGGCCCAGTTTTCCAAGGGAGGGGATCATGTTGTTCTCCAGTATGTCACAGTACATGTTTGCATTCATGGTTTCCTCAATGAACTGTAGCTTCCCACAGCAGGCAGCACTCATGGAACCCCAAACCATGACACTCCCACCACTATGCTTGACTGTAGGCAAGACACAGTTTTCTTTGTACTCCTCACCTAGTTGCTGCCACACACACCTGACACAATATGAACCACATAAGTTTAACTTGGTCTCTTCAGACCACAAGACATGGTTCCAGTAATCCATGTCCTTAGTCTACTTGTCTTCAGCAAACTGTTTTCAGGCTTTCTTGTGCATCATCTTTAGAAGAGGCTTCTTTCTGGGACAACAGCCATGCAGACCAATTTGATGCAGTGTGCGGCATATGGTCTGAGCACTGTCAGACTGACCCTCCATCCCTTAAACCTCTGCAGCAATGCTGGCAGCACTCATATGTCTATTTTGAAAAGACAATCTCTGAATATGATGCTGAGCATGTGCACTCAACTTCTTTGGTCGACCATGCTGAGGCCTGCTCTGAGTGGAACCTGTCTTGTTAAAATGCTGTATGGTCTTGGCCACCATACTGCAGCTCAGTTTCAGGGTGTTGGCAATCTTCTTATAGCCCAGACCATCTTTATGTAGAACAACTATTCTTTTTTTCAGATCCTCAGAGAGTTCTTTGCCATGAGGTTCCATGTTGAACTTCCAGTGAGCAGTATGAGAGAGTGTAAGTACAATAACACCAAATTAAACACATCTGCTCCCTATTTACACCTGAGACCTTGTAACACTAATGACTCACATGACACCGGGGAGGGGAACTGGCTAATTGGGCACAATTTTGCCATTTTCACTTAGGGGTGTAATTACTTTTGTTGACAGTGTTTTAGACATTAATGGCTGTGTGTTAAGTTATTTTGAGAGCACGCCCAATTTACACTGTTATACAAGCCATACAATCACTAGTGTACATTGTATCAAAGTGTCAGATCTTCAGTGTTGTCCCATGAAAAGATATAATAAAATATTTACAAAAATGTTAGGGGTGTACTCACTTTTGTGAGATACTGTATATGTGATCGCTGGGCTGCTATAACTGGGGCCCAATGTAATGGGGTCAGATCCCCCCTTAACAGGGTCATCCACAGATCCCCCTATAACACTGTCCTCCACAGATCCCCTTGTAAGTGTTCTCCACAAATCTCTCTGTAAGTGTCCTCTACAGATCCCCCTATAAGTGTCCTCCACAGATCCCCATAACAGTGTCACCCACAGATCGCCATAACATTGTCACCCACAGATCCCCATAACAGTGTCATTCAGAGATCCCCCATAACAGTGCGCCATCCACAGACCTCCCATTAGTTCAAAACCCACCAAAAGCACACCATTTGGCTCAAAATATTTTATTTTCCTAATTTCCTCCACAAAAACCTAGATGCGTCTTATCATCAGGTGTGTCTTATAAAGCGAAAACTTCGGTAATTCTGTTGAGTTAGATATTGCTACTATTTTGTTTGTCTTGAATGTCCATCTTGTATTGCTTTACAGACATTTACCTGTAGGAAGCTCTTCCTGGAACATTTTTCATAAATTTGTTACTAATATCTTTTGGTTGTATTTGATATTCCATCATTATTTCATGTACTTAGTACATCATTACATACAGTGATATAAATTTGTAGTAATGACTTCTTTACCTCTGAACTGATGAGTTGGGTGAAGTTGAGTGCGTGGGGGTAAATGTACATAGACTATAATTTAATGTAATACTGCTATATCATACCATATCACTTTAGTGAAATACACAGCAGGTGCCAGTCCTACATTTTCTTATCTTCTGCTACAGTAACAATCTCTAGTAGCCATAGCTGATGTCCATCTGCAGCTATTTTCTTGTTCCCTTCCTTTCAAATTGTTTCCTGAATATCAATCTGTTCTCCTAACTGCCTCATTATATTTGCATTTTTAAAGACTGCATAATACTCCAACAGTTGGATAATTGGAAAGTAGTTTGTCCTATTCCTTATTAAACTTGATAGATGAACATGATAGAATTAATTTTGTGTAAAGTAAAGAAATGAACAGCATATTATTTTACTGAAGATTTATGGAGGACATTCAGTATAACCTGTATTTCATTCATTTAAATCCATGCTCATTCTGGGCTTGGAAGTCAAGGAGCTAAGCACTACTATACCACATCTAGACGCAACTTTAGTGTATATAGATGTCATGGAGTATAGGTCCCTACTCAGGACCATACTGTATAAATCAGACTACTGAACCACAGTGAGCAGGGGGGTCGGGGATAGTGGGGGCAGTAGGGAAAAATTGCAATCTGGATTTTTTATCTCTACTACTACACATGTGTGCCTGCAGATAATAATCCAGAATCGTGGTGACAGATTCCCTTTAAACTTGCTGTGTCCTTTTTTTAAATGCTGTGTGTGAATCCTCCCTTAAGCTTAATCTTTTCCTAGAAAATTATATTTTATAAATTAAAATGTGAGATACTCAAAAGCGCATTTTGTATACCATTTTTACCCATACTGTGCTATACCTCATGGCATTTTTAATGGTGTTTTGAGCATGCCTTGCTTTTTTTTTCCTATAGGAAAGTATGTACTCCCTGTAATGTCACTTCCTTTGTAGAGTAGTATGAGTAAAATCAGTGGTGTGCTAAGGTGGTGGTGGGGGGGTCGCACCAGGGGTCTGCTCTCAGGGGGCTCCAGAGCCTAGAAGCAATGAGCGCTTCCATCAGTACAGATAGAAACGCTTATAGATGGAGCACTGGGAGCTGCCGTCCTGTCATTCACCTCCCCACGCTCCATCTTTCCCACACAGAATGGTGAGGCAGTAAGACTTCTCCCTGCTCCACCACTCAGCCTGCAGGCACGGATCACGCTGCCGGCCTGTGTGGGAGGAACCTACAGCCTGGGAATCAATCTGGGTTTTTCTTCTAACAGAGGGGGCACAGAGGGCATTTCTACCATGGAGAGGGCACAAAGGGCATTTCTACCATAAAGGGGCACAGAGGGCCTTTCTAACATGGAGGGGGCACAGAGGGCAATATTACTACAAAGGGGACCCAGAGGGCATTACTAATACAAAGGGGGCACAAAGGGCATTACTACTACAAAGGGGGCACAGAGAGCAATACTACTACAAAGGGACACGGGGCATTACTACTATTAGGGGGGGACAATGGACATTACTACTATGAAGGGGGCACAATGGTCATTACTACTATGAAGGGGGCACAGATGGCATTACTACTGTGAAGTGGGCACAGAAGGCATTACTCCTGTGAAGTGGGTGGGCATAACTGCTATGGGGCACTAAGTGGGCATTATTACTATGAAGGGGTACAGAGGGCATTTCTACAATTAAGGGGCACAGGGGGCATTTCTACCATGGAGGGGGCACAGAGGGCATTTCTACCATGTAGGGGGCACATAGGGCAATATTACTACAAAGTGGGGACAGAGGGCATTACTACTACAAAGAGGGCACAGAGGGCAATACTACTACAAAGTGGGCACAGAGGGAAATGCTACTACAAAGGAGGCAAAGAGGGCAATACTACTACAAAGGAGGCACAAAGGGCAATGCTAATACAAAGGGGGCACAGAGGGCATTACTACTACAACGGGGACACAGAAAGCATTACTACAAATAGGGCACAGAGGGCAATACTACTACAAAGGGGCACAGGGGGCAGTACTACTATTAGGGGAGCACAATGGGCATTACTACTATGAAGGGGGCACAGATAGCATTACTACCATGAAAGGGGCACAGAGAGGGCATAACTACTGTAAGGGAGGCACAAAGAGGGCATTACAACTGGGAAGGGGGCACAAATAAGGTATTACTACTGTGAGGGGGCACAATATGGGCATAACTACCGTGAGGGGGCACATATCTGGTCAAAACTACTGTAAAAGTTGTACAATGAGGGCAATACTACTGTGAAGGGGTACCTTTTTTTGTATGGGGGAGGGGTGCCAGAGAAGGGAACCGCCGCGGGTGCTAAACACCCTATGCACACCACTGAGTATAATGCATTGATGCAGCAAACACCATGTAAAACACCATCACAAAACCTGACAGCAGTGCTTTTATGCCCTAGTATTGAGCCCAGCAGCATCAATTGGGGCTAGAGGGAAAGTGTGTACTAGATTAAGGAGGAAATAGTAGAACCCACTTCCAACCTACCTACTATTCCATAAACATTCAGGTCTCAAAACAAGTTACTAAAAACCTCAGGTAAGTTAACTTGCTGAGGAGCCCCGATTTCCTGGATTTTCCATCTCACCTATTTTAACAATCTGACTGAGATGTATACCCCTTCCAGCATTTCTCAAGTCACAAGCTTCCACTTGTTAGGCTTTGAATCAGTCATAAAATCAAAATATCGATCAGTGCAGTGTGAGAGCTATACTTAATATACTGTATCAACACTTAGGACTAAGGGCTCTTCACAGTCTCAGCAAAAATGATCCTCACCTGGGGAACAGTTTGCACTTCTTTGCATCGCTTGTTACTATTGGAAACTCCAGGATACTGATGTCCAGATTTTTATACACTCTAAGCTCACTGCAGTAGTAAATAGTGGGGATATTAGCATCTGCAACTTCTGCTTATTGCACTCACAAAACTCCTCATAAAAATGGCATAACGCAAAGAAACTTTAATGGGGCATTAGAAGTCCAACCACATGTAGCCCAACTCGAGTTTTACCTTTCAGCATACTGAAGTACAATGTTACATTTCACATACAAGTACATAATAAAGTATCCAATGACATTTTTAACATATGTGAAATCCTCACCCCAATTCTCCCAATGCCCACCCACAAAAAGCTCCCCCTTCCCGTCCCACAAACATTTTCTGGCTACGAGAGAGATGTCTGCCTGTGTTCTAGTCATGACCAGAACTCGAGCTATCCGGTGGATTGCACTTTCGCGTGTCCTGAAAGCAGATGATATATGAGCAGGTAAGTTTGAAAAGTCGTCACCCCAGTTTATCAGTCCCTCAAGAGCCTATATATAGACGTCCCAGTGAGCCCCTTATCTCCTTCCTTGCATACCACTCCGTGTATTTGAAAGATATCATTATGCGTGAGATTTCTTCCTTTGTATAGTGATTACTAATAAAGGTTCTCCATTTCTGGAAAAAAAAATTCATCTTTTTATCTTTCTGAAGTTCCGTGTCCAGCTTGTCAATATACATAAAACTAGAGATTTGGCCCAGAACCTCTGAAAGGAGGGGTGTCTTAGGTTGGTGCAATTGTTGTTGGATGCACCGCATCGTTACTAGTAATATTACATCTACGATTTGTGGGGGTTTTGGATCAGAGTCAAATATATGCAAAAGAGTCGACTTCTGGGTCAGTTGTATGTGGCAATGCAATTTATTCTCCATCCATTTCGGGACTGAGGTCCACGATCTTTGGATTGGTGAGCATTTCCAAATACAATGTGCCAAATCTGCCTCTCCTAAACCACATTTTGGGCATGCTTTAAGATGACTGGTGTCCGATTGACGTCGGAGAAGGTCAAATGCAAAGATGGCAAGATGCATCAGACGTAGATGGGATTCTCTCCATGTTTCGCATGGCACAGCTTGATACACTCTGTGCCACCCTTGAAGGATCTCCTCAATCTGAGCATCAACACCAAACTTCAGTCTCCATTTCTTAAAAAGAGTGCTACTCACTTTTTTATCCCCTGCTTCCCGAAACTTAGTATAAAGCTGGGTTGAAGGAGAATACCAAAGAATCATTGATACATTCCCCCGAGACATCCAGCAGTCTCTTTTTACAGAAGCCCATTATCTGCATATATGGCAAAAAAAAATGGGACTGGTCTAACACAAATTTCTGACATATCTCCTGGAAAGAAAGATACCTTTTCTCAGTTATGTTTAACAAGTCTGCAACATCCCTATACCTTTCTCCTTCCAGATGTGAAACATCTTGCTTTGATTACCAAGAGGAAACAGGGTGATTCCATAGTAGTAAATGTTTTGAAGCTAAGGAAGGTCTATGCGCCATTTTACGTGCCTCTTTTAAAGCTATCATAATGTCCCTAATAATGACAGAATGTTTCAGGTGTGGGGGTAAGAAACTGCGTTTAGTGTGTAGCAGATTTACTAATGGCCAAGGTGTCGCGTATTGTTGCTCAATGACAAAATTGGAGTATGTGTGGAGTATCCAGTCTATACAATGTCTGAAGAGACATGCTATATTGTACATCCTCAGATTAGGTAAGTTTAAGCCACCTCCGCTTCTGGAGCGACAATTTGGTGTAGGATATCAGGGGCCTCTTCCCTGACCATAAAAATTTGCTGAAGGCTTGTTGCAATAATTTGACATCCTTGTGCTTAAGGAGCATGGGGATAGTTTGCAGGGGATAAAGTAATTTGGGGAAACATACCATTTTAATCAAATGGCTCCGCCAAGACTATTTATGATATCTCTGATTAGGGGGCCGTAGTTAAAACTGTATATGGAACTGGACACTCTCCCTATTTTGATACCTAAGGGCTTTTTCACACTTGCTTTTTTATTTTCTGGCATAGAGTTCCGTTGTCGGGGCTCTATGCCGGAAAAATCCTGATCAGGATTATCCCAATGCATTTTGAATGGAGAGAAATCCGTTCAGGATGCATCAGGATGTCTTCAGTTCAGGACCGGAACGTTTTTTGGCTGGAGAAAATACCGCAGCATGCTGCGCTTTTTGCTTCGGCCAAAAATCCTGAACACTTGCCGCAAGGCCGGATCCAGAATTAATGCCCATTGAAAGGCTTTAATCCGGAACCGGCCTTAAGCTAAACGTCGTTTTTCTCAATGGTTACCATGGCAGCCAGGACGCCAAACACCCGGCTGCCATGGTAAAGTGTAGTGGGGAGCGAGGGAGCAGTATACTTACCGTCCGTGCGGCTCCCGGGGCGCTCCAGAGTGACGTCAGGATCCTGATCAGTCTTCTAATGCTTTCAGACGACTTGCGTTCTGACAAATCCGGCGGGACGGAAGTGCCTGCCGGATCCTCAGAACGCAAGTGTGAAAGAGGCCTAAGTAGGTGATATGGAGTTTTACCTTTAAGACTTCTTCTGGAACATGTCTGCCACATCACCGCTCTCATTTCAATTTACCATTGTACTCCACTTGAAACTCAAATGTTGTTTATGAGTTAAAAAGTGTTCTTAATGAGTTTAAACCATCAAATTATTGAAAATTTGTGTAAAACAATCGTATAATACAAAAATATTAAAAATAAGTAAAACTTCAAAATAAAATGGTTATATCTTTCAATAAACACTATTAAATCTACCTGCCAACATTTTTTAAAACAGTAGATTATGTGTTTTAAATAGTTTCCTACTTTTTTAAACTATAGATAATTTACCGTGCTGCAAATTTCTCCAAACAAAAAAGACTAATATCAGTGGATACTAATTTGATTTCCATACATAAATGTTCCGATCCTCTGCTAAATTAAACTAGTCAGAGGCCGCTACACAAAACATAGAGGGCACCAAAAGCTTCCAGCCATGAGAACTGATTGAGCCAATTGACATTCTTCTTAATCAACCCAAGTTAGCACAATATTTAAAACATACTATATAGTCACAAGAATGTATTACTAAATGTATTACTAAAAACTTTTACATGAAATCAGGTGCTCCCTGCCCCACTCACTTTCCTGGTACGCATGCGTCCATTATTCCCAAGCAATTCCGAATGCATGGTGGAATACCCCAGATTTCTGATGAATTTATATTAAATTTTTTAATTAAGTGGACAAAAGTTCAATTAAAAAGTTTCATCAAAAAGTCATCCTTGGCCTCACCCACTTTCCTTTCATTCTGAACAACATGTTTCTCAATGCATTCACACCAGACTGGAATAAATACATTGATAAATTTCCTGCTTCCTATCTATTACAAAGCTGGCTGCCTGAAGCAACCACTAAGGGGAGCTCAGTGTATAGGAAATGTGGGGAGTCGCTCTGGTAGACAGCGGTGCGGGTGCAGTTTAGAGGCAAAACAAGGAGTCCAGATTGTGCAACAAACAGTGTTTTATTCACACTTGCACACCATAAATGAAAAAACAGTCTCTTTGGTGACAGTTCACACACAACGGAAATAACGTGGCAAAACAAAAACAGGCCAACACAGGTTCAGTCACCTGGGAGGTGTAGGTGCAGGTTCGCACCACGCTGTCGGCCCAGCCGCAGGAGAATCCAGCTTCAGGTAGCCAGGAACAAAACACCTCCTTGCTGAGCTCTTTCCTCCAGGACAGAGAACTCCTCAGCCCTGTTAGCAGCTCCAGGATAATCACAGCCTCCAGCTGCTGAGCTGGCTGAGCTTTTAAACCCAGCCCAAAACCAGGACTGGGTCGTGGGGAGCAGCCACCCACCCTACACTTTAGCTGCTCCCGGTAAGAGCCGGCCCGGATCGGCTTTGCAGCCATGCTATTTAAACTCTGTCAGTAGCACTAGCTGCTGCTGACATCAACAAAAACGGGCTCTTACCTCACCGAGGCTATGAACCTCGGTGACACATACCTGCCATCCACAACGGCACCCTGCACCTTACCACAGAATGTATTCATTTACAGTTGACTGAAATGGAAGCTTTATGAATTTGCACTGAGTGGGCCCCCCCCCCCCCCCAGAGATGGCTGCATAAAAATACTGTGGTTTCCCATTGGAAAGAGTGGAAAAAGTTCAGCGCCAGGCTCACCTCTTCCGGTGGCCATTTAGCCATTGAATGTATTCCACTGCATAAAATATACAAAACTTTATTGATTAGTGCCCAGCCAATGGGGTCATTAAACCTTATACAATTACGCCACCTGATCTGAAACTGCTTAGGATGTCCCTGGCTGGAGAATGCTGGACATCCAACATTGCACCAAGGTGAAAGGGCCTGGCCTCGGTACTCAAATCAAATCTTTGCATGTGTGTTCAAATAATGTTTTCTGCTAATTGAAGAAACGTTTTGCCATAAGAAAGGTGATTATTATTATGTCTCTGCTAGCATGACCTGATAGAGTAACAGATGCCCTATAAGTATTGACTAAAAAAGCATCTGCAGAGAGCTGATAGGCCCTCCTTGATGTATTACATATGTCTTTGGCAGTCCAAGCATTAATTTTTTAGATATTTTATTGGACTTCATTGTTCTAAAAAAATACCTGATCCCACCACAGAGTTACCAGCGTTCCCTCTGTTATTACAAAGGCTCTATTTTTTGCCTTCCAGTCTGTACGTTCTTTTTGCCTCTGTACAGTGAATGATTTTCATTTTATTAACTCATTTATTTTAATAGAGATTGATAACTGCCTTTCAGTTGATTGATCACATTCCACCTCTTAGACTGTTGTAGATTTTGGCGTTCACTTTCTGGAAGTCTTCATCTACATTTTACAAGAAATATAAATGAAGTCATTTTAAATATTTAGTAGTCAATGGCTGCACTACTGCCTGATAATTCAAAGCCATTAATTCTTCATTAGTTGTTTCTCTGCAGGACTCTTCTGATTGATGAGCTGATAATAAATGATTATTTTCCTATGTTCCTGTGTGGAAAAGGGTTCACGTAATTATTCACCATCGGTTTTAAAGGCTAAATACTGGATTCATTCATTTTATGCACCCTGTGTGCTTAGAACTTTTGTCTTACATGTCCGTAATGGCTGTTTTACACAGACCGACAATCTGGCTAATCATCGAGCATGAATGTTTGTAGAAATGTTCGTTCCCGACAAGTTGCCTGTTACTATGTACTAAGTGCAAAGTCTGTGATGGGATGTAAATTCAGTTACAGTGTTGTCAATATATAGCACTACATACAAATAAAAAATGGTAAAACTACATACTAAATGGTAAAACACTCGGTAACACTGACATGAAAAGGATCTAGGAATTTTAATAAACAGCCAACATAGCTGTAGAAACCAGTGTCGGCCAGCTACTGCCAAGGACAATAAGATAATGGGTTGCATCAAAAGGGGCATAGATGTCCGTGATGAGAACATAGTCCTACCACTTTACAAATCACTAGTCAGACCACACATGAAGTACAGTGTACAGTTCTGGGCTCCTGTGAACAAGGCAGACATAGCAGAGCTGGAGAGGGTTCAGAGGAGGGCAACTAAAGTAATAACTGGAATGGGGCAACTACAGTACCCTGAAAGTTTATCAAAATTAGGGTTATTCCCCTTAGAAAAAAGACGACTGAGGGGAGATATAATAACTATGTATAAATATATCAGGGGTCAGTACAGAGATCTCTCCCATCATCTATTTATCCCCAGGACTGTCACTGTGACAAGGGAACATCCTCTGTGTCTGGAGGAAAGAAGGTTTGTACACAAACATAGAAAAGGATTCTTTATGGTAAGAGCAGTGAGACTATGGAACTCTCTGCCTGAGGAGGTGGTGATGGTGAGTACAATAAAGGAATTCAAGGGGGGACTGGATGTATATCTGGAGTGTAATAATATTACAGGTTATAGCTACTAGAGAGGGGTCGTTGATCCAGGGAGTTATTCTGATTGCCTGAAGGATTTTTTTTCCCCTTAAGTGGGGAAAATTGGCTTCTGCCTCACAGAGGTTTTTTGCCTTCCTCTGGATCAACTTGTAGGAAACAGGCCGAACTGGATGGACAAATGCGTTTTTTCGGTCTTATATACTATGTTACTATGTAAAAATACAAGGGACTCATCATGGAGTCCATCTCCATAGCACATGTGATCATGACTTTGAGGTTATTAAAGGGAATCTGTCAGCAGATTTGTACCTATGTAACTGGCTGACCTGTTGCATGTTTTCTTGGCAGCTAATGGAATTTGTACTGGTCCCATGTTCATATGTGCCCATATTGTTGAGAAAAAAGTTTTACTATATGCAAATGAGGATCTAGGAGCAACGGGGGCATTGCCATTACACCTAGAGGCTCTGCCCTCACTGCAGTTGCCAGGCCTCTCCACTTTGATTGACAGGGCCAAGTGTGATGATGTTTTCAAAGTGCATAGGGTGTGGCAGTTGCAGAAAGAGCAAAGTCTCTAGGTGTAATGGCAATGCCTCCATTGCTTCTAGAAGCTCATTTGCATATATTAATTTTTTTTGCATATATTAAAATATTCTCAGCCATATGGGTACATATGAACATGGGACCAACACGAATGCTTTCAGATGCCAAGCGCACGTGTAGTAGGTCAGCCAGTATTTTAGATACAAATCTGCTGACAGATGTCCTTTAAACGTTCTTCCCCTTGGTCATGCAAAAAACGTGGAGCACCCACTCGCCTATGTATCTCTCTAAGCAGTTTAGAGCGGTCAAACTTCAGACACACTCACAACAGATCTCCAGGCTTACTACTACTCATTTCCCTTTGTTCCCTTAACTTCAATTACCTGGTAATCATTTTTTCCCATTGTGGTTTATGTTTATAACTTATGGTCATTCTGTCCATACTTTAAGATGACTCCTGTCATCATGTGCCAACTTCCTGGTAAGTTGATTCTGTGCTTGTACTTACAACAGTCAACATGAGCACAAATACAGATGTAGCAATCCTCATCTTGATTCCTAACACATTAATTGAATTATTGAAACTTTGGAGAGAGTTCAGAGAAGAGCTACTAAACTAGTACATGGATTGCAGGACAAAAGTTACCAGGAAAGGTTAAAGGACCTTAACATGTATAGCTTGGAAGTAAGAAGAGACAGAGGGGATATGATAGAAACTTTTAAATACATAAAGGGAATCAACACGGTAAAAGAGGAGAGAATATTTAAAAGAAGAAAAACTGCTACAAGAGGACATGGTTTTAAATTAGAGGGGCAAAGGTTTAAAAGTAATATCAGGAAGTATTACTTTACTGAGAGAGTAGTGGACGCATGTAATAGCCTTCCTGCAGAAGTGGTAGCTCCAAATACAGTGAAGGAGCATGGGATAGGCATAAGGCCATCCCTCATATAAGATAGGGCCAGGGGCTATTCATAGTATTTAGTATATTCGGCAGACTAGATGGGCCAAATGGTTCTTATCTGCCGACACATTCTATGTTTCTATTAGGTAAACAATGGCAAGAAACTTTTAATTGACTTTTTGAATGTTTTAGTGGCTTTTGTGCAGTGATATCACTGTGAGACTTGATATCTCACTCAAATTTAGATCTGCATGATGGAGAGATAGAGCGGCAGCCTGAGCTACTGATGAGTCAAGAGGTGTCTTTTAGTCTATCTCAGCCTGTCTCAAACTATCAGGTGGCAGTGGGTGAGGCTCCTTGTGTGCTTATTTTAATACATTCTGGTATGGTCTTTGACCAGTAGAGAGGCCGAGGCGTTTCTTTTGGATAGTTAGGGCACAGTAGAAATAATTCTGAAGTTAAGCTGTAACCAATGATCATAGCATTGTCTTAAAGGGGTTGTCTCCCTTCAGCAAATGGCATTTATCATGTAGACAAAATTATTACAAGGCACTTACTAATGTATTGTTATTACCCATATTGCCTCCTTTGCTGGCTTGATTTATTTTCCCATCACATTATACACTGCTTGTTTCCAGGGGTTAGGGCCACCCTGCAATCTATCAGTGGTGGCTGTGCTTGCACACTACAGGAAAGGTGCCGGATTCTATGGTGGCCGAGATTGCGGAAGTGCATATAGGCCTGTGCTTTTCCCTATCATGTTCAAGCACAGCCTCCTCTGCTGGATACGAGCCCCTGGATACGACCAGTGTCTAATGTGATGGAAAAATGAATCAAGCCAGCAAAGGAGGCAATATGGACAATCACAATGCATTAGAAAGTGCCTTGTATTAACTTTGTCTATCTGAATAATGCCATTTGCTGAAGGAGCATAGTTTAAAAAAAGCATCCAAGCTGGCCGTAACAGAAGAACATAAATACAGAAACAGTAATGGTAACTATAATTGTAAACCGAGAGCAAGGCAGGTGGTTTGACTCCGCGACCAGAAAGGAGTGCGTACGCAGAATTTCAGATTAAGAAAGTTGCATTTACTATAAGTGAATAAAAACAGGTTAACAACACTGGAATTGCAGGGGTAAGGGCAAGCAGAATATTCAGAACGGTATGAACAATATAAGTCATATACTAGAACAATGTCCACCTCCACTGTTTCCGTATTTGCAGCGCGGACACTCAGATACAATAGTCCCAAACACTGTCCCTAACTGACCCTAACTTCAAGTGGGTGCGCACCCCCCTTATCCCAGTGGTTCTCTTACAGTTTATAGGAGTGCACGGTGGGGCCCGATTTAGTTCTTTCTCTTTACCAAGACAGAATCCACAACCAAGAAGTCCTCCTCAGAAGGCCGGAAGAATCAGTTAGATGTTACAGTCACTGTCCGGTACATCGACAGTACTGTGAGTCCTTTTACCATTAGTGGCAGTCCACTCAGCACAGGCCAGCTCCACAGGTTAGTTGCTGTACACGGTCCTTCTCAGCTCAGCTTGACTAAATGCACTGTCTCTTTATATTCCAACCGAAGTTTACACAGCCTGGATGCACAGGGCAGCTTTGTGATGTCTCCAACCAGGCCTTACACCACTACTGACCAAAAGAATATTGCAGGCACTTTACATTTTAACACAGAAAAGTGAAACTTAGAGACATTACATGACTGTTTCTTACATATTCCCCCCCACTTTAAGATTGGCAGTCCCTGCCAATGACTGAACATCCAGAGGGCTGTACTCTTACATGTAGAGTGGTAATGTACCGTTGTACGGCAGGCCAAATAAACTCATCCTGTGCATACCGAACAGGGAGAACACCAGCATTTTGTCTAATGGTGCGTCTGGGAACCACTGGTATACTCTGGGGTTCTGTAGCCATAGACTGAGAAGGACCAGTCGATTCCGCATCAGAGGGGGTACAATCTGAGGACACAGTAGCCACAGGCGGAACAGCCTCAGGAGTTGAGATTGGCCAACAATCATCTTCATCATCGTAATCCCATTCCACACCGCCAGTCTCTGACTGTGGGAGCACGTTGACATTGTCAGTCCCATCACAATTTGCTTCCCTAGATTGGCACAGGCGCAACATATTTCTGTGAAGTACTCGGACACAATCAGTTCCTTCTTTCTGGACTTCATACACCGGCCCGTTTGCATACTTGCGGGCAACTACACGATACGGCATAGCCTCCCATCTGCTTTCCAATTTTCCTTGAGGTTTCTTAACACGTACCAGCACCAGGTCACCTGGCTGCAATGGTGTCTTTGCACCGAGTCTTATCGGGATGAGAATTTTCTTGCAGACGCTGCCGTGCCCAGGAAGTGGGATCTCTTTGCTCTATCGCTTTATTAATCTCACAAGTTCGACATCGATGACATACTTCTTCAACCATTTGACGGAGGCCGGGGCAGTAAATCAGTCGCTGTAGCCAACGAAAGGTCTTCTCATGACCAAAATGTCCATTCTTATTATGAGCTTCAAGGGCCAATGATTGAGCCAGTTCACTAGGCACGACGATTTGGTAGCAAATGTCGATTTCAGAAGGTAGATATACCTTTCGGCATAGCACTCCATTTTTCATCTCTAACTTTTCCCACTGACTCAGGACCAATAGCATTTCACGTGTCATTCGTTCTCTTTCCTCTTTACAGGGCTTCTTGTTCTTCTCAACACACTTGATCATTTGCGCCAGCCCCTCATGGGCCTGCTGCATTTGCGCCCATTCCTGTCGTGAGGGGCCAAAGAAAGGAGCCATTTCGGTCCCTTCCATTGCACACTGAATAGCAGTGACCAAGGCTTGTGAAAATCTGCTGAAGTCAGGCACCTCCACATGCTCTAACTCTTGATCCTGTGTGTTCACACACCGGAGGGGTACTCTCCCATTGTGAACTACCGCCAAGGAACGGGCCACTAGTGGATCAATACTTCTTTCAGCTGTCAGTGGTGGCAATGTAATTTTTGTGTGCAGAGGGACCGAAATCCGAGCAAGAGGTCGTTGTGCATCAGAACTTTTCTGTAAGCCGCATGTTCGGACCAGCCGCTGGAAGGCTGTTTGAGTAGGCCGATGGCTAGCGGTTTCTTTCAGTAACCGTGACCTTTCTTTTCAAAGAGAATCTGATCCAATTCTTTTAACACATTCATCCCCAAGATGATAGGGACCTCCACTTCACGTGACGCCTGTACCACCACAATGCCTTTCTTGCCTAGATCTTGGCCACATAATCTGACATTCATCCAGGCCACTCCCACCACCGGTACTGGTAGCTGATTAGCTGCAACCACTCGTATGAATGTATGGGGATCATATTTCACATGTTGCTGAAAGTACCGTTCATAACAGTCTCTACTCAGGGTCGTTACTTGAGAACCCGTGTCAATCATCCCGGTAACCGGAATACCTTCTAATTCTATCTGTATGATGGGACTTGCAGCAATTAGGTCTTCTTCAGGGCATTCTCCCTCATAGTCTCCCTCTCAGTTTCCCCTACTACACGCCCTACTACAGCAGGGGTCTCTCATAAACTTGTCGCTGCTCTGGACATCTAGCAGCAATGTGGCCCATGCGTCCACACTCCCAGCAGCGTAATTCTCGTCGCTCCTGCCATTGGTTTGGGCCCCTTCGGTAAGCCCCATCAGTCTCCCCTGAGAGTTGTACTACATTATTGGGACCCCTTCGGTAGGTCCTATCCTCATCCCTCCAGCGGGGTTGTGGGTGATTCTGACCTTCTTGGTGTGAGCGGCCCACCCCTTCGTCTCTAGCTTTCTGGAGGCCTGTAATTCTCATAGCATTCTCATTACAACTGGTTTGTAGGTGTTCCATTTGCTCTTGCAATTTCTGCATTACTGTAAGTATCTCTTTAAAGGTCCCTTTTTCTACTGTTTCTGAGCCAGAGCTAGCCCCCTGCGACAGTGTAACTCCAACTGCGGTCTGAGGTTTCTGAACCATACTATTGGCACGTGAGATGGCCTCTACTTGTACGTCATGAAATTTGGCATCAGTCGCCCGTCTTATAAAGTCCTGCATAGTAACAGACAAACTGCCATCACGGATCCCCAGAACAAACCGGTCACGGAGTGTCCGATCAGGGTTACAGAAGGTTGGTGGGCCCCCTCTTTCCTTCCCTTGAATATCTCGGAGCAGTTCTTGTAGGGCATTGGCATATTGAGGGAGACTTTCATTCTCTTTTTGTACTCTCTGGAAGAACTGTGCCTGCAGGGACCCCAGCAATGCCGTTTCTCCATAAATAGTTTCTAGAATCTGGACAACTTGCTCAAATGTCTGTCTTTGTTCAAATGGCCGCAGTATCACTGTAGTCTTAGCATCCCCCACGTCAATATGGCTAATTCTACTAGTACTTCTGGTGCGGTCTGGTACATGCGCTGTACCATCCGTATCTGCTCTGCCCACATATTCACAGACATATTATTACCATCAAACTTTGTTAACTGACTCATTATAGCCCCTGCTGGCATTCTTTCTCCAGCACCATCCCTCCTAACAGGTGCGTCGCCGTTCATTCTGGTACACGGATCCTGCCGACTACGCCAATTTGTAAACCGAGAGCAAGGCAGGTGGTTTGACTCCGCGACCAGAAAGGAGTGCGTACGCAGAATTTCAGATTAAGAAAGTTGCATTTACTATAAGTGAATAAAAACAGGTTAACAACACTGGAATTGCAGGGGTAAGGGCAAGCAGAATATTCAGAACAGTATGAACAATATAAGTCATATACTAGAACAATGTCCACCTCCACTGTTTCCGTATTTGCAGCGCGGACACTCAGATACAATAGTCCCAAACACTGTCCCTAACTGACCCTAACTTCAAGTGGGTGCGCACCCCCCTTATCCCAGTGGTTCTCTTACAGTTTATAGGAGTGCACGGTGGGGCCCGATTTCGTTCTTTCTCTTTACCAAGACAGAATCCACAACCAAGAAGTCCTCCTCAGAAGGCCGGAAGAATCAGTTAGATGTTACAGTCACTGTCCGGTACATCGACAGTACTGTGAGTCCTTTTACCATTAGTGGCAGTCCACTCAGCACAGGCCAGCTCCACAGGTTAGTTGCTGTACACGGTCCTTCTCAGCTCAGCTTGACTAAATGCACTGTCTCTTTATATTCCAACCGAAGTTTACACAGCCTGGATGCACAGGGCAGCTTTGTGATGTCTCCAACCAGGCCTTACACCACACAGAACAGGTTCTCTAACTTGCCATCATGGCTGACACAGCAGCAGCTTCTCTGTTCTCCTTCTTGCTCAGAAAACAGGCCTGCTGACATCATCCGGGGCGTGTCTTATTCAGCACTTAAAGGAGCATCACAGTAACACACTATCTCTATGATAACTTCAACACAAAGTGGTCCTATGCTGCCATCTACTGACCAAAAGAATATTGCAGGCACTTTACATTTTAACACAGAAAAGTGAAACTTAGAGACATTACATGACTGTTTCTTACATATTGCATGAGTTTCGGTTATGGAAACATTCTAGTGGGTTGACCTAGCAACTATGAGATAAAAATCATTTTGCCCACAGACGCTGAGCTATGTGAGAGCCACAAATATAGATTTTCCAATGTCTTGCAACTAATTTTTAGGATTTTGACCATGCTCTTTGTTTTTAGCATGTTAATTTTATAAACTGTTTCTTCACTATAGGCACCTGGTCAATACATTTTTTTAAAGTCTATGTACTGTATAAAATTTCATTTAAAAATTGAATTACACTTTAGAATACTCTAAATGATACTGTGCCCTACCTATCTCAAGTTTAGTATGGTCCCCCCTTCTGAAAGGTACCCGCAGTGATATATCAACTTCTGTTTACCTTATAGCTGACTTATTTCTCTGCCAGTGTCTGTCTCTTTCTGCGTGCAGTCCGGGACTATCACTATCTGGGGTCTGTTACCTGAGCTAATGGATCGTGCTCCGGCCAGTGGCGCGATTCTCACGGAGCAGCCAGTGATGTCACTTCTGGAACTACGGATAGTTGCAGATGCCAAAATTCCTCTGACGCGTTTCGGACAGAAAGCTGTCCTTCCTCAGGGAAGATTACCTGGCTATCTTAAGTGCCTTCCTTATATGCACTTGCTCTTAGTCATAATAGTTATAATAGTCAAGCATTACATTTCAAGAAGATTGTTAGGAAACATTGGGACATTATAAAAGAGGACAAAATAATTGGCGAATTGATTCCTGTAGAACCAAGATCTGTCTACTGTAAGGCGAAGAATATAGGAAACAAGGTGGCATCTACAAACAAATCAATGGTAATAAGTAATGGAAGTGAGAAACATGCTAAAGAAAAAGGTCGACCAAATGGATTTTATCCCTGCAAAAAATGTGCAGGATGCATGAAGTCGTGGAGCAATAAAATCCAAATGCAAATAATAAATACTGAAGGCTCATATAAGCAGAATATCAAGCAATTTATTACCTGCAATAGGTGGGGAGTGATATACGCAATAACATGCCCCTGTAATAAAATATATATTGGGCGCACAAAAAGACAATTAAAGAAAAGAATGGGGGAGCATGTATATAATATTCAGAGAAAGTTTGAGGGACATCTGTTGTCACGGCATTATAGAGAAAAACATGAAGGAAACTTCGCAGGTTCAACTTTTTGCTGGATAGAAGTAGTAAAGAAAAGTTAAAGGGGAGGTGATTTTATTAAAGATGTCCAGAGTAGAAACCAAATGGATCTTCAATATGAACACCTTGGTACCTAGTGGTTTAAATGCTAAGATAGAATTACTTGCCTTTGAATAGGAATATATATGTAAAGTAAAGAAAGATATATGTTTTCACCACTAGGGGCAATATATCACACTACAAAGCGGAGGGCAAGGAGTTAAAAAAATGAACAACAAAGAGCGAGCGCATATAAGGAGGGCACTGAAGATAGCCAGGTAATCTTTGCTGAGGAAGGACAGCGTTCTGTCCGAAACACGTTGGTGGAATTTTGGCATCTGTAACTATCTGTAGTTGCACAAGTGACTTCACTGGAATTGCGACACCGGTCGGGGTGTGATGCATTAGCTCAGATAACAGACCCATGATAGTGTGAGTCCCGGACTGCACGCAGAAGGAGACTGACCCTGGCAGAGAAAGAAGTCAGCTATAAGGTAAACAGAAGTTGATATATCACTGCGGGTACCTTTCAGCAGGGGCACCACACTAAATTTGGGATAGGTAGTACGCGGTATCATTTAGAGTATTCTAAAGTGTATTTGTAAAGTGCAGCAGTTTTGTGTGGTTCTGCTGCGATACCGCAGTCACACATAGAGGTACAAGGGATAAGCGCTATTGGAAAAATCAGTTACTTTGAAAATTGAATTACTTCATAGTTCCAAAAGAATCAAGTTGTGCCAAAACAGTAGGGTTTTTTGCCTTCCTCTGGATCAGTACTGTAGGATTATAGTTTGAGCTAGATGGGCTTGTGTCCTATGTCAGCCCTATGAACTATATTTTGTATTAGAGGAGATAAGTGAATTAATTAAAAATTAATTGGATTTGTTACGAATTTCACAAAATGTTGTCGCCCAAGCGAACTATAAATTTTGACAATTTGCTTCAAATAAATTGTGCAAAATCGACACCAAGAGCCATTTTACTGTGAAAATCGGCAGGGAAAATGACAGCATGGAAGAAGATGGAGGATCACATGACCCTGAATTAATGAGTTGGAGGGTTTGCCCTGATTGGCTTAGAGACTGACGGACAGCCTGATAAGCCAATCAGGGGGCACTATTCAGCCAGGTCCTTCTGCTCAGAATGAGCCAGAGGACACTGTGTCCTCAGCTGTGGATATGATAGGATGTGTTGTGGCTGTGTCTGATAAAAAAAAAAAAAACTATTGCAGACACAAGCCCCTTACTAGGAAGACTACAGTTAGAGAATATGGAGATATAATTAGGCAGATTTAAAATTTTTATCAGAGAAAGCAAAGAGAGTGAGGGGCTTGCCGCTGTCTCAGTTGTTTCATACAGCTTGCTGGCAATTTCTGCATTACAAAATCTTGTAAGAAATGTATATTTTTCTACTGCAAATGCTGAGAAATTGCCCCTTTTTTTTGTGTACCGTGCTGTATTTACCATTCAACAATTAATGCATTGTATTGCATCAAGACTACCGTGCATTATTGCTGAACACATTTTGCTGCAATAACAGCAGCAGTTGAAGGTTAACACATTGTATTGCATCAAGATTACTATGCATCATTATTGAAAACATTGTACTGTAATACTGTAACTACATCTATATAGCATTTCCATTCCATGCATTGTTTTACTGTTGTAAATTGTCAGTACCTTTATAGAAGTTAATTGGCATTTTATTGTACCTCTGTCTTTAAATTACTGAAAAAACACTTGCAATTTTGCCAGTACCGTTTAATAATCTGTGTACTAAATCCGTGACTTTGTATTTATAGGCCTCATTACAAAATGTCTGGTAAATGGAAGAATGGAAAACGAAAGACGCATGTGTTGTTATCCGAGAGTCAGAAATTGGGTAGTAGTGGAAATAGCAGTAGCAGCACTAGCCATTCGGCCAATAATAGTAGAAGTAGTCCACAGATCTCTTATTATTATTGAAGACAAAGAGGATGAGATTGTGAACTGGATGGCTCACTCCTCCTCTCAGTCACAGCAGGATGATGTGGACGCCACCTCTGAGTCTGACACCGTGCCTTGGAGCCAAGGGTCACAGCATTCCTCCTGGTTCTCCTCCTTGCATTCCTAGAAAAGCCTTTTACTTGCATCCTCTTTGTCTTCACTGTGCCCTTCTAGTGGGGTGCCTTATTTTTTTCCCCATGAAGAGGCAACTAAACCCCATGCGCTATGGAAGATACTCAAGACAGTCTCCTTGTTGGATGAGCTAAAGTTGTTTTCAAAATAATAGCAGTGTGTTTAAAAAAGTGAATGAAGCTCAAAATCCTTCTAATAGCTTTTATTAACATACACACAAATGCATTGGGAACACTACACATTCTATTCCAAATCAAAACATGAAGAAAAATATATCAGATTTGTGTTGTTCCTCTAAAAAAATTGAAGAAAAGTGAATATTAGACTCTTCAAAAAAAATAGCAGTGATTGTATTCTTCTTTACAAACTCAAATATTTGCTATATAAACTGAAAAATGTTTGCAGATTTTGCTTTCCTTTGAATCACTTAACTAATATTTAGTTGTATAACCACTGTTTCTGAGTAGTGATGAGCGGCAGGTGCCATATTCGATTTCAACGAAATTCGCGAATATTCAAAAGAATATTAATTTCATATTAGTTGAAATCGAATATTCATCATTATTCTAGTTATCGCGATTAATATGTGATTTAAATAATCGCGTATTGCGATTTTAACTTAGGCTACTTTCCTATTGGTTTCAGATCTAGAATAATGTATTCGTCATATTCCTCAAAACGAAGATAACGAAGTATTCTCCATCTTCGTTTTAGCAACCTATTCGTCAACTTCTCTAATTCTAGCAATCAAATAGGAGGGTTGACTATAGAGACAGCTGTGTTTAATTCGCTATGCGATTATAGTACTTTGCTTTTTTTAATATAATAATTATATTACTTGATAATTATTATAATTATTCTATTTATTAAAAATTTTTATATAATCGCATAGCGATTGCTAGAATTAGCAAAGTTGACGAATAGGTTGCTAAAACGAAGATGGAGAATACTTTGTTATCTTCGTTTTGAGGAATATGACGAATACATTCGTCATATTCGCTAATTCTACCAAGCCAAGAACGTCTCCATAATAAAATGTACTGTCGGATATGAGAATTACGTTGAAATCGCAATGCGATTAATATAGCTTGAATTAATCGCATTGCGATTTCTACTTACGCCTGGTTTACTATGGTTGGCTTGGTAGAATTAACGAATATGACGAATGTATTCGTCATATTCCTCAAAAAGAAGATAACGAAGTATTCTCCATCTTCGTTTTAGCAACCATAGTAAACCATGTCTGTTGAAATCGCAATGCGATTAATTCAAGTTATATTAATTGCATTGCGATTACAACTTAGCACTGCTATCTTACATATTAGGCTAGAATTAACGAATATGGAATATAGCAGCAGTGCTAAGTAGAAATCGCAATGCGATTACTTCAAGTTTATATTAATTGCATTGCGACTTACAGCTGGGTTTATAATGGGTCAGCTTGCTAGAATTAACGAAGTTAACGAATATGGAATATATTATAGCAGTGCTAATTGAAATCGCAATGCGATTAATATAACTTGGAGTAATCGCATTGCGATTTCTACTTAGCACTGCTGCTATATTCCATATTCGTTAATTCTAGCCTAATATGAAAGATAGCAGTGCACTGCTAAGTTGTAATCGCAATGCGATTAATATAACTTGAATTAATCGCATTGCGATTTCAACGTAATTCTCAAATCCGACAGTACATTTTAGTATATGGAGACGTTCCCATGGTGATGGGGACGCTCCATGAGCACGGAAGTCGGCAGAAGCGGCAACAGGCACTGACTAGAGCAGCCAGGAAGCCAGGAATCCTCAGGACAGGTAAGAACTACTTTTGGGAAGTGGGAAAGAAAAAGATAAAACAAAAAAAGAAAACAAAAAAAAAACACGAATATTCGAAATAGCGAATTTATTGCGCTATATTCGAAATATTCGTGAATTAGCGAAGTGCCAATATTCGCGATAAAAATTCGCTATTCGAATATTCGCGCTCAACACTATTTCTGAGAACTGATGTACATCTGTGTTGCATGGAGTCAACCAGCATGACCTCTTCAAGTGAACAGGTATTCCAGCCCAGGATCATTGGACTACATTCCACAGTTCTTCTCTATTTTTTGTTTTTGCCTCAGAAACTGCATTTTTGATGTCACCCCACAAGTTTTCAATTGGATTAAGATACGGGGATTGGGCTGGGCACTCCATAACGGCAACTTTGTTGGTCTGAAACCAAGATGTTGCACATTTACTTGTGAGTTTCGGGTCGTGTTCTTGTTGGAACACCCATTTCAAAAGCATTTCCTCTTCAGCATAAGGCAGCATGACCTCTTCAAGTATTCTGATGTATTCAAACTGATCCATGATCCCTGGTACGGTATGTGATAAATAAGCCCAACACCCTAGTATGAGAAACATCCCCATATCATGATGCTTGCGCCACCATGCATCACTGTCTTCACAGTGTACTGTGGCTTGTCCTCAGTGTTTGGGGGTAATCTGACAAACTGCCTCTGGCCACTAGACCCAAAAAGAACAATTTTCCTTTCATCAGTCCACAAAATGTTGCGCCATTTCTCTTTAGGCCATTTAATGTGCTCTTTGGCAAATTGTAACCTCTTCAGCACATGTCTTTTTTTCAACAGTGGGACTTTGCGGGGGCTTCTTGCAGATAGCTTGGCTTCACATAGGTGTCTTCAAATTGTAACAGTACTCACAGGTAACTTTAGACCTTTTTTAATCTTCTTGGAGCTGATTTTTGTCTGAGTCCTTGCCATTTTGGCTATTCTTCTATCCATTCGAATGGTAGTTTTTCTCTTTCTTCCACGTCTTTCAGGTTTTGGTTGCCATTTGAAAGTATTTACGATCATTTTAGCTTAGCAGCCTATCATTTTCTGCACTTCTTCATATGTTTTCCCCTCTCCAATCAAATTTTTAATCAAGGTACGCTGTTTTTCTGAACAATGTGTGCAACGACCCATTTTACTCAAAATTTCAGAGAGAAATGCACTGTAACCAGCATGTACAACATTTGCTGCCTTCCTTAAATAAGGGCAATAATTGCCACCTGTTTTTCAAAGAAGGACTGACCTCACTAATTGAACTCCACACTGCTATTATTTTGAACATGCCCCTTTTAATTATTGATTCAATTACACAGAATCAACAGCATGCATGTCATGACTGTTGGGTCTGTTGGATTTCTATTACTCTACTACACCTGCTAGTAAATTATTTGCCATGTAGAAATATAATTTCTACCAAAAACAGTGAATGATCAGGTTAGTGATGTCTGACTGCTCTTATTTTGAACACAACGGTATATTAAAACATTCATTGATCATTTGGACTGCCATGAGGAGGAGGTTCAGGGGTAAGTGAAAGATCTCATGCATAGCTGTATTTGTGGTAGTGGTATTTGTAGCCGAAGTGCTTTTGGTGGTAAGGGCAGTGATGGAGACAGTGGCACTTGCTGCAAATACAGGGAAATGAGAGTATGGGGTTCAAGGAGCCCGAGATGACATATTACAGTCTGATAAAAGTGTCGGGGAGGGTGAAGACTATGATCTGAGAGCTGGATCGGGGTGCTGAGGAGGAAATTTCATCAGAGGAGGACTGTTGTGGCCATAGCAATAAAAAAAGAGAGGCAACATACGGCCAGAACCTCTCAAATAACTGCCAGGGTCAGATCTGCTTCTATTATGGTCTTTACTCGGCTCTCATAGCTCAGTGCAAGTATCTCCCATCTGGCAATTTTTCTCCACAGTGCCGGACGACAAAAGCATCACTGTGTGCAAGACTGCAAGATTAAAATAAGCTGTGGGCATTTAAACACAAAAATAGGCACCATGGCTCTATTGCAGGAAGCGGCATCACCAAATCTGGTAGGAAAATATAAGTGGCCACCATCTGGTGCAACAAGAGTGTCCTCCTCCCAATCTTCTTTGCAGCAGCCAGGCTGCATCCTCATGCAGTACAGTGTTTTTGTCATCATCATAGGTAACTGCTTCCCCACTCTATTGTTAGTAATTGATAAGGAAATATGTGGCCAGGAAACAACTCTACATGCCCAAAAATCCAATAGTGTGCAAGGTTAACTCCCGCCTGCACAAGTTGCTGATGATGCAGTCACTCCCATACCACTTTGTGGATTCTGCTACCTTTAGGAAACTGATGTCATGCACGCAGCCACACTGGAAGACACCTAGCTGCCATTATTTCTCAAAAAAAGCCATTCCTGCCTTATATTGTCACATGGTTGAGGAGGTAGGACACTCCCTGCAATTGTTGCCTCATTCACATTCTCCTCCATGGCCATCCGTCCCCAACAGAAGCAGGGCAGAGAGTTGCTTTCTCTCCCCCTCCCTCTTGTCATATGTGTTAAGTGAAGCGTTGCCATGTGTTAGAGAAGATGAGCCCTGACGAGAGTAGCCAGACAACTAATCAGTTGCTAAACTACATCAGGCAGCAAACATCCCACTGGCTGTCATCTCGCCAGCTCCAAATGGGCAAGGTGATCAGTGACAATAGCAGGAACATTGTGGCGCACGTGATAAGTTTAGTCGTGCAATTAGTTTTTAAAACGTACTGTGACTTGCAGAGGGTGATGGACATGTCCAGGAAACTGTACTCGCATTTCAGCCATTCTTATGTGGCAAGAGTTCATCTGCAACATTCCAACTTGCTAGAATTCCACTTTGCATATCCTGGAGAACCTGTACAAGCAACATAAAGAGATGAATGATTTCATCATAAACCAGACCACCACAGCAGAAACCATGTGTTGTTTTGAGGTCAGGCAGTGGCAGCTCATCATAGACGCATGTTGTTTACTGAGGTCCCTTGAAGAAGCCACAAGATTTGTCAGTAGGAACAATTGCGGCATCAACTATGTCACCCCCCTTATATGGAGGATGACATAGTAGAGGGATGACGGAAGAAGAACAGCTTTTGCATCTTGCTGGCTGTCCTTTAGCTTTTTGGGACCCACACAGACAAAATCCCATGGAGAAGGGAGTGGTGGAGGATGATAAGGTAGGAATACAACAGAGAAAGGCGCACATAGTAGGTAGAAACCGCTAAGAAAGGGTGACTAGGAGCTAGATTAAAGATGCTCAAATTATGTTTTTTTTATAATATGTTTATACTAATTATACATGTATTTATTTACTTGTACTGATTTGCATATACCCACACCCTACTGGTTTTCCGCCATTATGTCTATTTAAAGAATGTACTCACCCTGACTTGTATGATGTTTCTTGGTCTGATGATGGGGTCAATTCAGTCCCAAAAAAAGAAACTTTCTACAAAAAAGATAATGTCTTTTAAAAATAATGCCTTGCCTAGAAGGTTGCCTGATTGCACTGCAGCTCATCCAATATCACCTTTCATCTAGTTCCTTGGGCACGCTGGTGAGCATGGCAAGCTGTATGCTTGCTTGCTTACATACTGATAGACGTATCCTTACCATTAAACAATCTCGATATTACTGGATAGCCATAGCATAATGGGGAATGTTGCCAAAAAGGATGCCAGATTGCTTTATTACCAGGATGCATTGTGTACGCAGCTTTCTGTGAGCAGACACCTGCCTTCCGCATATCTGACTGGGAGGTCCCTTTTCCACACCCTGCTGAGTCACCCCCCCCCTTCTCCCGTCGCCTCTGCTGCCATAAGCAGCAGAAGCTGCAGCAGCAGCCAGTACAGTATTATGAACAGGACCGCCTGAAAAAACAGGTTCACTCCTACCTGGACAGTGGCATTTCTCAGGTGAATACTGCTTTCCCTGCTCTATGGTCTTCCAGAACAGTGGCCAGAACTGGCCCAGTTTGTGCACTCTGCACTGTCTTGTCCAGCCTCCAGTTTCATCTCAGAGAGGGTTTTCATAGTGGCAGGTGGCATTATCACATCTACATGTACAAAGTTGACCTCTGCATAATTTTTGGATGCTTGGTCCCAACAAGCCACTGTTTTTTTCCAATAACATTGTGTGTTTAAATACCATCTGCCCCCAATAAGGGTCAATTTTTGGAATGCTTTAAATATTAGAAAACAACAAATGTGATGGTGCACTGTGTTTACCCACAGCTATGTATGTCAATTATGTCAGTGTCACTCTTACAATATTTCCTATTGTTGTCATTGCGTTCAAGAGTTTAAAATCGAGAAGAGGTGGGAGAGAAGTGCAAAAATTAGTAAAAAACTTGGCACATTCAGAAATCATTTACAATAGTAAATACATTTTATTTTTTTGTCATATACCAATTTTCAGGGCAATTAGAGCACATTTGATTCATGCAGAATCGATTCACCCACAAATTAAATTATTTGAACAATTCGACAAATCGGACATTAAACAAATTTCAAAGTTTGCTCAGCTCTCTTTTATACTGTATGTAACTATGTCAATTTATTTACTATTGTAAATGATTTCTGAATGTGCCATGGATTTGTCCCATTTCTATGCAACAGATGAAATCTGTGACAAAATCTCGCACATAAAGTATATGTCAGGATATTAGGCTGTTAGGCCAGGATATTAGCAGATAAAATGTGCATGAACAGACAACGCAGAAAAGTACTCGGCGGGCCCTGGCACAAATCAGAACACAGAATTCAGTCTCTATATTTTAAGCTTTATAGGCTGCTTGCAATTTTTTTTGCTAAATACAAATAAATAAAATTACGTTTTTTGGCTAATTAAAAAAACAGTCATTGGGATAAAATAAGGCTATACACACACACACACACACTAGTGTTTTTACCTTTGCAGTGCATTATAGCAGCAGCTGTTACAAAGTAATGGATGGAATTTTCTAAAGTGACAGTTCCTCTGATCTCTGTTATGTGACAGAGCATTTCATGAACAGGAATATATCTGCTCATCATTATCATGGGGATAGCAGCTGAGCTAATTCAGCTACCTTTCTTCTTACCTTGCCAGCAGGACAGACATAACTGACCACATGTAAATGAAGTGCAGATATTTTAGATGACAGCAGCGCTCAGCAGCCTGCTTACATCATAGACTGTACTATTATTCAAGGACGGCTTGTGCCTATTTCTTTATTTCCTTTTTACTCTATAATATTGTTGAGGATGAAAGGGTATGTCTGTAGCAAATTGTGACGTCACATTCAGAATCTGATGCATAATGCACTGGTTGACAGTGACATCATCATAATATATGGAATACTAGCGAGCTGTAAATTCTCAGCCATATTTCATCCAGTGTCATTTCTTATCAGACCATGAGAGCACACAGACCTGACTAGTAGAAGCTCTGTATTCATCAGGTAGGGGGATTTTGGGGAAAAGTGGACAGTATAATACAGTATGCATGAAAAACAATGCTGCTAAGCGATGTAGCGAAAATGAACTAATCAGAGTTCAGTTTTATATATTGTCACTAATGCAAGTTTAAAAATGAAACATCCGTGGCCACGAGTGGATACATTTTATCTTGGCGAGCGTCCTTCACTCACTATGCCTGTGCCGAATACTGAACGGGATGGCGCAGGCCCCAGATACATGGCAGACAGGGCCGGCAGGAGGAGACCAAGGTTGCCTGGCCCTGTCAATCAAGTGCAGCGGGGCACGTTCAGAGGTGGGAGAAGGCAACGCCCCCCTGCTCCTAGAGGCTAATTAGCATATTATAACGGTTAGATTTCTGGAGTAACAGGGGCTTAGATACAAGTAGGAATAGGCTAGTTAGGTTCAGCTGACATGGGCACATTGCTAATATCAGCTAGTTTATTGGGTTAATTCTGACAGAAACCCTTTAACATAAGTTCTTGAGACATATTTTGCTTGTATTCTGTAAGCATAGAGTCACATACTGTAGAGCTGCATAGCAGCTGTATACACGTGCAAAAATGACTATTTGCAAAAATTTTACTCTAGATGCTTTGGAGAAATATAAAATTCATTTACCAAATGGTAACAAGAATGTGCATAGTCTTCGATTAAATGCACAATATGCAAAAAATGGATGGTGACACTAAAGGTAACGATTTCATGCAGTTGCCAAAAGCAGAACAGATAATTACACTCACCTCAGCACTGGCTGACACGGCCATATGGTGAACCTGAGCTAAAGGAACATGCTCTGACAAGGCTGCAAATGTTCAGCTGTCAGTTATAAGTCAAGCTGGTCAGAATTAATGGCCAGCAATTTTCTACTTTATTAATAGAGCATTACTATGTAAAGCAAGTAACAACAGATGATTATAAAGTCTCTGTGCAATGTAGGATAACCCTTCTTACCTAAACTTTCCTACCAGAAAGGTAGGATAAAGCAAACCTCTAAAATGGTGTTGCATATTCATATGGCTGCCTCCTACATATTTCGGGACATTTTACGTACTGCGTGCATAAATAAAATATACAAGCTCAGTTGCCTAGTGAAATAAAAATCTACATTAGAAATATATAATTTTAAATTAAAATGCAGCATATTGCAGGTGTTTAGAATCAGTGTATAATGTCTGAGTTCCTGGAAATTTACATTTAATCGACAAAGTTTCTGATTCTGCAGACTGAAAGTCTTTCAACAAGACTCTTATGGAGGATAGATAAGCGCCTACTTTTGTTTCTTTCTATAATTTCAAAATGTTGTTTATATTTGGCAGCAGTCCTAGGGGCTGTCTGAGAGCTTTAAAGGGGTTTCCGAGATTTTGAGGATAGGCCATCAATATCTGATCCATGGGGGTCCAACTTGTGACACCTCACAATCAGCTGTTTGAAGAGGCTGTGGTGCTCCAGTGAGCCCTGCAGCCTCCTAACCAAGCACATTCATTTGAATGACACTGAGGTGCATTTAAGCCATGTGAAAAAATGTGCCGTCACAGGCCTAGGAAGAGGCCACCTTGCTCACCAGAGCACCGTGACTTCTTCAAAGAGCTGATCGGCAGGGGTGCTGGGAGTTGGACCCCTACAATCAGATATTTAAGAGCTATCCTGATAAGCTATTAATATCAAAATCTTGGAGAACCCGTTTAAAAATTATGCTACAATGGAGTATGTTCACACAAGGCAGACACTTCACGGATAACAGACTTAGCTGAAACTTGCAGCAAATTCACACCTTAATCTGTGAGAAATCCCAATGCTAGCAAAATCCATGGTGGATAATCCACCTCTTGGGGCGCTGTACCCTATATTTGTGTGTAGGTGTATATATATATATATATACAGTGTATGTATATATGTATATATATATATATTTTTTTTTCTACAAAAGGTTATTCACTTGATAAATCCCTTGCCACAACAGTGCAGAACAGATGCTCCTGAGGTCTCCGGTGATCTTTCTTTACTTGTCCTTCAGTGATGACGTCACATACAATCACAGGCCTCAGGAAAACGTACGGCAAGTCATTGCTACAGGACAAGTAAACTACCAGACACTGCTGGAACACCAGTGCCTGTTACATGTGAATAACCTTACTTTTTACCTTATAAAATTTATTGCAGTTAGCTTAATTTTTAAAACTCTTGCAAATGTTTCACAGGAAAGATGTCATAATACTGGTTAGCCGCATACTGGTTTCAGTAAATGTCCACCTCATACCACAGACAGAGTCTCACCATCTCATTTCAAAAAGAGAAAATATGATCTCTTACAGCTCAGTGCTCCTAGAACTTTCATGTTTTCTCTCCAGCCATGTTTGGTTTATAAAAGCAGCAGGAATATCCTTACAAATCGTAAGACAAGTAATAAGGAGAAAAATAGAGTAGGACACATCAGAGTTCAGATTAAGAGAATTTTTTCCATATACTCAAACTAAGTTATAAAATTGTCTTTCACGTATACTTAAATCTACGTGACATGATGAGCTTCAGCCTGAGCCCTCATGCACATGACTCTGTCTGTAATTCGGTCCACAAAAAACATTTGCAAAATATAGATTCCCTCCGTGTGCATTCCATATTTTTCTCATTCCCATCAATATCGCTATTCTTGTCTTCCATATGGACCAGAGTATTTGTCATGACAGCCTGGGGCCTTCAGAAGGTTCCCAGGCCTTTCATAGCTAGCTGCCTATGAAGCTGTGTCTGAGGTCCAACTTAGCAGGTAGCCTGTCCGGATCTCATAGGCTACAATAGTATTCTGTTGCAGTCTATGGGACAAGTGATCAGAGGATTGCATGTTCTCTAAGGGGACTAAAACGGCCAGTAAGTAAAAAATAAAATAAAAACACAAAAAGGTAAGTAAGTAAAAAATAAAAACACAAAAATGCAAAAAATTCTAATTACCATCCTTTCCCAATCTTACATATTAAAATAAGCAATACAAAAATGAACATAACAGGTATCACCACATCCAAAAATATCTGAACTATTAAACTATTATAATATTTTTCCTGTGTGGTGAACATTGTAACAGAAAAAAAAATCTACAATTCGCCGTTTTTTGGTCACCCTATACCCCCCCCCCCAATTTAATACATCAAAAAGCAGTATGTAGCACAAAATGGTACCAATAAAAACTAGAGTTTGCTTTACAAAAAAACAAGCCCTGTACAACTCTCCTGTAGCTATGACAGAAACAAGAAAAAAGTGAGAGTGAGAAAATGGTAATGCAAACAACATTTTTTTTAAATGATGTTTTTTAAAGTACAGCATAATAAAAGCTATATAAATTTGGTATTGCTGTAATTGTACTGGCCTGCAGAATAAGGTTGTCATGTCATTTTTGTGCACAGTTAACACTGTAATATCAAAACCCAAAAAACCTTGGCGGAATTGTGTTTGTTTTGTTCAGTTTGCCTTCACAAATATTTTTTTTTAACCTATTTTACATTACAAGATATGTGTAATGAACAGAGATGTTGGACCCACTGAACTAACTAACTAGTTTGGCTTTAGGTAGACCTAAGTGCATTGTCCTAGCGTTTCTCTCGGTTTCGCCCTTTAACACCTATACAGGGATCTGGCCTTCACTACAGGGAATGCACCAGGCTCCTGCCTCCTAGAAAAGTCCTGGTGTAGTTGGCAGCTGAACCACAATGGTCAGAGACACTGGAGCAAAGCACCAAGAGATCAGACAATACTTGCAGTCAAGAAACAGTTCAAGGTCATGGCAGATACAGTTTCTGCATATTTATGAAACAAATCTGATGTCTGGGCAGGAAGCTGAGGGTCAATATGATAAACAGTCAGTAGTCAGAACAGGCAGTGGGGGGGTCAGAGAGGGTAAACTGGCCAGGTTAAGTACACGGTAAGGCAGACAGAATAAGCATACCTTCAATAGGACTAGCATGACTAAAGTACCTAAAGCTCAGGCACCTTCCACCTGGAGCGGTGTCCACCTGGAGTGGTGCCTTAAATACACACAAGTGACCAGACATAGTCTGGAACAGATTACGGTGCGTGCACTGGCCCTTTAAGGGTCAGCAGGAGTGTGCATATTTCCCTTTTAAGAGTCAGCAGGAGTGCATATATGCACACTTGAAAGCAGGAGCAGAGGAGAGCGGGACCTAGTGAGTGATGTAACGTCTGTGTCCTCCTGGAGGAGGGAGTAAGCCAGCACAACAATATGGTAAATTAAACAATGCCATTAAAAATACAATTTGTACTGCAAAAAAAAAGCAATTATATTGGACTATTGGCCCCTACCTTTAGGGGCACTGTGTTTGTGGCAAAATATGTGGCATTATTGTATTCAGTGGTACAGTGTATGCTGCCATTATATTTAGAGATGAGTGAATCGAAGCTGACAAAGTGGAATTCGATCCGAATTTATGGAATTATTCGATTCGCACCTAATCCGAATTTCCTCACGCTTCGTGGTAACGAATTGCATTTTTTCCTAAAATGGCTGCTGCATGTGTGAGGACATGGAGCATGAACTCTGGGAAGGCGGGATCGCCCATAATGCAATGCATGCACCCAATTAGCAGCCAGCCCTGTGACATAACAGCCCTATAAATACCGTAAGCCATGTTGGATTCTGCCATTTTCCAGTGTACTTAGTGCAGGGAGAGACGTCAGCAGGCGCTAGGGATGGTGCTAGAAAAAACTTAATTGTGCTAAAAAAATGATTTACAAGTGCAGGGAAAGATTACTGAAGGTGTAAGGAAAGGATAGGGAGGAATCATTCCACAGAATTTATGTTGAACAGGGTTCAGTAGGGGAGGTTACAGCCTGGGTAACAGGAACAATCCTATTACACCTTGCTACACTGACTGGGCACCTAAATTGCCATTATGCAGATCTGTAATTCCAGCAAACCGTTTGTCGTGTATTAGTGGCAAAAGAAAAATATATTTGCCGTTCAGCAAGGCAAGGTGACATAATGTGGAGGTGGCTGCAGCATGAGAAGACTACAGAGTGACCCGTTGACAGAGTGTAGAGGTGGGTGGCAATAACAGTACCCACTGACAATGGTGGGTGTAAGAAGGAGCACTTCGCATCAGATTTGTGGCATCAGACGGGTGGCAGCATCAGAATAGCAGCTGAGGCTGGTAGTCAGAAGAAACCGGTCTCTTTTGTCAAGGTTTGGGCGAGGCTGCCATAGGCATTGGTGCGGTAAAATCCTTGCTGATCCACGCCTAATTCAGCTTGACAAAAGTCAGTCTTGCAACATTTTGGGTGGACAGGCGAGTTCTTCTTGGGGTAACTATGGCCCCCGCCACACCCTGCCACAGCAGGCATGGCAGAGGAACGTGAGCGCAGAGGGCCCCTGCGGTCAGACCTGCGAGAGGATGGCACAGATAGGCAGCAGCCAATTGACTACATAGGATGTCTTTATAGTAGTTCAGTTTGTCCTCCCTCTCAGCGGGTGTAAAATTTTGACCGGTAGCGAGTGTCCACCAAGGTGGAGAGCCAGAAGTCATCCCTCTGCCGAATTGTGACAATTCAGCTGTCACTACACAAGCAAGTGAGCATCAGGCCATTTGTGCAAGTGACTCGGAGGGACTCCCTGCCTCCATCTCCACTGCATACTGCCACAGTGTGTCTGGGTCCTCTGCCTCATTTTCCTCATCGCCCTGTAGCTCCTCTGGCTGGTCCTGCTCCTCCTCTCCTGTAACCTGTGTAGAAAAAGCAGCCATTTCGCTACACATTGCTTGTGCTCCAATGTCCTCCTCCTCCATTTCAGACTCCACAGGGCTCATGTGGCCGTGAGATGTATGCACCAGGTCTTCAGTCCCCCGACCAGCCAGATTTACCAGCATCTGTTCCAGGACATGAAGCAGTGAAATTACATCAATCATCCCATAGTCCTGGCGAAATAACACGAGAAAACTATACTTAGCCCTTAAATGTGCGAGACCCACATACATAAACAGCAAAGATTATCAAAAACATATAAGTATACAAAATGCATATAACTGCAAAATCACTGGATAGATACATGATTTTATTGAAAAGTACACAACACAATAATTAGCAAAACACAAGACAATTAAAACCAATTAAAAAATCAACAGGACTGATGGTGCATGATCAGTTTAATTAAGTGCAAGTGCTAAAGCGGTGGTCAGCAATAAGAATGCCAGTACATAAGTATTAGAATGTACAGATAGTTTACCTGATAACAAGTAATACTAAATTTCATTTATGTACACAAAATCCACGGTGCCTAAAACGGTCAAAGGGCATCAAATCCCAAAATGGGAAAACAAACTAGTACAATAATGGAAAAAGGCTAAAAGATGCGAATACTGACCACTGGCTGGAACACCTCACACAAACACCACCAGTCCACATCCCAACGCGCGTTCAGCTTTTTCAAGGGGGGAGTGGCTAGTGCGGTGAGAGCAGGCATATAAAGGGGATAAAGGTAAAAAATCCTGACTACTGATAACATGGCATGGCCTTCTCAAAGGTCCTGAGCAAACGGTAGGTGTCACGCATGAGCTGCCACTGGCTGACATCAAAGTTACACAGGGGAGTACTCCTGTCCGCTTGGATCATCAAGAAATCAATTTTGGCCTTTCTCTGTTCATATAGTTGGTCTAACATATGGAGGGTGGAATTCCAATGGGTGGAAACGTCGCATATCAGCCTATGTTGGGGGATGCCTTTCTGCCGCTTCGGCTCAAGGAGAGTGTGCTTTGCGGTGTACGAGTGGCTGAAGTGCATGCAAAGTTTCCTGGCCATTTTTAGGGCGCATGGCTCAGCCGTCCTTGACACAGCTCCGACACCATGTTCTTCCTGTTGTCGGTCACCATGGTTCTGATTTTCAGTTGTTGCGGAGAAAGCCATGATTTAATTTCTTGATCAAGGACACGGAGCAGTTCCTCCCCTGTGTGACTCCGTTCGCCAAGGCAAACGAGTTGCAGAACAGCATGACAGCGCCATGGTATGTGGTATGCTGGTATGTGGTATGCACATTTGGTATGCTGGAGGGGCACTGGGAATTATCCCTGCATTGGAGGCTGAAGACACGGTGGAAGATGAGGAGGCAGAGGCGGACATTGTCGCAGGACCAACAGTGTGAGAATGTGGAGGCGGAAACAGCGTCACCTGACCAAGTTGCTGGGGTGTCTGTGCAGGAACGACATTTTTCCCAGTGGGCTGTAAAGGACATATATTGTCCCTGACCGTAGTTACAGCTCTACACGTCGGCACTGCCATGCACTTCTGTTGTGTGTGCAGGGCTGGCACTGCCTTTTTGGCAAAGAAATGACAGCTTGGGACTCTCCACCTTGGCTCGGCACAATCCATCAGTTCTCTGAAAGGTGCAAAGTCCACCACTTGGAAAGGGAGGGACTGCAGCACCAGCAACTTTGACAGGAGCACGTTCAGCTTCTGTGCCGTTGGATGAGTGCACGCATACTGTTGTCTCTTTGCAATCGCTTCGGTGATCAATTGCTGACGGAATGACTGACAAGAAGTAGGAGCATCAGGACCAGCAGATGATGGGAAGGACAGACAGCTCCCTTTGGCTGAGGTGGTGAAGCCTTTACTGCCTGAAATCGGCTGCGTGCCACTGGGTGATGCAGCGATTGCTACTGCAGGCTGGACCACCACTTCAGAGCCATGGTTTTCCAAGGCCACTTTATGTTGACGTTACATATGTTGACGCAGGGCCGAGATGCCAATATTAGCACCCTCGCCATGCTTCACCTTCTACCCACAGATTCTACATTTTGACCATGATCACCTTCTCCGACGGCTTTACAAAAAACTGCCACACAGCTGATTAGGTAATTTTACCCCCAACACTATGCACTGACTGACTGCTACCGCTGCAGCTTTCGTGAACCTGTGCAACAATACTTTCCAAGCTGGTAGGCTTCCGTGAAGCAGTTGGTCAGCCACTGATCCACCTGTGCGTTCAGGGTGGACAGGAGTGCTGGTCCGGCGTGACTCTCTGCTTTCAGGCAAGTCAACCCCAAGACGGCGTGACACTGTCGTATCCGGGATGTGGAATAGCCCCTGGGGAGCTGGGGGGGGGGGGGTCCAGTTGATGTGGAGCAAGACGCAGCAGCAGAGGAGGACTCAGCCGAGGAGGTTAGCAAAGAGGATGGAGTAGGAGGAGTAGAGGAGGTGGCAGAAGGCCTGCCTGCAAGTCGTGGCGCGTCACCAACTATGCTGCAGAGCCACGCATTCCATGCTTGGCAGCCGTGAGCAGGTTTACCGAATGCGCAGTGTACATGATATACCTGCCCTGACTGTGCTTTGCAGACCAGGTATCAGTGGTCAGATGGACCCTTGCCCCAACACGGTGTGCCGGACATGCCATGACTTCCTTTTCCACAATAGAGTACAGGTTGGGGATTGCATTTTGTGAAAAATTTTTTTCGACTGGGTACCTTCCACTGCGGTGTCCCAATAGCTACACATTTTTTGAAGGCCTCAGACTCCACCAGCTTGTATGGTAAAAGCTGGCGGGCTAAGAGTTCCGAAAAGCCAGCTGTCAGATGCCGGGCAAGGGGGTGACGCTGTGACATTGGCTTCTTACGCTCAAACATTTCCTTGACAGACACCTGACTGTGGGCAGATGAGCAGTAACTGCTGAAGATGAGAGGCAGAGTGGCGGGTGGTTGAGAGGGGGCAAGGAGGACAGCAGTGGTTGACGTGGCTGAAGATGCTGGACCAGGAGGAGGATGGTGGCTTTCAGTTTGTGTGCTGCTTGTACTCATGTGTTGATCCCATAGGCGTTTGTGATGTGAGATCATGTGCCTTCGCAAAGCAGTTGTACCTAGGTGGGTGTTGGACTTTCAACGATTTAGTTTCTTTTGGCACAGGTTGCAAATGGCATCGCTGTTATCAGAGGCAGACACACAAAAAAAATGCCACACTGCTGAGCTTTGCAATGCCGGCATTCTGGTGGTGGCAACAGCATGCGTTGATTGGCGTGCTGTCTGGCTGACCCCGGGTGCCGATACATGCTGTCTGACTGTGCCACTAGCTCCTTGCGACGACCTCCCCCTGCTTCCAACTCGTCTCCTCCTCCTCTCTGTCTCCCCATCTGAACTTTCCCCCTGTTCTTCTTCTCTTCGAGCGGGCACCCACATGACATCCACGGACACATCATCATCATCAACCGCTTCACTTGTATCTGACAACTCAGCAAAGGAAGCAGCAGCGGGTACTACATCATCATCATCATCACACTGTACGTCCATGTGTGTAATGCTGCCTGACTGAGACATATCCCTGTTATCTACATCCTCTGGCAATAATGGTTATGCATCACTCATTTCTTCCAACTGATGTGTAAATAACTCCTCTGACAGATCAAGTGAAGCGGCTGTGGTGCTAGTGTTGGTGGTGGCGGCAGGCGGGCAAGTGGTAACTTGAGAGGTGGCCGAAGCTGAGCTGGAGGAGGATGGTGTGTCAAGGTTCCGAGCGGAAGCTGTAAAAGATTGGGTGTCTTGTGTAAGCCAGTCAACTATGTCCTCAGAATTTTACGAGTTCAGGGTACGTGGCCTCTGAACACTTGTCATTAGGGCCAAAGGAAATCACAGCACCACGACGGCCCCTGCAGGGGTTGCCTGCCTTTGCCTGTCATTTTTTTTTTGGATTAGTGGTACTATGTGTGCAAGGTACTGTGCCACCCTATATGAGTGGTGGGCAGTTGGCACAGTACAGTCAGTGGGCCTGACACTCACTGGCAGGCAACTGCAATTATATTACAGAGAAAAAATTAAATGACTTTTTTATCTGCAAGGTACTGTGCCACCTTATATGAGTGGTGGGCACTTGCAGTGGGCACAATGCAGCCTGTGGGCCTGAAACTCACTGGCAGGCAACTGCAATTATATTACAGAGAAAAAGTTAAATGACTTTTTATCTGCAAGGTACTGTGCCACCCTATATGAATGGTGGGCAGTGGGCAAAGTACAGTCAGTGGGCCTGACACTCACTGGCAGGCAACTGCAATTATATTACAGAGGAAACAATGAAATTACTTTTTTATCTGCAAGGTACTGTGCCACCCTATATGAGTGGTGGGCAGTGGGTACAGTAAAGTCTGTGGGCCTGACACACACTAGCAGGCAACTGCAATTATATTACAGATGAAAATGAAATTACTTTTTATCTGCAAGGTACTGTGCCACCCTATATGAGTGGTGGGCAGTTGGCACAGTACAGTCAGTGGGCCTGACACTCACTGGCAGGCAACTGCAATTATATTACAGAGAAAAATTAAATGACTTTTTTATCTGCAAGGTACCGTGCCACCAGATATGAGTGGTGGGCACTGGCAGTGGGCACAGTACAGTCTGTGGGCCTGACACTCACTGGCAGGCAACTGCAATTATATTACAGAGGAAAAATTAAATGACTTTTTAATCTGCAAGGTACTGTGCCACCCTATATGAGTGGTGTGCACACAGTACAGTCTGTGGGCCTGTGGCCTCTCACACACGGGCAGGCAACTGCAATATATATATAGAGAAAAAATAAATAAAAGCAGACTGATGTACCAGCCCTAAAAAGTGCTTTTTGGGGTGCTGTCAGGACGCTGTCCTTACAGCAGATGAGTCTTTAAAGACTGGAGTGGACACAGAACACTGGTCTAGCTAATGCTTACCCTATTAATTCAGCAGCAGCAGCAGCACTCTCCCTGCTTTAACTAACACTGCAGCTTCAGAATGAATCTAAGATGGCTGCCCACCTTGTTTTTTTATAGGAGGTGGGAGGGTCTGGGAGGGAGGGTATGCTGATTGGCTGGAATGTGTCTGCTAACTGTGAGGTACAGGGTCAAAGTATGCTCAATGATGACGTATAGGGGGTGGACCGAACATCGCATATGTTCGCCCGCCGCGGCGAACGCGAACAAGCGATGTTCGCCGGGAACTGTTCTAACTACACACTGACTGCTGCTGCCCTCACTGCCTCTCTCTCTCTATAAACATATATGTATGTGGAGAGAGGCGGTGAGGGCAGCAGCAGTCAGTGTGGAGCGTGTATTCACAGTTATGTAAACAGAAGACAGGGAGTGTTGCTAAGGCACAAAAATGCCCACTTTAGAGCTATTTTCTAGTAGAAATTTACAATTTACATAATTAAAGTATATTCCAAAAATTGCCAGTTCACTGCCCAAACACATTACAAAAATAAAATGACAAAAAAAAAAAAAGAATGACAGTTAGGCCTCATGCACACGACCGTTTTTTTATGCTCTCCGCAAAAAGGGGTTCCGTTGTTCAGTGATCCGTGTCCGTTTTTGCCTTCCGTTGTGTTTCCGTGTGTCTTCCGTTTTTTTTAGCAGACATGACCCAAAAGATTTTACCAAAAGACAGGCTGACAATGTTTCCCAAGTGCCTGCCAAGGGATCCGCAAAAAAAACGGACACGGAACGCGGATGACACACGGATGGCCATCCGCATTTTTCACGGACCCATTGACTTGAATGGGTCCGTGAATCGTTTTTCACGGAAAAGAATAAGACAGGTTATATTTTTTTGACGGACTGGAATCACGGACCATGGACGCGGAGGACAAACGGTGCATTTGCCGAGGTTTCCACGGACCCATTGAAAACCAATGGGTCCGCAGAAAATCACGAAAAACGGAGCAACGGACACGGAATCAAACAACGGTCGTGTGCATGAGGCCTAACACTTTAAAATTTAACTAGCAGTGAGGTGCTGTTCAAGTATGTGACTGCCGAGGGACCAAGAGCAGCCAGAATTGGGGCAGTGGTGTGGGTACAATGGGACTGCTGACAGGTGAGTTTTTATTTATTTATTATTATTTCTAAATGGGGCAAGGGTTAGGACCATTGGAGAGTTGTTGGCTACTGGGCCCAAAAGCCCCTTTAACTTTCCTGCTCAAGTAACAACCAAGTAGGCTTTTAAACTAGCAACATATTTGTTTGAGGCTTCTTTATATTTAATGGTAGTCTTGCTAACAGACTAAACAACTTAACTAGAGATGAGCGAATTTCTCAAAAATTCGATTCGGCTGGTTTGCCGAATTTTCCCCCAAAATTTGCCTCGATCCAAATTTATTCACTGCGAATCGCTTTAAGAAAACGTCTATTTCCAGACAGCAGAGAGCCTTGTTATAGGGGTGTAGAACACTGTGCCTTGCAGTAACATGCATATGGAGTCTGCTGTAGTAGTGAGATAATACTGTGAATCAGTATGACATGCAGATGACAGGCGTCACTCTTAGAATCACTGCACACTTCACTTATTTGGGCAGTCACGGGGCCAAAACTGACCAAATAACTCAAGTGTGAACTCAGTCTTACAGGTCCATGTTAGTGTCAAGAAGGCTACAGAGTGGCAAAATGACAGAGTCTAGGGGTGGCGGCAGCAGGAGGAGGCCACAGAGTGGCACAATGACAGATTCTGGAGTTGGCAACAGCAACAGGAGGCCACAAATTGGCACAATGACAGAGTCTGGATAAAAGACTGAGGGCACAGATTGTTGAGAAAGATGCAGATGGAAAGTTATCTATAGAGCTCTATGACGGTAACCCGCAGAATGTCACTTCAATGTAAAATTAACATTTTTCAATAAAAATTTTGAAATATTAAATACTGAGGGCACAGATTGTTCAGAAAGATGCAGAAGGAAAGTTATCTGCAGAGCTGTACGATGGTAACCTGCAGCCCTCAAAAGCAAGTTGGGTTTGCTTGTTCCAAAACCCAAATTAGATTGTGGGGCGGGTGATCAGTCCAAGACCTTCAAGCAGCAGCTGCAGCATGATACTAATGAGTAGCAAGTTGACATAGTGTGGAGATGGCAGCAAGAGCAGCATCATGATACCACAGAGTGGCAAGGTGACATAGTGTGGAGATGGCAGCATCAGCAGCATCATGATACCACAGAGTGGCAAGGTGACATAGTGTTGAGATGGCAGCAACAGCAGCAGCATGATACCACAGAGTTGCACAGTGACATAGTGTGGAGATGGCAGCAAAAGCAGCAGCTTGATACCACAGAGTGGCAAGGTGACATAGTGTGGAGATGGATGATCTAATCTGATGCGTCAGGCATTGGTGTCTTAAAATCCTGGCTGATCCATGCCTGATTCATCTTGACAAAAGTAAGTCTCTCCACATTTTGGTGGGACAGGCGAGTTCTTCTTGGGGTAACTATGGCCGCTGCCGCACAAGACAACCCGCTCTGATGCCACACTACTGGCCGGGCAGGACAGCTTTTCCAGGGCAAACTATGCTAGTTGCGGCCACAAATCCAATTTGGCTGCCCAGTAGTCCAGCGGATCTTCTATGACGGCTGGCAGGGTGCTGTCCAAGTATGCCACCAGCTGCTGGTTCAGGTCCTGCTCCAGGTCTACCTGCTGCTGCTGGTGAGTAGTTTCTTCACTCTGCGGGTGAAGAAAGCTGCTTATCAGCGACTCTAGGCTTAGGCTGCTGGTGCTGCTGTCACTTGCATCGAAGTCGAAGATCGAGTCAACCAATTAAGAACCGCTGGGTTGCTGGTCAAGACACAACCGCTAGCTTTCATGTAGTAAACCCCTGCTGCCACGCTCCCTTACTCTGCTGCGACCTGTGCCTGCGCCAGAATCATTTACACCTTTGCCACCCCCCCCGTGGAGGAAGTGGCACTTCTCTGTCTGACATACTTTTAGCTGAACTAAATAAATGAAAAGCAAATTAAAACATCCCTAAAAGCGCCAAATATATTTTTCTTTTTTTACTGAGATAGGCAACTAAAGGATTTAAAATTGGCAACTAAACGATTTCAGCGTAAATAACAGCAAAAGTGAACTGCGTTTATATTTCTCGTATTGGACTAAAATAGGCCACTAAACGATTTATAAGTAAATAACAGAAAAAGTTATTCTCTATAAATATGACAATTGACACTTTTAGCGCAAAAAACAGCAAATGTTAACTGCGTCTATTTTTCTCGTATTGGAGTGAAATATGGCAATAAATGCTTTTAGCGCAAATAACACCAAATGTGAACTTCATCAGTTTTTCTCGTATTGTAGTGAAATATGGCAATAAACACTTTTAGCGCAAATAATGCCCAAATGTCAACAGTGTATATTTTTCACGGGTTGTACTGAACTGGCAATATACGCTTTTAGCGCAAAGAACACTAAAATGTGAACATGGTATATTTTTCACAGGTTGTACTGAACTGGCAATATACGCTTTTAGCGCAAATAACGCCAAAATGTCAACGGTGTGTATTTTTCTTTAGAAATATGAAAAAAAATGCTTATAGTGCAAATAACACCCTAATGTGAACAGGCTATTTTTTTCGTGGGTTGTACTGAACTGACAATATACGCATTTAGCGCAAATAACACCAAAATGTAAACAGCGTATCTTTTTTACGGGTTGTACTGAACTGGCAGTATACGCTTTTAGCGCGAATAACAACAAATGTCAACGGTGTGTATCTTTCTCTTTTTCTCTAGAAATATTACAAAAATAGCTTTTAGTGCAAATAACACTAAAATGTCAACGGTGTGTATTTTTCTCTAGAAATATGACCAAAAATGCTTATAGTGCAAATAACACCCAAATGTGAACAGGCTATATTTTTCGCGGGTTGTACTGAACTGACGATATACTCATTTAGCGTAAATAACACCAAAATGTAAACAGCGTATCTTTTTCACTGGTTGTACTGAACTCACAATATACGCTTTTAGCACAAATGTCAACAGTGTTTAATTTTCTCTTTTTCTCTAGAAATATGACAAAAAAAGCTTATAGCGCAAATAACACCCAAATGTGAACAGGGTATATTTTTCTCGGGTTGTACTGAACTGGCAATATACGCTTTTAGCGCAAATAACACCAAAATGTAAACAGCGTATATTTTTCACAGGTTGTACTGAACTGGCAATATACGCTTTTAGAGCAAATAACACCCAAATGTGAACAGGGTATATTTTTCACAGGTTGTACTGAACTGGCAATATACGCTTTTAGCGCAAATAACACCAAGATGTCAACAGCATATATTTTTCACGGGTTGTACTGAACTGGCAATAAACACTTTTAGCGCAACTAACACCAAATGTGAACTGCGTTTATTTTTCTGGAATTGTACTAAAACCCTTTCACTATATATAGATGCAGTGAACAAAGAATCGGAGTATATATTTCTCTTTTTCCACAGATATAAGCCACTACAGGCTTTTCAACATAGCACTTGTACGCCAATAACTAATTGCTGGAATGACAGAGCTGTATTATGGGACTATCTGGATCCCCAAGTAATGTTTCCCTATGATTCTCCCTATCTCTCTCTGCCTGTGAAATGATTCCTCTCACTATCCTTTCCCTGCACTAGTGAATCGCTTCTTTGCTTTTTTTTAAACAATTAGTCGTTCTTTCACCTACTCTCCAGAGCGCCTGCATACACATTTGTCCCTGAACAAAGTACACTGGTGAATGGCAGAATCTAAGATGGCTGCCGTATTTATAGGGCTGGCTGCTGATTGGCTGCATGCCTGGCATTATGGGTCACCCCGCCATTCCCAGGGTTCCTTGCCCTATGTCCTCACACATGTAGTAGCCATTTTAGCCACCCTTGTAGCCGGCTAGCCGCTATGTTAGGAAAAAATGCAATTCGTTAGCACGAAGCGCGAGGAAATTCGCATTTGTTCAGAATCAAATTTTTCCTGAAATTCGGAACGAATTCGACTTTGTCAGCTTCAATTCGCTCATCCCTAAACTTAACTTATGGGTGCATTGTGTTTGTATAAAAAAACAGTTTATGGTTTTATTGATGTTTTTCTTCCTTTAGGATGAAGACATTATTATCCTAAAGCCAACGATAACTCTAGCGGCTTGAAATTATGTAAGAAATTGTGGTGTTTGTAAGCAGTAAATTCATCAAGAATGACTGCAGTGCTCACATTTAGATGCAGTCTTAGCCGCTACAGGACCGCCTAACGCAGGGATGCGTCCTGCGGGCGGCCCTGTAGCTCTGTTCCGACGCATCGGCGCGTCATCTCGCGAGAGGCGAGATTTCCTGTGAACGCGCGCGCGTGCGCGTTCACAGGGAAGCGCGGCACAGCAGTTCGGCTACAGCCTGCCAGTGATGATCCATCGCTGGCAGGCTGTAGATGCGAATAAAATCGCATCAAACTGCTATATCAGACGCTGTTTTATGAACAGCGTCTGATATAGCTGCTACCTGGTCCTCTGGTGGTCCCATTTACTGGGATCGACCACCAGAGGACCAGGTAACACAGTAAAGTTGCACCAAACACTACACTAACCCCCCACCCCCTCACCTATTAACCCCTTGATCACCCCATCTAGACCCCTGATCACCCCCTGTCATTGATCACACCCTTGTAAGGCTCCATTCAGACGTCCATATGTGTTTTGCGGATCCGTGGATTCACGGATCCGTGGATTCACGGATCCGCGGATCCGATCCGCGGATCCGATCCGCAGATCCTCAAAACACGGACACCGGCAATGTGCTTTCCGCATTTTGCAGATCCGCACATTGCCAGAACTATATAGAAAATGCTTTTTCTTGTACGCAATTGCAGACAAGAAAAGGACATGTTCTATATTTTTGCAGAACGGAAGTGCAGACTCGAAGCGCGGATCCGTAATTCGGATCCGAGCGGGACAAAGTCTGTCCCCATAGAAATGAATGAATTTATACTGACCTGGCATTTTAGGGGCCCCTAAAGTGTGAGAATCCAAATGCGTAAAAATGCCCTGTGAAATCCTAAAGGTACTCATTGGTTTTAGGGCCTTTGCGCAAGCTGCAAAAAGTGGCACACATGTGGTATCGCCGTACTCGAGAAGTAGGGCAATGTGTTTTGGGGTGTATTTTTATATATACCCATACTTTGTGTGAAAAATATCTCTGTAAACGACAACTTTTAAAATTTTTTATACAAAGTTGACAATTTACAGAGATATTTCTCTCACCCAACATGGGTGTATGTAAAAATACACCCCAAAACACATTGCCCTACTTCTCCTGAGTACGGCGATACCATATGAGTGACACTTTTTGCAGCCTGAGTGCAAAGGGCCCAAATTCCAACGAGTACCTTTAGGTTTTACATGGCGGCTCACAATTTAGCCCCGCCCAAAATGCCAGAACAGTAAACACACCCACAAATGACCCCATTTCGGAAAGTAGACACCCCAAGGTATTCACTGAGGGGCATAGTGAGTCCGTGGGAGATTTTTTTTTTTTTTTGCCAGAAGTTATCAGAAATTGAAACTTTTTTTTTTTTTCTCAGAAAGTGTCATTTTCCGCTAACTTGTGAAAAAAAATGAAATGATACATGAACTCACCATGCCCCTCCGTGAATACTTTGAGGTGTCTTCTTTCTAAAATGGTGTCATTTGGGGGTATTTATACTATCCTGACATTCTAGCACCTGAAGAAACATGACAGGTGCTCAGAAAGTCAGACCTGCTTCAAAATGCCGAAATTCACTTTTTTGCACCATAGTTTGTAAACGCTATAACTTTTGGATTTTTTTTTTATCAAAGACATGTAGAACAATAAATTTAGAGAAAAATTTATATAGAAATGTAGTTTTTTTTAAAAAATTTTACAACAGAAAGTGAAAAATGTCATTTTTTTGCAAAAATTTCGGTCATTTTTGATTAATAGCAAAAAAAGTAAAAATGTCAGCAGCAATGAAATACCACCAAATGAAAGCTCTATTAGTGAGAAGAAAAGGAGGTGAAATTCATTTGGGTGGTAAGTTGCATGACGGAGCAATAAACGGGTAAAGTAGTGTAGTGCGGAATTGTAAAAAGTGGCCTGGTCATTTAGGGTGTTTAAGCTAGAGGGGCTGATGTGGTTAAACACCAGTAGGAAATCAGATTTCTTTATACCAAAGCTGTTATTCTCTATAAAATAAAGATTAACTGCACAGGAAAAGAAAAAATAGTGTGACAAAAGGCAAAGAAGTAAATAGTGATTATAAAATGTGGGGGAAAAATCTACAGCAAGCCAAGTAACATAATGTACATACTCTGGATAAGTGCATTTTACTGTGTGATCTATAAAAAAACATTGGACAGTACACTGGGTGCTGTTTTGATGTAGCGTTGTATATTAAGATTTTTTTAATCCATTGTAAATCTAGTTTGTGTACAACAAAAGTCACCATTGGCGTCTACTTTTATTTATTATTGTTATGTTTGTACTTATTGGTTTATTCTGACTCTTTCTTTTATGTTGCATTTTGTTTTCTGTACAAGTTTCTTGTTTTTACTGCTACATAAAAAAGCGTTGTGCTGCTACAGTTTGGAATCCATTAAAAAAAACTTTACAAAATATGGACAATGGTGGACAAAACTGGTGTAAAGGAAAGCTGGCTTGTTTACCCATAGCAACCAGATTCCATCTTTCATTTTCTAAAAGGAGCTTTCAAAAATGAAAGGTAGAATCTGATTGGTTCCCATGGGCAACTAAGCATTCGTGCTACTTATACAACTATGCTAAAAAAAAAGTATGGTCATACTTCTGTTGGAGGCTTAAGAACACTCTTTTGGCCTTTAACTGTGTTTGGCACTCGATTTCTCAAATTGCAGTATTTTTATTCTTATTTTTATTATTGCATAATCATGCCACCATCAATTTTATATAGTTATCTGGCCGACGTTTCGGTCATATAGACCTTCATCAGGGCCTTAGAAGCATGAGTGCAGAAGACCGGGTGGCGTGCAAAGAAATCGAGTGCCGTGTTTATATGAACTTGTATTGAAGAGGGGACACCCTATTACACTGAGCACCGAAATAAAGGTGTGCTGATCATATATGTAAAAATTTAACTGTGTTTGGGGCTGAGGCATGGTGAGCCGTATGTCACCACATTATGGAATTATTCTTTCCTAGATGCAATGTTGGTAGTGGAGAATGGCCCCATAATGTGTTTTTGGTTATGATGAGAAACAACCAGACAAAAAACGCTGTATGCAGTGTTTTTTGTCTACCAATTCCCAGCATTGTCTGCCGGGCCTGCCGGACGGAGGTGTGAAAGTAGCCTTAGTAACACACTTGATAGAAGTTATACCAACAATAGTCTAACTCCAGAACAGTTATGTCGATTTTCATTCAAAAGCACAATTATTCTCTTACAGTCAGTTGTTGAAGGTATTAGGCCTCTTTCACACGGGCGTCATATTTGACGCCCGGATAAGAGGCGGGTGCGTTGTGGGAATATGCGCGTTTTTCCCACGCAGGTGCAAACGTTTGTAATGCGTTTTGCACGCGCGTGAGAAAAATCGCCATGTTTGGTACCCAGACCTGAAGCCGGACTTCATCACTGAAGTCCATTTTCGGGTCTTCTGGAGAATTTATTATTTTCCCTTATAACATGGTTATAAGGGGAAATAATAGCATTCTTAATAAAGAATGCATAGTAAAATGAAGTGGAAGGGGTTAAAAATAGTAAAAGTTGACTTACCTTAGCCACTTGATCGCGTAGTTGCGATCTGTCCTCTCTTTCCCTGCATCAGCTAAGAACTAAAGGACCTGTGATGACGTCACATCACATGGTCCAATCACATGGTCCATCACCATGGTAAGATGGACCATGTGATTCGACCATGGGATGTGACGTCATCACAGGTCCTTTAGATCTTAGCTGATGCAGGGAAAGAGAGGAGAGATCGCAACTACGCGATCAAGTGCTAAGATAAGTTAATGTTTATAATTTTTAACCCTTTCCTCTTCATTATACTATGCATTCTTTATTAAGAATGCTATTATTTCCCCTTATAACCATGTTATAAGGGAAAATAATAAAGATCTGGTCCCGTTGCTAAGCAACCATGCGGGAAAATCGCAACGCATCTGCACTTGCTTGCGGATGCTTGCAATTTTCCCGCAGCCCCATTCACTTCTATGGGGCCTGCGTTGCGTGAAAAACGCACAATATAGAGCATGCTGCGATTTTCACGCAACGCAGAAGTGATGCGTGAAAATCACCGCTCATGTGCACAGCCCCATAGAAATGAATGGGTTCGGATTCAGTGCGGGTGCAATGCGTCCTCCTCACGCATTGCACCCGCGCGGAAAACTCGCCCGTGTGAAAGGGGCCTTATTCTTAGGCCTCATGCACACGACCGTAGGTGTTTTGCGGTCCGCAAACAGCGGATCCGCAAAACACGGAAGCTGTTCCGTGTTCCGTTCCGCAATTTACGGAGCAGAACACGGCCCATTGTAGAAATGCCTATTTTTGTCAGCAAAACGGACAAGAATAGGACATGCTCTATTTATTTTACGGGGCCATGGGGCCTCATGCACACGGCTGTAGCTCGGCCGTTCCGTGCATTTGGGACCCAATGCTAGGGCGTAATTCCGGATCCGAACGGGACAAAGTCTGTCCCCATAGAAATGAATGGGTCCGCAATTCCGTTCCGCAAACAGAATTGCGGACGTGTGAATGGGGCATAAGGGTCCCTTACCACCGCCATTTAGTTAGCTACTTGTTAGGTAGTTAGCGCCCAGCCCAGCCCACCGCAATCACTGATTTTGGCAGAGATTTTTTCATCCACGATGATCGATGCGAATGAAAAAATCTGTGCCGTTCATTTTTTTTTTTCCAGCCCAGAGGCTGAACGGAAAAAAAAAATCACATTACCGGTATGCTCAATATAAGGAGAATCGCAGAAACTCCTAATGCTGGCCATACATGTAATGGTTGCGGAGACCCTCAAATGCCAGGACAGTACAAACACCTCACATGTGACCCCCTTTTATAAAGAAGACACCCCAAAGTATTCCGTGAGGGGTATGGTGAGTTCATGTAAAATTTTATTTTTTGTCACAAGTTAGTGAAATATGAGACTTTGTAAAAAAAAAAATATATATATATATCAATTTCCGCTAACTTGTGCCAACATTATTTTTTTCTGTGAACTCGCCATGCCCCTCACGAAATACCTTGGGGTGTCTTCTTTCCAAAATGGGGTCACATGTGGGGTATTTATACTGCCCTGGCATTTTAGGGGCCCCTAAAGCATGAGAAGAAAAATGCGTAAAAATGCCCTGTGAAATCCTAAAGGTACTCATTGGAATTTGGGCCCCTTTGCACATCTTGGCTGCAAAAAAGTGGCACACATGTGGTATCGCCGTACTCAGGAGAAATAGGGCAATGAGTTTTGGGGTGTATTTTTATATATACCCATACCTTGTGTGATAAATATCGCTGTAAACGACAACTTTTTACATTATTTTATACAAAGTTGTCAATTTACAGAGATATTTCTCTCACCCAACATGGGTATATGTAAAAATACACCCCAAAATACATTGCCCTACTTCTCCTGAGTACAGCGATACCACATGATTGACACTTTTTTGTACTTACCTGCTTGCATCCTCTTCACATCCTAGGAGTGTCATTAATGCTATACCAACTGGTCAATTTCTGCGAATACGCAGAATTTGCTCGACGGATGAATCTTTTGAGGCACAAGCTAGAGAATTGAAAGATCGCTTTCGAAGAAGGGGATATAGTCATCGTTCCATCAAAAGAGCCTACTGGAGAGCTAAATCACAACAGCAAATAGACCTACTACAGCCAAGACAAGACAAACCTGGAGACAATAACTCAAGGTATATAACCACATATCATTCTAGATGGGAAGAGATGAGGAAAGCGGTAGAGAGACATTGGCCTGTTCTTTTAACAGACCCTGTTCTGGAAAAATTTGTCTCTCCAAGACCTTTGATTACAGCCCGCAGAGCTAATACTTTGCGAGATACTCTGGTTAGAAGCTATTTGGAACCGAGTACCATACCAGTTATATCAGACATACGTCAACCAGCTAATGGCTTTAAACCCTGTGGACGATGTGTTGCCTGCCCCAATATGGAGCGGGCCACTGAGTTCACAGATTCGACTGGAGAGCGAATCTTCCAGATTCGACATAATCTCACATGTACTAGCTCCCGGGTCGTCTATTACACTTCATGCCCATGTAAGAAGATCTACATAGGCCTGACGACCCGCGAACTGAAGGTGCGTGTGCGGGAACATGTTAGAGATATTGCTGCAGCTACTGATGCTCAAAGGAATGAGGATTTGAAACCTATAGCCAGACATTTCAAGAACTATCACGACTGTGATCCCAGAATGCTTAAAGTGAAAGGAATTGACTGTATTAAAATGAATCTGAGAGCGGGCAATGTTTCGAAAAGATTGGCCCAGAAAGAAAGCCGTTGGATATGGACCCTTGCTACCTTACGTCCAAGGGGTCTAAACGAGAATTTGGGTTTCTCCTCGTTTCTCTGATCATCGGTGCCACCCTTGTGGGTTCTTTGTAATATATTTTATTTTATTTTATATGTGAGTATGTAGTTGTGTTTTTAACTGTACGTTTTTATTTTTCTCTGATCTAGATTATTCTGTACTGAGGACAGTCACTGAGTGACAGTTACAGACCATACTTTTGGATGAGTGCCAGATATATAAACATGTGACGGCTTATACGACGCTGTTATCGTGCGGGTCTAGTTACCCCTTGTGATACCTGATGCTCTGGAATGTAGTTTCTATATATATGTAATGCATGATATAGTATAGTTATATACACGGCAAATGATTTATTAATTTTTTTTTTGTTTTTCTCTTCGTGTTTTTCTCTTCACGTTAGTTTAGTCACATCTTATTATAAAAGAATTTTCTCACCATAATATGTGTTTAATACTCACACTCTTTCGAGTTTACACTCATATATTTTTTGCTCTTAGTAGCCATAATCACATTTATATTCCTTCACTTTCCCACTTTTTCATTTCCTTGTTTCGATGTCTACAATGTTTCTGTGCACTGTAATATACACATTACTTTATATATAGTGAACCACAACCTTATTTGGTTTATAATGATCTTTATATAGAAGGATTTTTGTATGTATATATTGTTGTTTACTTTTATAATGTGGTAGCATGCATATACATAATATGGGATAAGCTCCTATCTACGGATCGTACAGAAAGAACAATATAGTAATAGGCACCATATGCGCATTAGTGATTGCTGTGGTCACCATGGTTACCCGATATAAACTACTTGCATTCATCCTCATAGTGTGACGTAGACTTCCGGTGTGATGACTTCCCCTGCCCGACAAGCTTCGCGCGGTGGCGCGCGGCTGTGCTCTGCGTCCCTCCCCCAGACGTCTCCATGCCAACCGGACATCTCGCGTGATGATATCGCGTGACTTGCCGTGTTATAGCATGACGTCTGGGGGGAGGAGTGCGGAGCTCTGGCCGTCGTGCTCGGTGCGGTCACAGGTGTTCGGGTAGGTGAAATCATACACACCTCAGTGTTCTGTCTCCTGATTGGTCAGTGATATGTTGAAAAGAGACTTCCCACATTAATGGCGTTACACCCAGACGAAGGCACGCCGAAACGCGCGTCGGGGTAACGCCATCCCAGCTTTCTAGGCCCTGGTTTATAGAGGTGAGTCGTCTATACTTGGTATATGATAAACAAGAGACCTGTTGATATTGACCATCTTGCCTGAGTAGAAGTGTTACTATTCATATTGTCTACGGGCAGGTATGACATGACTTACTTGGTCATGTCAGAGACAGTAGTATATTTTTTTGGCACTATTAGCATTGGTGATTTCTCCCTCTGCTCATGCTGTTTGCAGACTCTCACTCTATTCATTTACTATTAATTTATAACATATGTACACCCTGTGTGATCTGTACACGTATATTTTACCTTTTAATAATCATGTATTTTTCAATTGTATGTAATGTAATTATGACCTGGGCCACTGGGATGGTGTTTTCTGTCCCCTATCCCCTTTTTTAACATTTATCTATTTATATTATGTGATAATAAAGATATATATATTTTTCTAAATTTGGAAAGTTGTGGGCTCTAGTTTCTTTCTTGTTTTCTGACACTTTTTTGTAGCCTGGGTGCGCAAAGGGGCCCAAATTCCAACGAGTAGCTTTAGGTTTTAAATGGCTGCTCACAATTTAGCCCCCCCCCCAAAATGCCAGAACAGTACAAACACCCCACAAATGACCCTATTTTGGAAAGAAGACACCCCAAGGTATTCGCTGAGGGGCATAGTGAGTCCATGAAAAATTTAACTTTTTGTCAAAAGTTAGCGGAAAGAGAGACTTTGTGAGAAAAAGCAATAAAAAAATCAATTTCCGCTAACTTGTGCCAAAAAAAAAATCTTCTATGAACTCGCCATGCCCCTCACGGAATACCTTGGGGTGTCTTCTTTCCAAAATGGGGTCACATGTGGGGTATTTATACTGCCCTGGCATTTTAGGGGCCCTAAAGCGTGAGAAGAAAAATGCGTAAAAATGCCCTCCTAAAAGGTACTCATTGGAATTTGGGCCCCTTTGCGCATCTTGGCTGCAAAAAGTGTCACACATGTGGTATCGCCGTACTCAGGAGAAGTAGGGAAATGTGTTTTGTGGTGTATTTTTACATATACCCATGTTGGGTGAGAGAAATATCTCTGTAAATTGTCAACTTTGTATAAAAAAAAATTAAAAATTTGTCGATTACAGAGATATTTCTCACATAAAGTATGGGTATATATAAAAATACACCCCAAAACACATTGCCCTACTTCTCCTGAGTACGGCGATACCATATGAGTGACACTTATTTGCAGCCTGGGTGCGCAAAGGGGCCCTAATTCCTATAAGTACCTTTAGGATTTCACAGGGCATTTTTAAGCATTTGGATTCCAGACTTCTTCTCATGCTTCAGGGGCCCCTAAAATGCCAGGACAGTATAAATACCCCACATGTGACCCCATTTTAGAAAGAAGACACCCCAAGCTATTTTGTGAGGGGTATGGTGAGTTCATGTAAAATTTTATTTTTTGTCACAAGTTAGTGGAATATGAGACTTTGTAAAAAAAAAAATATATATATATCAATTTCCGCTAACTTGTGACAAAAAAAAAAAAATTCTGTGAACTCGACATGCCCCTCACGGAATACCTTGGGGTGTCTTCTTTCCAAAATGGGGTCACTTGTGGGGTATTTATACTGCCCTGGCATTTTAGGGGCCCTAAAGCGTGAGAATCCAAATGCCCTGTGAAATCCTAAAGGTACTCATTGGTTTTAGGGCCCCTTTGCGCATCTTGGCTGCAAAAAAAGTGTCACTCATGTGGGATCACCGTACTCAGGAGAAGTAGGGTAATGTGTTTTGGGGTGTATTTTCATATATACCCATACTTTGTGTGAGAAATATCTCTGTAAATGACAACTTTTTAAAAAAATGTATACAAAGTTGTCAATTTACAGAGATATTTCTCTCACCCAGCATGTGTTCCACTTTTTTGCAGCCTGGGTGCGCAAAGGGGCCCAAATTCCAACGAGTACCTTTAGGTTTTACATGGCCGCTCACAATTTTGCCCCGCCCAAAATGCCAGAACAGTAAACACACCCCACAAATGACCCCATTTCGGAAAGTAGACACCCCAAGGTATTCACTGAGGGGCATAGTGAGTCCGTCTGAGATTTTTTATTTTTTTTGCCAGAAGTTAGCAGAAATGGAAACTTTATTATTATTTTTTTCCTCAGAAAGTGTCATTTTCTGCTAACTTGTGAAAAAAAATGAAATTATACATGAACTCACCATGCCCCTCCGCAAATACTTTGGGGTGTCTTCTTTCTAAAATGGTGTCATTTGGGGGGTATTTATACTATCCTAGCATTCTAGCACCTCAAAAAACATGACAGGTGCTCAGAAAGTCAGAGCTGCTTCAAAATGCGGAAATTCACTTTTTTGCACCATAGTTTGTAAACGCTATAACTTTTACCCAAACCAATAAATATACACTTATTGGTTGTTTTTTTTATCAAAGACATGTAGAACAATAAATTTTGCAAAAACTTTATATAGAAATTTATATATCGGCGATCGCAGCAAACCGCAGGTCAATTCAGACCTGGGGTTTGCTGCATTTCCAGTCCATTCGGGTCTTCGGTGACCGGTGAATCCTTGCATTGAGGGCGGTGGTGGCGGTGCTGGCTTCTGATTGGTGCGGGAAAGAGGTGGGAGATTCAATCTACTGGTGCTCCTCTCTCCCCTCCTCTTCCTGCTGCTGCTGTGCTGTGAGGATCGAGGATTGTGCAGCACCAGCTCCAGCACCTGTGACCCCCCCCGTCGGCACCCATCACCCTCCGGCACCCATCAGGTAGGTTAGGGTCAGCGAGGGAGAGGTACCATTAGGCAGGGATAGAGTTAGAGGGTGAGTTTGTTAGGGTTAGGAAAAAAAAAAACACTAACTGATTCAGCACTGTCTGTGGTGGTTGGGGAACACAGCACTTAGCTGTGAGACCCTAGACCCACCCAGGGGTGCTGCCACTTGACCCCAGCCCCCCTCCACCACCACTTTTTTGGGATTTTTTTTATTTTTTTTGCGTGCGCTGACTGTGGCCGGCACTCTTAGCGTCCAGCCCCTGTTAGCGCATCACCCGCCCCACTGCTGATCAGCTTTGGACCGCTGATCAGCAAGTTTGTCAAGTTTTTTTTTACTTTAGCTTTTTAGTACGTGAACACCCGTGCCTCCACACACACGCACATACAATAAAGTTTTACATGCACATACACACGCACACACATATACTGGGCCCTATTCATTTCAATATATTTATTAATGATTGTGTAGAAGGCTTGCATACTAAAATATCAATTTTTGCAGATGACACTAAACTGTGTAAAGTAATTAACACTGATGAGGAAAATGTACTGCTACAGAGGGATCTGGATAGATTGGAGGCTTGGGCAGATAAGTGGCAGATAAGGTTTAACACTGACAAATGTAAAGTTATGCACATGGAAAGGAATAATGCAAGTCACCCGTACATACTATATGGTAAAACACTTGGTAACACTGACATGGAAAAGCATCTAGGAATTTTAATAAACAGCAAACTAAGCTACAAAAACCAGTGTCAGGCAGCTGCCGCCAAGGCCAATAAGATAATGGGTTGCCTCAAAAGGTGCATAGACGCCCGTGATGAGATTATAGTCCTACCACTTTACAAATCCCTGGTCAGACCACATATGGAGTACTGTGTACAGTTCTGGGCTCCTGTGAACAAGGCAGACATTGCAGAGCTGGAGAGGATTCAGAGGAGGGCAACTAAAGTAATAACTGGAATGGGGAAACTACAGTACCCTGAAAGATTATCAACATTAGGGTTATTTACTTTAGAAAAAAGACGACTGAGGGGAGATCTAATAACTATGTATAAATATATCAGGGGTCAGTACAGAGATCTCTCCCATCGTCTATTTATCCCTAGGACTGTCACTGTGACGAAGGGACAACCTCTGCGTCTAGAGGAAAGAAGGTTTGTACACAAACATAGAAGAAGATTCTTTACGGTAAGAGCAGTGAGACTATGGAACTCTCTGCCTGAGAAGGTGGTGATGGTGAGTACAATAAAGGAATTCAAGAGGGTCATGGATCTATTACAGGCTATAGCTACTAGAGAGGGGTCGTTGATCCAGGGAGTACTTCTGATTGCCTGATTGGAGTTGGGAAGGAATTTTTTACTCCCCTTAAGTGGGGAAAATTGGCTTCTACCTCACAGTTTTTTTTTGCCTTCCTCTGGATCAGCTAGCAGGATGACAGGCCGAACTGGATGGACAGATGTCTTTTTTCGGCCTTATGTACTATGTTACTATGTTACCCATGGCCCGCCAGACTTTCTCGTTGGAGTAGGCATACGCTCATATGCTCTCCGACTCCGAGAGCCCCAGTGAGGATGAGGATTACCCCATGTTTCTCTTGTCATCCACATCCTCCTCCTCATCATCTGATGACGATGAGCCCCCAAGGCGGCAGAGACGCCGCCAGGCAGAGCCAGGGGCCCCACATGCTAGGGACCCTGTGGCCCACACCAGTACGAGAAGCCCTGGGGCTCGTACTGGTTTCCCGGCCCACCAAATAAGGCCACCGGAGCCCCTTACCGGTGAACTTAGCTGGTGTCCCCCAGTGGATTTTGAGCCCAAGATTCCGTATTTTGTTGGCAATCCAGGAATCCAGATTCCCACAGTGGGCTTTACTGAAATGGACTTTTTTAGTTTTTTTTTCAGTGACCCATTTCTGAATCTGAGGGTGGAGCAGATGAATCTGTACGCCCAACAAATCGTTGCTCAGCACCCGGGCTCCTTTTTGGCTAGACCCGGTCCTGGACGTTTTGGGGCCTTGTGCTGCACATGGGTCTCGTGAAAAAACTGAGTGTGAGGCAATGCTGGAGTGGGGATGTCCTCTACCAGACCCCACTGTACAGTATGTCCATGACACATCCCAGATTTGAGGCCATCCAGAAATGCCTGCATTATGCAGATAATGCAGCATGTCCCCCCAATGTGATCCTGCCTATGACCCTCTGTATAAGATATGGCTGGTCATCGATCACTTTGGGGCCAAATTTGTGCAGGCCTACGTACCTGGAAGGGAGGTTGCGGTTGATGAGTCTCTCGTTGCTTTCAAGTGGAGACTCAGTTTCCGCCAATACATTCCCACTAAGCGGGCGAGGTATGCCGTGAAAATGTACAAAATTTGTGAGAGTACCTCAGGGAACACTTACAAATTTCGTGTGTACGAGGGGCGAGATTCCTGTATTGAACCCCCAGAATGTCCCCCTTCTGGATGTCCTTGCACCGTCCACAATCCACGGTAAGAGCACCACCCCCGTCTCTGTGCGAGGTACCACGGCAACAGTCCTCAAGCCCGATTGTATCGTCGACTACAATCGGTATATGGGAGGAGTTGATCTATCTGATCAAGTCCTCAAACCATATAATGCCATGCGGAAAACCCGGGCATGTACAAAAAAGTTGCAGTCTACTTGGTACAGGTGCTTTTGTACTATCCCGAAGCGCTGGCAGCACAGGGACATTCCTCCAATTCTATGAGGCAGTCCTCAAGGACCTGATATTTTCAGACCGGGAAAGAGCAGGCCGGAGTATCTCGGGAATTGGAGGCGCCCGGATCGTCCCTGGCCAACACTTTCCAGGTGTGGTCCCCCATACTGGAAAGAAGGGACAAACCCAAAAAAGATGCAGAGTGTGCCACAAGAGGGGGATACGGAAGGACTCCACCACTCAATGTGACACTTGCCCTGATTATCCAGGCCTCTGCGTTATCGATTGCTTCAGGGAGTATCACACTTCCATGGAGTACTACATTTTTATAATCCCCAACAGTCCCCTAGAGAACATAAAAAAATATAGCTCTCAGACTTTGGAGACACGGATACAAATTTTTTTCCAAAAAATATTAGTTTTAGTGCAGGCATCCTCAAACTGCGGCCCTCCAGATGTTGTAAAACTACAACTCCCTGCATGCTCAGACAACCTACAGCTATCAGCAGGGCATGGTGGGAATTGTAGTTTTACAACATCTGGAGGACCGCAGTTTGAGGATGCCTGCTTAGTGTCTCCAAAGTCTGACAGCCATACACATTGGGCATCGCCACGTCCGTAAAAATCTTCTCTATAAAAATACCCCATAAACTAGCTCCTCGATGAACGCTGTCAAAAATATCAAATAAAAACTATGTAAAAAAAGCCATTTTTATTGTCACCTTGGATCCCAAAAAGTGTAATAAAAAGCCATGAAAAAGTCATATGCACCCCCAATGAAACCACCATCTCATCCCGCAAAAAATGAGCCCCTGCATTAGATAGTCACCCAACAAAAAAAAAAAACTGTAGCTCCCAGGCTATGGAGATACTAAAATAATTTTTTTTGTTCCGCAAATGATAATATAGTGTAAAATCTAAACAAATTATATAAAGTAGACATATTATGTATCGCCGCGTCCGTAAGAATTTGCCTTATAAAAATAACATTTAACCCAACTCCCCTTTATGATCAGCGTTAAAACACCCATTTTTGGGCAAAATTTCCATTTGAATCAATTTTATCCGGTAATAAAGCAAGGGTTAACAGCCAAACAAAACTAAAAATGTATTGCCCTGATTCTGTAGTTTTGCAGAAACACCCCATATGTGATCGTAAATGACTATATAGCCACACGGCAGGGCATAGAACGAAGGGAACGCCATATGGTTTCTGGAACGCAGATTTTGATGGACTGGTTTATTTACACCATGTCCCATTAGAAGCCTCCCTGATGTAGCCTAGACTAGAAACTCCAAAAAAGTGACCCCATCTAAGAAAATACCCCCCTGTAGGTATTCAAAAAATACTTTACAAACTTTGTTAACCGTTTTGGTGTTCCACAAAACTTAATGGCGAATGTAGAAACTATTTTAGAATTTACATTTTTTGTTACCTTGCCTCAAAAAAGTGTAATATAGAGCAACCAAAAATCATATTTACCCTAAAATAGTCCCAAAACAACAACCACCTTATCCCGTATTTTCCAAGATGGGGTCACTTTTATGGAGGTTCTACTCTAGGGGTGCAGCAGGGTGCTTGAAAGTGTACATGATGTAAATAAACCAGTCCAGCAAAATCTGCCTTCCAAAAACCGTATGGCGTTCCCCTTATTTTATGTCCTGCCTTTTAGCTAAATAATAGTTTACAACCACATATGGGGTGTTTCTGTAAGCTACACATTCATGGCAACCCATATTGAGTTTTGTTTGGCTGTTAACCCATTTTTTCCAGTAATAAAGTAAGGGTTAAAATGGAAACTTTTCCCAAAACATCGAAATTCCTAAATTTTTCTCCATCTGCCATTAACTCTTGTGGAACATTTAAAGGGTTAAAAAAGTTTCTAAACCCAGTTTTGAATACCTTTCTTACATGGAGTCACTTTTTTGGAATTTATATTCTAGGGGTGCAACAGGGGGCGTGAAATGGGACATGGTATAAACAAAACCAGTCCTGCAAAATCTGCCTTCCAAAACCCATATGGCGTTCCCCTCCTTCTATGTCCTCTCGTTTGGCCAAACAGTAGTTTAAGACCACATATGGGGTGTTTCTGCAAACTACAGAATCAGGGCAACCCATATAGAGTTTTGTTTGGCAGTTAACCCTTACTTCATTACCGGAAAAAATAGATTGAAATTGAATTTTTTTCCCAAAAAAATCGAAAATTCTAAAATTGTTTCTCCATCTGCCATTAACTATTTTGGAACACCTAAAGGGTTAACAAAGTTTGTAAACCCAGTTTTGAATACCCTGAGGGGTGTACTTTCTTAGATGGAGTCACTTATTTGGAATTTCTATTCTAGGGGTGCAACGGGGGGCGTGAAATGGGACATGGTATAAACAAAACCAGTCCTGCAAAATTTGCCTTCCAAAACCCATATGGCGTTCCCCTCCTTCTATGTCCTCCCGTTTGGCTAAACAGTAGTTTAGGACCACATATAGGGTGTTTCTGAAAACTACAGAATCAGGGCAAACCATATTAAGTTTTGTTTGGCAGTTAACCCTTGCTTTGTTCCTGTAAAAAATGGATTATATTGGAAAATTTTCCAAACAATCGAAATTATTACATTTTATGTCCATTTGCCATGAACTCTTATTCATGGAAGACCTAAAGGGTTAACAAAGTTTGTAAAATCAGTTTTGAATACCTTGAGGGGTGTAGTTTCTAAAATGGGGTCATTTTTGGATTGTTTCTATTACGTAAGCCTCACAAAGTTACTTCAGACCTGGACTGGTCCATAAAAAGTGGGATTTGGAACAAAATTTGCTTCTGAACTTCTAACTATGTAACATCCCCAAAAAATAAAATGGCATTTCCAAAATGATACAAACATGAAGTAGACATATGGGGAATGTAAAGTCATCACAATTTGTGCGGGTATTACTATGTATTACAGAAGTAGAGAAACTGAAACTTTGAAACTTGCAAATTTTTCCAAATTTTTGGTAAATTTGGTATTTTTTTTATGTAACAAAATTAACTTTTTGGACCCAATTTTAGCAGTGTCATGAAGTACAATATGTGACGAAAAATCGTTCTCAGAACGGCCTGGGTAAGTAAGGGCGTTTTAAAGTTATTCACACATAAAGTGACACTGGTCAGATTTTCAAAAAATGGCCAAGTCCTTAAGGTGAAATAGAGCTGAGTCCTTAAGGGGTTAAGATTTGCCTGTGTCTCTTTGCCATTATTTGTCCCTTTCACCACAGAAGATTGCCTGTGATAATTGTGTTTACAGAGTGCCATGAATAAGTATTTCAGACTAGTATAAACTAAAGATTTCTTTCTGTAAGGATAATTACAGTAAAATATGGAACGTTTTATTTATGGCACAATAAAACAACTTCCTCCAGTCATGCACATGATATAAAAATCATGTCATTATTCTTTATATAAGAAGATCTACATCACTTGGCAATAGAAAAGGAGGTGTTTATGGGGGTTTCTCAGAAATAGAAATTAAAATGTCAAAGATGTATATAACAGTTGTTAACCAATCCAGACATTAAACTGTGAAAAACACAGGAGCCCATAAAAGGTTGTTGTGGTGCTCAAATGATGGAATATATTACTAATCAATGTAAATACTTTATATATCATGCTGCTCAAAGCTTCATCAAGAATGCGTCATTTCATTCGTAAGGAAAATGAGTCATAGCAGATATTTGCCATTATGTGCAACAGTATTTTGTGACATTGTTCTTAAAAGCGTCTTTAAATAAAGGGAGATATGTGTATGCTATAAGCACCAAATATGTTAGTATCTTTTGCAGGTCCACAAAGAAACAAAAAAATGTACACACAAAAGTTGGGGGCTTCTGTAACACAGCAGGTGTGGACCCAGTGAGGGACATGTATCAACTTATTTACACCACTTTTGTGGGTCAAATACGTTGCAAATTATGGCACATGCCGTGGGCAATAACTTTATAAGCCTCTCAACACTTTTCTAATGTGGTGAGAAATGGTGCGGGGCTTACAGAGAGGGGCTTGGTTTTTCATGGCCCACCAGATTTACTATAACTTATGCCAGATACAGGTGTAAGTTATAGCTTATATATACACTAGCCCTTGTCACATGGACTGCCAGAGATGCATCTATATAAATATCCCTGACTGTCACTAAACAGATTTGATTTAGGGATACCAGATGTAGCAGGGTTAACACGCAAACTCTTAACTCAAATTTCTTAACTTATTGCGTTATCTTGATAAAAAAGCTATTGAAAAGCAATTGAAGGTGTTTGCCTAACGCATTTAGTTTAGATAACACATCTCATAATGTATGTGTGTGAACCCTACTACATCTGTACTAAAGACATTGGGGGCATTTTAAATGAAGGGGTTAAAACTCTAAAAGAAAAAACTGTCTTTGTTGTCCATAGTAACCACTCAGAGTTCAGCTTTAATTTTTTTAAGTTCTCTGATAAAATGCAAGCTCTGCTGTGATAGGTGGCTATGGGCAGCAACGACAGTGTTTTTTATTTAGACAGTTTTGATAAATGTGCCCAACTGTGTTTTGGGGTACATCTCTTCTTTCAAATGAATAAGGCAGGTCTAATGATGCTAAGTGTCTGCCGATGAATGTCTTATTTCTAAGATGAACAACCATATTAGTGACAATTTATGATATTTATTAATAGGCTATAAAATCAATGACAAATCCACAGTAACAATCGGGAAATTTTTTTGCACATAACACTAATAGATTTGGCCACAGATTCACTGTGGGCTGGCAAAGAATACATACTATTGAGTACATTGTTCCTTTCATGACTATTCTTTAGGCACAGGGACAGGTTAAATAAAGACTGTACACTGGCCGATCTTCAGGCAGTGCCAGCATCAATGGATGATAACTAGGGTTGAGCTAAGCGAGCTTTGGTCAAAACTTAATTTGAATGCTGTACGGAGATCCATCTCAATGCAACATTCAAATGTATGGGCTCCGCCGAAATGAAATTCGTTATCTCTAAAGTCACGCAAGACCTGCTCCTCTGCCCACCTCGTCCGGTCCCACTCATCTACCACCAATGTCAACATCGGTAAGGTAGGACAAATGGTTATCCCTCATTTTGGTGCTGCCGCGCACTTTTTCTGCATTTAAAAGGTATTCTCTTGGTGTTTTGAGTACTTTTTTCATGTTTGGCATTATCATATGCCTATGTATATCAGTCTTATTAAAGGGATTATATTCTAAAGTATCTTTGAGTAAAAGTTACGTTTTAACTCCTTCTACTTAACCATGCCTTGCTTTGCTATGTTTAATTCCCTCGTGGTCATTTAAAGCCACCAGATCCACAATCTGGTTTTTGTGTGTTGATTTATTGATTTATATACGGGCATGGCGGGTTTTCTGGCATCAGGCCTAGATACAGACACCTGGCTTACAGAAGCTGAAAACGTATTCTCGGATAAAACATATATCCAGAGAAAACCTACCCCTTCTTTTAAAGCGGCATTCAAAGAACTTAATAGGGTCTATCGGGAACAAATCTCCAGCTGGTGGGAAGTAAAAAGTCTAGAAAATTATATCAAGCAGGGAATTGTACCTCGTGGCTTACGGATCACCCTGACCCCAGTTCCTAAACTGAGGAGCACTGGTTTCACCAGCAGGTGGGAACAGTTGGCCACCTCTAGCTCCCTTTAGTTTATGAAACTCCTACTGGAGGAGGAGAGTTTAAATCTTGATAACCTCAATAACAAATTGAAAGCACAAATCGAGGTTGCAAGATCATTCTCCTCTGATCCAGAGTTCAACAATAAGGAGAAACTACTACAAACCTCCGTTGAGAGGTTTCAATTCTTTCTTCGTGAGCGGAAACACCGCCAGTTCAACCGTGACCTTCCAGAATTCAAAGAAAACAAGGCCTATTGTGTCACTAAGGATAAACCCCAAAACAGGGAGGCCCCCTCTGAAACCTCTACAAGTGAAACTGAGATATCTGATAGTGACCGTGAGCAGTCCAATAAAAATAGAGGGAGAAACACATACAGGAGAGGCAGAGGGAGAGGCACCCGAGGTAGGGGTCAGTTTTCGGGTTCTGGTGGTTTTTTAGATAAGGGTCCAAATTACCCCCTGAGGAGTCGTTCCAACCCCCACAATCCACAAGCCCAGAAGTAATTAACCTTTCCAACAGGTCCTTATCCGCTATTGAGATGACGGTATTAAGCAAAGGATTTTCCTTTGTCCCGACACAGCGCTTCAACGAATTCACATGGTTGAAAGACCTTCACCTCTTCACTCGCAAACTAAAGTGGCGAAAGGTTTTTAAAATCAATGATAAACGCATGTGCCGTGAACTAGGAATACCGCAGGACATCCTTAATGATGTTCTTTTGCTGAACAGTCTAAGTGACATGGAAACACGTGTAGAGGGTGAGGGTCCCTTTACTAAGCTTAAAAATAAGAGTAAAAAATTCCCACCATCTGGAGAAATTTTTTGTGTTGATGTTTTTTTACGTCAAGTAACAAATGACCTTAATGACCTTAATGACGAGTTTGAGTTCCTATACTCCAACTCCCCCATTATCGCCACCTTTTATAGCTTACCAAAAGTCCACAAGGGCACAACACCATTAAAGGGGCGACCAATAGTGTCGGGAGTCGGGTGTATAGGACAAAACTTGGGCATATATATCGACCGTATCCTTCTACCGTTCGTAACAGCCTTACCGTCCTATATTAAGGACAGTATGGACCTACTGAAACGGGTTGAGGACATTGCAATGGGTGAAGAGGCCATTCTAGCCAGTATAGATGTTGAGGCACTTTATTCCTCCATCCCGCACAGCTTCGGCCTACAGGCGGTCGATTATTATTTGTCCATGAGAGGAAACCAGTTTGATGCACACAATCGGTTTGTTTTGAGACTATTGGAATACCTCCTGACCCATAATTTTTTCACATTTGATGGGAGGATTTACCACCAGCTCAGGGGCACCGCTATGGGGTGTTCCTGTGCACCGTCCTATGCAAATTTGCTCCTGGGCTGGTGGGAATCAACCATGGTTTTTGCGGATGATGTCTCGTCATGTACCGGGCCCATTTCTATGTGGGTCCGGTACATTGATGACATATTTATCATCTGGAATGATTCCAGAACATCCTTTCAAGCATTGGTGAACCAACTAAATCAAAACCATATTGGTTTACATTTCACATTTGAAATTGGGGGGGGATGTTCTTCCATTTTTGGATATCCGCATCTCCAAAAACAATATGGGGTCCCTCACGACTAACATTCACCGTAGACCTACTGCCACCAACTCAGTGCTACACTGGAGTAGCAGCCACCCCTTTGTTTTAAAAAAAGGGATACCACGTGGCCAATATTTGCGACTCAGACGAGCCTGCTCTGAAGATCATACTTTTATTGATCAGGCCCAAATTCTGAGGCAGAGGTTTTTGGCAAGGGGCTTTCCTGATTCGGTCCTGAAACCGGCTTATCAGAATGCCCTATCAGCCTCACGGACTGAACTTTTAACCCCCAGAGTCAAGTCTGACCCACCACAAAAAGTGAGGTTGATTGCCACCTATGATGAGGCCTCCCAAAACGTGAGGGCTATCCTAAACAAACACTGTCCCATTTTGCTAATGGATACAGATATAAAGGATAGTGTTTTTGACTATCCACAGGTTACTTTCAGGCGGGGGAAAAGTCTCAAAGAATTGCTTGTACATAGCCACTACAAACCTGGACCAACCGGCTGTTCTTGGTTAAAAAGAAAACCCATGGGTTCATTTAAATGTAGTGGCTGTGATGCGTGCAATTCCATTCAGACTGGTAAATCCTTCTTCAGTGGCAATTTGGAGAAGCCATTTCCAATTAAGGACTTCATCAACTGCCGTACCAAAGGGGTCATTTATAAGATCACCTGTATTTGCCGGTTGCAATATATCGGCAAAACAAAAAGGGAGTTGCGGAGGTGAGTGGGGGAAGATCTGTGTGACATTTCCGGCAAAAAGATACCACAGTATCCCGTCATGTACATGATGCCCACTCTGGGGATGCTACTTGTATTAGGTTTATGGGCATTGTTACCATCCCTCCACCAATACGTGGAGGCGATTGGGACCGGTCCCTATTGCAACTTGAGGCACGCTGGATCCACACCCTCCGCACGCTACACCCATCCGGTTTAAACGAGCAACTTAACTTTGCATGTTTCCTCTGAAAGCTATTGTCTCCCCTATCAAAAGGTCTGCAATACTGTGTACTGAATGTATTCATCTATCGTCAGCCATCTGGCCGCTCTGTTATATTGCTCCTGACCGGTTTGCCTAGTTGACCTCATATATGTAAATGCCATTTAAATGCCCGTGATTGGCGTTCTTTACCGCATCATCACTTATGCGGTTCACGGTGAACAGTCACGTGATTGTGACGTCACCACGCTTCCTTTCCAGGTTCCGGACGGGGTCGTTCTTTTCAGGGCGGTTACTCTGTGGTTAGGACAATAGGGGCAAGTGTAGTCCTTTTATCATAGGGACGTCTAGGGTCCTATATTTTATCACTGTACCCTTTGCCCCACTCTCCTGCTCCTCTGCCCACCTCGTCCGGTCCCACTCATCTACCACCAATGTCAACATCGGTAAGGTAGGACAAATGGTTATCCCTCATTTTGGTGCTGCCGCGCACTTTTTCTGCATTTAAAAGGTATTCTCTTGGTGTTTTGAGTACTTTTTTCATGTTTGGCATTATCATATGCCTATGTATATCAGTCTTATTAAAGGGATTATATTCTAAAGTATCTTTGAGTAAAAGTTATGTTTTAACTCCTTCTACTTAACCACGCCTTGCTTTGCTCGCGCAAGACTTTGTTAACTTCGGACATCGATTACTCAACTTGAAAACAATTTTAAAACTGTCATCTGAAGTCAGCTTTGGCACCCGGTAGAGATGAGCGAATCGAATCCCACGAAGTAGAATTCGATCCGAATTTCAGGATCAATTCGATTTGCAATGAATCCAAATTTCCTTGCGCTTTGGGGTAACAAATAATTTTTTTCCTAAAATGGTGGCTACACGTGTTACAAAGTGAAAGTAGGAAGCCCCCGAAAGCAAAATCACCCATAATGCCGTGCAGCCAGCCAAACCACAGATAGCCATCCCATGTGATGTCACAGTCCTGTAAAAGCCTTGTGCTTCGTGTTAACAAATCAATTTAACCTGAAATAGTGTACAAAACAAACAAACAAAAAATCATACTTACCTCCTCCATTTGCTCGCGATGGGCCACCAGCCGTCATCTTGATTGAAGATCTAGGCCAAAATCCTGTGCGTGGTGACATATGACGTAACCATGCCGGCCATTGTTATGACATCATCTCGCACTGCACGAAATTTAGTGCCAGATTTTAAAGCAAGATGGCCGGCCGTCGCGAGCAAATGGAGGCGGTAAGTTTGATTTAAAAAAAAAAATTTGTGTTCATTTTATGCAGTTTTTACACTCAGATGCCTCAATCATATATGAACGCGGGATCTGAGGGGTACAATGACGGTGCTGGTGCAACTCAACCTAGGGAACTCTATAACGCGACCCAGGTGTAGGAGTGCCGAGTGGTATAGTGCGGCCTAAAATGCCTCTTTATGTGTGTCACAATGCTCCTACCTGGATACCGCTGGACCCCAGGCTTTGGCTCCGAAGTAATAAATTGGGGGAATAATTGAAGAATAAAAGAATAACTTGAGTCCAGACCTTGAGATGAAGTTCAATGGCAGCTTTACTTGAATAAACATTTCTCCAAAACGGTTTACAGGCTTTGTATTGGTTCCAGCAGGCTTTAGCATAAAACTAGCAGGCAAACTCCACTCTACTATATCTGTTTCTCTCTGACTGTGCTGTACTGACAGGCTGGCTGTATAACTCAGCTTCTTCTGTATGCTGCACTTCACTTTCGAGTCAGACTTATGGCTATGCCTGCTCTTGAGGCTTAATCTCAGAATGGACAAATAATTAGTGCACTACAATGGTAAATGCAATTGACAATATATGGCTAAACCCCCACACGGTATTAAAATGAGACTTTTGCCAATATGTTCTTATATTCAGAACATACCGGGTTTGCTCCCCCGGATAGAAGTGCGCTACAGCATATGGGGTTTGGAGCATCTCCTGCTTTGTAAGACCACTTTATTCTGTGAATTTGCTCCTGAGGCTTCAAGCTTTGGCCTCTGGCTTGGTTGCTCTGGCTGGCGTGGGCATGTCTAGCAGAGACGTGACCAATAATGACAGTAGCAAGGTGCAGAAGTGATAACATCACTCTCGGGTGTTACATTCCCCCTTACTTAAAACCAAGCCACCGTCAGCTTGTGCTTAGGGTGAGCTATAAGGGTACCCAAAGAAGGTTAAAGTGCTGCTTGAGACTATTTACTATTACATACATAGACATAGCAACGGCTACCACTAGGTTCCTGCCCGTATGAGTCTATTTACAGTTTGCCCTCTCGGTATAACGAGTGAACTAAAAGAGATAATGCACTAAACGTTCAAATAGTCCACACAGGACTAGGCCAGAGTCGTATATAGAGCGTGGGGGTATCATGTACTGAAATCCCTCCACGATACTATGAGATGTTCGCAAATATAAGGGTGGCTTCATCCTGTAATCCATTCCTAGAACCAAGGCCTTATAATGCTTTACGCTTTGTCACCTTGATGACTGAACAGGTAGCTAAGTGTACATATCCATAAGGATGCACACTATGCCTTAGGACACACCAAACTAGGAGGAGGAGCCAGTTCTCTCCCAGAACTCCCATATCTCAATGAGGACTACTCCCTCTAAACACACATTGGTAGCGGGGTTACCCTTGACATTGCTAGACCTGCTTGTGACTCATTGACATCCTCAGAGGTAGTCCATATGAGCAATAAAGTAAGGATGCTAGCTATCTGGCTAACTAAATAAAGTCCAAGGTCCATTTAAAAGTGCATACTTGGTCACATTCCGGTACCTGTAAGAGAGTACATACAATAGGCTAAATACGTGAACGTTGCTGAAACTTTAAAGGGTTACTGCAAAAACACAGGGCAAATATATGATGCAATAGCATAGTGCAGGCATGCTCAACCTGCGTCCCTCCAGTTGTTGTAAAACTAAAACTCCCACAATGCCCTGCAGTATGCTGATAACTGTAGGCTGTTCGGGCATGCTGGGAGTTGTAGTTTTGCAACAGCTGGAGGGCTGCAGGTTGAGCATGACTGGCATAGTGCAATTAAATTCACAGTAGAGTCTTTTACTTTTGTGCTACGGGATTAACTGCACCAAACTGGAACAAGTCCTTTGTAATCCACATGAGGCGGTAATATCAATATTTGTAATCCACATGGATATAAGGGAAAATAGCAGCAATGGTAATGAGAACCCTTTGGACAAGGGGGGAAAAAGGAATTGAGCGTGATGTGTGCGACCGGGGAATGTTGAGAATGTTTCTGCAAATGAGGGAGTCCTTACAAACATTACCCTCTGGGTGAGGACCAAACAAGGGCAACAAGAACACACAAACAGCCCAACCAGTTCTCACCCTTCAGACACAGTCCACATTGTGGCTCCAGTAGTCCAATGGATGGTTTTCTTCACAGCACGAGGTCTTTCAGAGGAGGGGCTGAAAGTCTTCCTCCTGGGTTCCTATAGTTGAGGTAACAAAAGTCCTTCTTTAAGCTGCGGGACATCCTCATCGCTATCACTGCTAGCTCTAGTGCTCTGTGCAGCTATAATTTTGGCAGAAACTTCATCTGCGGTCCCCTGGTGGCCTTTTGTGGCAGAACTTGGAACTGCAGCTTCACCCTCTTCTGGAGGATTGGCCTTTTCCTTGTAGGTGACAGGTTCTCTGGACAGCAATAAAGGATAGACCTTTGGTCTTTCATAGCAAGGAGCTCTGCATTTGATAGTGGTTCTGGAGTGCATAGACCAGTATCAGTGGAATTTTCACTGGTGGATAGGTCACTTTCAGTGGTTGGAGGATCTTGTAGTGTCATAGCAGGTGTGCTGTCTTCAGCAGGTCGCTGAAAGGAAGTTTTGGCGTTTTTGTAGGCTTCATACTATTCTTAGCGCTCTTTTTCCTCCACAATTTCTTTATATGTTTTATCCTTTTTCTTCTTTCTGATAAGTCTCCTTCTCCACTATGCATCCTCTCCATCTTTTTCCCTACTTCCTCTTTCTTTATCAAGTCCTATAATGCACTCCTCCTGCGGGCCATCCATCGTGCAAGGTCATTCTGCCATGTGTCATCCTGCTCTCTGAGTAGATCACTGACATACTGCAAATGTTGTTGGTGGGCTTCTGAATAACGGGGTATTCTAAATAACGTGGGAGCCAAGGTGCCGGTGGATCGCTATTGTCCAAGTAGGTGCCATCTTCACTGTCAGACATGGCTTTTGGTACCCTGTACCAGACTAGAGGGGTCAATGTAAGCTAGATTACAATTTAAGTGTGTGTTGCTATGGGTAACAGCAGCAGAATTGGTGGGTGGCTCCTTTAAGAGTTGCTGCAACTGCTCAATTTTGAGAATTATGATGCTCTGGCAGGCAGATTATGGCCCTTAACAGTCTTTAGCAAGGTTATTTTCCCAAGCGGAACTCACTCAGACGTATGGAGATTGCTTCTCAGGATCCAGAGAAGCTGGGGCTGTATTTTCTCTTTTCCAAGATGGCCGCCGCTTCCACTTTTCCACTTCCTGTAGGGGTGCAGTGGATTTCTTTGTCCTCCTTGGAACTTATACTGAACACTTTAGTTCCTTCTGCTGTAAGAATGGTTCCTCTGTGGAGGCAGGCTGTTTGGTTTCCTCCCCTCTGCTGGGTGGATGTCTTCCTTTCAACACAGGATGCCCAAATCCAAGATGGCTGATTAACCCCTGTTTTGACACAGTGCTGCAACTGATGCAGATTCACACACTCCAGCAGTAAGTAGATGCTATAAAGTCTCTTGTAGGGGGTTTTACAGATAAGGGGGCCTTCCAGGTGCAAAAGTAGATCCTGTTTCGTGACGCCAAGATTGCAACTGGCGCCTCTCCCTAGGGCCCTCGATAACGTGACACAGGGGTAGGAATGTTGAGTGATATAGTGCGGCCTAAAATGTATTTTTATTTAGGGGGAATAATTGAGGAATAAAAGAATAACTTGAGTCCAGACCTTGAGATGAAGTTCAAAGACAGCTTTACTTGAATAAACGTTTCCCCAAAATTACAGGCTTTGTCTTGGTTCCAGCAGGCTTTAGCATGAAACTGGCAGGCAAACTTCACTTTGTTATCTGTTTCTCTCTGACTCTGCTGTACTGCCAGGCTGGCTGTATAACTCAGCTTCTTCTGTATGCTGCACTTCACTTTGTAGTCAGACTTATGGCTATGCTTGCTCTTCGTCCTGACTCCTGAGGCTTCAAGCTTTGGCCTCCATGGTCAGCAGAGCTTAGGGTGCTCTGGCTGGCGTGGGCACAACCTGCCCCACCCTTTCTGCAGGAAGTACAGTTGTGTTCAAAATTATTCAACCCCCAATGCTGTAAAGGGTTTTAGGGAATTTAGTGTACATTTGTAATTGTGTTCAGAATGAAATCTTACAAGGACTTTTTAAAGAACCAAATGCAACTAAAATTACATCAATTGTTTTTGTAATACAGTATTAAATTTTTTTTTGTGATTTCTTCATTGACACAATTATTCAACCCCTTAAAGACTACCACTCTTAAGAACAGAGGTTCATTCAAGTGTTTTCGATCAGGTATTGAAAACTCCTGTGGAAGGAGCAGCAATCAAGCATAATAAGCACCAATTCGGCAGATTTAAAATGACTGTGATACTCAGCTCCTTCTAGACATTTACTGGTGTGTTTACAAACATGGTGAAGTCAAGAGAATGGTCCAGGAAGACAAGAGAAGAGGTGATTTCTCTTCACAGGAAGGGCAATGGCTATAAGAAGATTGCAAAGATGTTAAACATACCAAGAGACACCATAAGAAGCATCATTCGCAAATTCAAGGCAAAGGGCACTGTTGAAACGCTACCTGGTCGTGTCAGAAAGAAGATGCTGACTTCGACTGCTGTGCGCTACCTGAAGCGCAAAGTGGAGAAAAGTCCCCGTGTCACTGCTGAGGAACTGAAAAAAGATTTGTCAGATGCGGGTACTGAAGTTTCAGCACAGACAATAAGAAGCACACTGCGTAATGAAGGCCTCCATGCCAGAACTCCCAGGCGCACCCCCTTGCTGTCTCCAAAGAATAAGAAGAGTCGACTGCAGTATGCCAAAAGTCATGTGGACAAACCACAAAAGTTTTGGGATAGTGTTCTGTGGACTGATGAAACAAAATTAGAACTGTTTGGGCCCATGGATCAACGCTATGTTTGGAGGAGGCCTATGAAGAAAAGAACACCTTGTCTACTGTGAAGCATGGCGGGGGGTTAATCATGCTTTGGGGCTGTTTTGCTTCTACAGGTACAGGGAAGCTTCAGCGTGTGCAAGGTACCATGAATTCTCTTCAGTACCAGGAGATATTGGAGGAAAATGTGATGCAGTCCGTCACAAACCTGAGGCTTGGGAGACGTTGGACCTTTCAACAGGACAATGATTCCAAGCATACCTCCAAGTCCACTAGAGCGTGGTTGCAGATTAAAGGCTGGAACATTTTGAAGTGGCCATCGCAGTCACCAGACTTAAATCCGATTGAGAACCTCTGGTGGGACTTAAAAAAAGCAGTTGCAGCGCGCAAGCCTAAGAATGTGACTGAACTGGAGGCTTTTGCCCATGAAGAATGGGCGAAGATACCCGTAGATCGCTGCAAGACACTTGTGTCAAGCTATGCTTCACGTTTAAAAGCTGTTATAACTGGAAAAGGATGTTGTACTAAGTACTAAGATTGAATGTCACTTGGGGGTTGAATAAAACTGATAATGATGTGAGCACAGAAAAGACATTTGTAGTTATTTCATTATAAATGTTATGTTATATTTGTCTGACATACAAGTGCCTCTTTGATTTAATTGTAAACAAGATGACTGAAATGATCAAAATCAATGTCAAACTGGCAAAAACACTCAATTTCAGTGGGGGTTGAATAATTTTGAACACAACTGTAGGACTCGCCCACCTCTCTCCGGGGGGGGGGGGTTGAATTGAATGGAAGGTTCCATTCTATCTAAGATCTGAAGATCGGCCAGTGTACACAGTCTTTATTTAAACTGTCCCTGTGCCTAAAGAATAGTCATGAAAGGAACTCTGTACAGCATTGAAACAAAGTTTTGACCAAAGCGACTTCGGTTCTATGATCCGAAGTTCGCTTCGCTCAACACTAATGACAACACATTTATCTGCGCTCCTTTGTACTGGCCTGACTACACAGGCTGATGCAAAGTGAATGTGGAGGAATGATTGGTGCAATAGTAGTTTCTCCCTCCTATTGATTAGCGGCAGCACATTGCTGATTACACAGGGAGATGTGTTGCTGATAATGGGCATCTTTCTTCCTGATGAAAGATGCCATCCACGACAAATGAGCATTTCCTTGTTCATCGGCTGATCAGCTGCTCGATTTGCAGGCCAATTAGTGGGAACAAGTATTCCTAAAAACACTTATTTCTGATAATTGTCTCAAAAATCGTGCGGTTTATAGGATCCTTACTATTGACTTTAACATGTAAAAGAATAACTCCTAGTATACTGGATAAATCAGACAGGACTGTTAGTTCTGTTAGATGACTATTCGGTAGCACACGGTTGTGCTGCATGTGCAGGAGGTAGATAAAGCAATAACATAAATGATATCCTCAGGGTACATACTTCAGCCTCATCCATATAGCTTCATCTGTGAGTAGACTAATTTAAAACATTGCATTATCATTTTTTTTTTACTTTAAAAAAAAGTAATGAGTCTACAAATAAAGAAAGCAAATGCTTTTTCAATGTTTCCATGTAGACAAACAATAAAACCAACAACATAGAGCAGGCACATTATAGTTAGTGTTGAGCGTGAATATTCGAATAGCTAATTTTTTTTAGCAAATATCGGCACATCGCAAATTCACAAATATTGCGAATATAGCGCTATATATTCGCTATTTTGAATATTCCTTTTTTTTTTAAAGTTGTTAATCCTTGTTGCTCTCTGGTTGTCTAACTTGTCTTCCCACTTCCCAAAAGCTGTTTTAACCTGTCTGGAGGATTCCTAGCTCCCTGCCTGCTCCAGTCAATGCCCGTTGCCGCTTCTGCCAACTTCCCGTGTGCATGGGAACACCTCCATGCTAAAATGTACTGTCGGATGTGAGAATCACGATCTCACAAATTTGACTAAGTTGTAATCGCAATGCGATTAATATAACCTGAATTACTCGAATTGCGAATTCAACTTAGAGCTGGGTTCCTAATGGTTGTATTGCTAGAATATAATGAATATCACAAATTCACGAATATAGCACTATATTCTCAATCTTCATTATATTCTAGCAAGCCAACCATTAGGAACCCAGCTCTAAGTTGAATTCGTAATGCGAGTATATGTTCGCATTGCGAATTCAACTTAAAGCTGAGTTCCTAATGGTTGTTGCTAGAATATAACGAAGATTGAGAATATAGTGCTATATTCATGAATTTGTGATATTCGTTATATTCTAGCAATACAACCATTAGGAACCCAGCTCTAAGTTGAATTCGCAATGCGAGTAATTCAGGTTATATTAATCGCATTGTGAATTAAACTTAAAGCTGAGTTCCTAATGGTTGTATTGCTAGAATATAATGAAGATTGAGAATATAGTGCTATATTCGTGATATTTGTCATATTCTAGCAATACAACCATTAGGAACCCAGCTCTAAGTTGAATTCGCAATGCGAGTATATGTTCGCATTGCGAATTCAACTTAGAGCTAAGTTCCTAATGGTTGTTGCTAGAATATAACAAAGATTGAGAATATAGTGCTATATTCGTGATATTCGTTATCTTCGTCAATTCTAGCAATACAACCATTAAGAACTCAGCTCTAAGTTTAATTCACAATGCGAACATATAAATTTGCATAAAAGTTGCAATATATTGAATAATGACGAAAATTTGGTTTCTACGAATATATGACGAATATTCAATCAAATATTTGCGAAATATCGCAAAATCGAATATGGCACCTCCTGCTCATCACTATTCATAGTGGGCGAGTACAACCATGGCCACTTGACTCACAGAAATAGTTAGGTTTTCTCTGACCTAACAGATTTTATTGTTTCAGACTCATTTCTTTGTTCTACCTGTATTCTCTATTGTCTTTAAAGGGGTTCTCCGGGAATAAAAAAAAAATGAAAATACGGTACTTAAATATTATTTTATAATAAATATATTCACAAATACCTTTCATTACTTAGAATGGCTTGTTTTGTCTAGGGAGCAATCATTAGAAGAAATAAAACGGCTGCCGTCCTATCAGTACACACAAAACCTGTCCTAATCACACAAGAGGACAAGTTGCTTCTCCACAATAAGCATAGTGTTGCCTCATCCTCCTCTCTGCTCTGCTTGTCAGGAATCATGATCCTGAATACAGGTGAATCTCTGTGGGAATAGAGCTTATGAGGAGACATGAAGTACAGAGAGGAGGGTGAGGTGTGGCTAATGAGAGCACCACTAGTTTACAGTCTCCATTACCACAGCAACACATTACCACAGCCTGTCCTGTCCGTCCGCTCTGTACTTCATGTCTCTTTGTCAACTAAATTCCCCAGAGATCCCACTGAAGTTCTTATCATCTGTAGTCAGGATCATAATCCTTGACAAGTAGAGAGGAGGAGGAGGATGAGGCAGCTCTTATCCTCAGTGTTATAAAGTAATTTTTTGTGTGAACTAATGGGACAGCGGCCATTTTGTTTCCCCTGATGATTGCTCCCCAGACAAAACTAGCTATTATAAATAATGAAAGGTATTTGAGAATATATTTATAATATAATATAATATCTAAGTATTTTCATTTTCTTAATTCCCGGAGAACCCCCTTTAAGTCTTTCTCCGTTAATCGTCAAGCCTTCCAAAATGTTATTAAAAAGTCTTGAGAAATAAATGAAATTACAGGAATGCAGGTGATGACTTTTTAAAGAGTTCAGCAATTTGCTATTCAGCTATAATTTGAATCCCGGCAGCTAGCAATAACTATTGGGCTAGTTTAAACGGGTTTTCCCATCTCAGACAATGGGAGCATATCACTAGGATATGCCCCCATTGACGGATAGGTGCGGGTCCCACCGCTGGGACCTGCACCTACAATGAGAATGGAGCGGGGAAATGAATGGAGGGCGCATTGTGCATGAGCAGCCGCCTTCCATTCAATTCTATGGGGCTGCTGAAAATAGCTGAGCGCTGGCTCGGCTATTTCCGTCTGCCCCATAGAAATGAATGGGAGCATGGGCCACGCATGTGCGGTGCGTTCACATTCACTTCTATGGGAGAGGCAGGGAGCAGCGCTTGGTAGTAGATCAAGTAAATGATGACTGGAGATGGCGAGATAACTTATGGCGAATATTCGGCTCAAAATTCGTGAAATATCGCAAATTCGAATATTGCCTATGCCGCTCATCACTACCCATCAGTTGACGGCGACAGGAAACAGATCCAGTGCCCAGAGCAGTGGCTCTCGCTTCAGTGGTATGGGCATGGCGGAAGAAGAAACAATCGGCTTACAGATCCCAGCAGTTTCAGCTTCCTCACAGCAGAGGTTCCATGCTATGGCATCTCAAGGACTGGATCTTCAGGATTCCTGGAAATCCTCTGACAGCGCTCAGGAGGTTACTTCAGGCAGCAAGAGTCTCAGTGTACCAGCTGATTCTCACATGTTCGGACCTAACTAAAAAAAGGTAGTTGTACAGCAACATCTTATCAAGTTTTCAGATGTTATTAGTCCTGTGCTAGTGTTAGGCTACTTTCACACTAGCGTTTTCGCTTTCCGTTTCTGAGATCCATCATGGGCTCTCACAAGCGGTTCAAAACGGATCAGTTTTTCCTTAATGCAGGGGTGGCCAACCTGTGGCTCTTGAGCCGCATGCGGCTTTTTGCTTCTTCAAGTGCGGCTCTAGCTGTGGAGCCGGAAAGCAGTCAGGCCAGCTCACTCTCCACCCCATGCTCAGATCTCTTTTCCTGATCGGGCACTGTTGCTACTTTGCAGCTCCAGCTCACTCTCCACCACGTCCTGATGAACACAGTGTGAGAACGCAGTACGTGCAGACACGCACTATGACGTGACGTTATGCTCATCAGGTCACAGTGGAGAACGTGTAAGACCCGAGCAAGAGCCCAGTGCCTGATCAGGAGAGGGAAGAGGAATTTTTTAATTATAGAAATGAGCATGGGAGGTTCTCATCTGAGCATGGGGGAGTCCTGATCTGGGCAATATGGGTCTGATCTGAGCATGGAGGGGGGGAGTCTCCTGATCTGAGCAATGGGGGTCTGGGGGGGGGGGATCTGAGCATGTGGGTTCAGATTCGAGCATGGGGGGCAGATCTGAGCATGGGGGGTCTTGTTTGAGCATGGGTTGGTCAGGTCTGAGTATGGGGGGGGGTCATATCTGAGAATGGGGGAGATCTGAGCATGGTGGGGGGGATCTGAGCATTGAGGGGGGGGGGGATCTGAGCACTGAGGGTCTGACACTGGGAGTCTGATTTGTGTTGTCTTATCCGAGCATTGGGGGTCTTATTTTGGGGGGTCTGATTTAGAGGTCTGATGAGGTTTGGGGATCTTCTTTTAGGTCAGATGAGGATTGGAAATCTGATTTAGGAGTCTGATCTGAGGTTTGATGACAAATATATTTTTTATTTTTTTCTTCTAATGAAAAATAAGAAAACAATATTTTTATCAGAACTCAGATGAGATGAAAAATATTTTTTTTCTCTTAATTTTCTTTGTTAAAACCTAGATGCATCTTGTAGGGCAAAAAATACGGTGACTCTTGGATTCACTCAGAATGCATCAGTTTGCCTCTGTTCAGTCACCATTCCGCTCTAGAGGTGGACACCAAAACGCTGCATGCAGCATTTTTCTGTCCGCGATGTGGTTCGGAGCAAGACTGATCCGTCCTGGCACACAGTGTAAGTCAATGGGGATGGATCCGTTTCCTTAACATCATAGTGGACGGAGCGTGATCACAGAAATGTGTGCAACAGAGGCTTTAGGTTGTGAGGTGTCTCCTTTAGGTTTTGATTTGGTCGTTTAACAAACGTATTCGGCGTCAGGAATTCATAGAAATGATGTCATTATTACCATCTGCTAAGGAGTATCTTGTTCATTTAGAGAAAGAAGAGGACAGGTCAGAGGAAGCATAGCTGAGATCTTTTTATAATTGGCTTCAGAATTTTTGCATTTATCCTGCGGTTTTGGGGAAATAAAAGAAAGTCCTCGACGCGCGTTTTGCCATCAAACTGTCTTCATCAGGAGGCCTCTTGAAGCCAGTTTGGTGGCGAAACGTGCGTCAAGGAATTTCTTTTTTTCACTGAGTGGAACTGACTACCTTTACTATGGGTAATGATTGATTTTATATTGCCTGTTTGTATATTGTTTGGGCTTGTTGTTATAGCGGTACTGTGTTGTTTTTATTCAGAGATGGGAATTGCTATTCTCTGTAGTAGCCCCAGTTATTTTTCCAAAAGGGGGTTATTTTTCAGGTTTTCCTTCCACACCATTTAGCTAGTAACCTATGTACCTACAGCAATCACTTTATTGACCCCGGTATTTTTGGGGGAACCGAGCGAGTTGCTGTTTTATCTATACCCTGCGATACTGATTGTAGGTTATAGTTGCAATATATGTTTGATTGTTGGATACTCCTTTGTGGCATGTAAGGGACCAGAAACATCTGTCTAGTGGCTGCATTTAACCCCATTCCAATATTACAGGGTTGGACTATTTTTCTTGATTACACTTGTGCCTCTTTATAATTCAATGTTATATGGTACATTACCCATTTTGAGGCATCACTGTATGTTACAGATGGGCATTTGGATATAGATTCATCACTCAGTGAGCTCCCACCTGTAGCAGTAAGGTTCTACCATGTCCCTTCTTTCACCTTTTTGTAATATATTGTCCAATTGAATAAAGATTTATATTTTAACATAAAGAGTGCTTTTTTTCATATTTCATCTCAGCATGGTATTGGGTCCTACCACTAGACTACCTATGGTGTGTGAACAGGGTCTGAAAGGTGCAGATATCCAGCTTACAGCCCCAATCCCACTCATCTGCACTGCAGCACCAACAATGCAATGGGAGAAAATTTGATACCGCAAGCCGCACCTACAACAAACCATGTGACACAGGCTTCCAGGTGCAACAGAATGTTACCAGCCATACGCAATGTCACATTCAATACATATAGAGCAAAAATCACAGAAATAAATGTGACCTAAATGGGTGGAACTGCTCAAACCCCAAACACTGGGGGAGCAGCTCCTCCGCATGTGGTTCGCAGCAAGCGGCTATCCCCAGCAAAAACTGCATACAATGGAAGATGCCAGCGTGAACCACATGCACCACACAAACATCCTACACAAATTGAAACAATGTGCGGATGAAAATATATAAAACACATGAATCACTGATAAAAAGTGCACCACAAGGATAAGCACCTGACAACACTGACTAATCCCTCAAGCTGATGTTAAAAGCTGAGCCATTCGCCAATATCTCCCAGTAAGGAACATATCGGAGCCCCTCATGCACCACGTCAAGGTTTCTCAGCATGGCATGGGGTCCTACCACTAGACTACCTATGGTGTGTGAACAGGGCCTGAAAGGTGCAGTTATCCAGCTCACAGCCCCAATCCCACTTACCTGCACTGCAGGACCAACAATGCAATGGGAGAAAATTGAGGCCGCAAGCCGCACCTACAACAGACCATGTGACACAGGCTTCCAGGTGCAACAGAATGTTACCAGCCATATGCAATGGCACATTCAATACATATAAAGCAAAAATCACAGAAATAAACGTGGCCTAAATGGGTGGAACTGCTCAAACCCCAAACACTGTTGCGTGTTTCTAACTGGGGAGCAGCTCCTCCGCATATGGTTCGCAGCAAGCGGCCATCCCCAGCAAAAACTGCATACAATGGAGGATGCCAGCGCGAACCACATGCACCACACAAACATCCTACACAAAATGAAACAATGTGCGGATGAAAATATATAAAACACATAAATCACTGAAAAAAAGTGCACCACAAGGATAAGCACCTGACAACACTGGCTAATCCCTCAAGCTGATGTTAAAAGCTGAGCCATTCGCCAATATCTCCCAGTCAGGAACATATCTGAGCCAGCATGCACCACATCAAGGTTTCTGAGCATGGCATGGGGTCCTACCACTAGACTACCTATGGTGTGTGAACAGGGCCTGAAAGGTGCAGATATCAAGCTAACAGCCCTATTCCCACTCACCTGCACTGCAGGACCAACAATGCAATGGGAGAAAATTGAGGCCGCAAGCTGCACCTACAACAGACCATGTGACACAGGCTTCCAGGTGCAACAGAATGTTACCAGCCATACGCAATGGCACATTAAATACATATAAAGCAAAAATCTTGGCCACGATAAAATATTATAGAAATTTTACCAATATTTTTTAATTGCGGTAATGTTACATTGCAGAGTTAGCGCAAGGAATGGCGGTCAGCACCGGCTATGAAAAAATGTTATTGAAATTTTAACAATATTTTTTGATTGCCCTGTAAAAGATTGTAGTTTAGGGACTGCAGGTGAGCTGACCCTCCCTGAAGAGGGACATGAGGAGATCTTGTGTACTGATCTCCAAACTCTTCAGCTTCCACAGTCAGAAGAAGATGACGGTGGGGAATGGCAATTAGTGTTTCACGAGGTGGATGATGCGGATGAGACACAGTTGTCAAAGAGTGAGGGTCTTGTTAGGTCAACACAAGTCAGGAGGGTGACCCGAGTGAGGAAGTGGAAGAGGAGATGGGGGAAGATGACATCACTGACCCAACCTGGAAAGGTGGCAAGCCAAGCAAGGACAGCAGGACAGAGGGGGAGGGATCCATAGCACTGCAACAGGCTCGAAAAGGCTGTGGGGTGGCAAAAGGGAGAAGGCGGGCAACACCAAATAGGCCCGCAACTGTTTCCCCTTGCGGAAATCTCTCTTGCCAAGGGGTAGGTGTTCCGCAGTCTGGTGCTTTTTTAAGGAAAGTGGGGACGATAAAAGAATTATAATTTGCTAACTGTAACTGTGCTATACCAAAATAAGAATTCATAAGTAAACAAATTACCATAACATATCTTACATCCTATTCATTAACTGTAACTCAAACCATAACAATAAAAACTCAAACCCGGGAACATAATGGGGGAAGACAGTACACTGGAGGCAAAATGATTAGGGGTTGTGTGAACACTAGCAACCTCACCACCACCGGCATGATCCGCCACATGGCATCAAAGCACCCTAACAGGTGGTCCGAACCCCTAGGTCCACAATCAGTGTCTGTGGGTTACACCACTGCTTTCTCTTCCTCCCCTGTGTTACGTGCTGGCCAATCCTCTGTCCTAGACGCAGGCCTAGATGACTCCCGTCCACTTCTTTGTCCAAGCACAGCGTACAGATGTCCTTACCCCAGGCCTTTTAATGTAAGCGCAAATACCCAGCCACCCAGCCACAGGACATAGCACTAAATGCGCACTTTTCAAAATTCTGGCCCTGGAAATGTTGCCATTTAGGCCTGTGGACACTGAGGCTTTCCTCAGCCTCATGGCGGCGGCCGTCCTTCATTACCCAGTCCCCAGCCGCCATAATTTTTCTCTGTGTGCCATTCCCGCATTACACTGGCAATTGTGTCACGTAAAATCACCCGTGCCCTGACCAATGCAGTTATTGTGAAGGTCCACTTAACGACGGACACATGGACAAGTGCTTTTGGCCAGGGACGATACATTTCCGTGGCGGCACACTGGGTGAACCTTGTGGAGGCCAGTAGCGAGTTGTACCCTGGGATGGCACAGCTGCTACCGACGCCAAGAATTACGGGTCCTACTTCCATCAGGATTTCCGCCAGCACCTCCTCCTCCGCCTCCAACTCCTCCTCCACTGCAAACTCAGAATTCTCATCTTGCAGCAGCAGTCAACCATCAGTCAGTAGCTGGAAGCAGTGTAGCACGCCAGTGGGGAAGCGGCAACAAGCCGTGCTGAAACTCATTTGCTTGGGTGACAAGCAGAGCTGTGGCAGGGTATAAGAGACCAGGTTGGTTGTGTCTGATAATGGCCATAACTTGTTGGCAGCTTTGTAGCTCGGCAAGCTCACACACATGGCAATCATACAGCATATATGTACCATGCGCAACAAACATCCCAAACTTATACATTAATATATATATTAAAACATAACACACGAGAGTGGAGGTAAACTGATGGCATGGCCTGTTTAAGAACTCATAAATAACCAAGTAACCATAACATATTTTACAGCGTAGTCATAAACTCAAACTCAAACCATAACAATAACAACTCAAACACTGGAACATAACAGGGCCAGCCCTCAGGCAAGCACGGCCTTCACCGGGCAGAATGACAACTCTGCCCAGTGACGACAGCAAAACGACGGAAAATTGTCCCTCAAAAACCTGTCCTAATAATAGAATCTTAATCACTGGGCAGAAAACAACCTCTGCCAAGTGAAGAAGGCAAAATTGTACATGGGACAAATGTTGATATGGCCATGTGGATCCCTCTTTAATGTCCAGGATCCGGCCATAACATGCCTAGCCCACATGTTCTGAAAGTTCTCAAAACCTACCCCAATTTGCCTGAGCTACTGGTGAAGGTGAGCCGTGTGTGTGCCCATTTCAGAAAGTCATCTACAGCTGCCGACGGTCTGGCAACGCTGATGCAGCGCTTGTATTTGCCAGCTAACTGACTGTTGTGCGACGTGAGCATGTGCTGGAATTCCACATTACACTTGTTGGCCATGCTTTGTGAGAAGAAGAAGGCAGTAGTAGAATACCAGCTGCAACATGGTCTAATATGTCTGATCTCTGTGAGGTTTTACACGACTTTGAAGGATAAACACAGATGGTGAGTGGCGATGCCGCTATTATCACCCTAACCATCCCACTTCTGTGTCTACTAAAACGCTGGCTGCTGGACACTTTACATGTGGAAGAGGTGGAACTAGGGGGAAGACATTACACAGGGTGATAGCCAGACCACCCTCAGTTCGTCTTGTCAGTGTGAATTGGATGATGATGATGAGGAGGAGGAGCAAGAGACGGTTGCCTCCGCTACAAAGGGTAGTAGCCAATGCAGGTTTATTCCATCTGTTCAGCATAGATGGGCAGGAGAGGAGGAAGAGGATAAGGAGATTGACAGTAATCCTCCTGATGAGGACAGCAAAGTCTTGTCTGTTGGAACTCTGACACACATGGCTGACTTTATGTTATGCTGCCTTTCCTGTGACCCTCGCATTCTACGCATTTTGCACAACAGTGATTATTGGTTGTTCAGTTCACCCTTCTCGACCCCCGCTACAAAGAGAACTTCTCATCTCTAACTCCTGTGGTGGAGAGGACTAGCAAAATGGTGCAATACCAGAAGGTCTTTCTTTAGAAATTGCTCAATAAATTTCCATCTGATAATGCTGGTGGCAGCTGGTGGCAGAGTGGCAGGAGGGAAGATGAGGGGAACACACTCCAGTTCCAACAGAGGCCGGACAACACTCTCCAAGGCCTGGGACACCCCGTAAGGACCCTCACCTTGATGCGCAGCCTAGTGTCACAAGGATGGAAAAAAATGTGGAAGATGGTGAAGGAGTACATAGCAGACTGTGTCAACGTCCTCAGTGATCCCTCTGTGCCTTACAACTACTGGGTGTCCAAACAGGACACGTGGCACGAACTGGCACTCTACAGCTATAGCTAAATGATAAGGAACATGAGGAGATATACTATATTGGACTGTAGTATTCAAGGTAAATGACCATGTGGGCACTTTGCTATAAATAGGTGGGTTTTGGGTTGCAGTTCTGGCATCGACCTCAATGTTTTAGTGGGTTAGTGCACCTGTAGACCCTCAGCTACATTCTTTTAGTCAGTTTCATTGCGCCCAAGGCCACGGCCTCTGCGTGCACCATCAGCATCTCGGCCACTTGCATGTCCCTTACTGTCCACATTCTTAATATTAAATGTTATATATGCTTAAAAGTATGTCACAAGTACAATAGCTTAGGATTTGTAAATTTATTCGCCAATAAATTAAAACAGGTATTTGGGATGTGCACACTTTACACAGGAGATGTAGCCCTGATAATGTCACAGAGTAGCATACACCGTCTTCAGATAAAGTACAGTATATCTCAGTGATATGTATGAAATGCACACACACTAGATGTTGCACAAATAATGTACATTTCCCCAAAATACACCGTTTTCACCTGTGGTACAGTATTTGACACAAAGAGGCACACGCTGTGGACACTAAATGTTGCACAAATAATGTACATTTCCCAGAAATACACTGTTTTCACCTGTGGTGCAGTATTTGAAACAAAGAGGCACACGCTATGGACACTGAATGTTGCACAAATAATGTACATTTCCCCAAAATACACCGTTTTCACCTGTGGTACAGTATTTGACACAAAGAGGCACACGCTGTGGACACTGAATGTTGCACAAATAATGTACATTTCCTCAAAAAACACTGTACACACACACTGTTGTCCTTAAAAGGACATTTGGGTCTTTGCAAATCTTGTTTCTGATAAAACCTGTTAAATTTCCCTACTCTTGTTAACTTTGAATGGGGTATAGGGCAACAATCCGATTGGTTTGCTATCTAGAATTAACGAAGATAACTAATATAGCGCTATATTCGAATTCGTTATCTTTGTTAATTCTACCAAGCCAAGTAAACTGGTCTATGCACAGCTCTAAGTTGGATTTGCAATGCGATAATAATACTTTGCCTATTTTTTCCAATAAATAGAATAATTATTATAATTATTCTATTTATTTAAAAAAAATAGGCAAAGTAAAATTATCACATTGCGAATCTAACTTAGAGCTGTGTATAGGCAACTTTCCTATTGGCTTGCTAGAATTAGCGAAGATAACGAATATAGCGCTATATTCTCTATCTTCGTTAATTCGAGCAAGTCAACCAAAAGGAAAGTTATACTCCGTTCAAAGTTTCATTTGCAGTACGCGAATATTATATTACGTAAAATTTGTGTACAGCGAATGAAACTTTGAATGCGGTATAACTTTTCTAATAATTGGCTTGCTAGAATTAACGAAGATAGAGAACATAGCGCAATATTCTTTATCATCAACGGTATCTTGGGTTCAGATTGAGAAAAAAAAAAAATAAACCCGAATATTCATTTTTTACGAATGTATAGCACTATATTCAAAATATTTGCGAATTTGCGAAGTGCCGATATTTGTAAAAAAAATAGCTATTTGAATATTCGCGCTCAACACTACTTACAACCTGCAAAACATGTGGGGCAGAGACTCGAGCATGGCGCTCCAGCACAAGTAGTATTCGGCCGAGTATCGCCATGTGCCGAGCACAGCAATGCTTGAGCCGAACCGGTATTCGACTGAGCATGCTCGCTCATCACTATTGATATTTTTAACTTAGGTTTGCAGAACATCATTGAAAAATGGCTGTGTTGCTTTGGGGATGCCATGTCTATTTAACACTAATCACTGCTGCCTTATCAAGAATGTTGGAAAAAAGTGAAACCCTAGATGTGCCAAACTGCACTGATTTGTGTCACTTTTTAGACAGATGTTTGGCTCAGAAACATTAGGAAATTTGGGCCACTGTGTTACCCACCATCTCCATTTTAGTATTCATTGTAATCATTTCTACATTATTCTCCATCCATGTCAGATGCCTTGAAACTTGTGTACTATGCAGCAAGTGATAAATCCTTCTTATAAACAGTCAGCAGTTTTACAGGTCAGCATTTGACAAATTGGATATGTCACTGCTGAACTGATCAAGATATTGCATGGGTTTGGTTTAAATGATGCCCTTAGCTGAACTCCATGATAGTATTGTGATGGTGGTCTTAGACTTTTTTTTTCTCTGGATGGGAATCTGTGTACAATTTATATATGGGATGAAGGACCTGATACTGAGATTTAGTTTCTTTTTCAAGAATCGTATTACACAGACTCTGGAGGGAAAAAGAGATGCTTCTCTAATGAAAAACTTGGACATTTTATTGAAATGGACGCCTAAGCTGCGAGCGCTGCCAAGGCTTTACTGTGATCTTGTGAGCTTATTTCAGCTTCAGGTATTTTCAATTGTAGAGAACTGATTTAAAAATTGAAAGTGTCTTGAACACATTAGAGTGTAGGATACAAAGATACCACAGACTACTGCATATATATAAATGCACGAAAAGGACACAATGATATGTTCTTAGATGCAGGTTTTCTGCTTCTAAGACACACGACTATATATGAAGGGTTTAGATGTGTCATGCTCAAAATAAAAATAATTGAATAATTCACTTAGTGTTAGTCTTAATCATTAGTGCTGAGTAAATCGAAGCATCTAAAGTGAAATTCGATCTGAAGGTCAGGAAATATTCGATTTGCAATTAATCCAAATTTCCTTGTGCTTTGTGGTAACAAATAGTTTTTTTCCTAAAATGGTGGCTACACGTGTTACAAAGTGAAAGTAAGAAGCATGGGAACGCAAAATCACCCATAATGCCATGCAGCCAGACAAACCACAGATAGCCATCCCATGTGATGTCACAGTACTGTAAAATCCTCATCCTGCACGGTCTCAGCTATTTCACTGTGATATAAGCATAGGGAGAGCCGTTGCAAGTGCTAGGGACAGTGTTTCAGAAAGCTTTTAATTGTGGAATATTGGCTAGGGAGAGTGCCATTCATACTTAATCTGTTCTTTTATACATAGACCTACAGTGCGTCAGACTCAGTGTCAACAGGTAGTCTAATATACATGCACATTTATCTAGTTCACCTGCTGTGCCAATCATACTTAATCTGTTCTGTTAGACAAAGACTTACTGTGCATCAGACTCGGTCTCAGCAGGTGTGCTAATATATTGGAGCGTTTATCTAGTTCACCTGCTTCGCCATTCATACTAAATCTGTTCTGTTATAAATAGACTTACTGTGCATCAGGCTCAGTGTCAGCAGGCGGTCTAATATATATGCACATTTATCTAGTTCACCTTGCACTAATTATACTTATATAGTTACATTACTGATTCAGTTACTGTAGACTATGACCAACAGACAGTTGCCTGGGGCCACAAAAGGAAAGGGCAGGGGCAAAAATTTTGCTGTAGCCAGCACAATGAGTATCCAAAAGTCAGATGTAGCCAGCACGAGTAGCAGCAGAAGAAGGGTTGGTTGTAGCAGCAGCCGCAGCAACAGGCCAGTGCTGCCACTGTCATCCAGTGGTTGTGTTTTGACCAACAATCTAGCTGTACTGGAATGGTTGACATCATCTCAGGTGACAACAGATACACACAGCCAGGAATCGTTGGGTTCCTCTGACACCACACTTAGTTGACATGGCCCAGGAACAACCTCTGTGCCATCACCTGTCCTGAAACTGCCTCTTCCTTTTGCTGCTCCCTCTACTCAGGAAGTACGCATGCTGCCGGCTCTGCTTTGCTTTTCAGTAAGGACAAGCTTAGTGGGGACACTCAGCGGCTACCGGCCAGTACAAACTTGGAGGAGAGGTCTGCGGCCTCCTCCCTTAGGCGTGTGACTAGTGATGATGACAGAAGGGTTGGAGCACGTGTTGTGAGCGGTCAGGGACGTGGCCATGAGATTGGTGAAGGTGACATAAGTGACGTCCAGACAGTAGTGAATGATCGGATGTCGAAGCTGGGAGAAGAGGGGGCATCATCATCATCAGTGGGTGATGATGGCAGCAGGCCTGTGAGACAAAAGCAGGGTGGCAGCGTGCCGTGAGCCAGAAGGGTGGAAGCAGTGGGAAATCTAGAGCCAAACAAGTCTGGGGCAGATCATCTGGTACTCAGGAGCCTACCTGTCAGGAAACAACTAGCAGTGAACTGGTCCATAAAGGCGGTGGCAGACAGTCAGCACTGAGTGGTGGGAGTAAAATGCCTTACTTGACAGTGTGGGAATTTTTTATCAACTTGCTGGAGGACTTTAGTGTGGTGGTATACAGGATATGTGGGCAGAAGGTGAAGTGAGTTCAGGGTGCTAATGTTGGCACCACGGCCCTGTGTCAACTCATGGAGTGTAATCATAAAGGGGCCTGGGAAAACCATGGCACTAATGTAGTGGTACAGCCTGACACAGCAGCCCGACAGAGTGGAGAGGGTGTCAGCAATAAGTTTGTGCTGACATCACTGATTATTTTGCCCTTCCTCTGATCCGTCAGAACAATAACCCCCCAAAAAAGGATCCTGTCTGTTGAGCATCCGCCTTTTCCCGGTCAGCATTTGGTCTGTAATTTGTCAGTGTTACTAAAGCAAAAAAAACAGGAGAGGATCCAAAACAGAGATGACATGTGAATGGAATATTTGCATGTCTTCTGTGTTTTCTACCCATTACTGCTTTTGGCTACCAAATCGTAGGCCAATTCTGATGGGACCTTACAGCTGCTACATAGACAGTATTTATTTTGCGTCTCATTTTTCCTTCCTTCTGGCAGATCAGAAAAAGGGTCAAATAAATGATGATGTCAACAAGGCCAAAGAGAGACACTAGTGGCCCAGTCACAGAGTGGGATGTCAACAAGGCCAAAGAGGGACACTAGTGGCCCAGTCACAGAGTGGGGAGGGTGCGAACAGCATGAGAAGTCCACAGAGTGGCCCAATGACATAGTGGTGAGGTGGCAGCATCATGAGGCGACCACAGAGTGGCCCAGTGACATAGTGTTTAGGTAGCAGCAGCATGAGGAGACCACAGAGTAGTGATGTTGCAGCAGCATTAAGAAACCACAGAATGGTGAAGTGGCAGCAGCATGAGGAGACCACAGAGTGGTATTTTGGCAGCAGCATGAGGAGACCACAGAGTTTCACAATGACAGAGTGTGGAAGTGGCAGCCGCAGCAGCATGAGGAGGCGACAGACTGGCAACATGACATAGTGTGGAGGTGGCAGCAGAATGAGGAGGCCACAGAGTGGTCCAGAGACAGATTTGTGAGTTGGCAGCAGCATGAGGAGGCCACAGAGTGGCAAGGTGCCATAGTGTAGAGGTAGCAGCAGCAGCATGAGGAGACCACAGAGTGGCAAGGTGACATAGTGTGGAGGTGGCAGTAGCAGCAGCAGCATGAGGAGGCCACAGAGTGGCACAATGACAGAGTGTGTAGGTGGCAGCAGCCGCATAAGGAGACCGCAGAGTGGCCCAGAGACAGAGTTGTGAGCTGACAGCAGCATGAGGAGACCACAAAGTGGCAAGGTGACATAGTGTTAAGGTGGCAGCAGCAGCAGCATGAGAAGGCTACAGAGTAGGCCCAGAGACACAGTTGTGAGTTGGCAGCGGCATGAGGAGGCCACAGAATGGCAAGGTGACAAAGTGTGGAGGTGGCAACAGCAGCATAAGGAGGCTACAGAGTGGCCCAGAGACAGAGTTGTGAGTTGGCAGCAGAATGAGGAGATCATAGAGTGGCATGTTGACATAGTGTGGAGGTGGCAGCATCAGCAGCATGAGGAGGCTACAGAGTGGCCCAGAGACACAGTTGTGAGTTGGCAGCAGCAAGAGGAGACCTCAGAGTGGCCAGGTGACATAGTGTGAAGGTGGCAGCAGCAGCATAATGAGGAGACCACAGAGTGGCCCAATGATATAGTGTGGAGGTGGCAACAGCAGCATGAGGAGACCTGAGTGGTAAGGTGGTAGCAGCATCAGGAGACCACAGAGTGACTCGGTGACAGAGTGGAGAGGTGGGTGGCAATAACAGTACCTGCTGACGATGGTTGTTGTAAGAAGGAGCACTTGGCATTAAATGTGTGGCATCAGGCGGATGGCAGCATCAGAATAGTAGCTGGGGCTTTTGTCAAGGTTTGGGTGAGGCAGCATGGATGATCTAATCTGATGCATCAGGCATTGGTGGGTGGAAATCCTGGCTGATCCATGCCTGATTCATCTTGACAAAGGTCAGTCTCTCCACATTTTGGGGTAACTATGACGGCCGCCACGCTAAACACCCACTCTTATGCCACACTACTGGCCTGGCAGGACAGCTTTTCTAGGGCAAACGTGGCCAGTTGCGGCCACAAATCCAGTTTGGCTGCCCAGTAGTCCAGCGGATCTTAAAAGTGGGGTCCAAATATGCCACCACCTGCTGGTTCAGGTTCTGCTCCAGGTCTAGCTGCTGCTGCTGGTGAGTAGTTTCTTCACTAGGTCAGTGAAGAAAATTGCTCATCAGCGGGTACTGCTCCTACCCCGTCACCCTGCCATGGCAGTAGAACGAGAGCATAGAGGGTCTCCCCAGTCAGACCTGTGAGAGGATGGACGATGGCGCAGATAGGCAGCGGCCAACTGACTACATAGTAGTTCAGTTTATCCTCCCTCTCAGCGGGTGTAAAAATGGCCCCAATTTTGGATCGGTAGTGAGGGACCAACAAGGTGGAGAGCCAGAACTCATCTCTTTGCCGAATGGTGACAATTCGGCTGTCACTACCAAAACAAGTGAGCATGCAGTGGGCCATTTGCACAAGCGACCCAGAGGGACTCCCTGCCTCCATCTCCACTGCATACTGCCACAGTGTTCCTGGGTCATCTGTCTCATCTTCCTAATCTCCCTCTTGCTCCTCCGGCTGCTCCGCCTCCCCTGTCACCTGTGTAGAAAAACCATCCATTTTGCTACACATTGCTTGTGCTCCAATGTCCTCCTCCTTCTCCAGTTCAGCCCCCACAGGGCTCATGTGGCCATGAGATGGAGGCGCCACGTCTCCAGTCCCCTGACCAGCCAGATTTACCAGCATCTGTTACAGGATATGAAGTAGTGGAATGACATTGTTCATCCTGTAGTCCTGGCGACTGACAAATAACGTGGCATCCTCAAAGGGCCTGACTCCTGAGCATACGGCAGGTGTCACGCATGAGCTGCCATTGGCTGACATTGAAGTTACACAGGGGCGTCCTTCTGTCCGCTTGGATTATCAAGAAAATCGCTTATGGCCTTTTTTTTGTTTGTATGGTCAGTCTAACATACAGTATTGAGGGTGGAATTACAATGGGTGGAAACGTTGCATATCAGCTTATGTTAGGGGGACGCCATTCTGCCGCTGCAGGTCAAATAGGGTGTATTTGGCAGTGTAAGAGTGGCTGAAGTGCATGCAAAGTTTCCTGGCCATTTTTAGGATGTCTTGCAGATGGGTGGAAGACTTCAGGAACCACTTGACAACCAGATTGAACACGTGCACCAAGCAGGGCACATGGCTCAGCCCTCCTTGACGCAGTGCAGACACCATGTTCTTCCCGTTGTCGGTCACCATGGTTCAGATTTTGAGTTGTTGCGGAGAAAGCCAGGATTCGATTTCTTGATCAAGGACACGGAGCAGTTCCTCCCCTGTGTGACTCAGTTTGCCCAGGCAAACGAGGTGTAGAACAGCATGACACCACTGTGCCCTGCACATGTGGTATGCTGGAGGAGCACTGTGAATTGTCCCTGCAGTGGACGCTGAGGACACGTGGTGGATGAAGAGGCAGAGGCGGACATTGTCGCAGGATCAACAGTGTGAGAACGTAGAGGTGGAATCGGTGTGATCTGGCCAAGTTGCTGGTATGGCTGGGCAGGAACCATATTCACCCAGTGCGCTGCAAAGGACATGTATTATCCCTGACTGTAGTTACAGCTCCACACATCGGCACTGCCGTGTTTTGGCAGACACCCACAGGCTCAAGGACCGGTCCACCTTCTGTTCTACATATTTGTGCAGTGCTGGTACTGCCTTTATAGTAAAGAAATAATGGCTTTGGACTCTCCACCTTGCCTTGGCACAAGCCATAATTTCTCTGAAAGGTGCAGAGTCCACCACTTGGAAAGGGGGTGACTGCAGTATCAGCAACTTGGCCAGAAGCATGTTCAGCTTCTGCGCCATAAGATGACCACACTTGTATTGCTATCTCTTGGCAGTTGCTTTGGTGATCGACTGCTGACGAAAAGAGTGAAGAGGAGTAGGAGGACGAGGAGCAGGTGAATCAGGATTAGTAGATGATGGGAAGGACAGACAGCTCCCTTCGGCTGAGGTGGTGGAGCCTTGACTGCCCGAAATCGGCTGCGTGCCACTGGGTGATGAAGCGGTTGCTCCGGCAGGCTGGACCACCACATCGGAGCCACGGTTCTCCCAGGCCACTTTATGGTAACGCTGCATATGTTGATGCAGGGCCGTGGTGCCAACATTGGCCCACACATTCAGCAAATAGCCATGTTCACCTCCTTGGCGTCTTAACAAAAAACTGCCACAACGCCGAGTAGGTGATTTTGCTCCCAACACTTCACACTGACTGACTGCTATGGCCGCTGCCTCTGTCATCCCCTGCACCACTACTTTCCGGGCAGGTAGGCACCAGCAAAGCGGGTGGTCTACCCCTGGCACGTTTGGCTCCCAAACTCCCACTGCTGCCACCCTGCTGACTCCCGGCCACGCTACGAACTTGCTGGCTCCATCGATGCCACACGCACAAGCTGCCACTCTCTTCTCCCGATGATGATGAAGGCCCTTCATCACCCACCTCCCAATTACGATCGGCTAAATCATCATCGAGTACTCTTTGACTGTTCGCAACACCAGCTCCCACGCCACTCTCCTCATCACTACTTGCCCACCTAGCGGAGCAAGCGGCGGATGTCTCCTCCAGATCTTGGCTGGGCAGTAGCTGCTGACTGTCCTCTAGTAGTTCATCCTCATTGTATAGTGCAGCTGAGCCCAGAGCAAAAGGACAGAGGCAGGTTGAGGACAGATGAGGGCACAGGGCCTGCTCCCGGGCCATGCCAACTAAGGGTTTTGTCTGACGAACCCACCAAGTCTTGGCTGGGGGTATCTGATGTCACTCGGGACGAAGTGAATGACCGAGTCAACCATTCAAGCACTGCTGGATTGCTGATCAAGACATGACCGCTAGATGACACCGTGAGCTCAGGCCTCTCTTATTGACCCCTGCCACGCCCCCTTACTCTGCTGCAACCTGTGCCTGTGCCAAAAACATTTAGGACCCTGCCACTCCCCTGTGCAGGGCCTGTCACTTCCCTGTCTGACATACTGTTAGATCAAATAAATAAATAAAAAGGAAATTAATACACCCCAAAAAAGGCTGTAATTTTGTCACTTCACCGCACAACGGCTAATAATGCTTTTTTCCCCCATACTAATACACCCGAAAAAAGGCTTCAGAACATATAACTACACAGCTGAACAGCTTATACCACTTTTTTCCCACTAATACACCCCAAAAAAGGCTGTAATTTTGTCACTTCACCGCACAATAGAAAATAAGCCCCCCCCCCCCACTAATACACCACAAAAAAGGCTTTGAAACATATAACTGCACTGCTGAACGGCTAATATGACTTTTTTCCACTGATACACCCCAATAAAGGCTGTAATTTTGTCACTTCAATGCACAACGGCTAACAAGCCTTTTTTATCCCACTAATACACCACAAAAAGGCTTTAGAACAAATTACTGCAGAGCTGAAAAGCAAATATGCCCTTTTTCCCACTAATACACCCTAAGAAAGGCTGCAGAACATGTGACTACACCGCTGAACGGCCAATAAGACTTTTTTTTCCCCACTAATACACCCCAAACAAGGCTGCAGAACATATAACTGCACCGCTGAATGGCAAATAAGTCCTTTTTTTCCACTAATACACCCCAAAAAAAGGCTTTAGGACATATGAGTGCACTGCTGAGCGGCTAATAAGACTTTTTTTTCCCCTATCACACCCCAAAATAGGGTGTCATTTTGTCACTTCAACGCACAACAGCTAACAAGCCTTTTTTCCCACTAATACACCCCCAAAAAGGCATTAGAACATTTTAACTGCACTGCTACGGCTAATAAGACTTTTTTTTGCCACTAATATACCCCAAAAGGTGCTTTAGAACATATATCTGCACCGCTGAACGGCAAATAGGCCTTTTTTTTCCCACTAATACCCTTCAAAAAAGGCTTTAACCACCTCAGCCCCCCTAGCTTAAACACCCTTAATGACAAGGCCACTTTTTACAATTCTTCACTACACTACTTTCACCGTTTATTGCTCCGTCATGCAACTTACCACCCAAATGAATTTTACCTCCTTTTCTTCTCACTAATAGAGCTTTCATTTGGTGGTATTTCATTGTTGCTGACATTTTTACTTTTTTTGCTATTAATAAAAATGTAATGACATTTTTGCAAAAAAATGACATTTTTCACTTTCTGTTGTAAAATTTAAAAAAAAAAAAAAAATTTCTATATAAATTTTTCTCTAAATTTATTGTTCTACATGTCTTTGATAAAAAAAAATCCAATAAGTGTATATTTATTGGTTTGGGTAAAAGTTATAACGTTTACAAACTCTGGTGCAAAAAAGTGAATTTCCGCATTTTGAAGCAGCTCTGACTTTCTGAGCACCTGTCATGTTTCTTCAGGTGCTAGAATGTCAGGATAGTATAAATACCCCCCAAATGACACCATTTTAGAAAGAAGACACCCCAAAGTATTCACGGAGAGGCATGGTAAGTTCATGTATAATTTCATTTTTCTTCACAAGTTAGCGGAAAATTACACTTTCTGAGGAAAATAAATAAATAAATAAAGTTTCCATTTCTGCTAACTTCTGGCAAAAAAAAAAAAAAAATCTCAGACGGACTCTCTATGCCCCTCAGTGAATACTTTGGGGTGTCTACTTTCTGAAATGGGGTCATTTGTGGGGAGTGTTTACTGTTCTACTGTAAATACCTCACATGTGACCCCATTTTAGAAAGAAGACACCCCAAGGTATTCCGTGAGGGGTATGGTGAGTTCATGTAAAATTTTATTTTTTGTCACAAGTTAGTGGAATATGAGACTTTGTAAAAAACAAAAAAAAAAAAAAAAATATCAATTTCCGCTAACTTGTGCCAAAAATAAATAAATTCTGTGAACTCGACATGCCCCTCACGGAATATCTTGGGGTGTCTTCTTTCCAAAATGGGGTCACATGTGGGGTATTTATACTGCCCTGGCATTTTAGGGGCCCTAAAGCGTTAGAATCCAAATGCGTTAAAATGCCCTGTCAAATCCTAAAGGTACTCATTGGTTTTAGAGCCTCTTTGCGCATCTTGGCTGCAAAAAAGTAGCACACATGTGGTATCGCCGTACTCAGGAGCAGTAGGGCAATGTGTTTTGGGGTATATTTTTACATATACCCATGCTGGTTGAGAGAAATATCTCTGTAAATTGACAACTTTTAATAAAAAAATTAAAAAAGTTGTCATTTACAGCAATATTTCTCACACAAAGTATGGGTATATATAAAAATACACCCCAAAACACATTGCCCTACTTCTCCTGAATACAGCGATACCACATGTGTGACACTTTTTTGCAGCCAAGATGCGCAAAGGTGCCCAATTTCCCATGAGTACCTTTATGATTTCACAGGGCATTTTTACGCATTTGGATTCTCACGCTTTAGGACCCCTAAAATGCCAGGACAGTATAAATACCCCACAAGTGACCCCATTGTGGAAAGAAGACACCCCAAGGTATTCCGTGAGGGGCATGGCGAGTTCACAGAAAAAAAAATTTTTTGGCACAAGTTAGCGGAAATTGATATATATATATATTTTTTTAGAAAGTCTCATATTCCACTAACTTGTGACAAAAAATAAAACTTTACATGAACTCACCATAACCCTCACGGAATACCTTGGGGTGTCTTCTTTCTAAAATGGGGTCACATGTGAGGTGTTTGTACTGCCCTGGCATTTGAGGGTCTCCGCAATCATTACAAAAAAAAAAAAATGAACGGCACAGATTTTTTCATTCGCATCGATCATCGTGGATGAAAAAATCTCTGCCAAAATCAGTGACTGCGGCGCGGTGGGCTGGGCGCTAGCTACCTAACAAGTAGCTAACTAACTGGTGGTGATAAGGGACCCATTCATTTCTATGGGGACAGACTTTGTCCCGCTCAGATCCGGAATTACGGATCCGCGCTTCCGGGTCTGCACTTCCGTTCCGCAAAAATATAGAACATGTCCTATTCTTGTCCGCAATTGCGGACAAGAAAAAGCATTTTCTATATAGTTCTGGCAATGTGCGGATCTGCAAAATGCGGAAAGCACATTGCCGGTGTCTGTGTTTTGAGGATCTGCGGATCCGTGGATCATATCCGCGGATCCGTGAATCCACGGATCCGCAAAACACATATAGACGTCTGAATGGAGCCTTACAAGGGGTGTGATCAATGACAGGGGGGTGATCAGTGACAGGGGTGTGATCAGGGAATCTAGATGGGGTGATCAAGGGGTTAACAAGGGGTTAATAAGTGAGGGGGGTGGGGTTAGTGTAGTGTTTGGTGCAACTTTACATAGCTACCTGGTCCTCTGGTGGTCGATCCCAGCAAATGGGACCACCGGAGGACCAGGTAGCAGGTATATCAGACGCTGTTAACAAAACAGCGTCTGATATACTTGTTTGATGCTATTTATTTAGCATCTACAGCCTGCCAGCGATTGATCATCGCTAGCAGGCTGCAGTAGAACTCCTGAGACGCGCGGCACTGTGAAAGCGCGCGCGCACGCGCGCGCGTTCACAGGAAGTCTCGCGTCTCGCGAGATGACGCGCCGGTGCGTCAGATCAGAACTACAGGACCGCCCGCCGGACGCATCCGTGCGTTAGGCGGTCCTGTAGTGGTTAAAACATAAAACTGCACCGCTGAATGGCTAATACTGTAAGTCCTTTTTTCCCACTAATCAACTTCAAAAAAGACTTTAGAATATATAACTGCACAGCTGAATGGCTAATAAGACTTTTTTTCCCACTAATACACCCCAAAATGGCTGTAATTTTGTCACTCCACCACACGTCTAACAAGCCTTTTTTCCCACTAATACACCTCAAAAAAGGCTTTAGAACATATAACTTCACCACTGAAGGGCAAATAGGCCTTTTTTTCCCACTAATACACCACAAAAATGGCTTTAGAACATATAACTGCACAGCTGAATGGCTAATAAACCCTTTTTTTCCACTAATACACCCCAAAAAATGCTTTAGAACATATACCTACACCGCACAACAGCTAATAAGATAAATAAATATTTCCTAGTAATGGCTGTATCAGACATCACTTGCACCCCGATAACAAGCAAGGTTTGCTGGAATAACAGAGGTATTATCTATTGCATACCTAAAAGTAGCAGTATAGTGGCAATTTGAATCCCCAGTCAGTGCAGTAAGGTGTAATAGGATTGTTCCTATGAGCCAGGCTGTACACTACCCTGTTGGACCCTGTTCTCCTTTTATAGTGTGAAGAAATTCCTTCCTATCCTTTTCCTACACTTCTAATAATCTTTCCTTGAACTTCTATTCAGTGCCCAAAAAAATGTAAAGTCTTTTCTACCACTTTCCCTAGCGCTTGCTAACGTCTCTCCCTGCACTAAGTACACTGAAAAATGGCAGAATCCATGGCTGAGGCTATTTATAGGGTTGTGACATCACAGGGGCTGACTGGCTGCTGATTGGCTGCATGCATTGTGGGTTATCCGTCATTCCTATAGTTCTTTGCAGCAGCCATTTTAGGAAAAAATGCAATTCGTTACCACGAAGCGTGAGGAAATTCAGATTCTAGACAGAATGAAAGTCACATGCTTTACATAAAATGGAGGCCCTATCACATGCATAGTGTTCAGTTGGTGAAGCCATGCTCATAGCCAAGGTTTCATGTCCTTGTCTGATGAAAGTGCAATGTGGAGTACCGCTAGAGCCTATCCATACCAAGGTGCGAAATATGGTGCACCATGCTTACCACTGTAAGTAACAGATGGATATTAAAGATATTAGAGAAGAGCGAATGGAAGCTGATGAAGTGGAATTCGAACCGAATTTCACGAAAAATTCAATTCGCACTGAAGCCGAGTTTCTTCACGCTTCATGGTATCGAATCACATTTTTTACTAAAATGGCTGCTACACGTGTGAGGACATGGAGAAAGGAACTCTGGGAAGACGGGATCACCCATACTGACATGCATGCAGCCAATCAGCAGTCATCCAGCCCTGTGATGCCACAGCGCTATAAATAACGGCAGCCATCTTAGATTCTGCCATTTACCAGTGTACTTAGTGCAAGGAGAGACGTGTCTTCAGGCACTAGGGACAGTGATAGGAAAGACGTGATTGGGGTGAAAAAACGATTTATAAGTGAAGGGAAAGGATAGGGAGGAATCCACAGCATTTATGTAGAACAGGGTTCAGTAAGGGAGGTTACAAACTGGGTAATAGGAACAATCCTATTATACCTTGGTGCACTGACTGGGGATCCAAATTGCCATTATACAGCTCTGTCATTTCAGCAAACCGTTCTTGTTATTGGGGTGCAAGTGCTGAATGATACAGCTATTAACAGGGTTTATTTCAAGGAAATATTTCTACAGTATGTCTTATTTGCTCTTGTACGGTGCAATTATATGTTGTAAAGCCCTTTTTGCCTTTTATTAGTTGCAAAAGAAAAATATATTCGCCTTTCAGCGTTGCACATATCTGTTGAAAAGCCTTTTCTGTTGTGTACAAGTAGAAAAAAATTAGGGCCTAATTGCCGTTCAGCTGTGCAGTTATATATTCTAAAGCCCTGTTCGCCATGTATTAGTGACGAAATAAAAATATATTCGCCGTTCAGCATTGCACTTATCTGTTGAAAAGTTTTTTGTGTTGTGTAAAAGTACAAAAAAATTAGGGCCTAATTGCCGTTCTGCGGTGCAGTGATATATTTTAAAGCCCAGTTTGCCGTGTATTAGTAGCAAAATAAAAATATATTCGCTGTTCTACATTGCACTTATTTGTTGAAAAGCCTTTTCTTTTGTGTAAAAGTAGAAAAAGATTAGGGCCTAATTTTATATTCTAAAGCCCAGTTTGCCGTGTATTAGTAGCAAAATAAAAATATATTTGCCGTTCTGCGTTGCACTTATCTGTTCAAAAGCCTTTTGTGTTGTGTAAAAGTAGAAAAAAGTTAGGGCCTAATTGCCGTTCAGCTGTGCAGTGATATATTCCAAAGCCCTGTTTGCCGTGTATTAGTGGCAAAAGAAAAAGATATTCGCTGTTTAGCTGTGCAGTTATGTGGTAAAGCCCTTTTTGCGGTATGGAACGAATTATGTAGTGGTGAAATTTCTTTTGTAAAACAGGCTTTTTTTGATAAAATTGATGGGTGATTGTAGACCTCCTTTTGCGGTATGGACCGAATTATGTAGTGGTGACATTTTTTATGTTAAACAGCTTTTATGGGGAAAATAATGAAGACGCTGATGACAACAAACCAGCAGTCTTTGCCTTTACCATCTATTCACAATTAAATCAAGCAGCATCAGTAAGTTGAAAATATTCATGTGGTTTTATCTGCTCCATCTGCATTCGATCTCCATAGAACAGAACACATGACAGGAGAGCCTCTGCTTTTGGAGTTCCATCAGAATAGTGGGTAACATTCTTGCTCCCTGTGCAAAGCCATAACAAAAGGACTCCGTAGGCATACAGATCAGAGGAAGCTGAAGCTCTTGTGAAGTCAATGACTCCAACTATGCCCCTCTCGCGATTTACAGCAAATAAAAAAAATTTAATGTAGAAATCGAAGAATTATGTTGGAGGCATTTAGTGTATGCAAGCCATGTGCGACCCGAGTCACACAGGGGAGGAACTGCTGCGTGTCCTTCATCAAGAAATCGAATCCTGTCTTTCTCTGCACAACTGAAAATCGGAACCATGGTGACCGACAACAGGAAGAACATGGTGTCAGTGCTGCTTCAAGGACACACGTGTTCAATCTGGCTGTCAAGCGGTTTTTGAAGTCTTCCACCCATCTGCAAGACATCCCAAAAATGGCCAGGAAACTTTGCATGCACTTCAGCCACTCGTACACCGCAAAGCACACCCTTCTTGACCTGCAGAGACAGAACGGCATCCCCCAACATAGGCTGCTATGAGACGTTTCCACCCATTGGAATTCCACCCTTTATATGTTGGACCGACTATACGAACAGAGAAAGGCCATAAACGATTTCTTGATGATCTAAGCAGACAGAAGTACTCTCCTGTGTAACTTCGATGTTAGCCAGTGACAGCTCATGCGTGACACCCGCCGTTTGCTCAGACCCTTTGAAGAGGCCACATTATTTGTCAGTCGCCAGGACTACGAGCTGAACAATGTCATTCCACTGCTTCATGTCCTGGAACAGATGCTGGTAAATCTGGTTGGTCAGGGGACTGGAGACTTGGCGCCTCCATCTCATGGCCACATGAGCCCTGTGGGGGCTGAACTGGAGAAGGAGGAGGAGGAAAACATTGGAGCAAAACCAATGTGTAGCGAAATGGGTGGCTTTTCTACACAGGTCTACAAAAATAATTTCGCCTCTCACATATACCAGTGAGTGTTTGGCTTTTTGGACAACAATCGGCGCAAAACACCTGTCCCAAGCGGAAGTGTATGATGAAAGCTTTATTAGACAACGCGTTTCGGGGTCTCGGCGACCCCTTTATCAAGTCTATAAAAAAATATATAGTATTGGTACAGAAATTATACAAATTAATGACCCGTGTACACCAGAACATAAGGTGTATAAATATATATAAAAACAGAGATTCATAAACATATGTATATATAAAAGTATATAAATAAAAATGTAAATATGTAAATAGATAAGGATGTATCCTAATAAATATTGTTGCATGTAGGTTTTACTGAATAAAATATATATGGTGCGTATGGGCATTGCTAGCTTCAGTATTTGGTAATATTGAGTGTGAGTGTATGGGCTGAGTTAATAGTTTGTAGTATAAATTACAATAAGATAAAACAATGTAAAATAGCATATCGGCAGGATCAAAATGGAAACAGATAAAAATGGATAAATATATGTAAATAGAGACTCATAACACAAAATATAAACAAATTGGTAAAACAAAGAGATGTGTACTTAGTAATACATACAAGATCCGGAGAGTTGATGGCTATACCTGTTTGATCACCAGCGTGGTGATGGTACAAAGTGCTTTTCACCACGTTTTCCTATACCTATAAATAGGATGTGTATATGGTTTAAATTAGATTTTAATGTGGTGGGAGGAAACCAGTATTCATATAATCAATTATATATTTTTATATATTTGCATATTTGCTAATAGCAGGAGCCTGTAGAAATAGAAGCTCATATTCATATACTAGAAAGATTACTTATAGTAAGGTGAGTGTTAGTGGGGTTAGTGTTTGTGTGCTCCGTTATTTTGCTGCAGGTTACCTGGTTTGAGGAGCCGACTAGTGCGGCCGAACGTCCCGCTCCACGTGGTTGGAAAGGCGCGCTGGGAGAAGCGCGCGCTCTCCTCCGGGCTAGATAAAGGAACAAGGGGCGGAGAGAGGCGGGGTAAGGGCGGGATAGAACTTGCGTGTGTAATCCGGCTGAGAATGTGATTGCGGGACCTCTGTGGGCATAATAGAGCGTTGCTCTATGCAGCGCTGTGGGCATGATTGTGCTTTACACAGTGCAGCTGTTGTAGCTGAGGCGCTGGACGTGATGGGGCATTGAATAATAGGATGAATAAAATTGAGAAAGATTATGGCGTAGATATGAATGAATTTGGATAGTAACAGATTATGGAATGTATTAGGAATGTACCCTATTTTGAGGTGACTGAAGGTGTCTATTGTGTTTGTATTAAATATTAGTAGTAGCTCGTTATTAGTGAATGATTAAGGCATACACAAAGGATGAAAGGATGATGGGATTGTGAGGTGTGAATGTGGAATTGTGATTGAATTTTGGGAGAGAATATATATGAGTGAGAGAGAAATAAGGGATGGGAAAGGAGGAAACGTTATTTTATGGGAAAAAATGTGTAGTGTGAAAAAAAGGGGAATGGGGGGTGGGCAAAAGAGAGTGCTATTTAGATTGATGAAGGGGGAAACAATACAAACTGGTGCTGAATGTGTGGAAACAGAATAAAAAAAAAAAAAAAATATATATATTTTTTGTAGTGCAAGAAGTTTTCACATTTCCTTTCGTGGTTCAAAAACATTTATTTTCAAGTGTTTCGTTCAGACCTTCTGGTTCTAGTGTGCGTAGTTTAAATATCCAGAACATCTCTCTTCTTTGGAGAGTACGGAATTTGTCTGGACAACTATTGTTTATTTGTTCAATAGGTGTGATTTTTAAGCTGTTATCGTTTTTGTTGTGCATGGTTAGAAAATGACGGGAAACGCTATGTTAAAGAAAGCCTTTATTGATATTTGATCTGTGTTTGTTTAGACGTTCCCGCAACGTTTGGATTGTACGCCCAACATATTGGAGTCCACATTGACATTCTAGGAGGTATATATATCCTGCCGATATGCTATTTTACATTGTTTTATCTTATTGTAATTTATACTACAAACTATTAACTCAGCCCATACACTCACACTCAATATTACCAAATACTGAAGCTAGCAATGCCCATACGCACCATATATATTTTATTCGTAAAACCTACATGCAACAATATTTATTAGGATACATCCTTATCTATTTACATATTTACATTTTTATTTATATACTTTTATATATACATATGTTTATGAATCTCTGTTTTTATATATATTTATACACCTTATGTTCTGGTGTACACGGGTCATTAATTTGTATAATTTCTGTACCAATACTATATATTTTTTTATAGACTTGATAAAGGGGTCGCCGAGACCCCGAAACGCGTTGTCTAATAAAGCTTTCATCATACACTTCCGCTTGGGACAGGTGTTTTGCGCCGATTGTTGTCCAAAAAGCCAAACACTCACTGGTATATGTGAGAGGCGAAATTATTTTTGTAGACGGTATTCCGAACGGCGGCCCAGCCAGCCACCATCGGGAATTTAGGACGCACCTGGCAGCATCCACCCATCATCCCTGAACAGAATAACAGTTAAGAGCGTTAATAAAGAAACATAAAAGGTGAGCATAAACCTATTATTTTATTAACACGACATCACAATTCCTGAACGTATCACCCTATGAGCGCCTTCTTCCTTCACGGCTTTTCTACACAGGTGACAGGAGAGGATGAGCAGGAGCAGCTGGAGGAGCAATAGGGCGATGAAGAAGCAGGAGCAGTACCAGCTCTATCAGCAGCAGCCTGAGTCTAGAGTCATTGATGAGCAGCTTTCTTCTCCCGCCTAGTGAAGAAACTACTTACCAGCAGCAGCAGCTAGACCTGGAGCAGGACCTGAACCAGCAGGTTGTAGCATACTTGGACTGCCACCCCACATTGAAGATCCGCTGGACTACTGGGCAGCCAAACTGGATTTGTGGCCACAACTGGCAGAGTTTGCCCTTGAAAAGCTGTCCTGCCCATCCAGTAGTGTGGCATCAGAGCGGGTGTTTAGTGTGCCGGGGGCCATAGTTACCCCAAGGAGAACTCTCCTGTCCACCCAAAATGTGGAGAGACTGACCTCTGTCAAGATGAATCAGGCGTGGATCAGCCAGGATTTCCACCCACCAATGCCTGATGCATCAGACTAGATCATCCATGGTGCCATACCAACACTTTGACAAAAGAGACCGGTTTCTTCTGGCTACCTGGCTCAGTTACTATTCTGATGCTGCCACCCGCCTGATGCCACGCATCTGCCACCTCCACACTATGTTACCTTGCCACTCTGTAGTCTCCTCATGTTGCTGCCACCTCCACACTATGTCACCTTGCGCTGAGTTATACTGCAGCGCTTTACAGAAATTATCAACAGTGTCTTCCCCCAGTGGAACTCACAATCTAAATTCCCTATTAGTATGTCTTTTTAGTGTGCTGGAAACTAAAGAACCCAGAAGAAACACAAGGAGAACATACAAACTCCATGCAGATGTTGTCCTTGGTTGAATTTTTGACCTAGGACCCCAGGGCTGCTAACCACTGAAACATGTGGCTGTATTACTGAGAGAAATTAAGTTTTTATATATGCAAATGACCTCTAGGAGCAATGGGGGCTTTGCTGTGACATCTAGAGGCTCTGCTGTTTCTTCAGCTCCTGTGCCCTCTGGACTTTGATTATCAGGGCCAAATGTGATGATGTTTTCACTGCCTGGCCCTGTCAATCAAAGTGCAGAGGGCGCAGAAGTTGCAGAGAGAGTAGAGCTTCTAGGTGTAATGACAGTGCCCCCTTTGCTCCTAAAGGCTCATTTGCATATAATAAATATCATATTTTTCTCAGAAATGCTGGCACATATGAACATGTGACCAACACAGATGCCTTCAGCCACCAAGCGCCCATGCAGCAGGTCAGCCAGCTTCGCAGGTGCAAATCTGCTGACAGATGCCCTTTAATATGTAACACTTAATACTACATAAATATGTTCAGTTATAGTATGTATCATAAGAATAAAAATCATTCATATTGTACTTAATGTAGACTGTATTTATGTCAAGTACTTCTCTGCTGGTGAAGTATTTTCCAATGTGTGGCCTTGGGAAACCCACAAACACATTCAGAAACAGCATAATAAGTTAATGAAACATAACTTACATATTTTTTTGCTGTGTCATCTACAGCGTTCTTCAAGTACTACACATAGCTGAATGTCACAGACCAATTTGTCATAGCTAGAGATGACGGAAGTTCTTGAAAACTTGATTCAGCTGCTTCGCTGAATTTTACAAAAAAATTCGCTTTGTGACAAAGTGATTAGTCACAATGCGCATTTCTTTGTAATTAGCAGATGCAATGACAGGGAGAAGCGATTGTGCTGCCCCCTCATTATTGAACCCCTCAGATGCCACATTTTTTGCTGATTGTGGCATTTGAGATGCACATTGTGGCTTTCAGGGGTTAATCCGGTGGAAAAAAAAAATATTCACCTCATCCATTTGAATGTGTAGTAGCTGCCATGGCCATCTTGATTGGAGATCCAGCGTGAAATCCTGCATGGTGCATGATGACATAATTATGCCGCCCGGCGTGGTGATGTCATACATCACCGAGCGTGCAATTTTGTGCTGGATCTTCAGTCAAGATAGCCGCAGCGGCCTCTACGCGATCAAATTGATGAGGTGAGTTTTTTCCCCCACGTTTCATGGAAAATTAAATAGTTACTATGAGGCACAGGGAAATTCGCTTCGAAGCAAATCAAATTTTCCCTGAAATTCATATCGAAGTCCACTTCGGATACTTTGATTCATTCAAAACTAGGGATAAGCGGACCTGTGGATATTCGGGTTCGCTGGGTTTGGCCAAACTTCAGGTTGAAGTTCGGGTTCGGGAGCCGAACTTGACCCGAACTCAACCCGAACCCCATTGAAGTCAATGGGGACCTGCACTAAAATGGCTCAAAATAGTCGTAGTACGGGCTAGAGGGCTGCAAAAGAAAGCAACATGGGGGTAAGAGCAGGACAGTTGCCCTACAAACAAATGTGGATAGGGAAACGACTTAAAATAATACAGTTTTTGTTGTTGTTGTTTTTTTTTTCCTTTATCTATTTATTTTTTATAAATTTGGGAAGCCCCCAAAAGATTGGGAAATAGAAAAGAGAATGCAAAGAAAAAGTGCGCTGGAGTATAACAATGGCTGGGTGAGGTCGGTATACTTATCTACTTAGCACAAGGTACGGACAAATCCATGCCTGGTTCATTTTAATGAACGTGAGCTTGTCCACGTCGGCTGTGGACAGGCAGCTTCGCTTGTCTGTGATTAACCCCCCCCCCCTCCCCGTGCTAAACACACGTTCGGACAATACACTTTCTGCAGGGCAGGCTAGCACCTTCAAGGCATAAAGGGCAGGCTCAGGCCATGTGCACAATTTGGAGACCTAGAAGATGAATGGGGCAGACCATCAGTCAGTACGCGTTGGCATGTGCACACGTACTGTTCCACCATGTTGCTGAAATGCGGCCTCCTGCTAAGATGTTCCGTATCAGCTGGTGGTGCAGGTTGTTGTGACGTGCTGACAAAGTTTTTCCACATTTTGGCCATGCTAACCCTACCTTCTGAGGTGCTGGCAGTGCCCCAGCTGCGTTGGCGACTTCTTCTTTCTCCTCCTCTGCTTTTGCCTTATGCTTCCACTAAGCCCCCGCTGTGAGTTGTGAATGCCATCACCAGCTTTCACTTGTACTCGCACATCTTCCGATCATGCTCTAGGGACAGAATTAAGGACAGCACGTTGTCCTTGTAGCGGGGATCCAGCAGGGTGGCCACCTAAAAATCAGCACGTGTTAGAATGTAGAATGTGGGCAACTCGATGGTTGTTGCCCAGGATCTGCAGCATGTAGTCGCTCATGTGTGCCAGGCTGCCCAGAGGCAACGACAAGCTGTCCTCTCTGGGAGGTGTATCGTCTGTGTCCTCTGTATGCCCCCAGCCACGCTGCTCCATTGATGCCCACTTGTTGGTGATGAAGTGGTGCTGTTCCGCAAAGCGACCCACCCGTGCGTGCTGCAGCTGACCACCAGGCCAGGCTTGAGGATCAGCGGCACCAACCAATGATCGGTCTGTTGTTCCATGTCATCCACAGCTCCTGCGCAGTGTGAGGTTTTTCCCCCAAACAGATGAGTTTCAAAACAGCCTGTTGTCCTTTCCCCCTGGCTGTGCTGAAGTTGGTGGTGAAGGTGTTATGCTGACCAGATAAGGAGGCGGTAGAGGAAGAAGCGGAGTAGGAGGAGGAGGAGGCAACAAGAAATGTCCTGCAATCCTCTGTGGCGGTAGGATATTGTCACAATCACTGTAGGGGAAAAACTCCACACTGAACACAGGAGGGAAGAGGAACAGTAACTGGGCCTGGAAACTAGGGAAGGAACAGGTCACCTCCTAAACAACCCTAATCCGGGCCCTTAACTACCTATTAATATAAATAGACCTTAAAGGTAGAAATATTCACATGCTGTATACCTAGGCCCTTATTTCCCTATATGACCCTGGAATAAGGTAAGGACCAGAGACAACCCATTCCTCCACAGCTGGACGAATGGAAGTATCTGCCTCAGGCCCATATACAAACAACAGAGAATATAACAAACACAATACAGTAAGGAAAGACAAGACTTAGCTTAAAGTAGAAAACTGGCAACTCCATAAGCACCACAGAGTACAACCGACCAGCTAGTTAGAAGGCAGTAAGAAAATCTATAAACCACACCTCCAAGAGTGAGAAGCAACTACTTAAAGGGAAGGTAAATTACCAACAAGCAACACCTGAAGCACGGGGTGTGGTATTCACCAAAACACAGACACAATAAGATCCACAAGGAACTTGTCAATTTAATCCACGTGATGCCAGTCTCTCTGATTTCCTGGTACCTGCCACGGGAACGTCCGTAACAGATATGCGCCAAACTGCTATCCGCCTCAGGCCCAGTCGCCACTGAAATTACCCAGTGTGCAGTTAGGGAGATATGATGTCTCTGCCCATGCTTACTGGTCCATGTATCCGTAGGTATGTGGACCTAGCCACGGATGGCTGTGCGCAGTGTACACCTGATTTTGTCCGCCACTTGGTTGTGCGGGGCAGGGATGGCTTGCCTGGAAAAGTAGTGGAGGCTGGGAACCACGTACTGTGGAAAAGCCACCGCCATAAGGTTTTTAAAAGTCTCTGTCTCCACCAGACGGAATGACAGCATTTCAAGGGCCAGGAATTTTGAAATGCTGGCATTCAGGGCAAGGGATCGCAGGTGGGTAGGGGGGTACTTTCTCTTTCTCTCCAGTGTTTGGGGGAAGGAAAGCTGAACGCTTCCATGGGACAGTGTTTGGCCTGCTGGGTGACGGTGGTGGTTTTGCTGCCACATCCTCTGTTTGCGGGGTGGCAGGTGCCACTGTCACTCCAGAGGGGAAGGAAGAGGCCGAGACTGCAGCAGAAGAGGGAGCAAGAGGAGCCTGAGATCTTTTGTGGTTTTTCAGGTGTGTACTCCACTGCAGCTCGTGCTTTGCATTTAGATGCCTGGTCATGCAGGTGGTGCTCAGGTACAGAACATTTATGCCTCGCTTCAGGCTCTGATTGCACAGCGTGCGAACCACTCGCGTCTTGTAGTCAGCACATTGTTTGAAGAACCTCTACGTTAGGGAACTCCTTGGAGCTTGCTTATGTGTGCTCAGTCTCTGGGTGCGGTGGGCAGTAGAAGGCATACTGGCTAGGGGACGGCCACTTTGCTTTTGCACCCTGCTCCCTCTTTTGCTGTGCGGCTGGTGCTGTGGACCACCACCTATTCCTCCGAACTGCACACGTCACTCGCATGACCTTGATTCCATGTGGGGTCTAGAAACTCATCATCCTCCACATCATCTTCCCCCCACTCTTCAGCCCTGCCCTCCTTGCCTGTCTGCACACGGCAGAAAGCAGCAGCAGTTGGCACCTGTGTTTCATCATCATCAGAGACGTGCTGCGGTGGTTCTCCCATGATCACATCCTGAAACATAAGTAGTTGGGCATCAGTGCACTTAATCTATACCACTTCTGAGCAGGGCTAGGTGGATGGCCCAGGGAAACCCCGCCAGCAGAGTCATCAAAAAGCATAAGAGACTGCTGCATGACTTGGGTCTCAGAGTGCTTGGCTGATTTGCAGGAGGGTGAGGTAAAAGACAGAAGCCCATGGGCTGCAGGTGCCAACTCTGCAGTTTTAGCAGGGGACCGGGTGGGAGAAAATGTGAAGGAACTGGAGGCACTGTCAGCCATCCAATCTACTACTGCCTCTACCTGTTGTGGCCTCACCATTCGTACACCGGTATTCTAACCTACAAAATGACGCTGAACGTCCTGTCACCTACGTCCACCTAAGGAAGGTGTTTCATTTGGGAACGTAGCTGGCACAGATCGACCATGCCCTTTCTCTGCAACAGGAGCTCCACCAGCACCAGCAGCACCACGACCAGGGCCACATCCCATATTTAATGCTCTCCTCATTCTTCACCGAATGAGGACACATTTATTGCTCATTCTTCACCGAACTAACAGACAGATTAACTATATTAATTTCCCTGTCATGTATGCAGTGCAGGTGTACCTCACACCAAAAATGGGTATATGTCACCCACCGAACAAACAGACGGATTAACTATATTAATTTCCCTGTCACGTATGCAGTGCAGGTGTACCTCACACCAAAAATGTGAATATGTCACCCACTGAACTAACAGACAGATTAACTATTAATTTCCCTGTCACATATGCGGTGCACATGCATCTCACACCAAAAATTGGGTATATGTCAACTGCCGAACTAACAGTCAGATTAACTATATTAATTTCCCAGTCACGCATAAAGTGCACACGTATCTCACGCCAAAAATGGGTATATGTCACCCATCGAACTAACAGACAGATTAACTATTATATTTTTGTGTCAGGGGTACAAAAATGGTCAATTGCACCCACAAAAAATCGCTATAGGTCACCCACAGAATTAACAGCCAGATTTATTATTAAATTTCTTTGTCAAGAGTTCAAAGCTGGTGTATTGTATCCACAAAAAATCATTATAGGTCACCCACAAAACAAATAGCCAGATTCCTAACACTCTCCCTCGCTTCAGCTGCCTGCTTCCTGTCCCTGTACTACTCAGAGCTGATGGGCGGTGCTACACATGATCCAGCTTGTATAGAGGCTGGGTCACATGATGCATCGGCCAATCACACCCATGCCATTACTAGGCATGGTTGTGATAGCTTCTAAGTGCCCACAGCTTAAAAGCTTGTTGATTGGCTGCCCTTCAGCCTTTCAAAAGCTTTATCAAATGCCTGAACACCGAACTCTAACCCAAGCTTTTCCAGCAAAAGGCATGCAATAGGGTTCTATATAGTAAGCTTTGTATAAAGCATTGATACCTCTTGTCATTCACATCATCGCTTGAGAAAATCTTATCATATACTGTAGCAATTCCCATCTGATTACCTTTATATTCTTAAAGAAACCATCTAATTTCCTCTGGGACACACACAGTTTGTACATTACATATAATCATAATGTATTTCCTGAATCATTGCTGTCCTCTGCTGAATAAAAATGTCACACATTGTTAAATAAACTAATTTCTCATTCTATTAAAACATTTCATGAGAAAATAAAGCTCCTATTTTTCTGTGTCATGTGGGAAAATAGCGGATTGGATTTATCTCCTCTTATGGTGCTCCTGGATCTCTGCCCAGTAAAAGATTCACAGCACGTGTGATCATCTTAGAGCTCAGTAATTAGTTGACGGTCATAATCATGCAAAATAGGAGTAAGCACAGGGAAAAGTCAGACTGCACACATTTTATTCAGCATCTTTATCTAGAAGGAAATAATCATGGTGCACAACAAAGCAATTACTGTATCTGCATTGTTTCACAATCTGCACTATACATGCATGCCGTCAATTTTCTGTTATTATTGTTTTTTAGTGTTGAGTGCTACAATATAGCATTAGGCTGCAGACTGCTGGATGAACTTAAAAGACATATCTACTATCAAAACTTGTCTTTCTTGATTTTTTTCTGTTGTTTGCCTTCTGACATACAGTGTATATGTGACATCTTGTTTATAATCAAAATCAATGCATTATGAAAGAGATATTATCTTCTTTGTAGTTTTACAGTTTTGTTCAGAAAAGTTATAGTTTTACAATTCATATAACTATTTGAATTTGTGTCAAAAGAGGTTTTCTAAGACCTTAATACTGATGACTTGTCCTCTGGATAGGTGATCAGTATCTGATCGGTGGGGTTCTGACACCGGGGACCCCGCCGATCAGCTGTTTCAGAATCCACCGGTGCTCCTTCGAGCGGCGCGACCTTCCTAGTGCTTTCCAAGCATAGCAGCATACATTGTATAGCGGCTGTGCTTGGTATTACGCTTAGCCCCATTCACTTCTGTGCCTAGGCCACGTAACTAATGAACGTGTCGTCACTGATCTAGAAAAAGCAAGGAGAAAGCCGCAGCGCTACTGTGAGTGCCTGTGCCTTCTCAAACAGCTGATCGGCTGGTGTCGATCAGATGCCGATGACCTACAGTATACTGAGGATAGGTCATCAGCATTAAAGTCTCAGAAAACCCATTTGATATTGATTTCCTTCACTTGAATGGAATTGAGCTACAGTAACCATGTATGACCACTACACAGGGCACAGAGCTATGCCTAATTATGGTGTGCCCGGCACCCCCACTGATCTGATCTTCGTGACTGACTGTAGTCCCAGAAAAGTCCTTAAACCCTTTTAGGATAAAGCCTATTTTATTTTTTTTATTTTCCCTGTTTACCAAGAGCCATGACTGTTTTGCTTTTTCATTCATAGAGCCATAGAAGGGGTTGTTTTTTAATAGGCAAGTTGTGTTTTTAATGGCACCATTTAATTGGCCATAGCTTACATTGGAAGACAGGAAAACAATTCTTTGTGAGGTGACATTGAGAAAAGGCACAATATTGTTTACGGTTTGCTAAAATGACATGAAGATCTTATTCTGAGGGTCAACATGACTATGGTTCAGTATGAGTACAGCAATTTCTATAGTTTTTTTGTTTTAAGTAACTAAAAACTTAAAAAAATGTTTTTTTGCATTGCCTTCTTCTGACACCCATTACATTTTTATATTTCTGTCTACAGAGCAATGTTAGGGCTTGTTTTTGGTAGAACAAGCTGTATTTACTATTGTTACAATCTTGGGATACATATGACTTTTTGATTAAGTTTTTTATTAATTTTTTTCTGGGGGGAGGTGAGGTGAAAAAAAACAGCGAATTGATCATTTCTATTTTTCTTTTCTGTTATGGCATTCACCACCCCTTGAAAATGTGAATTTTTTACATTTTTGTGTTAACCCAATAAAAAAAAAATGATGCCTTTTTTTTACTGTTATTCAAGTAATGGGTAGCGTTGGGCGCGAATATTCCAATCACGAATATTGCCACTTTGAGAATTTGCGAATTTTCCGAATTTAGTGCTATATATTCGTATTCATGAATATTCAACTTTGTTTTTTCCTTCTGAACCCATGATCCCTCCCTGCTTCTTGGTTGTGGGCCGATGAGAAGGCTGCAATGTGTTTAAGCTTAGCAACATCCCTAGCAACCAATAGGAAAGTTGCCTACCCCTTACTATATAAGAACCTCCCCAGAAGCCATTTTCTACAGTTTATTTTCAGTTCTGAGAGAGACAGCAGTGTCATTGCTGTGCTCTCTGATTTTCCGTGTCACATTACATTACATAGTTTGTTAGTTAGCTTACATATATGATACAGAAAGTTAGTGGGAGATAGTCAGTGTAGGTTAGATTGTGATATAGTGCAGGGTGTTAGGTAGTGTGATAGGTTCTGCTGTCTATACATACATGCTACAGCCAAGTTCACAACAATACTTAGTGCACCAATCGCTAATATGTAGTCAGACCTGCTAAAATGTGAAGTTGCACGTATTGAGCAAAAACGTGTGCATCATTTATTGACGATTTGCGAAATCGCGAATATATCGGAGCACTCTATCTGCCTATAAAGCTATTGTAATGTTCTGTCGTGCCAACCATTTTCTCCAGTCTCAGGAAACCTCTAGCAGCTTGAAAAATGTAGCAATATTGACCCATGCCTGTATTGCGCATGTATTACGTGAATATTACATTGACAATTTTTGCAATCAAGAAAATAATCGTGAATTGAATTTATGATGAAAATTCGCCCAAATATTCGCGAAATATCGCTAATTCGAATATTGCCCCTGCCGCCCATCACTAGTAATGGGACTTGAATATGTGATCTTTTGATCGCTTGTGCCACAGACTGTAACATAATACTATTGTAGTCTATATGATTTTGACAGGCTTCCTACTAAGCCCTGTCGCAGGCCCCTCCCTCTGTTTATCCCTTCAGCTGCCACAGTTACTATTGACTGTGGCATCTGAGGGGTTAAACGACTAAAATCGCCACCCCAATCATTGCAGCTTGGTGTCAACTGTATTACAGACCTGAAACTCACGGTGAGCCTGCTCCATAGATTCACAGCACACCAATGATTTACATTTCCATCATAGTGTCTGTAAAGGTTAACTAAGTATTTGGAAATTAAGAAAGTATTTATTCTTTTGTTCCAAAGCTAGTTCTTGTTCAACTGAGGCCATATTGTAGGCACACACATGAATTGTCTGTATTAGGAGCATAATAACTCAGGGTGCAGAGGTAACAGTCACACCCAGGTTAAAGTGATTCATGGGGTCCAAAGGCCATTCTGCTACATGAGAAGATACCAGTATTTGTTATGGATCAGTGAGTGTGGACCCACTGTGCCAACTAACTAGTTTGGCTTTTGGTTAACCCCTAATGGTGTTATTCCAGTGCTTCCCTAATATTCATTCTTTAACCCTTGTACAGGAATCTGGCCTTTGCTGCAGAGAAGCAACCATACAGCTACCTCATGGGATAGTCCTGGTGTAGCTTGCAGCTAACCCACAGCTTGCAGCTCAAGCACCAGACACTTAGGGTGCAGAAATTACACCAAAAACACAGGAAACCTGCAGGTTTAGTCATAATAGTCACTAAGACTTGAATGCAGGTTTTGAAATGAAACTGAAAGTGCTGGAACGCACAGACAGGGCAGGTACAAGCCACAGCACAGACAGGAACAAACACAGGATAAACGCAGCTAAAACACAATAGCACTAGACTATTAGAACACCTTTGTTGAACCTGAAGCTCAGGCACTCTCCGGGTGTCGAGGGCACCCTAAATACCCAGGGACCCCCAGCCATTGGCCCCTTAAGAGCTCTATGGAGACAGAGGCTGGAGCACAAGGTCAGAAGAATGGAGACAGGAGCATGGTGAGTAGCACAGATATCATACCTACAGGGAAGAGCAGGGCAATGGTGGACAGAGACAGCTGACCTAACTATTATAAATATCATAATAGGTGGGCAGCTGAGTTACAGATGTAAGCCTCTGGTCTATATACTGTCTGTGCGTTATGGAAACTGCAATTAATGGGTGTTAATAAACAAAAATTGCTATAAGGCTAAAATAGTCACCAGAAACAGAGTAAAACCCTCTCCTACCATAGATCAAAGAGTGGAACTGCATACAGAATTTCTGTATTCTGTGCGGTTTTGGGCACCTGTGCACAAGAATGACATAGCAGAGGTCGAGCACATTGCAAGGAAGGTATCTAAAGTAATAAACTAAATGGGTGGACTAAAGTAACCAGAAAATTATAAAAAATATAGTTAATTAGTTTAGAAGAACGACGACTGGGGGACTCCAATACACACTCAGTGTCTGATCCTTCATTGTACCCAATGCAATGTTTCAGCTCAGTGTGAGTCTTTCTCAAGAATAACAACAGTGCAGTGAAAACAGCATATAATTGGGTCATTTGGTATTGTAATAAACATGTGAACCAGTATCTAGGAAGGTGTGCACCATTTATACACTGGAATCAGTGCTGTATTTTCTTTTTTTTTTTATATCTATTAGTGTCGATCGAATCGAAGTGAAACTAATTGACTTCGAACTAATTTTCAGGAACAATTTTATTCGCCATAAAACCAAATTCCTCATGCAAATCAAATTTTTCCTGAAGTGGCGGTAAAAAAGAAAAAAACATACTCACATCATCCACTTGTTCACGAAGAGACCATCGTAGCCATCTTGCTTGAAGAAACTGCAAAATCTCTCGCACGGTGATGTGAAACGTCACCATGTCAGCATGTTGGCCAGGCGTGGTGACATCATCAGTGAGGATGTTAACGCGACCAGCCACTGTGACGATGTCACCGCACAATATTTTGTGCGGTTTCTTCAATCAAGATGGCTGCGACGGCCTCTCTGTGAACAAATGGATGAGGTGAGTGTGTTTTTTTTTTACCATTGATTAACCCCTCAAAGGCCTCAATGTTAATGTCAGATACCGCCATCAGTGATCAATTCAGCATCTAAGGAGTTCAATGACGGGGGGCAGCGCAATCTCCATTCACCGTCATTGCGTCCACTTCATAAAATGGAATGTGATTCGTGATTAAGTAATTCCTAACAAATCACATTTTTTTTGTGAAATTTGGTGAAGCGGTCTAATGGAACTCTTGATAACTTTGCTCATCTCTAATAACTATATATAAATATATCAGGGGTCAGATGTCTAGAGGAAAGAAGGCTTCTCCACCGACACAGAAGGAGATTCTTTACTGTAAAAGCAGTGAGACTATGGAACTTTTGAGTATAAAAAATTGATTTGGATGCTTCCCCAAATTTCACAAAGAAATTCGCTTTGTGACAAATTAGTCACAAAGTATTTTTTTCCAGTATTGAGCCCCAATGACAGAACTCTATGCTAGTGTGAAAGTACCCTAAACCAGGTGTACATTTTTGGTCAAAATAAATTGTCATCTCTAAAACAAAGGGAACAATATTAGTAGAGGGGTATGATTTCCTGTGTTAGACTTAGGCTACTTTCACACTAGCGGCACGGGAGGCCGCCGGAATAAAACTACGACATGTAGTCAATGGGCCGAAGCGGTAGTCCGCGGCACACGTTTACTAGCAGCAGGACGGATCCGACAGGCTGTTCATCCGACAGAACAGCCTGCCGAAGGTCCGTGCTGCTAGTGTGAAACTAGCTTTATACAGTGCATCCGGAAACATCTTCAGACCCTTTCACTGTTTTCACATTATATGTTGTGGACTTGTCCTAAAAAAATAAATACATAAATAAACATTTTCCCAACATTCTGCACTCAGTACCCCATAATCACAAAGTTATAACAGAATATTAGAAATCTTTGCTAATTTATTAAAAAGGAAAATCTAAGATCTTTCACTGACATAAGTATGCAGATCCTTTATTCAGGACTTAGTTAATCACCTTCGGCAGCGATAACACCCTGCAGCCTTCTTGGGTATGATGTCACAAGGTTTACACACCTGGATTTGGGGATTTTGTGCTGTTCTTCTCTGCAGATTCTCTCAAGCTCTGTCAGGTTGGACGAGGACAATCAGTGGACAGCCATTTTCAGATCACTCCAGAGATGTTTGATTGGATTCAAGTCAGGGCTCTGGCTGGGCCAGTCAATGACATTCACAGTGTTGTCCCTAAGCCACTCCTGTGTTTTCATGGCTGTGTGCTTAGGGTTTAGGGTCATTTTCTTGTTATAAGGTAAATCTTCAACCCAGTGTGAGATACAGAGTATTTTATACTGTAATGTATTTTATACTGCAATTTGATTTTGTGACATAAGTTAAATGTATTGATTCTTGCAGTTAAGGCTACTTTCACACTGGCGTCTGGTGCGGATCCGTCATGTATCTGCACAGACGGATCCATACTGATAATACAACCGCATGTATCCATTCAGAACCGATCTGTTTGTATTATCATGAACATAGACAAAACGGATCCGTCTTGAACACAATTGAAAGTCAATGAGGGACGCATCCATTTTCTATTGTGTCAGAGAAAATGGACCCGTCCCCATTGACTTACATTGTGTGTCAGGACGGATGAGTTTGGCTCAGTTTCGTCAGACGTACACCAAAAAGCTGCAAGCAGAACAGAACAGAGCAGAACATTACAATAGCTTTATATGCAGATAGAGTGCTTCAATATATTCACGATTGTGAAATCGGCAATAATGATGCGAATATTTTGGCGCAATATGTGCAACTTCACATTTTAACAGGTCTGACTACATTTTAGTGATTGGTGCACTAAGTATTGTTGTGAACTTGTGACATCAGAGCACTATGTATGTAGCATGTATGTATGGACAGCAGAACATCAGCTACACTATATTGCTATCTAACCTACACGGACTATCTCCCACTAACTATCTGTATTATATGTATATATAAGCTAACTAACTAACTAACTAACTATCTAATGTAATGACACAGAAAAGCACAGAGCACAGCAATGACACTGCTGTCTCTCTCAGAACTGGAAAAAAAAAACTGCAGAAAATGGCTGCTAGGGAGGTTCTTATATACTAAAGGGGTAGGCAACTTTCCTATTGGTTGCTAGGGATGTTGCTAAGCTCAGACAAAGACATTGCAGCCTTCTCATTGGCCCACAAGCAAGAAGTGAGGTTACTGATTAAAAAAAAATCTAGAATATTCGAAATTACGAATATATATCACTATATTCTAAATATTCGCAAATTCTCGAAGTGCCGATATTCGTGATTAATATTCGCAATTCGAATATTCGTGCCCAACACTAGTTGTGGAGGGTACAGGTTACTTATTTTTACTGTGCAACTATAAATATATAAAAAGTGTATAAAGATATATAGTAAATTTAAATACTTATTCCATCCACATAAGTGCTCGTGCACACAACCGTATGTATTTTGCCGTCTGCAAAAAGTATGGATGATGTCAGTCTGTATTCCGTATTTTGCAGAACGGAACATCTGGCCCCTAATTGAACGGTCCTATTCTTGTCCTTTATGTGGACAACAATAGGACATGTTGTATGCTTTTGCAGAACGGACATGCGGACATACGGAAACGGAATGCACACGGAGTAACTTCAGTTTTTTTGTGGACCCACTGAACTGAGTGGTTCCGCATACGGTTCGCAAAATAACGGACATGGAAAGAAAATACGTTGGAGTGCATCAGTCCTAAGTCATAGCCAAGAGGAGGAGTTTGTTGCAGATTGGTGATCGACTACCTCCATCTGCTACTTCACCTGCTTTTTGGAGAAAAATTTTCACAGTGTGGGAACCTTTCTAGAACTTCTGTTGTTCCTGAATTTTTTTCTTGTCTCTCGTCTACACAGCTTTGAGGAGTAGACGAATGGACAGCCACAGAATATAATAAAGGAAAAGAATCCAGGATGATTGGTACTACTACAGACATAGAGGGAAATTTATTAAGACTGCTGTTTCATATGTCAGTCTTAGGCCTCATGAACATGACTGTTGTGCGGCCGTTCCGTGCATTGGGGACCGCAATTTGGTGGTCCCCAATGCACGGGCAACATCCGTGCGGCGGCCAGGACTTATCGAGACCCATGCAACTTGAATGAGTCCGTGATCCATCTGCACCGTAAAAAAATAGAACATGTTCTATTTTTTTGTGGTTCGGAGGCACGTACAGAAACACCACGGAAGCACTCCATAGTGCTTCCGTGGGCTTCCGATCCATGCTTCCATTCCGCAGTGCACCACATCTTCCGGATTGTGGACCCATTCATTTGAATGGGTCTGCATCTGGGATGTGGGATGCACACAGCCGTGCCCGTGTATTGCGGACCAGCGGCCGGGGAACGGCCGTGTGCATGAGCCCTTGGACAGAAGTTTGAGAAAAATACTTCAAAGGCACATACCCTAATATATTTGGGGCATTTTGGTCTAACTTTAAGGCTGGGTTCACACGGTCGTTGCGGGTGCTTTGCGGGAAAAGATGCAGGTGCGTTGCGGGAAAATGCGCCTTTTTTCCACGCGAGTGCAAAGCTTTTTAATGCATTAATTTGAACTTTAATGTTTTATTTATTTATTTATTTTTTAAACTTTTTTTTGTTTTTTACACTTTTATATAGTTTCCATAGGGAACTATAACTTACAATCATTTGATTGCGATTATCATACATTCCAATGCAATAGCATTGGAATGTATGAAAAAATCGCATATTTCCTATGAAGCCTATTACAGGCAAAGCTCCATAGGAAATACTACAGAGCTGCCTGGGTTTCATTCATAGAAACCCAGGCTACTACAGGAACGCTCCGGTTCCTTTCGATCGCCACACGAAGCCGGAGTGCAAACCGAAAGTAAAACTTTCGGTTTGTGTGCACTCAGATGCATCTGAGGGGTTAAATGTCCGCGATCAGCATTGCTGCCGGTCGCGGATATTAGCCGCAGGTGTCTGCTACAAGAACCATGTGGACACCCGCGGCTAAGGCGCCCGAATGAAGCAGGAGCAGGCGCCATCTTTAGGGACAGGACACAGGACGTACGGGTACGTCCTGTGTCCTTAAGAGGTTAAAATCACAGCTCATGTACACAGCCATATTAAAGTGAATGGGTCCGGATTCAGTGCGGGTGCAATGCGTTCACCTCACGCATTGCACCCGCGGGTAAAAATTGCCCGTGTAAACCCAGCCTAAAGGGAACCTGTCATCAACTTTGTGCTGTCCATACTAACGGCAGCAGACAGGTGAGTTGATTTCAGCGGTCTGTCATAAAAGGTTAAAAGTAAGTGGTTGCCAAGAACCAACATCACAAACATTACAGACTGGACCTGGAAAAGAGTCATGGCCACCAGAGAAGAGTCATGGATATTCAGAAATTCCTGCTCTCCCTGCCCACCTGCTGATGACAGGCTTCTACCTAGTTTTCTCCCTTTTTCTCTAGGAGAGAACTGCCAATCATCAGCAGATGGACGGGGAGAGCAGGAGATTAGGAATAACCATGACTCTTCTCAGGTAGATTTGACTCTTTTCAAGGCCTGTGCTGTAATGATTATGATGCTGGTTTCAGTAGCCACTTACTTTTAGCTCATGAGAAGAGTTAGCGAACACCTGGATGTTCGGGTTCGAGAAGTTCGGCCGAACTTCCCGAAAATGTTCGGGTTCGGGATCTGAACTCGACCCGAACTTCATTCTGAACCCAAACCCCATTGAAGTCAATGGGGACCTGAACTTTTGGGCACTAAAAAGGATGTAAAATAGTCCAGGAAAGGGCTAGAGGGCTGCAAAAAACAGAGGAGAGAGGTCCTACAGCAAGGAATAAGGCATCATATCACCCACCACTGGAGAAGGCCACTTTGAGTTATTTAGGCCCCAGCACCCAGACAGAGGAGAGAGGTCCACAGCAGAGAATGAGGCGTCATATCACCCACCACTGGAGAAGGCCACTTTCAGTTATTTAGGCCCCGGCGCCCAGATTGCGGAGAGGGTCATTCAACTTTGGGTTGCACCGCAAGATCATGGTAAAGTTAAAAAAATTAGGATTAAATAAAGAAGTGCCCCGGAGTACAAGAATACATAGTTGAGGTGGAGGCAGTTATAAATGTCTATTCTGCACAAGTGAGGGACAGGTCCTGTGAGATCCATGCCTGGTTCATTTTTATGAACGTCAGCTTGTCCACGTTGGCTGTGGACAGGGGGTTGCGTTTGTCAGTTGTGACGCCCCCTGCCGTGCTGTATACACGTTCAGACAAAACGCTGGCCGCCGGGCAAGCCAGCACCTCCAAGGCATAAAATGCTAACTCTGGCCACGTGGACAATTTGGAGACCCAGAAGTTGAATGGGGCCGAACCATCAGTCAGTACGTGGAGGGGTGTGCAGACGTACTGTTCAACCATGTTAGTGAAATGCTGCCTCCTGCTAACACGTTCCGTATCAGGTGGTGGTGCAGTTAGCTGTGGCGTGGAGACAAAACTTTCCCACATTTCTGCCATGCTAACCCTGCCCTCAGAAGAGCTGGCCGTGACACAGCTGCGTTGGCGACCTTTTGCTCCTCCTCTGCCTTCGCCTTGGCCTTCCACCTGTTCTCCTGTGACATTTGGGAATGCTCTCAGGAGCGCGTCTACCAGCGTGCGCTTGTACTCGCGCATTTGCCTATCACGCTCCAGTGCAGGAGGCAAGGTGGGCACATTGTCTTTGTACCGGGGATCCAGCAGGGTGGCAACCCAGTAGTCCGCACACGTTAAAATGTGGGCAACTCTGCTGTCGTTGCGCAGGCACTGCAGCATGTAGTCGCTTATGTGTGCCAGGCTCCCCAGAGATAAGGACAAGCTGTCCTCTGTGGGAGGCGTATCGTCATCGTCCTCCGCATCCCCCCAGCCACGCACCAGTGATGGGCCTGAGCTGTGTCGGGTGCCACCCCGCTGTGAACCTGCTTCATCCTCATCCTCCTCCACCTCCTTCTCATCCTCCTCGTCCTCCAGTAGTGGGCCCTGGCTGGCCACATTTGTACCTGGCTCTGCTGTTGAAAAAAACCTCCCTCTGAGGCACTTCTAACAGACTGGCCTGAAAGTGCTAAAACTGACCCCTCATCCTCCTCCTCCTGGGCCACTTTCTCTTCCATCATCGCCCTAAGCGTTTTCTCAAGGAGACATAGAAGTGGTATTGTAACGCTGATAACGGTGTCATCACCACTGGCCATGTTGGTGGAGTACTCAAAACAGCGCAACAGGGCACACAGGTCTCGCATGGAGGCCCAATCATTGGTGGTGAAGTGGTGCTGTTCCACAGTGCGACTGACGCGTACGTGCTGCAGCTGAAACTCCACTATGGCCTGCTGCTGCTCGCACAGTCTCTCCAGCATGTGCAAGGTGGAGTTCCACCTGGTGGGCACGTCGCATATAAGGCGGTGAGAGGGATGGCCAAAGTTCCGCTGTAGCGCAGACAGGCGAGCAGCGGCAGGATGTGAACGTCAGAAGGATGTGATTTTATCGAATACTTGGTTGTGCAGGGAAGGCACGGCTCTCTTGGAGAAGTAGTGGTGGCTGGGAACAACATACTGTGGGACAGCCATCGCCATCAGCTGTTTGAAGCTGTCTGTGTCTACCAGCCTGAATGACAGCATTTCAAAGGCCAGTAGTTTAGAAATGCGTTCTCTCCAAGGTTTGTGAGATGGAGAGCTGAACTCTGCCGTGTGACATGGTGGAGATGTTTGGTGATGCAGGTGGTGGTGTCGGTGGCACATCCTCTGTTTGGTGGGTAGCAGGTGCCAACATTCCTCCCGAGGCGGAGGAAGAGGCCGCGGCAGCAGCAGAAGAGGGAGCAGGGGGAGCCTGAGTGAGTTCCTTGCTTTGAAGGTGTTTACTCCTCTGCAGTTCATGCTTTGCATGTAGATGCCTGGTCATGCAGGTTGTGCTAAGGTTCAGAACATTAATGCCTCGCTTCAGGCTCTGATGGCACAGCGTGCAAACCACTCGGGTCTTGTCGTCAGCACATTGTTTAAAGAGAACCAGGGAACTCCTTGAAGCTGCCTTTGGGGTGCTCGGTCCCTGGTGGCGGTGGCCAGTAGCAGGCGAACTTTCTTGGCCTTACCATCCTTAGAACGGCATTGGGCCACACCAAATATCGCTGTCAATTCTGGCAGGTACTGGAACCTGAGGTAGTTGGTTCACTAGGACGTGTGGCTGTGGCCGAATGACCACGTCCTCTCCCAGCACCAGAGGGTCCACTAACACCAACACGTCCGCGTCCCTTACTAGATGTTTTCCTCATTGTTACCGTTCACCAAGCACCACAATAAGAAAAAAAATATTTGGCCCAATGTATTGATTTCAAATTCAGGCTCTTTTTTTACAGGCACCTAACACTATCTGCCTATTTATTTATTTACCGTATTACACTAATCCAGGCACAGCAGTAACCACTGATTTAGGGGAATATCAATTGTAGGCCTAGTATTTAGGCCCTGGATGAAAGGTATCCTTTTATGGACAGATTTACACTTGGAGATTCACAGTAGCGTGTGAAAAAATATGTAGGACTATGCCTTCAGCAATTGTATTTTAACACTTTGTGTAATATACCCTTTAACGGACAGAAATACAATGGGAGATGCACAGTAGCGTGTAAAGTTATTGAGGATGACCCTCTCAGCACTTGTATATACACCTTGAGTGTAATATACCCTTTTACGGACAGATTAACACTTGGTCTGCAACAGCTGGAACACCAGATTCAGGGTATTGCTAAATTGGCAAGTGAATTTCACCCCAGAACAAAATCTATCCTTTGACGGATACTATTAAACTTGTCCAGTCACAGCTGGAACACGAGATTTACTGAATTTCTATTTTGGCAACTGAATTTCACCCCAGAAAAAAATATACCCTTTTACGGACAGATTTAAACTAGGCCTGCAACAGCTGGAACACCAGATTCAGGGTATTGCTATTTTGGCAATTGAATTTCACCACAGGAAAAAACTATATTCTTTGCCGTACACTATTAAACTTGGCCATCATAGTACAATTAGCTCAGTGCGTTTCCACGTGGCATTTTATTCACCACGCTTCATCAGGAGCTCGATATTCACGATATTTTGTGCCCACAGTCAGGGCGCTCTGCACTGTAGCGTGCTAGAGCTCCGGTGCTATGATGGCCGTTGAATTTCATCCTAGAAAAAAAATATCCTTTGCCGTACACTATTAAACTTGGCCAGCCACAGCTGAAACCACTGATTTATGGTATTGCTTTTTTGGCAATTAAATTTCAACCCAGAAAAAAAATATATCCTTTGCTGTACACTATTAAACTTGGCCAACCACTGCTGGAACACCAGATTTACTGTATTTCTATTTTTGCTACTGACTTTCACCCCAGAAAAAAATATACCCTTTTACGGACAGATCTAAACTAGGCCTGCAACGACTGGAACACCAGATTCAGGGTATTGCTATTTTGGCAATTAAATTTCACCCCAGAAAAAAATATACCCTTTTATGGACAGATTTAAACGAAGCCTGCAACAGCTGGAACAACAGTTTTACTGTATTTCTATTTTTGCTAATGAATTTCTCCGCAGAAAATAATATATCCTTTGCCGGACACTATTAAACTTGGCCAGCCACAGCTGAAACCACTGATTTATGGTAATGCTATTTTGGCAATTGAATTTCACCCCAGAACAAAATATATCCTTTGCAGGACACTATTAAACTTGGCCAGCCACAGCTGAAACCACTGATTTATGGTATTGCTATTTTGGCAATTGAATTTCACCCCAGAACAAAATATATCCTTTGCAGGACACTATTAAACTTGGCCAGCCACAGCTGAAACCACTGATTTATGGTATTGCTATTTTGGCAATTGAATTTCACCCCAGAAAAAAATACCCCAGAAAATATACCCTTTTACGGACAGATTTAAACTAGGCCTGCAACAGCTGGAATACCAGATTCAGGGTATTGCTATTTTGGCAATTAAATTTCACTCCAGAAAAAAATATATCCTTTGCTGTACACTATTAAACTTCGCCAGCCACAGCTGAAACCACTGATTTATGGTATTGCTATTTTGGCAACTGAATTTCACCCCAGAAAATAATAAATCCTTTGCCGGACACTATGAAACTTGTCCAGTCACAGCTGGAACACCAGATTTACGGTATTTCTATTTTTGCAACTGAATTTCATCGCAGAGAATAATATATCCTATGACGGACACTATGAAACTTGTCCAGTCACAGCTGGAACACCAGATCTACGGTATTTCTATTTTTGCAACTGAATTTCACTGCAGAGAATAATATATCCTATGACTGACACTATGAAACTTGTCCAGTCACAGCTGGAACACTAGATTTACGGTATTGCTATTTTGGCAATTAAATTTCACCCCAGAAAATGATCTATCCTTTGCCGGACACTATTAAACTTGGCTAGCCACAGCTGAAACCACTGATTTACGGTATTGCTATTTTGGGAATTGAATTTCACCCCAGAACCAAATATATCCTTTGCCGGACACTATTATACTTTGCCAGCCATTGCTGGGACACCAGATTTAGGGGATTGCTATTTTGGCAATTTAATTTCACCCCAGAAATAAATATACCCTTTACGGACAGATCTAAACTAGACCTGCAACAGCTGGAACACCAGATTCAGGGTATTGCTATTTTGGCAATTAAGTTTCACCCCAGAAAAAAATATACCCTTTTATGGACAGATTTAAACGAAGCCTGCAACAGCTAGAACAACAGTTTTACTGTATTTCTATTTTTGCAAATGAATTTCTCCATGAAAATAATATATCCTTAGCCGGACATTATTAAACTTGGCCAGCCACAGCTGAAACCACTGATTTATGGTATTGCTATTTTGGCAATTGAATTTCACCCCAGAACAAAAATATCCTTTGCCGTACACTATTAAACTTGGCCAGCCACAGCTGAAACCACTGATTTATGGTATTGCTTTTTGGCAATTGAATTTCAACCCAGAAAAAAATATATCCTTTGCTGTACACTATTAAACTTGGCCAACCACTGCTGGAACACCAGATTTACTGTATTTCTATTGTTGCTACTGACTTTCACCCCAGAAAAAAATATACCCTTTTACGGACAGATCTAAACTAGGCCTGCAACGACTGGAACACCAGATTCAGGGTATTGCTATTTTGGCAATTAAATTTCACCCCAGAAAAAAATATACCCTTTATGGACAGATTTAAACGAAGCCTGCAACAGCTTGAACAACAGTTTCACTGTATTTCTATTTTTGCTAATGAATTTCTCCGCAGAAAATAATATATCCTTTGCCGGACACTATTAAACTTGGTCAGCCACAGCTGAAACCACTGATTTATGGTAATGCTATTTTGGCAATTGAATTTCAACCCAGAAAAAAAATATCCTTTGCTGTACACTATTAAACTTGGCCAGCCACAGCTGAAACCACTGATTTATGGTATTGCTATTTTGGCAATTGAATTTCACCCCAGAACAAAATATATCCTTTGCAGGACACTATTAAACTTGGCCAGCCACAGCTGAAACCACTGATTTATGGTATTGCTATTTTGGCAATTGAATTTCACCCCAGAAAAAATACCCCAGAAAATATACCCTTTTACGGACAGATTTAAACTAGGCCTGCAACAGCTGGAATACCAGATTCAGGGTATTGCTATTTTGGCAATTAAATTTCACTCCAGAAAAAAATATATCCTTTGCTGTACACTATTAAACTTCGCCAGCCACAGCTGAAACCACTGATTTATGGTATTGCTATTTTGGCAACTGAATTTCACCCCAGAAAATAATAAATCCTTTGCCGGACACTATGAAACTTGTCCAGTCACAGCTGGAACACCAGATTTACGGTATTTCTATTTTTGCAACTGAATTTCATCGCAGAGAATAATATATCCTATGACGGACACTATGAAACTTGTCCAGTCACAGCTGGAACACCAGATCTACGGTATTTCTATTTTTGCAACTGAATTTCACTGCAGAGAATAATATATCCTATGACTGACACTATGAAACTTGTCCAGTCACAGCTGGAACACTAGATTTACGGTATTGCTATTTTGGCAATTAAATTTCACCCCAGAAAATTATCTATCCTTTGCTGGACACTAATAAACTTGGCTAGCCACAGCTGAAACCACTGATTTACGGTATTGCTATTTTGGGAATTGAATTTCACCCCAGAACCAAATATATCCTTTGCCGGACACTATTATACTTTGCCAGCCATTGCTGGGACACCAGATTTAGGGATTGCTATTTTGGCAATTTAATTTCACCCCAGAAATAAATATACCCTTTTACGGACAGATCTAAACTAGACCTGCAACAGCTGGAACACCAGATTCAGGGTATTGCTATTTTGGCAATTAAGTTTCACCCCAGAAAAAAATATACCCTTTTACGGACAGATTTAAACGAAGCCTGCAACAGCTAGAACAACAGTTTTACTGTATTTCTATTTTTGCAAATGAATTTCTCCGCAGAAAATAATATATCCTTAGCCGGACATTATTAAACTTGGCCAGCCACAGCTGAAACCACTGATTTATGGTATTGCTATTTTGGCAATTGAATTTCACCCCAGAACAAAAAATATCCTTTGCCGTACACTATTAAACTTGGCCAGCCACAGCTGAAACCACTGATTTATGGTATTGCTTTTTTGGCAATTGAATTTCAACCCAGAAAAAAAAATATATCCTTTGCTGTACACTATTAAACTTGGCCAACCACTGCTGGAACACCAGATTTACTGTATTTCTATTGTTGCTACTGACTTTCACCCCAGAAAAAAATCATACCCTTTTACGGACAGATCTAAACTAGGCCTGCAACGACTGGAACACCAGATTCAGGGTATTGCTATTTTGGCAATTAAATTTCACCCCAGAAAAAAATATACCCTTTTATGGACAGATTTAAACGAAGCCTGCAACAGCTTGAACAACAGTTTCACTGTATTTCTATTTTTGCTAATGAATTTCTCCGCAGAAAATAATATATCCTTTGCCGGACACTATTAAACTTGGTCAGCCACAGCTGAAACCACTGATTTATGGTAATGCTATTTTGGCAATTGAATTTCAACCCAGAAAAAAAATATCCTTTGCTGTACACTATTAAACTTGGCCAGCCACAGCTGAAACCACTGATTTATGGTATTGCTATTTTGGCAATTGAATTTCACCCCAGAACAAAATATATCCTTTGCAGGACACTATTAAACTTGGCCAGCCACAGCTGAAACCACTGATTTATGGTATTGCTATTTTGGCAATTGAATTTCACCCCAGAAAAAATACCCCAGAAAATATACCCTTTTACGGACAGATTTAAACTAGGCCTGCAACAGCTGGAATACCAGATTCAGGGTATTGCTATTTTGGCAATTAAATTTCACTCCAGAAAAAATATATCCTTTGCTGTACACTATTAAACTTCGCCAGCCACAGCTGAAACCACTGATTTATGGTATTGCTATTTTGGCAACTGAATTTCACCCCAGAAAATAATAAATCCTTTGCCGGACACTATGAAACTTGTCCAGTCACAGCTGGAACACCAGATTTACGGTATTTCTATTTTTGCAACTGAATTTCATCGCAGAGAATAATATATCCTATGACGGACACTATGAAACTTGTCCAGTCACAGCTGGAACACCAGATCTACGGTATTTCTATTTTTGCAACTGAATTTCACTGCAGAGAATAATATATCCTATGACTGACACTATGAAACTTGTCCAGTCACAGCTGGAACACTAGATTTACGGTATTGCTATTTTGGCAATTAAATTTCACCCCAGAAAATTATCTATCCTTTGCCGGACACTATTAAACTTGGCTAGCCACAGCTGAAACCACTGATTTACGGTATTGCTATTTTGGGAATTGAATTTCACCCCAGAACCAAATATATCCTTTGCCGGACACTATTATACTTTGCCAGCCATTGCTGGGACACCAGATTTAGGGGATTGCTATTTTGGCAATTTAATTTCACCCCAGAAATAAATATACCCTTTTACGGACAGATCTAAACTAGACCTGCAACAGCTGGAACACCAGATTCAGGGTATTGCTATTTTGGCAATTAAGTTTCACCCCAGAAAAAAATATACCCTTTTACGGACAGATTTAAACGAAGCCTGCAACAGCTAGAACAACAGTTTTACTGTATTTCTATTTTGCAAATGAATTTCTCCATAGAAAATAATATATCCTTAGCCGGACATTATTAAACTTGGCCAGCCACAGCTGAAACCACTGATTTATGGTATTGCTATTTTGGCAATTGAATTTCACCCCAGAACAAAAATATCCTTTGCCGTACACTATTAAACTTGGCCAGCCACAGCTGAAACCACTGATTTATGGTATTGCTTTTTGGCAATTGAATTTCAACCCAGAAAAAAATATATCCTTTGCTGTACACTATTAAACTTGGCCAACCACTGCTGGAACACCAGATTTACTGTATTTCTATTGTTGCTACTGACTTTCACCCCAGAAAAAATATACCCTTTTACGGACAGATCTAAACTAGGCCTGCAACGACTGGAACACCAGATTCAGGGTATTGCTATTTTGGCAATTAAATTTCACCCCAGAAAAAATATACCCTTTTATGGACAGATTTAAGCGAAGCCTGCAACAGCTTGAACAACAGTTTCACTGTATTTCTATTTTTGCTAATGAATTTCTCCGCAGAAAATAATATATCCTTTGCCGGACACTATTAAACTTGGTCAGCCACAGCTGAAACCACTGATTTATGGTAATGCTATTTTGGCAATTGAATTTCAACCCAGAAAAAAAAATATCCTTTGCTGTACACTATTAAACTTGGCCAGCCACAGCTGAAACCACTGATTTATGGTATTGCTATTTTGGCAATTGAATTTCACCCCAGAACAAAATATATCCTTTGCAGGACACTATTAAACTTGGCCAGCCACAGCTGAAACCACTGATTTATGGTATTGCTATTTTGGCAATTGAATTTCACCCCAGAAAAAAATACCCCAGAAAATATACCCTTTTACGGACAGATTTAAACTAGGCCTGCAACAGCTGGAATAGCAGATTCAGGGTATTGCTATTTTGGCAATTAAATTTCACTTTACAAAAAAAATATATCCTTTGCTGTACACTATTAAACTTCGCCAGCCACAGCTGAAACCACTGATTTATGGTATTGCTATTTTGGCAACTGAATTTCACCCCAGAAAATAATAAATCCTTTGCCGGACACTATGAAACTTGTCCAGTCACAGCTGGAACACCAGATTTACGGTATTTCTATTTTTGCAACTGAATTTCACCGCAGAGAATAATATATCCTATGACGGACACTATGAAACTTGTCCAGTCACAGCTGGAACACCAGATCTACGGTATTTCTATTTTTGCAACTGAATTTCACCGCAGAGAATAATATATCCTATGACTGACACTATGAAACTTGTCCAGTCACAGCTGGAACACTAGATTTACGGTATTGCTATTTTGGCAATTAAATTTCACCCCAGAAAATTATCTATCCTTTGCCGGACACTATTAAACTTGGCTAGCCACAGCTGAAACCACTGATTTACGGTATTGCTATTTTGGGAATTGAATTTCACCCCAGAACCAAATATATCCTTTGCCGGACACTATTATACTTTGCCAGCCATTGCTGGGACACCAGATTTAGGGGATTGCTATTTTGGCAATTGAATTTCACCACAGAAAAAAATCTATCCTTTGCCAGACACCAGACAGTATTGCACTTGGCTAGCCACAGCTGGAACACCAGATTTAGGGGATTGCTATTTTGGCAATTGAATTTAACCCCTTAATAAAATATAAAATTTCTATCCTGATTTTCTAGTGGTGACAATAAGCACAGCCAAGCCCCTGATGTAGGATATAGCAAAAAAAAAAAAAACTAGTATTAAAGGATTGATGGACCTGGTGGCAGCTTGTGCTGGTGTACCACAAGACACAAAATGGCCGCCTATCAAAGTGACAGAAAAACGCTCTGTGCAGCCTAAAAACCAGTGAGCAATTAACTAGCAAAAGTTGAATGATTCACAGCTGTAGATCGATCACTTCATTAGGTGCTTTTGCTGACTTTTCCCTGCCTAATCTCGCCCTCACAGAAGCTGCGTCCTCTCCCTACACTAATCAGAGCAGTGTGACATGCGGGGCTACGTGACTCCAGCTTGAAAAGAGGCTGGGTCACATGCTGCACTTGGCCAATCACAGCCATGCCATTAGTAGGCATGGCTATGATGGCTTCTTAGGGCAAGAAGTAAAACGCTAGCTATTTGGCTGCTGTGCAGCCCTTCAGAAAGCGCAAAGAAATGGCCGAACAACGGACCCGAACCCAAACTTTTTTGAAAATGTTCGGGTCCGGGTCCGTGTCCTGAACACCCCAGAATTCGCTACGAACCCGAACTATGCTCGAACTGTTCGATCAACAATACTCCTGAGTGACGCACTGCTGAAATCAGCATTTCTGTCACTAATATATGCTGCCCTCAGTGAGGTCAGCATGAAGTTGATGACAGGTTCCCTTTAAGTCATAGAATGATATCTACACCTGATATTTGCTCCTAATGCTGTCTTTAAAAAATAATACATATTTCGGGCCTAGTGCGACACTATCCACTTTTCTCATTATTTTTGAAAAGTGGTAAGAACAGTCAGAAATTATTGTGCAAATAAGGCATGCGCTGTAATTTTTTTTATGCCATACAACTGATGCAAAATGCATGATAAATTCCCACATGTTGTTTATTTGTCTCCTGTCGCAGGGGGAAAAACTGTGGGGAATATATTGATTCGAGGTGACATTAGGGCAAAAAAGAAAAAAAAGACAAACATTTTTGGCTGCAAGAAAGAAAGGAACTTTCCCATGTTTGTCCTGTACAAACTATAATTCCATCTTGAAAGGTGACTAGATATGTCATCTGAGATATGGATATAAGATTCCAATGCGCCATTTTTCTACATGTTTGACAAAAAATGTAATTTATGGCATTTATTGTCCATGTAGTTTATGGTACATTGGACAGACAAATAGAGAAATAAGGATACGATTAAGTGAACAAAAATCCAATATTCGACGGTACATAGAGGCTCAGGATAAAAATGGAGAAGAGATAAGAGAAAAAAATATAGTAAAATCACATTGTTGCAACATTGTTACAAAATTAAACATAAATGGTATGAATTCAAATGGATGGTGCTAGATTGTATTGAAGAAGGCACTACTCCAGCAGAAAATAAGCGGAAGCTATTACAAAATGAAACTAGGTGGATCATGAAAATGGAAATGGTGAGAACTAAGGGGTTAATGAAATCTGCAATTTTAACCCTTTAAGGACTCGGGGTTTTTTCATTTTTGCATTTTCGTTTTGCGCTCCATGCCTTCCGAGAGCCATAACTTTTTTATTTTTACGTTCACATGGCCTTATGAGGGCTTTATTTTTGCGGGACAAGTTGTACTTTCCAACGCCACCATTTAATATTGCATACGATGTAGTGGGAAGCGGGAAAAAAATTCCAAATGGGGTGAAATTGCAAAAAAAAAATTCTACCACAATTTTACGGGTTTTTAAATTACGACGTTTGATGTGTGATAAAACTGACCATTTAGTTTTATTCTACAGGTCAGTACGAATCCGGCGATACCCAATATGTATAGATTTTCTTGCGTTTTGATAGTGAAAAAAAATTCAAAAGTGGGAAATTTTTTATTTTTTTATTTTTGTCGCCATATTTTGACCCCTATAACTTTTTTGTAATTAAGTGTATGGCATTGTATGGGGGCTTATTTTTTGCGAGGCGATCTGAACTTTTAGTTGATACCATTATGGGGTGTGTAGGACTTTTTGATCACTTTTTATTTAATTTTTTTGAGGAAATGAAGCGTTCAAAAATGGCGAATCCGCCATTTGGGCGCTTTTCCGTTTTTCTGTTTACCGTATGGGGAATATATTTTTATATTTTTATACCACGGGCGTTTTCGCACATTATGACACCCATGATGTGTATTTTTAAAAAAATTATTATTTTATTTTAATTTTGGGGAAAGGGGGTGATTTGAATTTTTAGGTTTTTATTTATTTTTTATTTTTTTATTTCTTTTATTTTTCTTTTACACTGTTATATAGGTCCCATAGGGACCTATATAAATCAGTCATCTGATTGCTTCTAACATAAACTCCAATACACTTGTATTGGAGTTTATGAGATTTACTACTTTCCTATGAAGCCCTATTGCTAACAAGGGCTCCATAGGAAATAGTAAGTGATAGCCTCATGCTGAATGAAAGGCTTGAGGCTATCCCTTACAGCGCTCCGATTCTCCCGATCACCACTAGGGGGAGCCGGAGAGCTGCCGAAAGTTTTACTTTCGGTTTTAGCGCGCGCAGATGCCGTGGTCAGGATTGACCACGGCATCTGCGGGGTTAAATGATTGCGATCGGCATCGCTGCCGGCCGCGATCATTAGCCGCGGGGGTCAGCTACAGGAAACAGCCGGACCCCCGCAGCGATCGCGCCCACAGAGGGCAGGAGCGGGCGCCATACTTAGGGATCGGACCCATGACGTACCCATACGTCATGGGTCCTTAAGGGGTTAAGGTATTTCTATGAAACAGTGTCTTTTGTAACTGGTTTTAAATACAATATGATTTTTTTATGTATATAATAGACAATATGTTGTTTTATAAAAATATGTAAAGGTTTGATGATGATGTAAGCAGATTGTATTTAAGGCGCTTGGTTACACCCCACAAATATGCATGAGTAAGGGGGCGTGACCCCCAAAACATTGCGTAGTATGGGGTAGCAATCAGTTCAGCGCTTTCAGAACTATGAAGCATCACAGCTGTTTATATATATATATAAGGAATAAATAAATTGAAAAGTGCAAGCCACGAGTTGGAAGAGTGAGTATTATTTATCTCTCACATATAAGCTTTAAACAAGAGAATCACGACCGAGTAGACTGTGTTGATCTAATTGTGGAGCCTGAGTGAGGTTCTGAATCGGATCGTGGATTTAGGACAGGTGCAGCAAAAGTAGTTGATTGAAGCTTATCTGAGAAGGACTTACCACCTTCTAACATCTATATTACCTTCACTATAATCATCATATGTACAAGTGGGAAGATACATTAGACCAGTGGTCCCCAACCTTTTTTGCACCAAGGACCAGTTTCACGCAAGACAATTTCCCCAGGGCCTGGGTGGGGGGTTCTGGGGTGGGGCTTAGGGGTGGGCGGGGCTTAGGGGGTGCTGGTCGGCGCTAACTGATTCACGCGCATAACAAAACACAAGGTGCATATTCAAATATATAACACTATATAACCCCCAATGCCTCAGATCAACCCCCCATGTCAGCCCGCCATCTATCAGCCCCCCATGTCAGCCATCAGCCCCCCATGTCAGCCATCAGCCCCCCATGTCAGCCATCAGCCCCCCATATCAGCCATCAGCCCCTCAGCCCACCATGTCGACCATCAGCCCCCCATGTCAGCCATCAACCCCTCAGCCCCCCATGTCAGCCAGCCATCAGCCCCCCATGTCAGCCAGCCATCAGCCCCCCATGTCGGCCAGCCATCAGCCCCCATGTCAGCCAGCCATCAGCCCCCATGTCAGCCAGCCATCAGCCCCCCATGTCAGCCAGCCATCAGCCCCCCCCATGTCAGCCAGCCATCAGCCCCCCATGTCAACCAGCCATCAGCCCCCCCATGTCAGCCAGCTATCAGCCCCCCCATGTCAGCCAGCTATCAGCGCAAATAAAATAAAAATAAACACTTACCTCTCCTGCTCCTGGACGCCAACGCTGCTTACCATCGCGATCCTCTTCATTCTGCTGTCGGCTGTGTATTGCGGGCGCGGCGCACAGTGTGAGGTCACAGTGCGCCCTCACGCAGTGCGCAGCCCTGAACAGCCGACAGCAGAGCCGAGGACCAGGAAGCGGTGAGTACAGATCCTTCACCGCTTCCTGGACCTCTGGTATTAATGAAGCGCTTCCATAATGGAAGTGCTTCATTAGTACCGCTTTAAAGACGGCCCTGATTGCCGCGGCCCGGCAAACAATCTTATAGGGCCCGGTCCTGGGCCGCGGCCCGGCGGTTGGGGACTGCTGCATTAGACAATTGTCTTTGTTTTCACATTTAAACCTGTTTGAAGGGGTTTTATAGGATTTTGATTCTGATGACCTATCTTCAGGATAGATCAGTATCTAATCAGTGGGGGTTTGATACCCAGGACCCCCACTAATCAGCTGTTTTAGATGGCAGTGGTGTTCCTGTGAGCGCCGAGGCCTTCTTCCTCCTCACCAAGGACAGCGCTGTACATTGTATAGCAATGTGCTTGGCAAGCTGCGAGAAGGCCGCAGCGCTCACAGGAGTGAGACTGTTCTCAAACAGCTGATCAGTGGGGGTCCTGAGTCTCAGACCCCCACCGGTCAAATACTAATGACCTATTCGGAGGATAATGGAAAAAGTGGGCTACAGCAGCATGTCCAAAACGAATCTTTTTTTATTCAAAACTCCATAGCAAAGTGTACAGAAAATGCAACGTTTCGGCTTTGTCAAGCATATGCTTGACAAAGGTTATACCTAGCATGCCTCAGCTACACTATATCACAATCTAATCTACACTGACTATTTCCCACTATCTGTATTATATATATATATATATATATATATATACAGGGCTGCCATCAGAAATTTTGGGGCCCCTTACACAGCTCAAGGCCTGGGCCCCCCCCCCCCCCGACACTGCCCCAGTGGCGAATCCAGAACCTGGTCTTTGAAGGGGCACTTCCCCCAGGAATAGGAGATCATGGGGCCCCTGTGTCCCCGTCCACCCTCAAGCCACACCCACACACAGCCCCACCCATATATCGCGCCCATACCTCTTACATCCAAGGACGTCTCCCACACGGCCCTCCACTATGTAGTACGCCCGCCACACTGCCCCTCACTGAGTAATTTGCCCCTCCAAGTTAATTTTGCCCCCACACAAGTTAATTTTGCCCCCAGACAGCCCTGCATTATGTAATTTGCCCCCACACGGTCCTCCATTATGTAGTTTGCCCACCACACTGACCCCGCACTGACTAATTTTCCCCCTCACAAGTGAATTTTGCCCCAGACGGCCCTGCATTATGCAAGTTGCCCCCACTAAGTAATTTGCCCCCACATGTCCCTCCACTATGTAGTTTGCCCGCCACACTGACCCCCACTGAGTAATTTGCCCCTTCCCACAAGTTAATTTTACCCCCAGACTAGGGCTGCAGTAAACGATTATTTTAGAAATCGAGTATTCTATCGCTTATTTTTACGATTAATCGAGTAATCTAATAAGAATGTTACCATGGCAACCAGGGCTTCAGTAGCGTCCTGGTTGCCATGGTAACCGATAGGAGCCCAGTTATAACACTGCTGGGGCTCCAATCAGAACTTCCACCAATAAGGGGAGGGGACTCTGCTCTGTGGCCACTGCCACCAATGAGGGGGGAAGGGGACTCTGCTCTGTGGCCACTGCCACCAATGAGGGGGGAAGAGGACTCTGCTCTGTGGCCACTGCCACCAACGATTTTAATACTGGGGGGTGGGGGGAGGGCGCACTGCGCCACCAATGAAAATTAACCTTTAATACAGGCGGCAGGCAGCAGATCAGCGGCAGTTAACCCCTCAGGTGCAGCACCTGAGGGGTTAACTGCTGCTGATCGCAGCTCCCTGCCTCCTGTATTAAAGATTACAAAGGACCTTTCATGGTCGGCCTTACTAACTAGCAGCTACAAGGAGCGGCGCCCAGGATGTCCCCGCACTTAGTTATCCCCGGGCGCCGCTCGGTTCTCCCCACTGTGGGCCAGTTACAGTCTCCTGCTCCATATGCTAATTACGGTACTAATATCGGAGCAATAGGGAGGAGACATCACCTTCTCTGTGGGCATTCCTTCTCCCTGCACTGTGACGTTCTCTGCTGCGATTGGACAGCGCAGGGAGAAGAAACGCCCACAGAGAAGATGATGTCTCCTCCCTATTGGTCCGATATTAGTAATTGGCACATGGAGCACGAAACTGTAACTGGCCCACAGTGGGGAGAACGGAGCGGTGCCCGGGGATAATTGTAAGTGCGGGGACATCCCGGGCGCCGCTAGCTGCTAGTTAGTAAGGCCGGACCATGTAAGGTCCTGTCATTGGTGGCGCAGTGTGCCCGCCCCTCCTTCACCCCCCCCTCTCCCCCGTCTATCCTCACTGGCAGCGCAGCACAGGGGAGGGAGAGAGCGACTCCTTCTCCCCCTGTGCGCCCCGCCTCCCCTGCTGCCAGCCGCTCTGCACAGTGTCGGGTCATAGGGCGCGCTTACGTGCACTATGACCTGACGGGTGACCACGGAGCGGGGAGTAATAGCAAGTGCTGCCCTCCCGCTCCGTGGTCACATGACACAAACGAATCCTCGATGCAAAAAAATTGCAGAGGATTTTTTTGTGTCGAATTACTCGATTAAATCGAGTAATCGTTTGAGCCCTACCCCAGACAGCCCTGCATTATGTAATTTGCCCCCACAGTCCACACTAAGTAATTTTGCCCCCACACGGCCCTCCATGTAGTTTGCCCGCCACACTGACCTTTCACTAAGTAATTTGCCCCCACACAAGTTAATTTTGCCCCTCCATTGTTGACGACAGAATCATATACACCATGGCCCTCAGAATACACCTGGATCTGTGCTATAAACCCCCTTAATTGCACCAGATTCCACCTGCCCCCTCATACATGAGCTGCCCCTCACCTGCTCTCCATGAAGCTCTGTGGACTCCAGGAATGCAGCACATCCTCCATCACTGAGCAGCCTGCAGGCACACAGCCCCTCCTCCCTCCACAAGCTGCTGCTGCTGTCGGGGTTTGTCCATGTGACTATGAAGGAGCATGTGACCAGTGATGTCACAGACCTCCTTCTAGCAACTACATTCTACCCATGGATCTGCAGAGACTCCAGCTATCTTGTTCTCAGAACAAGATAGCTGGGGCCCGGGGCCCCGGGAGGTAAGGGACAGGCTGCAGAAGGAAGAGGGGGAGGAGCACTGGGCCCCAGAGCCAGCTGCCACAATAAAAAAAAAAAAAAAAAAAAAAAAAAAAAGTTTCAGGACTGGCCGGGCCCCCCCAGGGTCTGGGCCCCTTACTGGGGTATTGGCTGTACCCCCCTGATGGCGGCCCTGTATATATATAAGCTAACTAACTAACTATGTAATGTAATGACACAGGAAAGCAGAGAGCACAGCAATTGCGCTGCTGTCTCTCTCAGAACTGTGATAAACTGCAGAAAATGGCTGCTGGGGAGTTTCTTATATAGTAAAGGGGTAGGCAACTTTCCTATTGGTTGCTAGGGATGTTGCTAAGCTCAGATAAAGACATTGCAGCCTTCTCATTGGCCCACAAGCAAGAAGGGAGGTTACTGATGAAAAAATATAAATCTAGAATATTCAAAATTACGAATATATATCACTAAATTCTAAATATTCACAAATTCTCGAAGTCACGATATTCGCAATTAATATTCGTGATTCGAATATTCGTGCCCAACTCTACAAGACTTTACCTTTAAGAAGATTGTAATGGTCTGAATTGGACTGTTTTGCAGAGATTGCAGTGACATACAGAGGACTAAGGTCTCTGTATCCATGTATATAATATACAATACAACCATATTACTGTTACCAGCTTGTCTTGGGCACAGTAAATGTAATTTTTTGTTCATTTGATCCAAGTACCATTTCATAGCAAATATTCTAACACCCACTGAGAGTACCTAAATTACAGGTTGTTCTACTTTCTCTTTTAAGTAAACCTAGCCTGACATATTTCCATGCAGACTGTACAGCTTTGAAGTTGCATATGTTAGGGGCTGCTGTTATTAATCATTTATGTTCACTTATTTGACCTAATTCTGGGTCTACAGCTACATAGTAATTGAACATTCTTGTTACATTTGCCCATACGTGAGAAGAAAAGTAGCTTGTCAGAAGCAAAGAGTTCTGATTAAAAACTTTCTCTTCCAGTTCTGATATATAGTTTTTGATTATCCACTGGAAATTTATAGGTAACGTTGACAAATTACAGTATGTGACCTGCATATATTATTTTTTGAGCCTTCTTCCCTATTTGCTGCATTCTATACTGAGTTGTGCCTATTTGTTGGGATATTTTATGTAAGTGCGATCTCACTCACTAGATTATTAGGTTCATTTGCAGGAATTGAAACAAAATTGCAAAATTGCAGCTTCTACTGTACTCTCCATTCTAAGGTATAGTTGTGTAAGGGTTTGTTACTAAGATTGGTTGAATGAAACAATAGTGTTTTAGTCATAAATATACAGTAAATCTTTTATAGGAATATTGAGTGACTAGTTTGCAATATATATTTGTTATGATGGTGTTCTCTAACCACTGCTGTCCCACTATCTGGGGGCAGGTATGAGTGCCGCATCTTCTACTGGGTTGCAGGCTTCAGGGATCCGGAGCTACAACCAACCTCTGGAATCCAATGCCGCAGGCCATAGCCTGCACTCCTCTTACTCCTTTTCTGACACTGCCCAAAGGATACGAGTGCTTTCTGGCCATAACTTTTCCAGCCTATGACTGGCCACCTCAGGGTAGTTAAAGGGGAGCTGTCGCCAAAAAATGCAATGCAATCTGAAATCACCATGTGTGGAAACAGATTCAGTTAAACCTGTAGTTTATACATTTATGTCTCTTTTTCTGCCTTCTGTGAACAGCCTCAGTACAGGAAGGAGGTTTTATCAGTGATTGATGGCATAGGTGTATACGTGTGCATACGAGATATCTGTCAGTCCCTTATAACACCTCCCTCCTTTACAGATGTAAATGTAAAAATTACAAGTTTACTGAATCTTTTCCCACAAAAGTACATATCAAACTACTCAGCTCCTCCTGCTCTATAACATGGTGCTTTCAGATTGCACTGCATTTTGTGGTGACAGATCCTCTTTAAGGCACCTTTCCCAGTGGGAGGTTGCCTGAGCAATAAGTATATCTAGCTTCCTAATGCCTTTGTAAAGTGCTCTGTTCCATTTTTTTTAACCTGTGTACCGACCTAGTTTACTTATTCAGACTCTCTGCTGTCTGAACTGACGTCTGTCTGATTACTGCGTTGACCCTTTGCTGCTTGCTCTGATCTTAGGCTTGTTTTATGGATTCACACTAACGCTGCCTGCCCTGACCTTGGGCTGTTTCCTGACTACAGATTTCCCAGATTCTAAAAATGCTACAACGAGGTTTAACGGGTCCACACCACAGCCAAACAATTAATCAAAAACAAAGTATAATCCTCAGAGCACATAAACATATATTAAAAGTATAAAAGTTCAATATTCTTTGTAAGTGGTTCACCTCAACAAGGGTCTTTAAATCGCATAGTTCCAGAACATATCCTTTCTCTGCCTCTTTCCTCTTCAGTGTCCTGATTCAACTCTCTCTCTCACGCTGCCTTTTCTCCAAGTTAATTACTGAAGTGCGAATGATCACCATTCGAGCAGCTCTACTGTCAGAAGTAGGGTCCACCATAAATAAGGTAAGAAAAAGAAACATAAATATACACTGGGTAGAACCTTCAATAAAACCAGCAATCAGTTTTTTTTAAATTATGCTTCCAAGATGTCTATCTTATCCACTTGCGTACAATCACACGCAGTACACCAGCAGTACCCCAGGAAAGAGGCATTGAAAGTATATGTGGTTGAAATTTGAAGACCCTGGTTGTGGTGAGACACTTACAAAAGGGACATTGAACTTTTATACTCTAAATATATTTTCATGTGCTCTGAGGAATTCGCACCGTTGTCTCTAAACTACACTGAGACTATTCCAAGAGGTAGCAACCTGGTGACTCCCCTGCAGAGAAGACCAGATCCCTGTATAGGGGTTAAAGGGTGAAAACCAGAAGACAATGCCATTAGGTCTAGCCCAAAGTCAAACCGGTTAGTTGGCACAATGGTTCCATACTCGCTGTCTGTTACAATATCTTCACACTTTTTAACTCATGTTCTTACAGTTTATATCTTTAAATAATGTGTCAAGATCCATTCATACTATATCACCTTATACTGGGGCTTTGTTTTCAATTTTAGACAAGTGTTGGGTGCAAATGAGTCAATATGATCATAATATTATTATAAACTTACATGAACATGATCCAGTAGTGTTTGTCTCTCTGCCCAGCAGCCACTACTCCAATCTATACTATCGTGCTGGAGGATGTCAGGAGCAGACCGGGCGTGTGTTGTGCTGTCATTCTGGAGGAGACAGGGGACAGTATGTGTGACAGTCAGACATGGCCGTTCTCTTAAGTTTGGTATGCCAACCAGTCAAGCTCTGTCTGATGGGCCAATCAGAGACTTTGGATACTGAGCCATTCAGGGTTTCAGCTCCGTATGCAATCAGAGGTGTAGGTGCAGTATTTAAACCAATGACACTAGATCAAAACCTGTTATTGCATGTCATGTACTTGCATTTATGTTTTAATCCTTTGTGCCTGAACTCTGTATTTGTTCATTTCCTCTGTCTACAAACCTTGGCTAGTTCCACTGATTACCTTCCTATCTACTGATTTCCCTATATCTGTACCCTCTTGGTTTTGACTCTGGCATGTTTTATTATCCTTTCTACTTTCATCTGGTTTGATCTGCGACCTTAAAACATATACTTATCTTCTGTCAGCTTACTCTGCATCTGCAACCTGGGTCCCTAGCAACCATATACGCAGGGTGGGACTTTAAAGCTAGTGCCCGCTTCTAAGTGCGGCGGGTGCCTGCTGTTTTAAATAGCAGACACCCAGGACTAATGTATGCGATCGACAATAATGTAAATTGCATAAATTTAAAGCCTCAGACGATGTGGTCAAACATGACTACTAGAGTAGAGTGAGGTTATAAAAAATTTGATTTGGCTGCTTTGCCAAATTTCACAAAGAAATTTGCTTTGTGATGAATGACTTTGTCACGAAGTGCATTTCTTTGTATGTAGCGGGCGCAATGACGGGGAATGCAATGTCATTGAGCTCCTCAGATGCTGCATTCATTGCTGATTGCAGAATCTGAGATTGAGGGCTTTTAGGGGTTAAGCTGGTAGAACAAAAATATACTCACCATATCCACTTGATCACGTAGAGGTTGCCACGGCCATCATGATTGAAGACACTGCGTAAAATCTTTCGCAGTGACCTGATGATGTCATCACGCCATCCAGCGTGGTGACGTCATACGTCACTGCACGCGAAATTTCACATGGTATCTTCAATCATGATGGCCGCAGTGGCCTCTTCGCACGCAAATAGATGAGGTGAGTATGATTTATTTATTTTTTTTACTAATTTCAGTGAAAATTCAGTGTGAGGCAATTCGGCTTCACAGCGATTCAAATTTTTCCTGAAATTCTGATCGAAGTCCACTTCGGTTATTTCAATTCGCTCAAAACTAGTGACTACGGCATCTGGGAGTGCAAAAATCCAGAAGCGTATTCTTCTAGGTGTACATTGGCTCTCCCTAGGGCTCCATAGGAACATAATGTAATCCTCATAGACTCCAATGTTATTGCACTGGGGTCTATGGGAGAAGCAATCTGATGATAACTTGTTATAGTTTTTTATTGGAGCTATAAAAAATTGTAAAAAAAAATTGTTTTAAAAATATAAAAATTCAACACCCCTTTTCCCAAAATAAAAATATATAAACGATAAAAAATAATAATAAAAAACATCATGGGCATTGCCACATCCAAAAATGCCATACTATTAAAATATAAAAATATTTATCCCATACAACCAAAAAAGAAACGTCAAAATGCTCAATTTGCCATTGCCAATTTTGCTTAATTTTGGTTGCTTCACCTCCCACAAAAATTTAATGTGGTCAAAAATTCATACACTCCAAAATTGTATGAATGAAAAGTACAGATCCTCTTGCAAAAAATTAGCCCTCACACAGCTAACACACATAACTACAAAAAAAAAGTTATAAGGGTCAGAATATGGGATGAAGAGAGAGAAATAATTTGTTTCAAGGTTTTTATTTTTTCAATATTAAATGCAAGAAAAACTATACATATATGGTATTGCTATAATCATACTGACCCAGAAAATGAAAGTAACAGGTCAGTTTTACCACATATGGAACACCGTAAAAATAAAACCTATAAAACTGTTGCAGAATTTTTTTCTTATGTCACCCCATTTGGAATTCTTTTTTCCAGGTTCCTACTACTGCTATATGAACGAAAATAAAAAAGTTATGGCCCCGGAAAGACGGAGTGAAGAATATGCAACCCCCCCCCTCCCAAAAATAAAATAAAAATGGGGGGGTGAAAGGATTGAGGGTTGCTATTGTTTACTTAACTTGTTAAGAATCAAGATGACATTTTCTACATCTATTCTAGATTTGATGTTAAAGGGATTTTCCAGGCATTTAATATTGATGACCTATCCTCAGGATAGGTCATCAATATCAAATTGGCGGTGGTCCAACACCCGGCATCCCTGCTGATCAGCTATATGAAGAGAAGACAAATGGCAAGCACACATGCCGTCTCCTGTCTCTTTTCTAGCTTGCTGCTACTATGTCTATGAAGCAGGAAAAGACACAGGAGAGGGCACGGTGTCGATACCCCACCAATCTGATATTGATGACTTATCCTGAGGATAGGTTTTAAATATAAAAAGCCTGGACATTGGGATCCCATTAGCAGACTACACAAGCCCTCCACCAGCAGTAAAAAAAGATTAGGTAAAATGTCAACAATATAGCAGGGCCATCTGTATAAATATGAGCAACAAAACTAGATCTCCAGAAGCAAAGATAAAAAATACAGTATTGTCGCATTCTGGCTCAACTTTTCTTTGCATGAGAATTCCTAGGAGCATTTCAGCACTTCAGGATGGCTTATATGTTTGTCTCTTTTTCTTTTTATCTATTCATGATTATTTAAATTAGATACAACCTGGAACGGTATAATAAACCTGAGCTGTAGTCTAGCATGCATCCGTTCTGTATAATATATTGTTTTTTTCATTTCTTGAGTTGTGGGAATAGCTGCTTTGTCACTTTGAAGGCTTTATCATACGAAGACAAATGGAAATAATCAGGTGTTTGGAATTTTACCATGCTGGTATCCAATGAGCTCTGCCAACTACAAAATTGTTCCTGATAATCAGCAGAGGCATCTACACTGCTTTTACCATTTTCATATATTCATCTGGACTTATGCTGCACAGCTGGCCAGTCAAAATTGCATCATCGTGGGTGTACACAAAGTTGTCTTATGTGAAAGAAGAACTTACATACTGTACATATATTTTGTATATGTGTCCCCAACGCTTGTTTTTGGCTTGAAAGCCCTTAAAAACTTTTATGTCTAGAACGGGTCTCCTGAAGTAAAGGTAATCATACAGTGCATGCCCAGTGTTCTTTCCATTCATCGCTATGGGAGTTTCAAAAACAGCGTGCGCACTCAGGTATTTTTGGGGGTTTCACAGTGGTGAATAGAGAGCGCACTGCGCAAGCACGGCTGCTGCTCCATTCACTGCTATGGAATTTATGGAAATAGCTGAGCCGATGCTTGAGCATTTTCAAAACTGCCATGAAATGTGGTCGCATATGCATGGTGCACTCTCCTTTTACTTTCGTGTCCCTATTCTGGAGATAGGAGCTGAGACCTGCACCTATCTGACATTGATGGCAAACCTCTTTAACATAGCAAGAGTTTTAATGCGCCAGCAAATAAAAATTGAAAAAAGGTGGCTTGAAGGTTTACAGTAAATGTCCTTTCCATTAGTTCCATTTGTTATGGACATCAGTACTTGGCTAATTATTCCTGCCCTCTGTTGTTGATTATCATTATGATCATTTAGAAAACGTTCTTGTCTTTAGGGAGCAAATAATAATAATTAGTGTTGAGAGAATTGAATGTTTGATCCGAATTTCAGGATAAATTAGATTCTCCACAAAGTCGAATGTCCTAGTGCTTTGTGGTAGTGAATCTATTTTACCTGAAATAGTGTAAAAAAAAAAAAAAAAAAAATCATACAGGCCAACGTGAAGGATATCATCATGGACTGCACGAGATTTTTTGCCAGATCTTCAACCAAATGGAAGAGGTAAGTATGATTTTTTTTATTTTATTTAACACTGTTATTACTATCAGATGCCATGATCAGCTATAAACACGGCATCTGGGGGGTACAATGACGGGGAGCCACGCAATCGCTGCTTCCTGTCATTGCACTCACTACTTAGGCCTTCTGCACCCCATGGCCATATTGCCTACCGCATATGTGGATCTGCAATACACGGGCACCGTTCCGTTTGCATTTTGCATCACGGATGCGGACCCATTCACTTCAATGTGTCCGCAAATCCAGAGATTCGGAATGGTTCTGAACAGGCTCACGGAATGGAACACTACGGAAGCGCTATCTCTTTGCGGAACGGGCGGATCGCGGACCCATTCACTTGATCCGCTGTGGCTGCCCAACGGTCGGTGTTCGTGCATTGCGGGCCGCAGCAAGGCAAGGGGGCGCACACATTCGTGTGCAGGAGGCCTTACATAGAAATGCACTTCGTGACAAAGTAATAGGTCACTAAACAAATTTTTTGGTCAAATTCGGCGAAGCAGCCAAATCAAATTTTGAAATACTTCGCTCATGTCTAATAACAATGATAATAATAATTATAAAATAATAATATATTTAACCACATAATAAAAAAATGTATGTATATTTGTATCATTTTTCTGCTATGCCATAAGAGAATTGATAGAATGGTGTAAAACTATGAGTAAAACCAAAGCAGAAATATTAAACACTGAGTACAATAAACCACGAAAATCCCCAATCAAGCCAGGACTAAATAGGCAAACTAAACATTGAGATGAGATCAGATAAATCCATTGGTTCTAGCCACAATTGGTTTTGCCTGCCTATTAATATCGCAGTCAATCAGCTGTAGAAATGTACACATTTACATTTTAATTGATGGAATAATGGTGCTCTCTATAAAAGATGTTACAGTCCAGTGGTCCCAGTTTGATTTATTTAACTTAATAGTTTGAACACTGCAGACTAATCCCTCAGAGGCTCTGAGACTCTTATAGAACTGATAGGTATGATGTGCTTTTAACAAGTGATCCTGTGTACAGATGTCAAGTGTAAGTTCCACATAAACGCAACTCAGAATTTTGAAAGTGATCTTGGGATTAAAATATAAAGTCCTTGAAAAGAACATGAAAAGTCGAAGAAAACATTTCCTTAGGCAGACGTATGAAATCACTTTTCATTTCACAGTACAAAGAAAATTAAATGGATTTATTGGAAAATCAACTCCATGTAGAGTAAACAAAGCAGAAATGATTACCAAGAAAAGATATATAAAACATTTTTCAAACCAACTATTCATGTTTAATTATAGGGCCCTGCTAAATATTTCAAATCAGGAAAATAAGGGTTTTACACGCATAAGAGGCACATGAATATGTACCTGTGGGTACGAGCATCTGACACTAAGTGATCGAGGTGGATTACAGTGTACATGCACTGTAAAATGGTGCTGTAGCCTTGAAGGGGTTTGCAGCCTTTAAACATTACAGTTGAGTCACATTATTATGACCAATTCCTACTTTCGATGTTGGCAGCACATAGTTCATGAAGGAAATCACATGAGCTGGCTTGGGGGGGGGGGGGGGGGGGTATCTGAGGCGTGTGATAGGCTGTCTGTACACAAATATGCGTTGTTGCTGTCATGGGTAAGAGGTGTGAATTATCAGAGTTGCAGAAAGCAATGATTATTGAAACTTTGCAATTTGTGAAGTGTTTGAATGGACAACCAGGAGCCTACCAGATGTGTGTCTAAAACAACAGTTCAGCGACTCTACAGCAGCGGCAAAAAAGGCTGCAATTTTCATGGCAGTATTATAATTGAACTTCCGCTGATTGTCAAAAAGTTGCCTTCTATTATGAGTCACATTTTCTGCTTCATCGAATGGATGGACGTGATGTGTCAGACGCACACAAGCTGGTTGTAACAGCGGTTTCAGATTGCAGGTGTTCTTCTACTCACCACCACGGTCCCAGGCTCTGTGCTCAGGTGAGCACTACCCTCCCTGGCCACATCACTTCCTGTAAGGGTTTTGCACATGGGACCTGTGCGACCAATTTCAGCCATCCTGCGTCTATTTTAGTGGTCCAGACCCTTTCCTAGGTGCCTGAGCGTCAAAGATCCTTGTGTTCTGCAAAGGTTGCTGTTATCTGTGCTTGTTTTCATGTATACATGACCAGTGCTTCTGTTTCTGGCCTCTGCTACCTTTTTGATCCTTGCCTGCTTTGTCTTGACTCTCCTGTTGCTGACCGCGATTGCCTGACCTATATCTGTGTAGCCTGCCCTAACCCATTGCTTGTTTGACTTCATCCTCTGCCTCATCCTTCGGTTCTGCACTGTTGCTCCTGGTTACGACTCAGCCTTCTGCCTACCACTGTACATCTGGTACCTTGCACTGGTACCCCCTGGTCTGCTTGGACCAGCTGCCTTGTGTACCAATCCTCATCAAGAGGTAGTGACTAGTGTTGATTCAGCACCAAAGTGCTCGGGTTCTTTGGTGCTCGAGTAGACCACTTTGTAATGCTCGGGTGCTCTACAGAGCACCGAGTATAATGGAAGTCAATGGGAGAACTTGAGCATTAAACCAGGCACCCCCTGCTCTGAAGATGGGAGGGTGCTGGGTGCAGAAGATCGCTGTACAGTGAGGGAATCCTCCAGTGTGAGTCCACGGCTTAGGAGTCCCTGCTCTACCTCCATATATAGCTATGTCCATATATGGAGTCAGTGCTTGGGGACACCCAGTGTAGTTAAAGCTAATTTAAACTCTATTTCTGAAAAGTTTCTGCCAGGATTTGAACTCACAACCTTCTACATTAGAGGCAAAGACCTTAACCACTCATCTATAAAGCTGAATGATAAACTGTGTCAGAAAAATGTCATAGTAAATTGTCATGTAGTAAGTATTCCTATACAGCAGAAGTATCATTTTATATTTCACTGCAGGTTAACATGTAACTGTGTAGTGTAGTGAAAAAAAAAAAAGGACAATGCAACAGCACTCTGCAGACAGAAATAAAGTACAACAATGCCATAGCTATAGAAAATATTCTGATGCTAATACTACACTTATTTTGCAAATTAGAGACTCTTGGCAAGTACATTTTGTACAAAATTATTTGGGCCCCTCTGCCAAACGTCAAGGCGATCTCTATCAAAAGGGAACCTAACACTAAATACTACCTGTAATGTGCAATAATGGCCACCATAAAATTCAGGGAGTGCAGGTTCCACAAGCATGCTGGGTCCACTCTTCTTTTTACAATTTATGGTGCCATAACGGCCTCCATTAAATCCAGGGATGCAGGTACCAACATGCATGCTGAGTCCACTTTAGTGTTAGGTTGCCTTTTGATAGAGATCGCCCTGACGTTTGGCAAACTGGCCCAAATAATGTTGCACAAAATGTATTTGCCACAAAATAAATGTGCAATTACTTTAAAAAAATAAATTAAAAATTATATATTATATATATGTATATATATATATAAAAAATAATAATTCTGATATATATGAATATATAATATGTGAGAAACTACTACTGATGTTTTTAGCCATGATATATTTACATATATTATAATATATTATATATTCTAAATATATAATAATATATGTAACTATAGTATGGCTAAAAACTATATATAAATGTTTAAATTAAATTTAGCCTCTATTTCTGAAAAGTTTCTACCGGGATTTGAACTCACAACCTTCTACATTAGAGCAAAGAATCTTAACCACTACGCTATACAGCTACATGTTACCCTGCAGTGAAATATAAAATGATACTTCTGCTGTATAGAAATACTTACTACATGACAAACTACTATGAGGTTTTTCTGATACAGTTTATCATTCAGCTTTATAGCTGAGTGGTTAAGATCCTTGCCTCTAATGTACAAGGTTGTTAAAATCCTGGCAGAAACTTTTCAGAAATAGAGGCTAAATTAGATTTAAATACACTGACTTGAGCACTGCGCTTAAGCACACGTGGTATTCGACGAGCATCGCAATGCTCTAATCCAGGGGTAGGCAACCTTTGGCACTCCAGCTGTTGTGAAACTACAACACCCAATATACTCTATTCACTTCTGTGGGAGTTCAGAGAAAAGCCAAGCAAGTGTGCATGATGGGAGATGTAGTTTCACAACAGCTGGAGTGCCGAAGGTTGCTGACCCCTGCTCTAATCAAACAACAGTTCAGCCGAGCATGCTCGCTCAACACTGGTAGTGACCTGATGTGCCCCATGGAAAAGTCAATCCCCACCATCAGGGGTACTACGAAGAACGAGGGGTTCATTTTGAAAACCTTAGAGGAGGTTGGTCACGGTGCACAATGGGTTTACACCCGCTAGTTTGTGATACTGGAGATGGCAGCTTTATGGTTTGGTGAATGTTTTTGTGGCATTCCCTGGGCCCACTCATACATGTGGAAGCTACACATTTAACTGATACATGTACACCTATGCATGTTGATTGTCTTCCCTGGGGCACATGGGATCTTCCAGCAAAGCAATGCAACATGTCACACAGCTAGAAATGTCTAACATTGGGTAGAAGAGCATTACCAAGACTTTCAAGTGCTACCCTACCCCTTAATTCCACAGACATGAACCTAATTGAGCATCTATGGGACCACATCGATCATTGTGTTTACTCTATGAATCCTCCCCTATACACCCTCCAGCAGCTGTGGGATGCACTGCAGTCAGCATGGCTCTAGATACCTGTAACCATCTGTGTGTTCAGTCACAATTCAGTTGTAACAAATGACAAGACAGGTGCACACTGTGGTCCTACTAAGCCCTCAAACGAATGTTAAAATTGAGAGATTAGTCAAGATGTCCTGCTGTGGAGGACATGTCTAAGCTCGAGCACCACGCCAAGGTTTCTCAAGTAGCTCGGGACCTAACACTCACCTACCTGTGCCGTATGTGCAATACCAGGGGCCAGTTGGCTAAATTAAAGGCCGACTCGCAGCAAACTCCTCAGTTACCTCCAGCATGTAACCATGCCTGCAATGGGAGGAGGGATAAGGCTGTGAGCCCCACCCAAGACTGGCTGATATGGCCCAGGCCTCACAGGTGCACCTAAATGTGGCCTGTGGATGGAAAAAAGGCTACATTTACATAGGAGTTTATACACCTCCAAAAAATTATATATACAAAACAACTGAAAAGTGGCATTAAGCAGGATGTGCTCAACCCAAAAATTCAGTTGTGCATATATATACAGGGGAGCAGATCCTGCACTTGTGGCCCATTGCTAATGGCGATTCCCAGCAAAAGTGCATACGGTAGAGGATGCCCGCAGCGGACCACAAGTACCACAATAGACATCCTACACAAGATGGCAATTGTGTAGATGTAATAAATCATATAACAATATAGCAATAACAAATGACAAGACAGATTCACACTGCAGTCTTACTAAGCCCTCAAACTAATGTTAAAATTGAGAAATTAGTCAACATGCCCTGCTGTGGAAGACATATCTAAGCCCGAGCACCATGCCAAGGTTTCTCAAGTAGCTCGGGACCTAAAACTCACCTACCTGTGCCGTATGTGCAATACCAGGGGCCAGTTGGCTAAATTATAGGAATGTAAAGGCCGACTCGCAGCAAACTCCTCAGTTACCTCCAGCTTGTAACCATGCCTGCAATGGGAGGAGGGAGAAGGCTGTGAGCCCCACCCAAGACTGGCTGATATGGCCCAGGCCTTACAGGTGCACCTAAATGTAGCCTGTGGATGGAGGTAACAACGTGCTGGAGGTAACTGAGGAGTTTGCTGCGAGTCGGCCTAGATGTCAAAATGTTTAATGGGGCCGCGGAAGCGGCTGGGCCCCCTAAAGAACAGGGTGCTGACAACATACAATGCAGGTGAGAGGAGCAATTGCTTTACCTTCAGAGTTAACTGACCTCAAACCACACTGATTTATTGTATCAAAAGTGTACTGTATTTACCTTTATCCTTTGTTTCAGGTGTCGGAATTTCCTATTAACTAATTAGTTAACAGCGTGGATTATTACCGGACAGTAGGTAATTGGAGTAAGAAGATCCTGGAATATTAAATTGATAATTGTCCTGGAACTCTCCCACTGTAGTAGATGGGGGAATTTTAATTTGCAGTTGCAAAAGTAGTTTTGCTGTTTTTTTGAAAGCAATAGGAAACCAGACTTGGGTGTCACATCTCACATTTTGCACTTCCACCACTCTTTTTTCACGCAGCTCTGGTTCCATAGAAATGAATGGGGCTTGCATGAAAAACAGAAGCCATCCGGATGCAATGCTTTTTTCACTGATCATTGCTAGATGTAGATTGTTATTTAGTTTTTTTCACACATGTGAAAAACGCTTGCAATCTGGATGCAATCCGGATGGAAAAATTGCACACACTGAACGCAATCGCAGCCAAAACTATTTGAACTTGTGTGCAAAAGCATCAGTTTTTTTCCTGAACAGATCCAGACACAATCTGTATTGCTTGTGTGAAAGAGGCCTTAGGTCTCATGCACATGACCGTATGAATTTTGCAGTCAGCAAAACATGGATCCACAAAAAATACGGATGACGTCCGTGTGCATTCCATATTTTGCGGAACGGAACAACTGGCCCCTAATAGAACAATCCTATGCTTGCCCGTTATGCCAACAGTAATAGGATATGTTACATTTTTTTGTGAAACAGACATGCAGACAGGCATTTTTTTACGGACCCTTTGAAATGAATGGTTCCACATCCAGAATGGAAAGAAAATATGTTCATGTGCGCTTACTTTGGTTTCTCTCCACTACAACCCTCTCTAGTTCCACTATTTCCTTCCTATTTATAATTGTTTTCAGCAACACTGTCCCTATCGTATGAGCACTTGCCATGTCTCTCCCTATGCTCAGCTCACAGGACAATGGCGGAGATTGCATGGGAAGAGGATTTTATAGGGCTGTGACCTCACAGGGTATGGATATGTGTATCTGTGGATTTGCATGACATTATGGGTGATCTTGTGTTCCTTTGCTTCTTAATTTGTAATACATGCAGCCACCATTTTAGGAAAAACTGATTTGTTACCATGAAGCGCAAGGAAATTTGTATTAGTTGTAAATCAGTTTTCCTAAACTTCAGACAGAATTTTGCTTTTAATGCTTTGTTTCGCTAAACACTAGTGGTATGCTTCCCATAGTTTTACTATTTAAAACATAATTTTACATTGTTTCTTGGCACAAGTGCATGATCTTACTTTTAATCCACATTCAACTTAATTTGCCATTTTTCTGCTTCTTTTCAGCTCCTCCCAGGGACGTCTTTAACGCGGGGCAAAAGGGGCAGCTGCCCCGGGCCCAGTTGCTCCTGGGGGGCCCAAGGCAGCTGCCTCTTGAGCCCCGCTGGCCAGTTGCGTAGCGTGTGTGTTTGTGGGGGGGGGGGAGGGGCAGTTGCCCTGGGCGCATTGGCCGCACTGCCAATTAGGCAAAGTGAGGAGAGGCCCTGGAGACAATTGGGGGGCGGCGGCAGGGCACAGGGAGATGAGCGCTTCCATTGTGGAAGCGCTCATCTCCATAGTCATCTGTAGTGCCGTCCTCAGGACAGTGATACAGATGGATGCTGCGGGGCAGGGGAGCGGCATCTCCCTTCCCCATTCCTCCGATAGGCTGCAGGCACTTGGAGCCGTACAGTGCGGGACACAGGCCGGAAGAGGCCTGCATCGCATCGCTGCCAGCCTGATGGAGGTAAGTATAAGTGTTTATTTTTTTATATGGTACTAGTTACTGGCACATGATTGGGGGGCATCTATGGGGGAACTTCTTACTGGCACATGATTGCGGGGAATCTATTGGGGCACTTCTTACTGGCACATTATGGGGGGCACTGTGGGGGCATCTATGGTGCACTTATTACTGGCCCATTATTGTTGGCACTTTTTACTGGCACACTATTGGGTGGCACTATGGGGGCATCTATGAGGGCACTTCTCATTGGCATATGATTGGGGGCATCTATTGGGGCACTTGTTACTGGCACATGCTTGGGGGGCATCTATGGGGGAACTTCTTACTGGCACATTATTGGGGGGCATCTATAAGGCCACATCTTACTAGCACATTATTGGGGGGCATCTATGGCGGCACTTCTTAAATGCACATTATTGGTGACACTTTTTACTGGCACATTATTGGGTGGCACTATGGGGGCATCTATGAGGGCATTTCTTACTGGCACATTATTGGGGGCACTATGGGGGCATCTACTGAGGCCACAAAGAAGGGGTATTTTATATGGGGGGCACAATGGGGGAAGGGGGGGAGGAACACTATGGGGGCTTCTAATGAGGCCACAAAGAAGGGGTATTTTATATGGAGGGCTCTGTATAGGGGCATATTATACTGGGGGGCACTATGGGGACATTAGCTAAACTAGGGGCATTAAAAGTGGGTATTTTTTTGCACTGGCACATTATAAGGAGAATTATTACTACTGGAGGGGCATTATGATGGGCTTTATTACTACTGGGGGTCTATGGGGAACATGATTACTAGTATGGGCATTATGGGAGCATTATTACTTATGGGGCACAGTGGGGACATGTTGGGGGCACTGTAGGAGCATGATTACTACCATGTGTGCTCTAGCAGATAATTATTACTATTGGTGGGACTTTTGGGAGCACTATCACTGTGGGGGCACCTTGGCACAGTATCAGCTTACCACAATTATTTTTGGAGGACGTTATGCTTACACTTTTAGTGTCAGGGGCACTATTGTCTGGGCAGTTATTTTAGGGCACTGTGTGCCAATAATTTTTGAAGGGGGCATTATCTGTGTAGTACTAGTATTATCAGGGGGTTTATCGGTTACTGCAGTATAATATTGGGGAGCACAGTGGCACAGTATTGGGGGTGGTAGGATGATTTGTCCAGAAGATGGGAGGATGATGGAAAAGTAGTAAACTAAGATTTTATTTATCAAACCGCAGAGACGAGACATGGCTGCAAAATGGCAGTCTGGTCTGGAGGTCTGAAAGGTGAAGACAAGGAAAGAGAACATCTACTTCAAAGGAGACGTCATTGGGTGTAAGAGGTATAGGCGCTGTATTACCCTGTATGTTCTGTAGTGATGGGGGGGGGGGGGGGCTGGATATAGAATTTGGTCCACACTGTAGCTGCCTGGTCCCAGGCTTTAGGTCACACTGTGTGTGTTCTGAATTCTGGGGGCTCACACCCATCTACTACATTATCTGTACTCAGAGAGTTATCACTGTGTTATCTGTGGTGTTACATTTGACTGCAAGCGATACCTACTACATTATCTGTAAAGAGGGGCGTGGACACAGGTGGGGGGGGGGGGCGCAATACTTGGTTTGCCCCGGGTGTGGCAACCCATGCTACGCGACTGCCACTGCCCACAAATTCAATGACATTGTCGTAAAATATCTTGGCTCTGCTCCCCTGGCTCCATGTCCCGATCCTATCCTTCACTATGTGAGCGGCATGGCTCACATAGTGAAGGACTTACTTGCTTGCTCCTCCTCCCGACCTCCCTTGCCCTTTGCATACGCCGCTCGCTGTGATGTCACGTAAAGGCACTGCAATGTTAGGGTGAGCCGAGCCCCAGTCTCCTTCCTGAAATGCAGAGCAGTGCCCACTTCCAGCCCTGAGCTGAGCTGCCCAGAGCACTGATCCTGAGCCTGCTGGAGTCTTCAGAACTGTAAGTATTTACAGTAATTCACTGTAAGCTCTATTATATATATTGTTTTATGTGAGTAAGGGTGCTGGGTGGTTGGAGAAGGGGGGGGGAGTGGATGGAGGGGTTAGTAGTACAGTACTATCTACATATTGTAAAAAAAAATATTAATCTGCAAAATACTATATATTTGTCTCAGAAGTTGTGCTTTTTTAATTTTTAGAATAATGATACTGCCATTTTATTTGATACTTTTGTGCTGATTCTTTTTTTCCCTCTATATTAAGGGACATTATAGTCACCAGAACCACAACAAATAAATGTAGTAGTTCTGGTGTCTAAAGCATGTATTTGCAAGCTTTTTAATGTAAACACTGCCTTTTCAGAAAAAAAGGCAGTATTTACATTACTGCCAAGGAACACCTCTAGTGGCCACTCATCAGACAGCCACTAGAGGTGCTTCCTAGTCTAGTGTTGCACAACATGCAACACTGGCATTCACGCTAAACATTCCTCATAGAAATGCATTGATTCAAAGCATCTCTATGACACCACACATGCACAATAGCCTCCCAGTGCTTCCCTATGGGAAAGCAGTGGGTTTTATGATATACTCACACACTGCACATTCCTGTGCATTGTATTGAGGAGGTTGTGTGTTGTAGCGGAGGGCGTGATTGCATGCTAGGGTGTGGGAAGGCGGGATCCAGGGGGCCCAAGTAAATTCTTGCCCAGGGTTCAATCAATATTAAAGATGGCCCTGGCTCCTCCAATTCTCTTTGCAATACTATATTGTCTTCTTCTCTGTTCATTACAGTTCAGAGCTTAGTTTTATCTGCAAAAATTGAAATTCTACTCTGTAAGCCCTCAATAAGAAGAGGACCTAACGATGATCTTTGTGACACCCCACTGGTGACAATGACCCAATTTGATACTGTATTATTAATAACTACCCTCTGTTTCCTATCACTGAGACAGTTGTTAATCCATGCACCAAACTGGCAAAGGTTGATCCAGCATTGATAGTAGCGGATAAAATCTACTTTATTGAAAATCCATTTAAAACTTGAGTAACATCAATCCAAAATTCATGCTGAAGTGTTTCTGGCACATTATTCATTTTAAAGGCTATGTATACCTTTGAGGGCAATTTTTGTTTATGACTGCATTTTACTAATTTTGGGCTATAAATAGAGTTGAGTGGACACCTGGAAGTTTGGGTTCGACGGGTTTAGCCGAACTTCACAAAAAAGAATTCAATGGGGACCCGAACGGAGTAAGCGGTTGAGGAGGCGTCAGGTGGGAATACCATCAGCAGCGCATCTACCAGCATGCGTTTGTAGTCACGCATCTTTCGATCATTAACAGACGTTTTTACCAAATTTGGTTTCCTGTCAACAATTCACAGCAGGGGGTTTTCAGCGGCAAAACAGACTTCATATCACCCACCAATGGAACCGATGATTTTTAAAAATGTAGGCCCCTGGCACCCAGGCAGGAGGGGTTTATTCACGGCAAAACGGGGTTCATGTCACCCACCAATGGAACAGGCGATTTTTAGAAATGTAGGCCCCTGGCACCCAGGCAGAGGAGGGGTTAATTCACGGCAAAACGGGGTTCATGTCACACACCAATGGAACAGATGATTTTTAAAAATGTAGGCCCCTGGCATCCAGGCAGAGCAGGGTTTATTCACGGCAAAACGGGGTTCATGTCACCCACCAATGGAACAGGCGATTTTTAGAAATGTAGGTCCCTGGCACCCAGGCAGATGAGGGGTTTATTCATGGCAAAAATTGTAATTTTGCATCCAATAATTTCAAAGAAGATTTTTCACATTTTGGGTCCTTGTCACCTATGCAGTGCAGGGTTACTTGACAGTAAAAAATTGGAATATGTCAACCCCTGAACTCACAGACGGATTAACTATATTATTGTCCCCGTCACATATGCAGCGCAGGCCGCAAAGGTAATTCCTGGCCTTAAAAAATATGATTTTTTTCACCACCCATGAATAACATGGATTTAAGTGGTATATTTAGGGGTGTAGGACCTCATCGTTCTTAAAATCATCTTCCACCCGGTCTTCACCCCTGCCCTCTTTGTTGGTCTGCACACCGCGGAAAGCAGCAGCAGTTTGCACCTGTGTTTCGTCATCATCAGAGATGTGTTGCGGTGGTCTTCCCATGTCCTCATCCTCAAACCTAAGTGGTTTGGCATCCGTGCACTCAATCTCTTCCACTTCTGGGGCAGGGCTATGGTTATGGCCCTGGGAAACCTTGCAAGCAGAGTCATCAAAAAGCATTAGAGACTGCTGCATGACTTGGGGCTCAGATTGCTTGGCTGATTTGCAAGGGGGTGAGGTGAAAGACTGATGGGCATGGGCTGCAGGTGCCAACTCTGAGCTTTTAGCAGTGGGAGACAATGTTAAGGTACTGGAGGCACTGTCAGCCACCCAATCTACTAGCGCCTGTACTAGTTCTGGCCTCACCATTCGTAGAGCAGCATTCAGGCCTACCAAATAAAGCTGCAGGTTCTGTCGCCTACTAACACCTGAGCAAGGTGTTTCACTTGGACCTGTAGTTGGTGGTGAATGGCCACGTCCTCTCCCAGCAACAGGAGCTCCACCCATGGGCGTAGCTATAGGGGGTGCAGAGGTAGCAGTCGCTACCGGGCCCAGGAGCCTGAGGGGGCCCAAAGACCCTTGTGCCGCATAAGAAGACATACAAAGCACTGAGGGAAGGGGGGCCCAATCTGAACTCTTGCACCAGGGCCCATGAGCCGTTAGCTACGCCCCTGGCTCCACCTACACCACTATGACCATGCCCATGTCCCTTATTTGATGTTCTCCTCATTATTTGTGTTCACCCACCAAACTGACAGATGGTTTATCTCCGGTGTCAATTTAACTGCCAATAGTCAACAATTAAGTTCACTAACAGTAAGGCAGTACCCGTGTCATAAACAGAATACAGTTCTTTAGGTCACACAACAGTGTAACAGAGCAATTCAAAACAATTACTTCACTATCACCAAAAATTAGATTTTTCAAACCAACAACGTAAAAGCAGAAGTTAAGGGTTTATTTAACTGTCAGAAATGCAGCGTATACCGCTTATGTGCTATCTGCCACAAAACCTGTGTGTTTGCAACCAACTATGTAAATACAGAGTTCAAAAGGTTACTTAAAATGATAGGCCTAAGATCTGCTCGGTAGCACAAAACCAATGTTTATTGCAACAAACTACAGAAATGCCATATGCCACTGCTAAATTTTAAAATAGGTTTTTGTGTGTTGTATGCCAAACAGCTCTGTGGAACAACTATACAGGTTTTTTCCCCAAATACACAAATGCAGTATGTCACTGCTAAATTTTAAAATAAGTTTTTGTGCGTTGTATGCCAAACTGCTCTGTGGAACAACAATACGGGTTTATTTCCCTCAAATACAGGAATGCAGTATGTCACTGCTAAATTTTAAAATAGGTTTTTCAGCGTTCTATGCAAAAGTGCTCTGTGGAACAACAATTCGGGTTTATTTCCCCCAAATACACAAATGCTGTATGTCACTGCTAAATTTGAAAATACGTTTTTGTGCGTTGTATGCAAAACTGCTCTGTGAAACAACAATACGGGTTTATTTCCCCCAAATACAGAAATGCAGTATGTCACTGCTAAATTTTAAAATAGGTTTTTCAGCGATCTATGCAAAAGTGCTCTGTGGAACAACAATACGGGTTTATTTCCCCCAAATACACAAATGATGTATTTCACTGCTAAATTTTAAAATACTGTAGGTTTTTCAGCATTGTATGCAAACGTGCTCTGTGGCACAACAGTACGGGTTTATTAACCCAACTACAGAAATACAGTTTTTCCACCTCAAAATTTTAAAACTCTTTTTTCAGCGGCGTATGCAAACGTGGTCTGAGGTACGACAGTACGGGTTTATTACAGAAACTACAGAAATGCACTATGTCACTGCAAAATTTTAAAACAGTTTTTTCAGAGGTTAATCTTCACATAGTAGAGGAATAAGTAGGCAGCACTCACCCTGGCTTTTCTTTCTTTGTCCTTTATTGTATCAAAAATACATGTAAAACAAGCGGCTTGGTAGCAGTGTTAGCCTGAGTCACCCACAGCGGCGACGGCCGTTTCGCGCAAACTCTCTGCGCTTCTTCTGGCCACTACGTCAGCAAGTTGAACCGTGCTGACCTCTTATACCCAATACCTGGTTGCCTAGGCAATGCCCAAACAACCACAAGCACAGGTAATATTCTTTAAAAAGACAGTGTATAAGCATAGAGTATAACCTCTATAGAAAAACACTAAGATCATTATGATCATTCAAACCTAGCTGACCGAGCGCTCCTGTGCGCGTTATCCATTTGGCTTCTTGTTGCAGGAGGTGCCGATGTCTATCCCCACCGTGAGGTGGGGGAGGGACAACTTCAATCCCTGCAAAACGAAGCATGTCAATTCTACCTCCATGTTCTTCCCTTACATGTTCAAATAAACGCTGACAGCCCTTTCCTGTTCGTACAGGGTTAAGATGTTCTCTTACCCTCTCGAATAGGCACCTGATGGTTTTGCCTATGTAAAAACGGCCACAACTACATGTTATCACATACACCACATATGTTGTTTTGCAGTTGATGAAGCTTTTTATTTTCTCATATAAGGACCCAATTCTTACAACTTTATCCTGAGAATTGTATTTACAAAATGAGAAATTGCCGCATTTGTAATTACCTTTTGGTATTTTTCCCTGTAACCAGTTTCTTTTTTTCTCAATCGAAAATTTACTCCGCAAAATTTTAAAATAGGTTTTTCAGCGGTGTATGCAAATGTAATGTATGGTACGACAGTACGGGTTTATTCCCCCAACTACAGAAATGCACTATGTCACCGCAAAATTTTAAAATAGGTAATGTAGGGGGACTTGACCAGAAAAAAGGAATTTTTCATCCACTGAGCTACCAAATAATAATTAGACTGATGTCCCTGGCAGGCTGGCACACATGCAAGTCACATGCAGTTTGGGTTTACTCAATCCTATCTATAAATCATATTTTCAATTGGCCTTTATTAAAAATATTGAGCCATTCTTTTACAAAGGGTTAACTGTTTTTCTAACTGTGTGACTGGTACTTTCACTTTGTGATGGTCATCTAATTACCCTTATTTCTAAATTACTAAGAGGTCATAAACACTTGCAGTATTTAAGCCACATTCTTATCAGTAAGATAAGTATTGAGCTTTAATGATTTTATTTATAATGTTTGAATTTCAATTCAGTACTAATACATAATTTTTATAGCTATATATATAATTTAGTAACATAGTACAATAGTTTATAAGGCTGAAAAAAAGGCATCCATTTATCCAGTTCAGCCTATTATCCTGCAAGTTGATCCAGAGAAAAGCAAAAAACCCCTGTGAGGTAGAAGCGTCAATTTTGACGTAAATTTGTTTTCCCTTAGTCCTAACAGCAGCACAAGTGGGGTATTTGCCCCTGTGAAGCTGGTCAGGACAGGCGGAATTTTTGTTGAATAAAATTCTGCATTAGTAATTAATTAATTAATTAGCTCCCCCCGCCCCCCCCACATAGTTCGTCCCCAACAGGACCGGTTGCTTTTTTAACAAGTAAATAATAATAGCATAGAGGGAGGGAGATTTGTGTGCTGCTGTTAGGACTAAGGGAAAAAAATTTACGTCAAAATTGACGCTTCCCTTTCGTCCTAACCAGCAGCACAAGTGGGGAAGTAGCAAGAACCTCACACAAATTTGGGAGGGCTAAAGACCTTCCTACTAACATACTTTAAATATCTCTTAGGAATTAGGAAATCTGTCTATGGGAGAGCAGCACTTAGAACAGAAAGTCCAAAGGCTGTTCCCTCTGAACGCCTACTCTCTAGGCGGTAATGGGAAATAAAAGTATTTTGCGTACTCCAAGAGGCGGCAGCACAAATTTGCTCTAAAGGGATTAAGTTCCTTTCTGCATATGATGTAGAAACTGACCTTGTAGAGTGGGTAGATAAGAAAGATGGCGGTGGTAAGTCCTGGGACATAAAAGCCAACTTAATAGCCTCTTTAATCCATCTACTCAAGGTAGGCTTGGAAACTTTGAGCCCTCTGTTGTTCCCTGCATAAGTAATCAGAATATTTTCCGATCTCCTGAACTCCTCAGTTCTGTTCAAATATATTCTGAGGACCCTTGGGATGTCCAAGGTAAGTAATTTCTCCTCCTCAGGAGTGGTTGAAGTAGGAGAAAACACAGGTAGTGAAATCGTTTGATTGGTGTTTGCAAACGAAGGAACCTTTGGTAGAAAGGTAGGCAGAAATCTTAACAGGACCTTGTCCTGCAGAAATCTTACCCCCAGGGCCTGGAGTTCCCCAACCCTCTTAGCTGAGGTTATGGCCAAGAGAAAGGTAACTTTTAGGGATAGGTATTTCAAGTCTACCTGTTCCAAAGGCTCGAAGGGGGGGGGAAGGGGTCAGCACAACCCCCTTAAGACCACTTGCAGCTCCCACTCAGGGATCGGTCTCAGGATGCTAGGTTTAAGCCTCTGAGCACCTTTAAGGAACCTCTTGAATAGGGGATCCTGAGAAATTGGTTTACCAAGGAATGCCGACAGGGCAGCAACATGAGCTCTCAGTGTAGCTGGGCTTATACCCTTGTCTAGACCATCCTGCAGGAACTGAAGGATATCAGAGAGAGGAGGATCTGAGGAAACTACCTCTCTGTCCGTACACCACCGCATAAATATCTTGAATATGCGGGAGTATTTCTGGTTCGTGGAATCCGCTCTGGAGTGAGACATTGTTCTCACGACCTCCACCGAAAACCCTCCAGCTTCTAGAAGGGACCGGTCAGTCTCCAGGCTGTCAGGCTGCCTCCTCAGATCTAGACAGGGACATGTGTTCTGGTACACTAGGTTCTGTATTAGGGGCAGTCTCCAATAATTGCCCTGACTCATCTGCATGAGCTGGGTGAACCAAGACCTCTTGGGCCAGAATGGAATGATGGCTATCACTGAGGTCTGGTCTTGCTTGATCTTCATCAATACCCTTGGTATCATGGAAATTGTAGGGAATACATAGGCCAGCCTAAACCTCCACGTTATGGACAGAGCATCTATCGCTACCGGATTGTCCTCCTTGTACAGGGAGCAGAACCTGCTTACTTTGGCGTTCAAACGAGTTGCCATCAAATCGATCTCGGGAGTCCCCCAACGCTGGACTATCCTGGAGAAGATGTTGTCGTTCAGGGACCATTCTCCCGGTACCGGAAGGCCACGACTTAGACAATCTGCTACTATGTTGAGATCCCCCCTGATCTGGACTGCCACCAAATGAGATAGATTGCTCTCTGCCCAAGATAGGATTAGTCCCACCTCCCTCAGGAGGGTCCGGGATTTCGTTCCTCCCTGCCTGTTTAGATAAGCAACCACAGTTGTTTTGTTGGTCTGTACTCTCACAGCCTGATTTCGGATGAGAGGAGAGAAATGATTGAGGGCTAACCTGACCGCCCTCAACTCCCTCAGATTGGATGAGAGGAGCCTCTCCTGAGGATTCCAGGTATTCTGAACTGTACTGTGTCCCAGATGGGCTCCCCAGCCTAGAAGGGAGGCGTCCGTGGTCAAAGTCACCCAACGAGGTTGGGACAAAGGCTTTCCATCCGCTAGGTTCTTCTACCACCTGAGGGAAGAATGGACCTCAACAGACAGGGAGTGAGTCCGATCTAGGTCCCTGGGTTTGCGACTCCAAACCGCTAAGACCTCTTCTTGCAGTGGGCGAAGATGCCACAAGGCCCAAGGCACTGCCTCCGCAGATGCTGACATGTGGCCTAACATCCTCATGAGAACCCGAATAGACACCCTTCTGGGAGATAGGAGGAACTCTGCAGCTTTTATTACTCTGTCTCTCCTCTGTGGAGACAGATATAGGGTCATTTGTTGTGAATCTATCACAAACCCCAGAAACCTCCTTGTGGTGGATGGGACCAACTCTGATTTGTCCTAATTTATGAGCCATCCCAGGTTCTGCAGAGTGTGGAGAGCTTGTTGAAGCTGGACTTGTAAGACGTCTGCGGATACGGCTTTTAAAAGCCAATCATCTAAATAAGGGATGACTTCTAATCCTAGAAGTCTTAAGTGGGCGACCACAGGAGCTGCAATTTTTTTGAAGATGTGCGGCGCAGAAGAAATGCCGAAAGGCAACACAGCAAACTGGTAGTGATTCACTACCTCTTTTATGGAGACAGCAACTATCAGATATCTTCTGTTCGCCGGATAGATAGGAACATGAAGGTAAGCATCCTTCAGATCTTTCGTTACCATCACGTCTGCAGAGTTCAGGATGTTTAGTACTGAACGAATGATTTCCATCCGGAAACGCTTCCTTCTGATAAACCAATTTAGGTACCCAGATCGATAATCATGCGCCAATCTCCTGACGGCTTTGGAACGAGAAAAATGGGAGAATATACTCCCTGGCCATGCTCGCGAGGGGGAATCTCCTCTAAAGCGCCCTTGATTATGTACTGAAGTACAGAGTCCTCCAGGACCAGCTGTCTGCTGGGTGCTCAACGCCTTGTAAGGACGAACCTCTCCTGAGGTTGAGAAATAAAGTCGATCCTGTATCCGGAAGTGATGACCTCCAACACCCAAGGATCTGGAATTGTTTGCTTCCAAAAATTTTTGAACAAAGTTAAACGACCTCCTACTGGAGGAGTCAAACAGGGGGAATCGTGCGGAAGTGTGGGGGGTGGAGACGGGGAGGTGGTGGGCTACCGAAAGTCATTGATCAGCCCTGCGGTTCCCGCGACCGCGACCTCTGCCCCTCTTATAGCCTTCGGAGCGTCTCTGGTTCCTCTCTCTTCCCTGGAATCTTCCTCCTCTGCCTCTTCCTCCTCCTTGAAAGGATTGCTGAGGAAGTGATTTCCCCTTCTTGTCAGCTAGATTTTCCATCAACCGATCAAGTTCGGAGCCAAACAGCCTGCCAGGCTCATAGGGAAGAGTGCATAGGTTGAACTTGGACATATTGTCCGCTACCCAGGGCTTCAGCCACAGAGGGCATCTGCTGGCTGCAGACAAAGCCATAGATTTAGCAGCTAGTTTTAGTTGCTACTGAGATGCATCTGCCATGAAATCTATGCCTAACAGCAGGGTCTTCAATTGGTCCACAATATCGTCTCTGGCGACTCCTGAATCTAGATCTGACTGGATCCTGAGAGTACGCGCGCAAACGAAATCAGACACTTCAGTACAGGCTATGGCCACAGAGGCAGAGGCAGATGCCGCAAAGTAGTTACGCCTAAGCGAACATTCTGCACCCCTGTCAAGGGGATCCTTCAGGTTACTCCCGTCATCAGAAGGCACCAAAGTTCTTTTAGAAAGCTTGGATATTGCCATATCCACTTTAGGCGAAATCCAATCCAGCAACTCCCCATCCTGTAGGGGGAACATTAGTTTAAACCTTTTGGTTAAAACCGGACCTTTCTCCGGATGTTTCCATTCTGTCGCCATTCATTTTTTAAGCGACTCATCCACTTTGAAGACCCTATGCCCCTAGAGGTGGAGTGTGGAGCTTCCCCATGCTCAACATCCTGGTCCCTTAACCTGATGAAGCACAGTAATCTCTGGGACTTTTCGGCTGGAAAAAAGAAAGCCGACTCTTCTTCCTCAGAGGAGGAATTATCCCCGACCGAGACCACATCTTCGGACATAGGAACAGGGCCAGGAGAGGCCTGTCTAGGTCTCTTGTTAGAGACCGCCCCTTTGATCTCTGCGATGGAGGTGTCCATAAACTCTTTCATCCATGAGAACATCTCCACCACCGTAGGCTCAGGATTGGCCGGCCAAGTCAGATGTTTTTGCTTGTGAGCAGACTTTCCTGAGAAACAAAATAAGGCACCATTAGAATAGCTCTATTCCTAAAAGTTCGCATCGGACGTCAATCTTACCCTGAGAAGGAGACGTCATACTGAGAACTTGAAACCCAGGCCTTAAGGACTTTCCGATGAGGGGAAAGAATCACAGGATCAGCCAAACAGTCATGGACAGCTGCACACAGAAACTGAGTGCAACACTGACCCAGAAAGCACCCTGGCCTTATATAGCAGGAAGGGGAGGGAGGGGATGTAACAGATCCTCCTCCAACAACACTCTCACTCCAAAAATATCTATATTTATTTTAAAATTCCCCCTAAATTACGCCTCAGGGGGCTTATCTTGCCCCCCCCCCCCAAGTTACTACATACCGAAACTTGGGCAAAAAGAAAACCTCAATTACGCACTTCCTGTCGTGCAGCCGAGCTCACCGGCTGCCTCCATCCCTGCTCCAGCAAGCGGGACGGAGGCATACAGGTACGGAGGGGTAGGGCGGGAGACGGCAAGCGGAGGACAACATAGGGAGGAGGGAGAGCCGCACGAACTGGTCACGTGCGCGCTTCCCTCCCCGACTTACAGGTTTACAGAAATAGCTCGGGGAGCTCCTCCACAACGCCGGCTCCAGATGAGGCCAATCAGATGGCCAGAGACCACAGGCAGGAGACAATGACCAGTCCCCTGCCCGGCACCTGCAAAGAGAAAACGCAGAACAAAATTCTAATTTAAAGAAAAAGTATTAATTTCCTCCCCCAAACACAGGGGGAGAGACTCTAAGGGTAGAGTCATGCCTGCCTGACCAAACCCACAGGACAGAAAAAAAGCAACCGGTCCTGTTGGGGACGAACTATATGGGGAAGGGGGGGAGCTAGTTAATTAATTAATTACTGATGCAGAATTTTATTCAACAAAAATTCCGCCTGTCCTGACCAGCTTCACAGGACCAAATACCCCACTTGTGCTGCTGGTTAGGACGAAAGGGAAGCCAATTTTCCTCACTTTAGGGGAAGAAAATTCCTTACTGACTCCAATGAGATAATCAGAACAATTCCCTAGATCAACATCCCATCTCTAGTAGCTATATCCTGTAATATTACACTCCAGAAATATTACACTCCAGAAATACATACATCTTGAACTGTTTTAGTGAATTCACCATCACCACCTCCTCAGGCAGAGAGTTCCATAGTCTCACTGCTTTTACCGTAAAGAATCCTCTCCTATGTTTGTGTAAAAAATGTCTTTCCTCCAGACGCAGAGCATGTCCCCTTGTCATGTTCACTGTCCTTGTTATAAATAGATCATGGGAGAGATCTCTGTACTGACCCCTGATATATTTATATATATTTATTAGATCTTCCCTGAGTCGTCTTTTTTCTGAACTAAATAACCCTAATTATGATAATATTTCTGAGTACTGTAGTCCACCCATTCCAGTTATTACTTTATTTTCCCTCCTCTGAACCCTCTCCAGCTCTGCTATGTTTGCCTTGTTCACAGAAGCCAAGAACTGTACACAGTACTCCATCTGTAGTCTGACTAGTGATTTGTAAAGTGGCAGGACAATGTTCTCATCACGTGCCCTTTTTGTAACTAATATATAGCTAATTACTATACAGGTTATATAATGTGGTTCAAAATATACATACAGTATGACCATCAAGTACAGCCAAGGAATGGAAGAGAATGGCGATGAACAGGAAGGGTATGGCTAAATAATTTTCTTTTCTCTTATTGATCCAAAGGAAGATGAAAACTGTAAAACATGAACCAATCTTCTCAAAAATGAAAATGTCCCTTCTGATAGAGTGGTGATCAGACTTGATCAATATTCAAAACAAGAATGACAGTATATACATTCCATAAATATTGATGTTTTTTTGTTCTACAAAAATATTAAAACTTTTTTTGAAGTCATTACCAGTTGCTACTGTAATCAGGTACTGAGGTAAATTATACCCAGTTCATGGGTTTCTAGATCAATAATATACAGTAAAGCATGACTTATAAGGTATGCTTATTCATGGATGGGCCTATAAAGCAAGGTATTGTGCATACTATACATAATGTATGATATTGGTGGCAGGGAAGTCAAAAGCCTAGTGTAACTCCAAAATCAGAGCCCTCAAGGTGGCCCTGGGGGCTTGCAGCTGGAAGTGAGATTAACATTTTGAAGCACCAAACTGGATGAAGGTTAAACGTTCACTAATATGGATTAAAGGTCACATCAAGTCAGATTTGATGTCTCAAAGACAGATTGCTTGTCACAATTTCAAAATGAATATAAAAAACAGAGGGTCATATATAGATAGTGTGACACAGTGAGAGGTTTGGTGGTAAAAAGCAGGTATTTTCCTCTCAGCCTGTGCTGCTGGGTTGATTGCAGCCAGGTGAGGGTAAATACTGGACCGGATTTTAGGTGCCGGTCCGGGTTTTTGAGTTAATACCGAGCTGCCTTTAAAAAACAGCTGGGTTTATGCAAGGGTCTCTCTCTGTGTTTGGGATCTGAGCCCTGTGCTGGGCTGAAAAGCTGAGACCTGTGTGTCAGGAGAGCAGGCCATTTAAAGACGGTCAGTGGACTTTTTGTGTTGCCGAGCATTCAGCCAGGTGTGAACTGACACCTAGGATTTGAGGTGATTTAACCTGGAAACTGCTGGTGTTCCGTGGAGCTCTCAGGGCTGGAAGCAAGAGCTTGCAAAGAGGCGTGCAGTCTGCCTGGAAGCCTGAGGTTGGACTTTCCTGCGGCTGGGCTGACAGCCGGGTGTGAACACGCACCTAAACCACACAGGTGAATTTGATTCAGTCTTGGACTTTTGTTTTGCCTCAAGTTTTTGCCATGTGTGTGAAGTAACACTAAGTGACTGTTTTGAGTTTTGTTTGGGCAAGTGTGAAATAAAACACTGTTTGCTGCACTACCTGGACTCCCTTTGCCTCTATACTGCACCCGCACCGCTGTCTACCAGAGCAACCCCCCCACATTTGGTGTCGGATGCGGGCAATTGCAGTGAGGCTGGCGGGAAGCCAAAACTTTTTTCTTTTGGGCACTGTTGTATGTCCTGGATTAAGCCTGCCAAGCTGCAACCACCAACACAGGACAAGATGGAGATGAAGGAGATGATAAAGCAGCTTGTCCAGGCCAACTTAAAGCTACAGCAGGCCATGGATGTCCAACAGCAGGCCATCGCACAACAGCAAAAAAGACATGAAGAGGCCGTCGCACAGCTGCTAGAGGCTAATCAGCGACAGCAGGACACGAACTAGCGGCTGCTGCAACACGTAATGGTGCTAGAAAAGTCAGGGATGCCTCAGGGAGTGCACGATGCCCGGAAAGCAGTCCGCACGGCCGTTCCCAAGATGACACCGACAGATGATGTTGAAACCTACTTGGCGATGTTCAAAAAGGTGGCCGTGAGAGAGAGACTACCCCGAGACCAGTGGGCCGAGGTCATCGCTCCATTTCTGGCGTCAGGACCCCAACAGGTTTACTTTGATTTACCGGACGACCAAGCAGCAGACTACTCTGTGGTTAAGGGTGAGATCCTGGCGAGACTGGGGGTGAATGTGTTGGTCAGGGCCCAGCGGGTACATCAGTGGGAGTTTAACCCAGCTGAGCCAGCACGACCCCAGTATTACAATTTGCTAAAACTCTTACAAAAATGGCTACCGCCTGACGTACTTAGTCCCACTGCTATGCTGGACCGTATTGTAGCTGACAAATTCTGGAGGGCATTGCCACTACCCCTCCAGCGCTGGGTTGGCCAGACATCTCCTACTAGTGCCCTGGAGATAGTGGACCTGGTCGAACGTTATGGGGCTACTGAGGAACTTAAGGGGGACTCTGGGAAGGGAGTAATAAAACCCAGAAAATCCCTCCCCAGACCCTGCGGCCTGAGCTGAGAAAGACCGCACGGGATGTGCCCTTTGGGGATCAGGACTCTATAATCTGCTGGCGGTGCCAGGAGCCTGGCCATGTACGGGCCAACTGTCCCCTCCTGGGTGAGCCCATGGATGTGAACTTTGGGTATCGACAGTCATTGTATGCCAGAAGGGTCGATGTGTCAGAGGTTAACCATGATGAACATTTGTGTCGGGTGGAGGTGGGAGACACTCCAGTGGCAGCGCTGCTGGATTCGGGGAGTTAGAGCCCCACCTCGGGTGGAGGTGGGAGACACTCCAGTGGCAGCGCTGCTGGATTCGGGGAGTTAGAGCCTCACTGAGCCCCAGGCAAAAGTCTGGTTAAAGCCATACCAGGTGCCCGTGGCTCGGCGACAAGCCATCTCTGGAAGAGTGATATGGGGTTGGCCGCAGCCTGTCACCACCTGGACAAAGAAGGAAAGTCCTGGGTCACCAGAGGGTTCGGGTGACTTCAGAACTTTAGATTTTCAGTGGAACACAGAGCAGGGCAGTTACAGGGAAATGCGAGTGCCCGGTTCTGGGTATACTGTCTGGCGTGTGATCACCCCCTCAGGGTTGAACAAAGAGGGGGGGGGTGTGTGACACAGTGAGAGGTTTGGTGGTAAAAAGCAGGTATTTTCCTCTCAGCCTGTGCTGCTGGGTTGATTGCAGCCAGGTGAGGGTAAATACTGGACCGGATTTTAGGTGCCGGTCCGGGTTTTTGGGTTATTACCAAGCTGCCTTTAAAAAACAGCTGGGTTTATGCAAGGGTCTCTCTCTGTGTTTGGGATCTGAGCCCTGTGCTGGGCTGAAAAGCTGAGACCTGTGTGTCAGGAGAGCAGGCCATTTAAAGACGGTCAGTGGACTTTTTGTGTTGCCGAGCATTCAGCCAGGTGTGAACTGACACCTAGGATTTGAGGTGATTTAACCTGGAAACTGCTGGTGTTCCGTGGAGCTCTCAGGGCTGGAAGCAAGAGCTTGCAAAGAGGCGTGCAGTCTGCCTGGAAGCCTGAGGTTGGACTTTCCTGCGGCTGGGCTGACAGCCGGGTGTGAACACGCACCTAAACCACACAGGTGAATTTGATTCAGTCTTGGACTTTTGTTTTGCCTCAAGTTTTTGCCATGTGTGTGAAGTAACACTAAGTGACTGTTTTGAGTTTTGTTTGGGCAAGTGTGAAATAAAACACTGTTTGCTGCACTACCTGGACTCCCTTTGCCTCTATACTGCACCCGCACCGCTGTCTACCAGAGCAACCCCCCCACAATAGCCTCAAGATTAACATACATTTCTTTAGAAGAACTTCCAGTTCTCTTATGAATAATACAGCTTGGGTTTTCATTCACTAAGCACTTATCAATCCTCCATTTCCACCAACATCTCTTACTACATCTTGGTGCCCCACTATCCTCGCTAGGGAGTCCAATCCATTTGTACATTGTATAGGCTCCTATTGACCTCAACAGGAGAAATATACATGGTATATTGATTGATCCCTCTTCCAGCAGTCAGCCTAGATTTTGTGACTATAGTAAGTGTTTGGGGAATGTATGACTGATGCTCAGTGGTAAAGAAACAAAGCACCGGCCCATGATTAAGTATAATGACAAAAATCTCAAAATAATATATCATGATGCTTCCTTTAAAATAAAAATATAACAGGAGGTACAGTTTAATGTCACCCCATGGACGTTCATGTCCCAGATACCTACCATACTTTATTCGCAGATAACCCAAACTGATGAACATTCTCTACAAGATGTGAAAGTCCCATCTAGTTGATAGCTATAAATAAAAATGTATTTTTGTCTTATTTATGTAGCAATAAATATTCCATGTTCTGTGGTGAGCTGTAGTTGCCTGGTCTTTTCTTTTAGAATCAAATTATTATTATTTTTTTCCATACACCCATGCAAAATGAATAAGCTATATTATAACTAGCATCTGCAATGGAGTGTAAAATGAATCTTAGATTGTGTTTATTGTGGAAAGATTGCTTTGGCTAAAGACATTTAGCTTGTAAAATTGCAGTAAGATGTCTTTATGTTGTGTTTATGTTGGAGCCATTATTAATAGTTCTCTCCGGAATTCTGCTGTACAACCGAAAACAATAAAATTCAACTGCATATACTGAGCTGCAAGCTTTGAGCTGATGTGGATATTCGCCTTTTGGCATATGTTGGTCCAGTTCTTAGCAATATGCTTCAGAATGTTCTTTCTATGTTTGTTGTAGCATGGTGCCCACCTATTTGTACCCAAGGCACCCAATTTTTTTTTCTGACCTCCAAGACTAGAAGACTGGTCCTGTATGAAAAGTTGGAAAACAATCTATCAATTGATAACTTCAAAGTAGAGATGTGGGAACTTCTTGAAATTCACTTCATGTCTGATTTGTAGAAATTTTTAAAAATTCAAATTGTGTCTGTCTAGATAAACACTACATAAGTCTAAAGTGCTTCAATTGTCCTGGAAATTGGTATATGACACTCTGAGGTCTCCTAGGACTCAGCTTTTTTCTCTCTTGTCTTTCGCTTTTCATTTTTTCATTTAAATAGCCATACGAGGACTTGTTTTTGCAGGACAAGTTGTACTTTTTAATGTAAAGTTGAAAAAAACATTCCAAATGGAGTTGAATTGGAAAAAAAATGCAATTCTGCCAGTTTTATGGGTTTTGGTTTTACAGTGTTCCCTATGCTGTAAAACTGACCAGTTACCTTCATTCTCCAGGTCAGTACAATTATGGTAATACCACATTTACATAGTTTTTCTTCTACCCCAGGCTAGTTTTCACCTTCTTGCCCAGGTCTATTTTTTGTAAATCTGATGTGTCGCTTTATGTGGTACTAACTTTGCAATGGTTTTACTTATCTTAACAATTCTAAGATTGTTTTCTGGTGACACATTGTACTTTATATTAATGGTAAATTTAAATCAATATTTTTTTCCTTTATTTATAAAAAATTGAAAATGTATACAAAATTTGGAAAAATTCACAATTTTTTAAATTTTAATTTGTCTACTTTTAATACACATAGTAATATCACTGACCACCTTGCCCAGATTAAGTTGGCAGGGAGAAAACCAGCAGGATGTTTGCTTGATCCACTTTAGCAATTTATCGGCTTTGTGGCTACCCTCCCCCAGGGCTGATCATCTATAACTCAAAATGGCAGCACTTAACTTTACACACATGATAGGCCGGAGAGGTAGTGGAAACAAATCTCTACCCTTCATCTGTTGGGGACAGGAGAATGTCCATGGTGTGGGAACCAGACCGACACAAATGTGGAAGAGTGAATAGGACCTGACCTTGTTGCTACATTGCCTCTGCAGCAAAAAATATTGACCCAATGGACCATGAAAGATGTACTATTCCTGCCCATAACAGTTGTTCCAGGTGTCCACGGTGGAGTGCCCCTTTTCAGACAGCAACAATTGCAAAGAGTGACCCACGGTCTCCACCACATGAGAGCACAAGGCAGAGATGGCTTTTTGGAAAAATAATGGGGCTAGGTACAGATGTACCCCAAGAGTCAACAGTCCTACTTAGTGAGTTATCACATCTAGTTAACACGTTATGACTGTGACTGTTAACTCTGCTGCATCTCTGCAAGTCTATGCAAATGAAAATGAAGCAGAGTTAACACAAACACACTTAGCTAGTTATTACATCTAGTTAGCATATGATGTATGTGACTGTTAACTCTGAGGCTGAGTGTATGCTAACAGTTCCCTAAAGGCAGCAGAATCCACTAACTGGTATGGCAGTGATTGCACTGCTAATAACTTGTCCAGGTGAGATTTAAGCTTGCACAACATCAGATTACAGATGGGGTAGAATTATTTCCTGGCCACACATTCCAGTATTAAAGGCTGACGACAGAGCGAAGTAAGAGTAGTCTTAGCGGGAGAAGCAGTAACTGATGAGGATGATGACAAGGACATTATACTGCATGTGGATGTGCTACAAAGGAGACCACAAGAAGGAAGACACTCTTGTTCCGCAAGATGGCCGCTAGTTCTATTTTCCCACAGGATCAGGTAATGAAGGTTCATGTCCTGCATTTCTGTTTGAACGCTCATGGCTTATTTTCAGTTTAATTTTTTTGTCTCCCAGCACTGTGGGGAAAAAAAAACTGCCAGACTGGAGATACTGGCACAGAGCTAGAGGCAACTGAGCTTGACTTAGAAATAATATGTTTTGAGCCTGCCCCTACAGTATTAGCAACATCACCAATTCTTGAGCTGACCATAATAGAAAGATATATCGCCCTGGCAGTTTTTTTAAGAGGCTCTGGCTGTATGTTGCCTCTGCTCTTTATTGCCACTGCCATGGCCACCACCTTTTTTCTCTGATGTCATCTCCTCCTCGCACCCCATTCTGGATCCCAGGTCCTGGCCAACACATAATCATACCCATAGCCCTTAGCTTTTTCCTTTAACTGTGATATGTCATTGTGGGCTCCTTGGCCCCTCTCCCAATTCCCTGCTCAGTATTCTCTCCAAGTGCACTATTGCTAGGGCTACCACTGCCCCTACCAGCACTACCACCACTGTGGCTACAAGTGCCACTATTACTACTACTTCCACCAACACATCTATGCATGGGGTTCCCCCACCTCCCCCTAAACTATTCCTCATGGCAATCTAAACAGTGACAGCTCATCAACAGGGACACTCTCTTGAGTATCTTCTTTACTGCATTTGGTGTCATTGACTTTTCTTATTAAAAAGAAGTTGCCCCACTAGGAAAGGGCACTGAGGACAGAGATGATGCAAGTGTAAATCTTTTATGGGGCCGCAAGGAGGAGCAGGAAGAACGCTGTGGTCCCTGCCTCCAAGGCATGGTGTCAGGCTCAGAGGTGACCTCTAGTGTTGAGCGAATCGAAGTTTCCAAAGTGGACTTCGATCCGAATTTCAGGAAAAATTCGATTTGCCGCAAAGCCGGATTTCCCTGTAATTTGTGACAATGAATCAATTTTACCTGAAATGGAGTAAAAAAAAATCATACTCATCTCATTTGTTTGAGCAAGAAGAGCCCGCCGTCGCCATCTTGATTAAAGATCCCACGTGAAATCTCATGCTCAGTGACATATGAAGTCACCATCCCGGCTGACATGATGACATCATTACGCGTTGTGCAAGATTTCTCTCTGGATTTTCAATCAAGATGGTGGCGGTGGGCTCTTTGCTATCAAATGGCTGAGGTAAGTATGATTTTATTTTATTATAGACCTTAATATTAATGTCAGATGCCACTATCAGCTATGAACACGGCATCTGAGGGATACAATAATGGGGAGTGGCGCAATCGCTGTTCTCTGTCTTACAAAGAAATGAAGCAAATTATTTTGTAAAATTCAGCAAAGCAGCCGAATTGAATTTTCAAGAACTTTGCTTATCTCTAGTTACTTCAACATCATCCTACTGTGACTAAGACGAGGAGTGAGCCATCCAGTCTGCAATGTCATCCTATTTGTCCTCAGTAATAATGTGGTGCCTATTGAATGATAATGTCCAATAAACAGATATCCAGGAATTGTTTGTAAGATTAAAATGTTGTAAGCTTTATTCCCACAGAAAAATTAAAATGGTGTCTGTGGGGTAATAACACAATATATCACTGATAATAGGCTATTATTAGTAATTAGAGATGAGCGAACTTTAAAAAAAAGTTCGGCGTTCGGCGTTCGGGTTGTGGTAACTCGCGCATCCCGTTATGGATTCCACTATCGCGGCATATGGAATCCATAAGGGGCGGCTTCCACTAACCCTAACTGTTGAACAGCCGAAGGAGCTGGGGTGACGTCACCATCATGTGATCAGTGCAGGGGGCGTGGCTCAGCACGGGATCAAATCAGTGCTGAGCCACTCCCCTGCACTGATCACATGACGGTGACGTCCCCTCAGGTCCTTCGGCTGTTCAACAGTCGAGTTGGTGGAAGCCGCCTTATAGATTCCATATGCGCGATAGTGGAATCCATAACGAGATGCTTGTAACCCAACGCAGCGAACTTTACAAAGTTCGCTCATCTCTATTAGTAATATATAACATTATTACCTCACAGACATCTTTTTAGCAACATTATATCCCGTATTATCGGTAATATATGTTGTTCTATTTTGGTTAAATATTGTGTTTTCCTATACAAAAAATGTCTTTTTAGGGCCCCCAGAGATGCCAAGTTTGCCCCGATGATTTTACACAATGTGATATAATTTGCCCCGCTGACACAACAGAAATGTAATATATGAGAGACCAATTTTGTTACTTGATGAACGACTACAAAATGTATTAGTGTACATATGTGTAAGACAAAGGTTTTATGACTAAGATGTCTGACACACATGACTAATCAGAGCTTTGTCATCTCACTTTGTCACCATAGTTATGCCAGTCTTTGACTGTTACCAGTAGCATGCCACTTATTCTTCATAGGATAATATAAAAGTGGTTCTGTCTACAGTAACATATAAAAGACATTAGGGCAATTGACAGGTAGTAGAAGAGAAATACAACGTGTTAAATATTTTTTTCAAGATCATTTACTTATATGACAGCAATGACATTAAATGCTCGACAAAAGAAATGTTCTACTGGAATAGTATAAAATCTGAAATGTGCTGCTGTCATGAAAGCTGAAAGAATAATATGACAGTAGACCATTTTAAGTTTCACCAGACTATTCTATTTTGCATATAACAATAATAATTGATATTAATCTTAAAATATACTTTCCGATGTTATATTAGCACTATACATTTATTATTATGTAGTGAAGAGACCTTGCAACAATCACAAGAGGTTCCTTAAAAATGCTTCACTTTATCGACATCAATTTAAAAGTACAGTGTGGTGAATACAACCACAGGGAAGGCAACAGCTGTTGCGTTTTAACCTTGCTTCATCTGGCACCTTGTGTACCACCCCCATGGCATACAAGTATAATTAAAAAAAGGAAAGGAACTCCCCTAATTGCCATTTAAAAGCACAGCAGCTCAGAGTCCAAACACAGCTTGCACATACATATATAAAACCATGTATATACAATTTTCATTGCAGCATATTGTCCATATCTGGCACAAACAAAACATTTCTTACAGGAATTATGTACATGTATTCCTGAAGGACCAACTGCTTCTCCTCAGTATCCAGTGAGCTTCCTCTTCCAGTGAGAGGTACGTATATATCAATGTGACAGGGGGTTTGATTAACCATTTCTAAACCAGCAAAGGAAATGCAATCGATATCCCCACCATGAGCATCACACAAATATTTGTTAAGCCTAGAACAACTCTCATCCATTATTGGATAATAAGTGAGCTCAAGTATTCTCTGAAAAAGTGGCTGGATTGTCTTACCTATGTAGTCATTATCCTGTATTCAACAGATCACATAGGCTACATAGTCTGATCTATAAATGATTAATTCACATACACAGTAGGGTGCAATACCCAATTTAAGAACCTTTCCTTTTAACATTACAGACAAAAAAAAAACAACAACAACAAAACAATTGACACTTCTATCTTACCTTGTACTGGACCATGTGATCTGACTCCAGAATGCACCAATTGCTAAATATGTTTAATCTGACTTATTTGACATACTTTGCCCGACCTGACCACAATCTGTCCGGGACAATAGTTTTGTCTGATGACTCTACAAAAGTGTCTCTTGACCAGGGACGGACAGGCAATTTAAGGTGGCCCAATTTAAGGTCCAAATTGATGGACCCGACACAAGTAGGTGAGGGCCAACATATACCTCAACAGAGCCAAATACCACAGTAATACTACCCTCAACACCAAAAAATACATCCTGAAAAACTTCCACTTGCTGGCCATGAGGGGGGCTTAGGCGGCCAACTAGGCATTGGCCCACTGGGAAATTTCCCTGTAAGGCCTATAGTCAATCCACCCCTGCTCTTGAACTTTATGGGTCAGCAACCACTTAAATACTAACGACAGGAATGAGACATCCTGTTCCCCCAAAAGGAAGGATGAACAGGAGTCTCCCTAAGGCCAAATACAAAACGACAAGAAAACGCAACACACAGAAAAGCCAAAATACAAAGGGAAAGGTAACACTTAACTTCCAAGAAGCTATGGCAACACCAGGAACTCAGCCGAGATCAAAACATCAGCTATTCATAGGTCCAACTGAAGCTAGAAACCACACAGCATCGTGGGAGAAACAAGTATAAATAGGGAAAGTTAAATGACCACAATAGGAACACCTGGAGGTTAAGGGTGTGGCCACTGGCCAGTACCAGAAACAACACAGACGCCTATTGATCCAGAATCCAAATCAAACCACGTGTTTCTAGTCTAAAAGATCTCCTGACACTCACTCTCGCGGGGATGTCTGTATGTCTCGGTACGTCCGTGACAGTAGCCCCAAGCTAAATCTATTAAAATAACACAGCAGATGCACATCCACTTTATATTTCTCATCTCCCCCTCTGCAGAAGCTACTCCTCTGAGTGTAGCCATTATGTTGCATAAAACTGTGGTACTTCTTCTGGAATTTGGGTGTTGAGGTCAGTACAGCACATGGAAGCTCAGTGCCATAAGATTTATTCATGTGCTTGATGTTTTTAAAGGTCATGGGATGTTAGATGGCCTTTTAATAAATAACAGTATTTCCAAGTCAACAGAACCTTTTCACTGCATATCTAGCTCTGCCAGTTCATCTGGCTAGTAATGTTTTCACAGCAAGTATATCCTTTTAGGGAATTTACTGCAAGGGGACATGAATCTTTTTGAAGGATGTGTTAACTGAATGTGTAAAAAATGTTATTAACATTAATCAAAATAATTCAATGTGTAGGTTAATGGTTAGATTTTGAATGTGTTACAATGACATTGTGATAGACTGTTTGTATAGTCTAATGCAGATGCCAAACAGTTCCTTGGTAAGCTCAGGGCTTAGTATAGGGCCTAACTCTACAGGTCTAAAGCTAAAGGCCAGGAACCAACAAAATATCTAAACCTAAAAGAGAAGGGACCCTTTTTTGAAGACAGTGAAGGACATAGTTGATTGCAAGAGAAATCAGCTGGGCCATCTACTGTGTATTCAGCTAGATAAATCATCTATAAACTAACCTAATCAAACCCACCTTTAATCATCATAACATACTACTTTAACACCCATACATTAGCTTTTTAATAATAATTCACATATATTTTGGTTATGGCAGAAAACTCACATAAGCACCATGAGAACATAAGAACTCCTTGCATATGGATTCCTTAGTGAGATTCAAACTCAGGACCCCAGGGCAATGGTGCTAACCACTGGGCCATCAACTGGTGGCACACTTTTAATGCTTTCAGTTAACACTTTCCTTTTGCTACCTTGGCAACTCAAAGGGGTTATGGAAGAACTCATAAGATTATTTAAAGGAGTTGTTATATGACATCCCCATCTACAGGATAGGAGATAAGTGTCTGCTCGTCTGGGGTCTGACTGCTGGAGCCCTTGACAATCACAGAAAAGGGGCTTTGTCTTCCCCAATTTGCATGGAGAGACAGTTACGCATGTGTACTGCCACTCCATTCAACTATATGTGACTGCCAGAGTGTGAACTTGACCACTGAGCATAGCCACCAATCCATTTAAACAGAGGAACTCAGGTTCCTCTATGGTGGCAAAAGTCACTCCTCATATAAAATTCTTATAATACAAATAAAAAAAGGCCAAACACTATTCCTTAATCGAATAAAAATGTGCTACGTTGCTTTTATTAAGGGTTACCAACTTAATACCATATAAGTTAACCACAAAAAACTTTTTTGTAAGTACTTCAATAAATAATAAGAGATACTGTGATGAGATGCTGAGGCCCATTGTTGTGCCATTCATCACCTCATGTTGCAGCATAATAATGCATGCCCCATATTGCAAGGATCTGTACACATTCCCTGGAAGCTGAAAACACCCCAGTTCTTGCATGTCCAGCATACTCACCAGACATGTCACCCATTGAGCATGTTTGGGATGCTCTGGATCGGTGTATACGACGGCATGTTCTAGTTCCTGCCAATATGCAGCAACTTCACACAGCTATTGAAGAGGAGTGGACCCACATTTGCAGTCTAAGGAGAAGGAGAAGTGCTCACTAACACAGATTTAGACAGATTTGTGAACAATATTTGAGAGCAATGGGTCTTTTGTGTATGTAGAAAATGTTTCAGATGTTTGAGTTCAGCTGATGCAAAATGGGAGCAAAACCTAAAGTGCTGTGTTTATATTTTTGGTCAGTATATATAAATATATATATATATATATATATATATATATATATATTGTGGGGAGTTGCTCTGGTAGACAGCGGTGCGGGTGCAGTACAGAGGCAAAGAGAGTCCAGGTAGTGCAGCAAACAGTGTTTTATTACACACTTGCACAAACAAAAAGTTCAAAACAGTCACTTAGTGTTACTTCACACTCACAGCAAAAACTTGAGGCAAAACAAAAGTCCAAGACTGAATCAAATTCACCTGTGTGGTTTAGGTGCGTGTTCACACCCGGCTGTCAGCCCAGCCGCAGGAAAGTCCAACCTCAGGCTTCCAGGCAGACTGCACGCCTCTTTGTAAGCTCTTGCTTCCAGGCCCTGAGAGCTCCACAGTAACGCCGCCAGCTTCCAGGTAAATCACTTGTAATCCTAGGTGTCAGTTTTTCAGCCCAGCACAAGGCTCAGATCTCCAACACAGTGAGACCCACTTGCATGAAGCTAGCTGTCTTAAGTGCAGCTAGGTAATCACCCAAAAACCCGGACCGGCACCTAAAATCCGGTCCAGTATTTGCCCTCACCTGGCTGCAATCAACCCAGCAGCACAGGCTGAGAGGAAAATACCTGTTTTTTACCACAAAACCTCTCACTGTGTCACATACTCCCCCTTTGTTCAACCCTGAGGGGTGAACACACGCCAGACAGTATACCCAGAACCGGGCACTCGCATTTCCCTGTAACTGCCCTGCTCTGTGTTCCACTGAAAATCTAAAGTTCTGAAGTCACCCGAACCCTCTGGTGACCCAGGACTTTCCTTCTTTGTCCAGGTGGTGACAGGCTGCGGCCAACCCCATATCACTCTTTCAGAGATGGCTTGTCGCGAGCCACGGGCACCTGGTACGGCTTTAACCAGACTTTTGCCTGGGGCTCAGTGACAATATCACGGTGAGTTATGGAAGGGCATTCAGGGAAATCACAGAACACCTCTGTGTTCCGACTAACAAACTCCTTGGCTCTCTGAGTCTGTTCAGTGGAAAGGCTGCCAGTAATTTTATCTGTGGCAGCCGCTTCCCTGTTAGCAGACAGAGGGACCGGAATCTCTTTCCCTAGATAAACCGGCCGCGGGTTGTTCTCAATACAAGTCTCTCTAACCTTCCAAGGTTTCCGTAAATTTACACGGTAGACCGGCTCTGGCTTTTGCAGTCCTGGCTGGTGTACCTTGTAATTTGGGTCTCCAACTTTCTGTGCTATTTTATAGGTCCCCTTCCCCTAGCGCTGTCCTTACTGTTCACAGGTGGCCCAACAACCAAACCCGGGTCCCTTTGGCTACGGACCCCAGACACTCGATTGCAGGTCCGGCTTTGGCCTGGCTGAGCCACCTTCCTATGTTTTCTACCTATCCTATTTAGGGGGACTGTCTTCCCTCACCCACCGGACCTACTGTGGGTCCCTCTGCCTTGGGTTTCTGGGGTTCTAACACCTCACCTGGGCTAGGCCTCACTACTGGAAGTTTTCCTACCTGTCTGGGAACTGTACGTACAATGGCCGGCCACAGGGCTGGGAACAATGGAAAGTCTCTTCCTATTATCACATCATAGGGCATACTCGTGGTTACAGCCACCTCATGGACCTGCCTGCCGACACACGTGCTTACAGACAACAGAGCAGTGGGGTATTCTTTAAATCTCCATGAATGCTGAAAACCCCGACTCTCCGGCCTGTAAACTCTGTGGGTCGCACCAGGAAGCCCTCACCAGGGTCACCTGACTCCCGAATCCAGCAGAGCTGCCACTGGAGTGTCTCCCACCTCCACCCGACACAAGTGTTCATCATGGATAACCTCTGACACATCGACCCTTCTGGCATACAATGACTGTCGATACCCAAAGTTTACATCCATGGGCTCACCCAGGAGGGGACAGTTGGCCCGTACATGGCCAGGCTCATGGCACCGCCAGCAGATTATAGAGTCCCGATCCCCAAAGGGCACATCCCGTGCGGTCTTTCTCAGCTCAGGCCTCAGGGTCTGGGGAGGGATTTTCTGGGTTTTATTACTCCCTTCCCCAGAGTTCCCCCTCAAGTTCCTCAGTAGCCCCATAACGTTCGACCAGGTCCACCATCTCCAGGGCACTAGTAGGAGAGGTCTGGCCAACCCAGCGCTGGAGGGGTAGTGGCAATGCCCTCCAGAATTTGTCAGCTACAATACGGTCCAGCATAGCAGTGGGACTAAGTACGTCAGGCGGCAGCCATTTTTGTAAGAGTTTTAGCAAATTGTAATACTGGGGTCGTGCTGGCTCAGCTGGGTTAAACTCCCACTGATGTACCCGCTGGGCCCTAACCAACACATTCACCCCCAGTCTCGCCAGGATCTCACCCTTGACCACAGAGTAGTCTGCCGCTTGGTCGTCCGGTAAATCAAAGTATACCTGTTGGGGTCCTGACGCCAGAAACGGAGCGATGACCTCCGCCCACTGGTCTCGGGTAGTCTCTCTCTCACGGCCACCTTTTCGAACATCGCCAAGTAGGTTTCAACATCATCTGTCGGTGTCATCTTGGGAACGGCGGTGCGGACTGCTTTCCGGGCATCGTGCACTCCCTGAGGCATCCCTGACTTTTCTAGCACCATTACGTGCTGCAGCAGCCGCTGGTTCGTGTCCTGCTGTCGCTGATTAGCCTCTAGCAGCTGTGCGACGGCCTGCTGTTGGACAAGTAAGGCTTCTTCATGTCTCTTTTGCTGTTGTGCGATGGCCTGCTGTTGGACATCCATGGCCTGCTGTTGCTTTAAGTTGGCCTGGACAAGCTGCTTTATCATCTCCTCCATCTTGTCCTGTGTTGGTGGTTGCAGCTTGGCAGGCTTAATCCAGGACATACAACAGTGCCCAAAAAAAAAAAAAAATGCTACAAAAAGTTTTGGCTTCCCGCCAGCCTCACTGCAATTGCCCGCATCCGACACCAAATGTGGGGAGTTGCTCTGGTAGACAGCGGTGCGGGTGCAGTACAGAGGCAAAGAGAGTCCAGGTAGTGCAGCAAACAGTGTTTTATTTCACACTTGCACAAACAAAAAGTTCAAAACAGTCACTTAGTGTTACTTCACACTCACAGCAAAAACTTGAGGCAAAATAAAAGTCCAAGACTGAATCAAATTCACCTGTGTGGTTTAGGTGCGTGATCACACCCGGCTGTCAGCCCAGCCGCAGGAAAGTCCAACCTCAGGCTTCCAGGCAGACTGCACGCCTCTTTGTAAGCTCTTGCTTCCAGGCCCTGAGAGCTCCACAGTAACGCCGGCAGCTTCCAGGTAAATCACTTGAAATCCTAGGTGTCAGTTTTTCAGCCCAGCACAAGGCTCAGATCTCCAACACAGTGAGACCCACTTGCATGAAGCTAGCTGTCTTAAGTGCAGCTAGGTAATCACCCAAAAAACCCGGACCGGCACCTAAAATCCGGTCCAGTATTTGCCCTCACCTGGCTGCAATCAACCCAGCAGCACAGGCTGAGAGGAAAATACCTGTTTTTTTTTACCACAAAACCTCTCACTGTGTCACAATATATATATATATATATATATATATATATATATTTATATATATACTGAGTCAGATATGAGTAAAAATAGTGAATGGGGTGCAAATGAAGAAAAAGAAGGAGGACCTCCTCTTACCACTCCATTCCAGTCTCAGTTGAGAGTTCATCCTGCAGTTCTTCTCCATACTGTTGGGAGTTGAAGGATTTGTGATGATGCTCTGTGCAGTTGCTTTACTAGTTATACAGTGATGATGATGATGATTATATCACAGGTCCTGGAAGGTGCTCTTATCTAAGGCTACTTTCACATCAGCGTTTTTGCTGGATCTGGCAAGGTTCAGCAAAAACGCTTCCCTTATGATAATTCAACCGGCTGCACCCATTATGAACTGATCCAGTTGTATTCTCTCAAAAATAGCCATGATGGATATGTCACTAAAACCATTGTAAGACAATGGGTAACGGATCCGTTTTTTTTTTGTGTCCAAGGAAACGGATCTGGCATCGTTGACTTACATTGTGTGTGATGCCAGATCCATCTTGCTCCGCATCCCATTCTGGACAGAAAAATGCTGCTCGCAGCGTTTTACTGTCCAGTATAGGAACACAACCAAATGGGGCAGGATGAATTCTGGTGCACTCCATTCTGTTCAGTTCAGTTTTGTCCTATGACGGATCTCAATACTGGAAAGGAGTAACATGGATGTGAAAGTTGCCTAACCTAGGAACTACACTATGATTTGTGCAGTGCCTTTACTAGATGTACTGTGATGCTGAAGATGGTGTCAACATAGATCCTGGCAGGTGCTCCTAACTGACCTACAACTACACCATTCTTTGTGCAGTTTCTTGAATTAAATGTATAGGACCTGTGATAACATCATCATAGGTCCTTTACCTTTTTCCACTGATGATAGGGATAATATATTGGAGCTGGATAGTTATGGGTGTAGTTATTGGGTGGGGCCTTTGGTTCAATTTGTCCCCTTTTTCTTACTGGCCCCATAGCAGCTGTGGGGTGTGCCTCTATTGGAGGTACGGCACTGCATATATGCCTATACAGTATTCTACAAGTTTTTACAATATATTTTGAGTCATGTTTGTTCCTTTTAAACAACAGTGACACAGAGATCAATTTCATCTAGCTGTTCAAGAGATTCACAGCTTCTCCCACGCACAGTTCTTACAAATAGGTAATTAGCAATGGCATGACAGCAAATGTTAGGACATAAAATAAATAAGCTGCTCAGTAGTCTTCTGTGCTCTGCATCTATAAACACATTAACATAAAATACAGTATTTTATCGGTATCAAAATATCTAAGTAGCTTTTAAGGACAATGTGACCGAAAAATATTTTCATATTGTCACACATTTTTGCATATATTTAGTTTATTGTGTTATTTAAGCCCCATTCACTTCAGTGTCTGAATATGATATCATGTAGTACATTAGCACTACCAAAATAATATATGGGAAATTCACACATAAATGTAATTAATAAATAATCTTTATTCCAGAAAAAAAGGCATTAAAAACATTGCATTAAAATGGATTTGGTATTGCTATATATATATATATAGTATGTGTAACAACCTTCTCTATAAAATATCACATGATGAACACCGTAAAAAAGAAAAAAAAAAAAAAGCCTATGCTGGAGCAGTCATTTTGTAGTCACTTTGTCCCCCTAAAAAAACATTGCAGGAGATTGATTATTCCATAAACATGGCAACAAAAAGTCACTAACTTTAGCAAATGCTGCTGTTGTGCAACATTTATTAATTTTTTTGGGGGTTTTACTTATAACTTCATGAAGTTGCTCGAGGTGAGGGGACAGAGTAGGCAATCAGTCACATGTAGTATAATGTATGCCAGGGGACTGACCTAGATTATAAAGGAGGTATTCCTCAGCTCCCTTGTTGGTCAAGATCTGAGCTTTGTCGCATGGACCTGAAAATATGTTTTAAAAATATTAAGAGGCATGCAGCACTTAATAAATGTGGTAAATCCAGAGCAAGTAGAAAATTAACAACCTGGGTCAGCACTTTCTTGGAAGAAATGAAATGTTTCATTTTCACAGCAAACTGTTGTAGGGTCAAAGCGCTCTCTTCAACCCTTTGATGAGTGTATTCTTTGGGGGGGGGGGAGGGGTTACTGTAGTGGGACCTCAGGGTCTCTTCAAATAAGACATGTCACCCAAAACCCATTCCAGAAAAATCTGCCCTCCAAAAACCATATGGCGCTCCTTCCCTTCTGAGCCCTGCACTTTACCAATAGAGCAGTTTACAACCACATATTGGATCTTTTCTGTAAATTTCAGATTGTGCGTAATACTTATTAAGGTTGGTTTTGCTGTTAGCCCCAGAAAAATAGATTAAAATGGAAAATCTGCAAAAAAAAGGAAATATTAAAATGTCACCTCTATTTTGCATTAAATACTGTGGAACACCTAAAGGGTTAATACAGTTTCTAAAATTAGTTTTGAATCATTTTAAGCGGTGTAGTTTCAAAAATGTGGTTATTTATAGGTGGTTTCTATTATGTAAGTGCCTCAAAGTTACTTCAGATCTAAATTGGTCCTTAAAAAGGTTTCAGAATTTAGATACTGATGACCTACTCTCAGGATAGGTCTTTAATATCAGATTGGTGGGGGTCTGATGGCCAGGAGCGTATCTATAGTGGGTGCAGAGGTAGCAGTCGCTACTGGGCCCAGGAGCCTAAGGGGGCCCGAAGACCCTTGTACCAACAAAGCAGACATGGGTATTATAGAAATTGCATGCAGGTCAAGCTATACCTCTGGCTGGAGGGAAGGCATTTGGTCAAGAATTTGGCATGGGGGGGAGGGGCTGCCATTTCAATGTTTGCCTCAGGCAGAATAACGCCAATGAGCTTCTCGTCCCCTGGCCACAAAGCACTGAGGGAAGGGTCCCAAGCTGAACTCTTGCATCCGGGGACCATGAGCCTTTAGCTACACCCCTGATGATGGCCAAATGTTAACAACACTGTAACTAACATATTTGTTTGGCAGACATGAATGCACCTTTATAGCTACTTTTTAAGGGCAGAAGTGATGTATCATATGCAGCATAAACAGTAAATCTAATCAGGGGCAACATCTATATTCAGTCTATATGTCTTCTCTTAGTTTATGTGTCTTTTCGTGGTTCATCAGTTTTCTCCCTTGCTCAAGGTTAGTTGGCTTCCTAAGAAAATGGCCCCAGTACTGTATGTACAAATGAGAAAAATTACATTCTGAGCCTTAGGCTACTTTCACAGCTGCGTTGTGCTGTCCATTTTTGAGATCTGGCACTGGGTCTCAAAACCACAGCACAATGCTTCAGTTTTGTCTCCATTCATTGTCAATGGGGACAAAACTGAACAAACCGGAACAGAGTGAACCAAAATGCATTATGTTCAGGTTTGTTGCGTTCCCATACTTGCAGCATTTTCTTCATTTTCAGCGGTTTTAACAATATAATAAAAGTGAATTTGTTCAGAATGGATGCCACCAATTGTATTTTTTAAACAGATGTGTTTTGCTGTGGTTTTGAGATCCCATGCCGGATCTCAAAACTGAACAGCAAAAACGCAGATGTGAAAGTAGCCTTCTTGTGGTTAGTGGCTTATGAGACTGATGCCGACCTCTATAGAGTAGCGTTGAGTGCGAATATTAATCGCGAATATCAGCACTCCGAGAATTTACGAGTATTTAGAATATAGTGCTATATATTCGTATTTTTAAATATTTGTATTTTTGTTTCCCATCTGAACACATGATCCCTCTCTGCTTCTTGTTTGTGGGCCAATGAGAAGGCAGCAATGTCTTTGTCTGAGCCTAGCAACATCCCTAGCAACCAATAGGAAAGTTGCCTACCCCTTAAGTATATAAGAACCTCCCCAGCAGACATTTTCTGCATTTTACAGTTATGAGAGAGACAGCAGTGTTGCTGTGCTGTGTTTTGCTGTCAAATTACATAATTAGTTAATATATATATATATATATATATATATATATATATATATATATAATGAAAAAGGTAACAGCACCAGCTTTGCAGATAAAGTGGGTGCAGGCTCACAGGAATAGCCAGTTCCAATAATATAATAAAAAAATAGAGCAGCACTCCGAAGTAAAATGAAAAAAAAGTATGGGTAAATAAACAACTTGCTTTTTCATTTTACTCCGGAGTGCTGCTCTATTTTTTGATTGTATATATACATACCTCCCCCCTTTGTTCAACCCCGACAGGGTGAACACACGCCAAACACTGTACTCGAGACAGTGCATCCGCATTTCCTTGCAAGCGGCCTGCCCTGTGTTCCACTGTGAACTTAAAGTTCTGCAGAGACAAGAACCATCTGGTGACCCGAGCATTCCTGTCTTTCGCCTGGCACATCCACTTTAGAGGGGAATGGTCGGTCACCAGACAGAACTTTCTCCCTAGCAGATAATAGCGGAGAGACTCTAGTGCCCACTTGATGGCCAGGCACTCTCTCTCCACTATACTGTACCTGGTTTCGGCTGGGGTGAGTTTGCGACTCAGGAAAACCACGGGATGCTCCTCCCCATTGATTTCCTGAGAGAGTACAGCCCCGAGGCCCACTTCAGAGGCATCGGTCTGTACCACAAACTCTCTCCTGAAGTCGGGCGTCACCAAAACCGGGGACCCACACAGGGCCGACTTCAGAGCAGAGAAAGCCTTATCCGCCTGCTCATTCCACTGGATCGACACTGACCTGCGTCCCTTTAAAAGGCTTGTCAATGGAGCAGCAATTGTAGCGGTTGGGAATAAACCTCATGTAGTATCCCACCATGCCCAGGAATGATTTTACTTGCCGCGTAGTGACAGGTCGGGGCCAATTCTTAATTGCCTCAATTTTGTTTACCTGAGGTTTGACCACCCCCGCCCAATGACATACCCTAGGTATTTGGTCTCTTCTAACCCTATCACACACTTTTTGGGTTAGCAGTTAAGCCAGCTTTCCTAAGGGAGTCCACTACGGCCTGTACCTTCGGTAGGTGACTCTCCCAGTCGGTGCTATGGACAATGATATCATCCAGATACGCTGAGGCGCACTCGTCGATGTGGACGAAGCACAATATCCATAAGCCTTTGAAATGTGGCGGGGCGCCATGTAGACCAAAGGGTAACACCTTGTACTGATACAACCCCTCCGGTGTGATAAAAGCAGTTTTTCCTTGGCAGCCTCTGTTAAGGGTACCTGCCAGTACCCTTTGGTGAGGTCCAAGACAGAAAAATACCTGGCTTGGCCCAATTTTTCAATGAGCTCATCCACCCTCGGCATGGGATATGCGTCAAACTTGGACACCTCATTCAGCTTATGGAAATCGTTACAGAACCTCAATGTCCCGTCCGGCTTGGGTATTAAGACTATCGGACTGGCCCAATCACTTTTGACTCCTCGATGACACCTAACTGGAGCATCAGCTGCACTTCCTTCACAATGGCTTGTCGCCGAGCCTCGGGTACCCGATACGGCTTTAACCGGACTTTGGCCTGAGGCTCAGTGATAATGTCATGCTGGATTAGGGATGTGCGCCCAGGAGGTCCGAGAACACATCCGTGTTCCGACTAATGAACTCCTTAACTTCCTGGACCTGTTTGGAGGATAGGCTATCTGAAATTTTTACGGTGGCTGCTGCTTCCCGGACTTCGAGGTGAGGGCTGGATCCTTCTCACCTAGAAGCCCTGGCCTGGGGCTGTCATCGCTGGACGAGTTCCTATCCTTCCATGGCTTCAGCAAATTCACATGATACACCTGCTCCGGCTTCCGCCGCCCTGGCTGGTGCACCTTGTAATTTACTTCCCCACTTTCTCGAGCACTTCATAGGGCCCCTGCCACCTAGCTAGAAATTTGCTGTCAAGGGTGGGTACCAGAACTAAAACTCGGTCTCCGGGATTAAAGTCTCGTACCCGAGCCTGACGATTATAGACTCTACTTTGGGCCTGTTGTGCTGCCTCCATATGCTCCCGGACCAGCGGTAACACCCTCTCCATACGTTCCTGCATCTGGGTAACATATTCAATTACGCTTTTGTGGGGGACGGGCTGTTGTTCCCACGCTTCCTTAGCGATGTCCAACAGGCCCCGTGGGCGTCTGCCATAAAGCAGTTCGAAGGGCGAGAACCCAGTAGAGGCCTGGGGCACTTCTCGCACTGCAAACATGAGATAGGGCAGAAGCAGATCCCAGTCCTTCCCATCTCGGGACACCACCCTTTTTAGCATATTTTTTAAAGTTTGGTTAAATCTTTCCACAAGGCCGTCCTAGCCGATGTGTGTCGCAGAGGCACCGCCTCTGGATATCGAGTAGCATAGTCCAGAATCACCAGGATATGTTGGTGACCCCTAGCAGACTTCGGTACGGGTCCGACCAGATCCATGGCAATACGCTCGAATGGGACCTCAATTATTGGGAGAGGGACCAGGGGACTTCTGTAATGCGGCTGGGGGCTATTTACCTGACAGGTCGGACAGGACTTACAGAACTCCTCTACTTCCTTAAACAAACCGGGCCAGTAAAATCGCTGTAGTGCGCGGTCCTGCGTTTTCTGCCACCCCATGTGTCCCCAAGAACATGTTGGTGGGCAAGCTCCATAACAAGCTTGCGATATGCGGTGGGCACCACCAACTGTTCAACTGGCTCACCTCGGATTTGGTTCACCCGATACAACATATCCTGAAGAATAATAAATCGTGGAAACATTAATTCAGCCCCAGGTTTCTGGGGTTTACCGTCAATCATTACAACACTTTCCCAGGCCCTGGTTAGGGTTTGGTCCCGGTGTTGTGCGGTCCCAAAATTTTCCCCGGAGACATTGAGGTCTGCCAACTCAGGTCCCGGTGGCAAGTCCTCCGTGTCTCCCACCATTACACTCAGTGGGGTTGTCTCCCCCTCTACCGCTGGAGCAGTGGTCACCCCTACCGCTGGCCCTTCAGATTCGGGCTCCCAGGGTTCTGGCCTTCCAGTGGTATCAGGCCACTCTACTAGGGTTACCCCTGTCTCGGGCCCATCAGACACTTTTATAGCCGGCCACAGCGCCGGGAAACCTGGGAAGTCCCTCCCAAGTATCAGTTCATGTGGGAGTTTGGTAGCGACAGCCACCTCGTGGGTCCACTTACCAGCAGCTGTGGACAAAGTCACTAATGCAGTGGGGTAGTCTTTTAAGTCTCCGTGGATGCATAGGACCCCGACTTTACAGCCGGTATACTCCGCAGGCCGTACTAGGGCAGCTCTTACCAGGGAGACTAAACTCCCGGAGTCCAGCAGGGCCACCGCCAGAGAACCTCCCACCTCTACCTGACACAGGTGGTTATTGTCCTGCCCCTCACGGGTGCCAGTTGCACACAGCTTCCGGGCATACAGGGAGTGGCGATACCCGTAGTTCACATCCATCGGCTCACCCTGATGCGGACAGTCGGCCCTGATGTGGCCTGGCTCCTGACACCTCCAGCATACCACGGGAGGCGGATCCGCAGGGGATACATTCCGTGCAGGTCTCTCTGTCGCCGGTCGTCGGAACTGGGGTGGAGGCCTCCGGGGTTTGACTGGCCCCTTCCCAGCAAGACCCCCTGCAGGTTTCTGGTGGCCTCGTAACGCTCCACCAGGTCGACCATCTCCAGGGCACTTACCGGAGATGCCTGGCCGACCCAGTGCTGGAGGGATAAGGCAGGGCCCTCCAAAAGATGTCCGCCAACAGTCGATCCAGCATGGCAGTGGGACTTAGTAGATCAGGCTGCAGCCACTTTTGCAGCCTGTGCAGCAGATCGTAGTACTGCGGCCTAGCAGGTTCAGTCGTTTTAAAGTCCCACTGGTGGACTCTTTGAGCGCGGACCAGCACGTTCACCCCCAGTCTGGCTAGGATCTCTCCTTTCACGGTGTCATAATCGGCCGCTTGGTCGTCCGACAAGTCGAAAAACACCTGCTGGGGTCCGGAAGCCAGGAACGGAGCGACCACCTCAGCCCACTGGTCACGGGGCAGCTTCTCCCTCATGGCCACTTTTTCGAAGACTGCCAGGTAGGTCTCGGCATCATCCTCGGGGGTCATCTTGGGAATTGCTGCACGGACCGCTTTCCGGGCATCATGGGCACGGTGAGAGGCTCCAGTCGCTTGCAAAGCCATTACATGTTGCAACAGCAGCTGGTTTGTCTCCTGCTGCTGCTTGTTGGCCTCCCGCTGCTGTAAATTGGCCTCCACGAGAGCCTTTACAACTGCCTCCATCTTATCAGAGTTCACGTGTTGAAACTTTGCCGGCTTGACATATGACATTCACTTTGGGAAAAAAACTTCGGCGTTTACGCCAGCCTCACTGAAGCTGCCCGCATCCTCCACCAAATGTGGGGAGTCGCTCTGGTAGATAGCAGTGCGGGTGCAGTACAGAGGCAAAACAAGAAGTCCAGAAAGTGCAATAAACAGTGTTTTATTCACACTTGCACAAAATAAACGATAAACAGTCTCTTGGTGTTAATTCACACTCAGCAAACACAAAAAAGCAAAACCAAAGAGTCCAAAACCAGGTTCAATCACCTGTGAGATGTTTAGGTGCGCGTTCGCACCTGGCGGTCGGCCCAGCCGCAGGATAATCCACCTTCAGGCTTCCAGGACGACTGCACGACTCCTTGCTGAGCTCATCCTTCCAGCCCAGAGAGCAACACAACACTAGCAGCAGCTCCAGGACAATCACACCCCCCACACCCAGCTGCTGGCTGTGTTATAAAGGCCCTGGAAAACCCGGCCTGGACCGTGGGGAGTAGGCACCCACCCAACTCTTTGCCTACTCCCAGTAAGAGCCGGCCCGGATTGGCTTTGCAGCCAAACTAAATAGCAAGGTGTCAAGCAGCACTAGCTGCTGCTGACACACCAAAAATCCGTCTCTTACCTCACCGAGGCCAGGAACCTCGGTGACACGTACCTCCCGTCCATGACGGCACCTTGCGCCCTCTTACAATATATATATATATATATATATATATATATATATATTTATATATAAAGATAGTTAGTGTGAGATAGTCAGTGTAGGTTAGATAGTGATATATTGTAGTTGATCGGTTCCAGTGGTAGGGTGATAGGTTCTGCTGTCCATACATACATGCTACAGACATAGTGCTGTGATGTCACAAATTCACAACAATACTTAGTGCACCAATTAGTAAAATGTAGTCAGACCTGCTAAAATGTGAAGTTGCCCGTATTGCGCAAAAATATGGGCATCAATTGCCAATTTGCGCAATCGCGAATATATTGGAGCACTCTATCTGCATATAAGGCCTCATGCACACGACCGTTGTTTGATTCCATATCTGTTGTGCCGTTTTTCGTGATTTTCTGCGGACCCATTGGTTTTCAATGGGTCCGTGGAAAACTCAGCAAATGCACCGTTTGTCCTCCGCGTCCGTGATTCCAGTCCGTCAAAAAAATATAACCTGTCCTATTCTTGTCCGTGAAAAACGGTTCACGGACCCATTTAAGTCAATGGGACCGTGAAAAAATGAGGATGGCCATCCGTGTGTCATCCGCGTTTCGTGTCCGTTTTTTTTGTGGATCCCTTGGCAGGCACTTGGCAAAAATTGTCAGCCTGTCTTATGGTAAAATCTTTTGGGTCATGTCCGCTAAAAAAAAACGGAAGACACACGGAAACCCAACGGAAGGAAAAACTGACACAGAACAACGGAACCCCGTTTTGCGGACCGCAAAAAAATACTGTCGTGTGCATGAGGCCTAAAGCTATTGTAATGTTCTACTGTGCCAACCAGACTCCAGTCTCAGTAAACTTCTAGCAGCTTGAAAAATGTAGCAAAAGTGACCCGCAGCTGTATTGCACGCGCAATATGTGAGTATTACACTGCCCATTTTCACAATCTCGAATTTGTGAATATATGACGAATATTCGCCCAAATATTTGCAAAATATTGCAAATTCGAATTTTGCCCCTGCCACTCATCACAGCACTGTAAAATGTGTCAGCAGCCTATAAAGGAACAAGTGTAAGACTTAGCGTCTCAAGATTCCAAATTACTTAAGGTAATTTCAAGCACTTCTCATGAGGATCGAACACAGTATACAGTCCATGAATATTATTACTATGCTCAACTTGTTCAACATATTTTTATATAAAATAAACTGTGATCTTATCATGACAAACTGAGTCTCCATAGGACTGTCGGCAGTAGTCAATTAATTGGTGGTGACTGTAAACATAAATTGTACTGTAAAAACTGAAGTAAGCTACCCTACACAGTATTTTAAATAATATACAAATTAAGTAAAAGCACTATAGCATTGACCTGTGCAATTAAAAGCAAGCCCCTATTTGCTTAGCAGCATTCTGGGAACGTTCTAAAACCTTCTACTCAGCCTATGTATTAACAATAGTAAATTCTAAAACCATTACTCGGTAGTGAAATATAGTTGCTGTTGAAAGCACTTTATGCGAAAAGGGCTAAACCTTATAAATATTCTTTGAACCATGCTTGATGCAGCATTAAATGAGGGAGGTGTAAGTCTTGAAACAGCAATACAGTGTTATAAATTTTGGTTGTTATACATCAAAAACTGTGATCCTCCGGAAATAAATTAACTACCCGGACGGCCCTGTGTTATCCTCTTGCTAACAGTTTTAGATGTGTGCTTGGCTTAGAACTAGAATGGGACAAAAAGGCAGCCTTGGCACAAAAACTCCACTAGCCCACAAACAGCAGCGCACAATGCATGCTTTGTAAATGGCGGGCGCAATGACGGGGAACGATAATCACGCCGCCCCCCATCATTGAACCCCTCAGATGCCGCCTTCATCACTGATCGCGACATATGATGTTAAAATGAAGGCCTTTCAGGGGTTAATGAAAAAACATACCTTATCTATTGGCTCGCGGAGGGACCATTGTGGCCATGTTGACTGAAGAAACCATTTCTGCGCGACATGATGACAAGTCCGGCCAGTGCAGTGATGTGGTGATGTCAGATGTCACATTGCACAAGATTTTGCATGGTTTCTTCAATCAAGATGGCCACGATGGCCTCACTGCAAGGAAATGGATGAGATAAGTATGTATTTATTTTTTTTGCCACCCTTTCAGCAAAAAATAAATTCATTAGCATTGGAGTCTATGAGAAATTTACTATGTTTCTATGGATCCCTGCAACAGGCAGGGACTCCATAGAAACGATTATGTAGCAGTCTCCTGTCATTCTGACATACAAGCTCCGTCTCATCCATGGGCGTAGCTATAGGGGGTGCAGAGGTAGCAGTCGCTATTGGGCCCAGGGGCCTGAGGGGGCCCAAAGACCCTTGTGCCGCATAAGAAGACACACAAAGCACTGAGGGAAGGGGGGCCCAAGCTGAACTCTTGCATCAGGGCCCATGAGCTGTTAGACTCTCATCCTATCGCCAAACGGGCTATTCCAGGTTTACACAAGTTAAAATTCTGAGAAGTTAGATGTCTGCGATCGGCATTACTGCCCGTTACAGACATTAGCCATGGGTGCCTGAACATTAGCAGGTCATTAGCTGGTACGGAGTGGGTGCCATCTTTAAAAACCTGACATGTTACATACTATTACATCACATGCTGGTAAGGGGTTAATGATCATTAAAAAATAAAGATTATTTAATTGTCTGTTAATTTATTCCAGATTTCTCTGCCTCTCCTAGCAACCAACCCATTTTTAATGCCTCTTAGACAGATGACGTTCTATACAACAGCCATTAAAAATAGGCCTATTGGCCTTCTGTTAGGCATTAAAGCAGTCCGTTAAGAAAACAGACGTGAAAATGCCCATCGACTGTCATTGTTCTGAAAATTACTGTGTGATGGCCATTAGATAAAATGGCTCTGAATATGATCTAAGGAAAACAAAAGTGGAACACAGATAGAAACATAAAACAGCTCAACCTACCTGTGTTGAATGATATTGGTGGTTCAGAATACAGGTAATCCAGAAATGATGCACTGATGCCTTGGGGCTTCACCTTTATTTCTGCTGTTGGAAAACAGATACAACTGATCAGATCAGATAAAGATGCTCTAGATGCACCAGATGGTAGTGCGCATTGCCGAATATACTTAGGGACTTCTCACCAACATGCAAGAAGATAAAATTAGGCCACAATTCCATATTTGCACATCTAGAGGCTGAAATTTTTGCCAATCTTTCTGTGCAAAATAGTACAAGCTCAGGCCTCATGCACACGACCGTATGTATTTTGTGGTCCGCAAAAAACAGATCCTCAAAAAATACAGATGACGTCTGTGTGCATTCCGTATTTTGTGGAACAGCAGGCCCCTAATAGAACTGTACTATCCTTGTCCATAATGCGGACAATAATAGGACATGTTCTATTTTTTTGTGGAACGGAAATACGGACATACGGAAACGGAATGCACACTGAGTAACTTCCATTTTTTTGGCAGACCTATTGAAATGAATGGTTCCGTATACGGTCAGCGAAAAAAAAAGGGAACAGACATGGAAAGAAAATACATTCGTGTGTATAAGTCCTCAGTCGGATTGGTTGGAGAGCGCCTGTGAACAGCAATTTTCAAGTCTTGCCACAGATTGTCAATGGGATTTAGGTCTGGACCTTGACTGGGTCATTCTAACACATGAATGTGCTTTGATCTAAACAATTCCATTGTAGCTCTGGCTGTATGTTTAGGGTCATTGTCCTACTAGAAGGTGAACCTCTGCCCCAATTTGAAGTCTTTTGCAGCCTCTAACAGGTTTTCCTCCAGGATTGCCCTGTATTTAGCTCCATCCATCTTCCCATCAACTCTGACCAGCTTCCTGTCCCTGCGGAAAAAAAGCATTCCCACAGCATGATGCTGCCTCCACCATGTTTCACGGTGGGGATGGTGTGTTCTAGTTGATGTGCAGTGTTAGTTTTTTGCCACACATAGCCTTTTGCATGTAGGTAAAGAAGTTCAACTTTAGTCTCATTTGCTCAGAGCATTTTCTTCCACATGTTTGTTGTGTCCTCTACGTGGCTTCCGGCAAACTGCAAACAGAATTTCTTATGGCTTGCTTTCAAAAATAGTTTTCTTCTTACCACTCTTCCATAAAGGGCAGATTTGTGGAGTACACGACTAATAGTTGTCGTGTGGACAGAATCTTCCATCTGAGCTGTGGATCTCTGCAGCTCCTCCAGAATGACCGGGAGCCTCTTGGCTGCTTCTCTAACTAGTGCTCTCCTTGCCTGGCCTGTCAGGTTAGGTGGCCGGCCATGTCTTGATAGGTTTGCAGTTTTGCCATACTCCTTTTATTTTCGGATGATGGATTGAACAGTGCTATGTGAGATGTTCATAACCTAACACTGCTTTAAACTACTCCACAACTTTATCCCTGACCTGTCTGGTGTGTTGCTTGGTTTTCATGATGCTCTTTGATCACTAATATTCTCTTACAAACCTCTCAGGCATTCACAGAACAGCTGTAGTTATACTGAGAATAAATGACACACAGGTGGACTCTATTTATTAATAAGGTGTCTTCTGAAGGTAATTGGTCACACTGAATTTTATTTAGGGGTATCAGAGTACTGGGGGCTGAATACAAATGCACATCATTTTTTTTTTTCAGATTTTTATTTAATAAAAATTTTGAAAACCATGTATCTTTTTCCCCCACTTCACACATACTTGCTACTTTGTGTTGGTCTATCACAAAAAAAAACCCAAAAATAAATTTAAAGTTTGTGGGTGTAACATGAAAAAATATGGAAAAGTTCAAAGATTATGCACTGTAGTTCAAAAAGGATGGTCTTCAGTCCATCAATCATAAATAATATACAACACACAAAAAGTAAGAACAAATTACTAAGGTTGTGCAGTGGTATTATATAGATAACCTATCCTCAGTATAGGTTATCAATATCAGATCGTCAGAGGTCCGACATCCGCCACCCCCGCCGATCAACTGTTTGAAAGAGTCACAGTGCTTGTACGAGTGCTGTATCCTCTTCAAAGTTTAACTGCCCTCACACTTTTAGTGGTGGTGCAGTGTAATTACAGCTTCTTCTCCTGATCACTTGAATGGGACAAGCAGTTGTAGTTATACTGCACCACTGCTACAAGGGAGACGTTGCTAGATATATATTTAAGAGGACACAGTACTCACACAAGTGCAGCAAGCCCTTCAAATAGCTGTCACGGATAGTCACGGGTAGTCAATAGTCTCGGTCTTGCACACTATAGTAAAAAGCGTTGGATCTGCAGTGACCAGGACCGTGAGAATCCCCAAAGGCACCCAAGTGCAGCAGCACCCGTCCTGGCCACTTTATATCTTTTCTGCAGCAGTGCCTGTAACCCCTGTATATGACTAGTGTATAATCTGATGTAAAAATGAATCAAGCTAACAAAGGTGGCAATATGGTCAATTACAGTATATTAGTAGGTGCTTTGTATTAACTTTGTCTACATGATAAATGCCATTTGCTGAAGTGAGACAACCCCTTTAAGTTCAGCCAACATTTTCCTTGCCTCCCAATGAGATGAGTGTCAAACACATGTAATGAGCGCTCCATGTATACATTGTAGTTCAAAATGAGTCATTATCCCATGCCCCGCAATCATGCTGCATGTGTTAGGACATTTGTCAAAATATTTAAACAATATAACCAGTGGCGTAACTAGAACTGACTAGGCCCTACAGCAAATTTTTAAATGTCCCCTATCCAACAACTTCTTTGCAAACCCCTCCTCCCGTGAAACCCCCACTCTTGCAGCTAGTCAAGATCGCCCTCTCAAACCAGGTGCGGCAGCTGCTCCATCTGTTTCCTACACATATATACTGTATATCTTGTCAATTCTATTATAGCTGTGTCCGTGAAAATAACCCCATATTCAGTGTGGAATGGTTATAATATTGCCAATAATCCGCAGTTTAGAAAAAAAAAGTGTATTATTATCAATAATAGTTATTCGGGTTATGATACTTAAAGATATCTAGGATCTCATGTTAGTATACGAAAAAAACTTTATTTTAGCAGAGAAAATCCTTTATGTTAAAACTTAACTTTTTTTTAATAATTTCAATTGATAGATCAAATATAACAGGTGCTTCTAAAAATCAGAGTCACCAATACTGCAGACACATTTCATATGACTCTAGAATCAAAGACACAGAGTGTTAGTGTCCCCTGTCTGGGATATAGGGTCTAGTGGGTTTAGATGGTGGAGGTTGCTCTTTTCTGATGAAAGGAATACAGAGTAAGAGGGTCCTAGAGTCAAGTGGGAATCTCTCCCTAATTCTGGCCCTATGTAACCTCAGCCCAGGGACAACTCCTTATGGTGGGGTCTCCCTGTCCTCGAACCTCCCCTCAGAAGCCCTTCACTGGCCCTATAACCTATGACAGACCAAAACATACAAAAAATGGCTTCTACCCCTATCGGTGGAACGCACGCCATGCTTCTTCTGGGTCTCTTGGAATGCACATTATTTCCGGCCATGCGCAGTTGGATCCATCTGTGTGACGCAACCTGTGTCGTCACCGCCGGTCAACAATGCGCATCATCCTTAGTTATGTATCCCGGAGTCGGGGGACCGCCCCTTCGCGGACTTGATGCGTCTCTATGAGAACACTCCTAGGGGTGGGTCCAGACATCAGAGAGTCTCCAAGCTGCAATTCCGCAAAACACTCAAACCCTCTATTCCAACCATTAGGGTGGAGTTAAAAGGAAACAATATGCGTTTTTTTTACGTGGTACAAAAGACACATATACGGGGCGCAAAGTGACGCGCTCCTTAATATGAGTCCCTAACCTAGAGATTCACATGAAAAGAAACAGCGTAAGGGGGGGGGGAGGGGGGGGGGTTCGTGTAAAGCCACAGATGCTTGGCAGCCACCCATTTCCACAGCAAGGGGGGTGTATACACATATTTATATACCTGTGATACTCTTATCATCACGGATGCATTTTCGCATCCATGACCAACTGGGGATAAATATACTAAGTATAGAGCACTGAGGCAGGCAGAGGTAGAGGGTCACAAAGAGGGCAAATCACCGTTTCCCAAAATTCTTCATCAGTATTTAAATAAAGCATGTGAAATTTAGTCTCTCATTTAGACCGAGGGGTTTCTGGGATTTGCATCTGTGAATCCACTGGGCCTCTTTTTGTAATATTTTTTTGTCCCAATTTCCTCCCCTGGGGGATGGGGGGACCACTTCCAGGACTGAGAATTTAAGAACCTGAGGGTCACCCCCATGTTTTCCATTAATGTGATCCGCCACAGGGGTCGTGTTTTTCTTTCTAATATCATAGATGTGCTCCCCTATCCGTTTCCGCAGTTCCCTAAAAGTTTTGCCTATGTAATCTTTCGGGCAGGGACACTGACATATATATACCACACCCCTGCTCTTACAATTTACAAAGTCCTGTATGGTATATATTTTGTTCGTGGCGGAGCAAGTTACGGTCTTTGAGGGTTTTATGAAGGGACACATAGAGCACTTTCCACACCTAAAAACCCCCAAGGGGCGTCGCTCAAGCCAAGATCCTGGTGTTTCCTTAGGTGTATAATGACTGTGTACCAGTCTTCCTTTTAGGCTTCTGCCCTTACGGTATGTTACGCTCGGATATTCAGTTATGTTAGTCGCAACATATGGATCCATCAGGAGGATAGGCCAGAACTTATGGAGAATTGTTTCTACCTCATGATTAGCGTTGTCAAAGGTAGATATTAGTATGACCCCTTGACCATTCTCCATCTTAGGGCTTTTTGGGGATAGTAACCCTTCTTTTCCCGTCTCGCGGGCCTGTTGAAAGGCTTCTTTCAGGATATTTCTAGGGTAGCTCCTCTTGGTCAGACGGTTATATAGTTTTTTGGATTCTGAATGAAAAGAGTCCATAGATGAACAATTTCTACGTATCCTGAGATGGTGACTTCCCCAGAGGAGGACAGAGTTAGTCGCGGTCGGTTTTCTAAAGATAGTGCTAGACAGTTTGTCACCCTGTTTCAGCACTGTAACATCAAGGAAGTTGATTTCACGTGTATGGATTTCAGAGGTGAATTTAAGACCTAGTTTATTCACATTGAGATCATCCACAAAGCGGCAGAAATCTTTCTGCGTACCGTCCCAGATTATAAATATATCATCGATATATCTGGTCCAAAATGTCACCTTTTCGCTCCACCAAGTGTCATGGCCTGGAAAGACATAATTGTCCTCCCACCAGCCTAGGAAGAGATTGGCGTACGATGGGGCACATGCGCACCCCATTGCCGTCCCCCTGAGCTGGTGCAAGAACCTCCCCTTGAAAAGGAAGAAGTTGTGTGTCAAAATGAATTCCAGTAAATCCAGTGCTCTATACTTAGTATATTTATCCCCAGTTGGTCATGGACGCGAAAATGCATCCACGATGATAAGAGTATCACAGGTATATAAATATGTGTATACCCCCCCCCCCCCCACATCCTTGCCGCGGAAATGGGTGGCTGCCAAGCATCTGTGGCTCCACACAAACTTTAAATAAGTCCGACTTACCTACTGCCTCACTGCCATCTGCAGCATCGAGACAGGAGGCAGCAGGACTTGGACAGACCGAGGCCACAGTATGTTTTTTCTCCCTTTATTGGAACTGCAGAAGAACTTTCCAAACAATAAGAGTATAATTTCTGTTTGTTGCCTTACCTGCAGATTTCAGTGGCCACGGTATCCGTAGGGGCAATCTATCTGTGACCCTTCAGGAGTTTGTGCCGTCTCACTTTGGAGACCACCACAAAGTAGATCTTCATTTACTTTGTATATATGGCATCTATATACTTCAACTAATATCACCCCCCTGAAGAGCCCTATTTGGGCGAAACGCGTTGGGGTAGAAGCCATTTTTTGTATGTTTTGGTCTGTCATAGGTTATAGGACTAGTGAAGGGCTTCTGAGGGGAGGTTCGAGGACAGGGAGACCCCACCATAAGGAGTTGTCCCTGGGCTGAGGTTACATAGGGCCAGAATTAGGGAGAGATTCCCACTTGACCCTAGGACCCTCTTACTCTGTATTCCTTTCATCAGAAAAGAGCAACCTCCACCATCTAAACCCACTAGACCCTATATCCCAGACAGGGGACACTAACACTCTGTGTCTTTGATGCTAGAGTCATATGAAATGTGTCTGCAGTATTGGTGACTCTGATTTTTAGAAGCACCTGTTATATTTGATCTATCCATTTAAATTATTAAAAGTTAAGTTTTCTCTGCTAAAATAAAGTTTTTATTATTATCAATAGCCAAGATTATATACCACAAATATTCTGAAATAGTTAATAAAAACACAAGATAATAGACCTTGCATAAGACAGGTATCATGGGTAATAAAAAATATTTTCTATAAAAAAACAGGACAGGAGAGCAGACAGGACTGCATGCAAGGACTGACAGTTGCAATTTCCACATATATTACAGGGTACATGGCTACAGTCAGAGTTAACAGGCACAGTTGTCTCTTTGGAACAATATTCCTCACACTACACTTATCTAGCTGATTTTTGAATCCAGTTAAGGGGTTCAACACTTCATTTTCTCTTTATGCAATGCAGTGCAACCACGGTGCAAACCCCAATGTGAGATTAAATTCTGCACCTTTTTTTAGGTTGTTATACTCAAAATGTAAGTTTCCACAAACGTCCTCTGCGGGAGGTGGATATTTTCCTTATGCAAATGGAGAAACAGCTCCTCAACCACCGCACGAAGCGGTGGTGTGGTCAACCCTCCCCCTCCATGTATCTCTATGGAAGACTCGGAGATACACATGTGCTGTATCTGCGGCTCTCTCATAGATACATGGAGGGGGAGTGTTGACCACCGCTCTGGGCACAAGGGGATCCGGAGTACTGTACAGGAGATCGTGGGGGATCCCATCGGCTGGACCCGCAGATCAGACACTTATCTCCTATCCTTTGGATAGGGGATTTATTTTCCTATCCCGGAGTACCCCTTAAATATGCAGCAGTGACATCACAGTAAAGGGTTAATATGCACAGTGACAACACAGTACAGGGCTTATATTCACAGTGCATATTAGCACTTAGCATTAAACCTGGCTATACTGAGATGTTACAGTGCATATTAACCCTGTACTGTGATGTCACATTGCATTAACCCTGGCTGTACTGTATGTGACATCACTGTGCATATTAACCCTGTACTGTGACTAACAGTACAGGGTTAACATGCACAGTGAGTGACATCACAGTACAGGGTATACACAGCGATGTCACAGTCAGGGTTAAGCAGTTGCATGCTTACAGCACATAGTACAGAGTGATCTTGTACCTTGGGCTTATATTCACTGGTCGGGCACCACTGTTTGTCTGTGGGTGGCAGCCAGACACGGACTGAGGTAAGGGCCCTGGATCCTTCTTCTTCTCCTCTACGTGGCTGCGCATCGCTCTGGGGGCGGAGCTTGCAAGTGGCAACGTTCAGAAGACGTGCCTGTGCGGCGGCACCCTCCGAGTCCCAGCAGCCACTGCTCTCTTAAAGAGGCAGAGACGGAGAGGGGCTCAAAGCGGCCACGGGCATCGCTGCGGCTCTTCCATTCTATTAGTCCACTTAGGCCACCCGCCAGTCGCGGAAGCCAATAATTGTACTTGCAGTGGTGTCGGGTGGAGCCAGAGCGAGGCCCCCATCAGCACGAGGCCTTAGGCGGCAGCCTGAGTGGCCTAATGGAAGATCCACCTCTGGTGTTCTCCTTCACTTATGGAGCCCCATCTTCTGCCAATGCAACTTAACAGAGGTGCAGTGACCAGCTGTCCTCTTCGGAGCCCTATACGTTGTAGGGTTTACTGAATTATTATTTTAGACAGATGTAGGGTAGCCTTCTGGTTAATTTTAGTGTTTAGCTACTCCATTATAGTGTATCCCGTGTGAACCATCATAACTGCCATTTACTAATAAACTAAATGGCACGTGGTGCTCCTCAGTTTCCACATAACTTTTTTGTAATGGTGTCATTTGTCGACTCACGATACACTTTCACCAAAGCAGCACGTGAACAGTTCACAAACTGCACAGTTTCAGAAATACTGACACTCTTTTCACAACTCTGAGAAATTGCCCCTTTCACCCCTAACTGCAACAAGAGATATGTGTTCAGACAGCCTCTCTCAGGATAGGCTTCCTTCATGAGCTATGTGCTGCCGACCTCACCGGATGACACGTGCTCGGATCAGTCATAGTCAGGGAGAGCAGAGCGTAGGAAGGGAAAGACAGTGTAGGAAGCGAAATTCACAGTTCTTATTCTAAGAAAGCTTTTCAACAGCCCAAAAGTCCTTTTAAGGACTGTGTGTGCTTGATAGCAGCAATATATTTTTACCAGCTCTAAATTGATTAGTCTCAGTGACATCCGTGCTAAGGAAGGGACAGATAATGCAGGGAGATAAATTTGCTGGTTTTACTACCAAAAGCTTTTCAAAGACCCCAAAATCCTTTTAAGGACTACTGTGTGTGTGTTTGACAGCAGCAAGATATTTTTCTTTAATAATTAGTGACATATACTGTACATCATCCGCAAGACTGTCTTTTTGTGCAAAATCAAATAATCAGCGCCACATTTATTGTCTATAGTGTGTGCATTTAATACACGTCAGTGACATATACAGTACTCCACCGGAAAACTGTTTCTTTAACATAAATTTAAATAATCAGGCTCCGGCCCTCATCATCTACTGTCTATGTAGTGTGTGCATGTAATACACATCCGTGACATATACAGTACTGTATCCGAAAACTATTTCCTTAGCGTAAATTTAAATAATCTGGGCCTAATCTAGTTTCCATAGTGTGGTTTTCTGTGACATATACAGTACTACATCTGAAAACAGTGTCTGTAGTGCAAATTTAAACTATCTGGACCTGTTCTCCACTGGCCTACAGTAAAATTGTTATCCACTGTCTAGAAGTGGCAAATGAGGTTTAAATATGGCATATGTAAGGTTATGCACATGGGAAGGAATAATGCAAGTCACCCGTACATACTAAATGGTAAAACACTGGGTAACACTGGAAAAGGACATAGGGATTTTAGTGAACAGCAACTAAGCTGTAGAAACCAGTGTCAGGCAGCTGCTGCCAAGGCTAATTAAATAATGGTTTGCATCAAAACGGGTATAGATGCTCGTGATGAGAACATAGTCCTACCACTTTACAAATAACTAGTCAGACAATACATGGAGTACAGTTCTGGGCTCCTGTGAGCCAGGCAGACAAAGCAGAGCTGGAGAGGGTTCAGAGGAGGGCAACTAAAGTAATTACTGGAATGGGGGGACTACAGAACCCTGACAGATTATCAAAATTAGGGTTATTCACTTTAGTAAAAAGACGACTGAGGAACGATCTAATAACTATCTATAAATATATCAGGGGTCAGTACAGAGATGTCTTCCATCATCCATTTATACCCAGGACTGTGATGAGGGAATCCTCTGCGTCTGGATGAAAGAAGGTTTGTACACAAACTTAGAAGAGGATTCTTTACGGTAAGAGCAGTGAGACTATGGAACTCTGAGAACGTGGTAATGGTGAGTTCACTAAAAGAGTTCAAGAGGGGACTGAATGTATTTCTGGAGTGTAATAATATTATAGGTTATATGTTACTAGAGAGGGGTTGTTGATCCAGGGAGTTATTCTGATTGCCTGATTGGAGTCGTGAAGGGATTTTTTTTTCTCCTTAAGTGAGGAAAATTGGCTTCTACCTCACAGTTTTTTTTTTTTGCCTTTCTCTGGATCAACTTGTAGGATAACAGGCCGAACTAGATGGACAGATATCTTTTTTCGGCCTTATAAACTATGTTACTATGTTACTAAGACCCGAATGTGGGCCCACTACTTTGTTTTCCACTACTGTTTTCCACGCGGTTGCAATGCATGAAGTGAACGCATAGCAACCGTACTGAATCCTGACCCATTCATTTCAATGGGTCTGTGCACATGTGCGTTGTTTTTCACATATGATTTCTGTGTTGCGTGAGAATGGTAGCATGTTCTGTAGTCTGCGTTTTTCACGCAGCCCTGGTCCCATATAAATGAATGGGGCTTCAGTGACAAACGTATTGCATCCGGATGCAGTCCAGATGCAATGCATTTTTCACTGATGGTTGCTAGGAGATGTTGTTTGTAAGTCTTCAGTTGTTTTTTTTCACGCGCGTGAAAAACGCATCAAAACTGATTGCTCCCGCGTGGAAAAAACTGAAACACTGAACACAATTGCAGACAAAGCTGACTGAACTAGCCTGCGAAATGGTGTGAATTTCAGTGAGCGCATACTGAACGCATCCTGACACAATCCGTATTGTTTGTGTGAAAGAGGCCTTTGTCTTCTAAAACTGCATCTGGAAACCTGACTATGTGGCCATACCTTAACAGATAATTGCTTATAGCAAAAATTTGGTAGAAAGGGCATAAGGACTGAGTGCAGAAAAAAGTATGTTACACTGTATGTCCTTTATACACAGTAGATTCTCATGTATACAAACCATATTAACCCCTTAAGGATCGGAGGTTATATATTTTTTTTCCATTTTTGTTTTGTGCTCCCTGCCTTCCCAGAGCCATAACTTTTTTATTTTTCGGTTTACATAGCCATATGAGGGTTTGTTTTTTGTGGGGCAAGTTATAATTTCCAACCACACCATTTAATATTGCATATGATGTAGTGGGAAGCGGGAAAAAAAATTCCAAATGGGGTGAAATTGCAAAAAAAAATCAATTCCCCCACAGTTTTTCGGGTTTTTAAATTCCGACGTTTGATGTGCGATAAAACTGACCAGTTAATTTTACTCTACAGTACGAATCCGGCGATACCCTACATGTATAGGTTTTCTTGTGTTTTGATAGTGAAAAAAAATTTCAAAAGTGGAAAAAAAAATCAGTTTTACTTTTTTGTCACCATGTTTTGACCCCTATAACTTTTTTGTAATTATATGTACAGAGCTGTATCGGGCCTCATTTTTTGCATCATAATCCCCATAATTAGATACCATTCTGGGGTGTGTATGACTTTTTGATCACCTTTTATGTAATTTTTTGTGGAAAATAAAGAGACCAAAAATGGCGAATCTGCCATTTGGACTTTTGTTTTGTTTTGATCTTTGACGTATGGGGAATATTTTTTTATATTTTTATAGTATGGGCATTTTTGCACATTGGTACACCCATGATGTGTATTCTTTAAAAAAAAATTTTTTTTTTTTTATTTTAGCAAAAGGTGGGTGATTTAAACTTTTATGTTTAAAAAAAAGAATTTAAACTTTTTTTTTTTTTTACACTTTTATATAGTTCCCATAGGGAACTATAACTTACAACCATTTGATTGCGATTATCATACATTCCAATGCAATAGCATTGGAATGTATGAAAAAATCGCATATTTCCTATGAAGCCTATTACAGGCAAGGCTCCATAGGAAATACTACAGAGCAGCCTGGGTTTCATTCATAGGAACCCAGGCTACTACAGGCGTGCTCCGGCTCCTCCGATCGCCACACGGGGGAGCCGGAGCGCAAATTGAAAGTAAAACTTTCGGTCTGTGCACGCTCAGATGCCGTGGTCAGGATTGACCACGGCATCTGAGGGGTTAAATGTCCGCGATCGGCATCACTGCTGGTCGCAGACATTAGCCGCGGGTGTCTGCTACAAGAACCATGCAGACACCCGCAGCTAAGGCGCCCGCATGAAGCAGGAGCGGGCGCCATCCTTAAAGACTGAGCACAGGACGTACTGGTAAGTCCTGTGTTCTTAAGAGGTTAATACTAATAGGTAACTATAGGATTTTTTACGTAATTATACAGATTGTTCTATGTCGTTCATATATGATTAGTCTACCATAATATGCATTTATATAATTATGATGCCACATGCAGTACACAAAGAGAAGAAAACTGATTATATACAATATACTGAAGCGATCACGTACGATATACATCATTATTCTAAAGCACTCAAAAATGGGAAATGTAATTTTGCTGAAATAACAATGGACATCATGTATAAATACTGAAATTCTAACATGGCTGCAAATGACTATATCATGCTGAATAAGATATACATTCCAAGTTCTGCTAAAATCAATACAGAATATATCACATTGATTGCTATAGACTATAAATTTGTATGATGGGTAGCAGAGGTTGCGATGCCTTGATGCCTTTTTATGGCTCTTCAGTTTCATGGAAAGTCATATTTACAAGCACATCTCTGTATATGTGTGTCCAGGGTTGTGACATTTATGGTTGGGAGACAAATGCTGGGAAATTTCATTTTTGGTGCGAATTGCTTATTTATAATTTTCACCCCATCACTAACATTCATTGAACTTTTTTCTCTAGGCAATTTTCCCTCAATTGTCATTCATAAGAGGCCACCTGCCATGTGTTCTCTATGGCTGCAGACTTATATGAAACATGCACAAGTCTTTTAAACAAAATACATTAAAGATTCATATAACTCAAAAGGAAAGAACTGATGTCCCTTCGGGTAGTAACCCTCTGATCTTATTGCAGTGTCAAAAAAGATGAATTTCTGAGTGCCATTGTCAGGCTCCAAAGGTTAATGCTTCTATTTTACTTCTTTATAAAAATTCAATTTTCCTCCATTGCGGCATAAATACTGGTAAGTAATCATTTCTGAATACCTCTGAAGGCACACTATTTGATCAAATGTTAATTGAGGTACAGTTCGGAGTAATTATGAGCTGATATTATACATACAAATATATACACTATACTGTTACATAATGCACACATATACTGTAATCTCCCTCTCTATATATACATGTGTGTATATATATATATATATATATATATATATATATATATTGAAGTATTTGTGAGGTTAACACTCAGTTCACACTTTCGTGTAAAACGCCGCTTTCGAACGCGCAAAAAAAACGCACAACAGTACAGGAACCATGCATTCCAATGGAGGTGGTTCACACTTGCGCGTTTTAATGCGCGTTCGTAGGCGCCTAAAAACGTCCGACGCATAGGCAAGTATGTTCGCGTTAATTTGGGCGTTTATCCAGCGTTTGGTTCCAATAGACTTCAATGGGAAACGCCATAGGCGTGTTGTTCGGGCGTTTGTGCCGCGTAAAACGCGCCTATGGACGCTAGTTTGCAACATGCTGAAAAAGGCCAAAACAACATGTGCAAAGCACACAGAGTTTTGCTGGAGAGCAGCCATGGAGGAGGCCTGTGATTCAGAAAACATCAGGCTGGTGCAGGCCAAACGGTGCCTATATGACACCCAAGACCCCTATTATAAAAACCGCAGGGTCCGACTACAAGCCTGGGAGGACATTTGCAAGTCCATCTGGCCAGAGTGGCCGCAGTTTACCAAGAGTGTCCGACAAGGCAAAGGTATGTGTGATTCACTTTCTGACCTCAAAATCTAGTGTGCACTGGTGTCCAAAATATTATATGTAATAGCTCTGGCCATCTCTGGCAGCACGGCTTGAGGTGATGTCCGACTGCACCTACACAAATGGTGGGCTGTCTTGTACTTGCTGGAGCCTTGCAAGCATGCATGTAGCTGTATTTGGACATCACCTACAGTGCCGCACCATCACCAAACTTAATATAGTATATGGGCACTCTTTTTGCATAGTTAGCCTTGTCTCATGGGCACATAACAATTTGGATCCAGTACCCTCTGGCCTGTAGTAATTGCCTGCTGCTGAGTGTCACCTGTTTTATAGGTGTAAATATGCTAGCAAACGGCACAAACTGTGGGGGCTTTCAGAATGGTTAGTTTCTCCTCCTACATGTTATGTCTCCCTTATAGTGAGGTCTGTGTAGGAGTTGTATGTGGGATGTGTCAGTTGTTATGTGCCAGTTGGTAGTTGCCCCTGCGCATATTATGGGTCAGTGCAATGGGCCAGTACTATCAATCACGTGGAAATGGTTCAGCTGAATAGTGTTTGTATGCGCTGTGTATGAAAGCTAATGTTGTCCAATGCAGAGAAGTTGCTCTATTTGTGGCTTTGTTATGCGGAATAGTAACTTGCTAGTGAGGTGACGTATGTAAAACAATATGACTGATAGTGGCCTATGTATTTACATTTCAGTGGTGTATACGTCAGGGCAGTCGAATCTCGGCCCTCCAGCCGTTTCATACATGCTACTGTGATCATGCTGTACCATAGCTTCACACACAGTTAGCATGGTATTTGTTGTGAGTTATATTCAGCTGGAGGGCCGCGATTTTGTAGAGAACATTTATTCGTACATTCGCATTTATAGGCACATGAATGGCCACATTAATTGCTCCCTCATTAGGAATGAATCTAATGGTGGAGTCTTTACCCCCAAATGGTGTGACCTAATTTCGGCCACCATTTGCTTAGTACCACACGTAATTGGAATATTGCCTCCTAAAGGCCACTCTCCATGGCCCATCATATCTAGAAAAACTTGATGAGACAAAATGGGTCAAACAGAATTTATAATTGTGAAAATTATCAGCAAACAATAAAGAAAATGTAACTTATGACGCTAATTAACAGAAAATAAGTAAGGCAAATATATTTAAATAGCGTCTAACTGCCATGGTAACGCCCCATGTGGCGACATAAAGTAAGCAGTAAACTGCTCCCGCACTGCTGCACCTTGTCTGTGGCCACGCACAACGCTAGGACGATGACTGTGCAGGGAATGGGTGAGGGAATCTTCAAAATTATACCCATCTCTTGCCCGGACGAAATTATGCAGGACGCAGGCTGCTTTAACGGCCGATATGGCAGTCTCCAATTTGAGGTGGATGGGGGTGTGGAGAAATCGCCATTTGTTGGCGAGTATGCCAAAAGCGCACTCCACAACCCTGCGCGCTCTAGTCAGCCGATAATTGAAGACTCGCCTGGCTAGAGAGAGTCCCCTGCTGGAATAGGGCCTCATCAGGTTTTCGCCCAGTGCAAAGGCCTCGTCGCCCACAAAGACAAAGGGCATCGCTGGTGAAGTGGTGCCAGGCAGTGCGGTGTGCTCAGGGAGATCCAGAGCCTTGTCATGTAGCAGTTTGCCAAAATCGGAATGGGCAAAGACCGCAGAGTCGGACCTACTGCCATATGAGCCCACGTCAATGTACCGGAAGCTATAGTTGGCATCACACATCGCAAATAAGACGAACGAAAAATATTTTTTATAATTGTAATATTGGCTCCCACTTCGAACCGGCTTCTTTATGCGGATATGTTTGCCATCTATAGCTCCGGCACAGTTGGGGAATTGGCAGGTTTGCTGGAAGACATCCGCTATTTCCTTCCACTGCTCCTTATGCGGTTGGGCCATCACTGCTGCATGGAGCGCATCCCAGATTGCCACGCAGGTCTCACGGATGATCACACTTGCAGTGGATTTCCCAACCAAAAAGCGAAATGTAGACTGGCCAAAGACTGGCCTGTACCTAGGTACCTGAAAAGAGAAAAAAATAATTATAATTAACGTTTTTTTTATATTTTTAGTCAACACCATTAAAAAAATGGAAAAGTATCAAGGACGCTTTCATACGACATCGCCGCCTAGAGAGGGAGCAGAGGAGCGGATCATCACCCACACGCTCTTGTTATGTGCATGCGGAGCAAATGGCCTTCTTGATTCCCTGCACTGAAATGAGGAGGTGAGACATTGTAGTCCTCATTGGGGAGAGGATGTGGCATTACATAATGTCACATATATTCACATTGATATGGGGAAGATATTTAACTATATATTTCTCTTTAACAGCACAGAGAGTAGCTGGGAACAGAGTCAGGCTGCAGATGAGGCGGAAGATGACTCTGGCCACACTCGGGACAGCGAGCCAGGACCATCTTCTGCGGCAACCAGTCCACCAGGGACAGAGGGCCCTCCGACGCTTACAAGCCCCACACAGCCAGGCCCATCTGTGCCAGAAGCCACTCGCCAGCTAAGGGCCAAAAGGAGGAGAGGTGAACGGCAGGAGGACCGACTGATAGCCAGCCTGGATGCCCTGGCACATCCGGTACCAAAATGTCCAGTAACGGGTATTTCCTTCTCAGTCTGGAGGACAGAATGCAAAATGTGCCCAGACCGCAACTCACCACAGTCCAAGAGATGCTGACCCGAACGCTGGACACTTTTGCGCTACTGCTCCAGGAAACCCAGCCGGGACCCCAGCAGGCCACACAACTGGCCTCACAACTGGCCTCACAACTGGCCACAACAACTGGCCACACAACTGGCCACACAACTGGTCATACAGCTTGAACCTGTAATGGCCCAACATCAGGCCCCGCAGCTGTCCCCACACCAGGCCACAAAGATCGCTCAACAAGTGGCAACTGAAATGGCAACAGAAGTGGCCACTGAAATGACCACCAAAGTGGCCACAAAATTGCTTCATTGCATGGCCCGATGCAGGCTCCTATGCAGCCTCCTCTCCCGGCTCCTAGGCAGCCTCCTATCCCCGCTCCTAGGCAGCCTCCCATCCCCGCTCCTAGGCAGCCTCCTAGGCAGCATCCACTCCGGATCATAGGCAGCATCCACTTCGGATCCAATGCAGCCTACTATGCAGGCCCCTAGACAGGACCCCCATTATGGGCAACAATATGGCCACCCACATGGTCCACAATTTAGCCAACATGGGCCAACAAATCCAACAACATATGGCCAAATATATCCACAGCAGTATGCTCCACAGGGATCACAATATGCTGAACAATATTCTCAACCTGCGGAACCGGTGCAACAATATAGCCAATACTATGGCCAACATTACGACCAACATGGCCCCCAAGAAGGTCCACATTATGGCCACCAGTATGGCCTGACCACATCCACAAGCACCACCACCAGCACACAGGCCAATGCCGAGCTTCAAACGCGGCAAAACAATCCAACAAGGCGGGATCCGGACCCAGAAACAACCGGGCAAGATTATGAGGACCTGTGAGAGATGGTACTGCGAATGAAAGTGCCGGTAGTTGAAGTGGCAACTACGTTAGTTATATTCTATTAAAAGGATTAACATATTTTGTTTGCATATTGCACAAAAGTTATGTGCAGTTTTGTGTACTCCGTATAAACATGTTGGGGAATGTACTGAGTTTCTTTATTGCACCAAACATAAAAAATTACTAACTATATGTTTGGAGTCTTTTGTCCATGGGAAGGGTTACACCTTGCAAAGGTGGCTACATGATGCATGTGCTGAATATTTATAGTAACAAGCATACCACAGAAACAACACGACTACTAAAATGCAAAAACACTCATATACAGTCGCTACACAATAGACATGTTTTTGAAGGACACGAGGTATATAAAACTTACCGCAAAGTTATGACCAGTCTTTCCACAGGTGGAATGCTGTCCTGCATGAAGGTGTCCTGGTGCATCAAACGACTCTCCAACAGCCCCAGGAGCTCGTCAAAGCTGGAGACGATAAAAATTCAGACAAATAAACATTACTACATTACTACACTCTCTGTAAAACAAATAAAAACATAAAACATCACGTATACATACTAACCTGGAAATGGACATTCTCATGTAGCCAAAAAACTGGTCCTCATGGGCACGCAGGTTCTGGTAGAGAGCCCAGAACTGGCCCCTCTCCTGCCGCTGGGCAATCACCGGATGGACCCAGAACCGTCGCCTGCTGTCCCTCCTTCTCCTCAAACGCTCCAGTTGGATGGCAGTCACAACCACTGCAACATGTCGCCTCCTGTAGCAGTCCATTTTGGCCAAAACACACACTAGATCAGCCACCATGGAATTTCACACCTCAAAAGCACTCTGATTGGCCAAACTATATATAGCGAGGGCTGTTTGGTCATTGGCCCACTATGCAGTCAATCACATAAACGCGCGTTAAACGCGCCTACACTATTTACAAAAACGCTTGAAAAAAACTCGCCTAAACGCCTGTCTTGAACGCGCATAAAACGCTAGGCTTCTAAACGCTCAGGTCTGAACCCAGTGTAAATGACTGGGATCTGAACTATTTTGTATCCCAATCATTAGAACTGGGTATCAGCTGTTTTACTTAGCTAGTGCCTGCCACATATGGAATGGGTTCAGCTCATGAGCCCAGTCCACAGTCTTCCCACACCTTTGACCTATATTTACATGGAGCAGTTGGGAAGTGATTGACTTTAGTGCAAGGAAACTGCTGACACAGCAAATAAAATCATGGCATACAGCTAGAGATGAGCAAAGTTTTCAAAAATTTGATTTAGTTGCTTCGGGAAAAGTTTTCTTAAAAATTTGCTTCGATCCGAATTAATTTGTCACAAAGCACGTTAAATTGGGTCTATCAATGCCTGCAGTTAAACTTTACGGAGAATGTATCAGGCTGTACATCACTGTGCAGTGCAGCAACATGTATAGCTAGTCCTTTCTCGTAGCGAAACAGTTACTGTACATCTGAATGACAGGCAGGTCACATATACTGTATGGATGCGTGAATCATCGTTCAGGCCACCAATTTCAGCATCAGGTCTAATTTATCATGTGGACTTTGCAATGGCCCTAAATTCAAGTAGTGGCCCCATGACAGTGGGGAGGGTGTCAGCAGTAAGGCTGTGTTCATATTCCTGTTTACTTTTTTGTTCTTCTGTGATCCATCACAAGAACAGCCCAAAATAAAGCTGATTCTGTAGTTTGAGCATCCGCCTTCACACTTCAGTATTTTGTCAGTTTTTGTAAGGCAAAAACAGGAGTGGGTTCAAAACAGAGATAACATGTGATTAAAAATTTGCATTTATGCTGTATTTTGGACTCACTCCTGATTTTGGCTTCCAAATCATGATGAAATCCTGATGCAAAATACTGACTGTGATAGAGGTTTTCTGGATGCCCAAACATCAGGACCCGTTTTTTTTTTGTTTTTTTGAGACAGCAGTGGCAGTAATTGCACAAGATGGTGGCATATCACATTAGAGGCAGCAGGCGTGTGGCATCAGGTGGGTGACAGCATCATAATTGCTGTAGCAGCACGTGGGCTGAAGTAACTGGTCATTTGTCGCAATATTTTGGTGTGGCAGCACACTACAATCAGATCATTACTGCCAGAATAATCTAGTCTGTTGTATTAGGCACCGCTGTCTGGAAATTCTGGTTCATCCAGGCCTGATTCATCCTTTTATGTTGAAAGGTGAGTTCTCTTTGGAGTAACTATGACACCCGCCGCACTAAACACCAACTCTGAAACTACGCTACTGGCCGGGCAGGAAAGCTTACCAAAGGGCAAACTCGGCCAGTTGTAGTCACAATTCAAATGTCTGCTGAACAACCAGGGATTCTAGGATCTGGGGTGACAGGGTGCAGTCCAAGTATGCCATCACCTGCTGGTTCAGGTTCTGATCCATGTCATGCTGTTGCTGGGTTGTTTCTTCAGTAGGCGGGTGAAGAAAAGTGCTCATCAGACACTCAAGACTTAAGTTGCTGCTAATGGAGCTGATGGAGCTGCTGCTGTGTCTGTCCCCCTAAGGCTGGGTTCAGACTTGCGCGTTTTACAGCGAGTTCAAACGCGCTGTAAAACGCTCAACACATGAAAACCAATGCTTCCCTATGGCCCTGGTTCTCACTTGAGCGTTTTACAGCGCGTTTGAACGCGCTGAAAAACGCCCTACACTCAAAAAAGGTCTTGAGCTTCTTTGGGGCGTTTTGTCACGCGTATTGTGATTGACTATTTACAAAAACGCGCTTTAATACGCGCGTATCAAATACGCTCAAGTGTGAACCCAGCCTAACCCCCAGCAGTCATGGCAGTGGAACGTTAGCTCAGAGAGTCCCCTCGGCTAGAACTTTGTGAGGATGGGCAATGGTGAGCATGGGCAACTGATTACAAAGGATGTCTTGATAGTCCTCCTCCTTCTCCTGTGCCAGTTCAGCCTCCACAGGCCTCTGCACTGAGGCTAATTGAATATTGCTACTTAAGGAGTTCGCCGCAGGGAATTAATGAAGGATTTACGTTCACTTCCTTTCTAGGATAACAGTTCAGCATCAACAAAAAGAAAAAAAGAAGAAAAAAGGTTGATAAGGACAGGAAAAATAAAAAGAGGAGAATAATAACAAATTGTGACAATCTATTAAATAGGGGACCACTAACTGAAAAAACAGAATAGACCATTCTCTCAATAAATTCTTAAAAATAAGAAGATGTGGTTGGTGTTAAAGGTGGCACCAGTGTGATACATATTAACAAGCAGATATATCAAATATTCAGAATAAAAATAATAAGATGATGACATCATATAGTAACATCAATTCAACGGATATCTGAAAAGGAACTATAAAATCAATGCAGAAAATGGTGTGCAAAATATGTAGGAACAAGAAATATAGCTTATAAACTATAATTATCTGCTTGTGGAATAAGGGCTCAGAATATATATACACTATGTATCCTTTTCATTAAAAATGGAATAGGTTTATAGCCCTCAAATATAAAATGAAGTTCTCTGCTCTACGCATTTTAAGAAGAAATAGGAAATGAATCAAAGTCCCAATGCAGGTGCAATAAATACTATAGATGGAGAAAAAACTTAAGTTCGAACGCAGGTGCAATGAACATCGGGGTGAAAAAAGAATCTAAGTCCTGGCGCAAGCGCAATTAATATTGTTAATCGTGAAAGTATCTAAGTTTAAACGCAGGTGCAATAGGCATTGTGACGAATAGAGAACCTATGTCCCCACGCACACGCATGAAAAGTATAGATGGAGAAAACATTCTAAGTCCTGATGCATGCGCAAAGGTACTTTAGATGGTCGGCTCTGAAGAGCAGCGCGGGATTATCTGAAACTAAGTTCAGACGCAAGCACCGACTAGCGCAGCTGATAGGACGACCGGGAGGGTAGGTATAACGCTCAGGAGGAGGGCGACACCCCCATAAGCCGGTGGACCTATAAGATAAGAAAGAGAGAAGGGGGAAAGTGGTATACAGAACGAAATAGGTGCATCTAAAAAACCGTTACACACCTACCTTTTAAAAGAGGGTCCCCACCCCCAACACATGTTGTTGTCCCCTGAAGATGCTGGTGAAACATGTTGGGAGATAGGGAACAGTAGTGTGCTATTCTAACGTCAGCAAAGAGCAGGAGTTAGATGTTTGTAAATTATGAAATTAACTCCTTAAGTAGCGATATTCAATTAGCCTCAGTGCACGTGGGCAAAGCTACAATTAAATGGATACAAAGTTATGATCAGTATCTGAGCTGCTGTGAAAGTAATAAAAACAGCCAGATACAAAGATTATTAGCTAACAGAACCTGCTCTCAGCTGAGAAATTTTAATTGAGAGTCACAAAAACAAAAAGGAGACACACAATAGTTGTTTTAGATGAATTATTGAATAAAAGTTTAACAGTCAGCAAATGAAAAAGGACTATATATGGTCAGCTGACCAAAAGTTAAAAAGAAATTAATTATAATAAGTCCTAACATTTGCTGAGAGGTCTTTTCAAACAATGGGATATTTAAAGGAGGACATTGGAGCAGAAATCCCACAATAACAACACGGAGGTGGCATTGCCATCACCTGGCCAAGTTGCTGAACTATTTGGGCAGGAACCACATTTACGTTGTAGGCTGTAAAGGATATATATGGTCCTTTACTATAGTAACATGTCCTTGAGTCAGCGCTGGCATGAACTATACCAGACACTGATGGGCTCAAGGACTGGCCCCCCTTCTGCTCAACATACGTGTGCAGGGCTGGCACAGCTTTTTTTTAGAAAAGTAATGACAGCTTGGGAATCTCCACCTTGGGTAGGGACAAGTCATCAGTTCTCTGAAATGTTAAGAGTAGAGATGAGCGAATCAAAGCTGACAACGTCGAATTCATTCCGAATTTCAGAAAAAATTTGATTCTGAACGAATGCGAATTTTCTTGCGCTTCGTAGTAACGAATCAAATTTTTTTCCAACATGGCGGCTAGCCAGCTACAATGGCGGCTAAAATGGAGGCTACACGTGTGAGGACATGGGGCAAGGAACTCTGGGAAGGCGGGATGACCCATAATGCCATGCATGCAGCCAATAAGCAGCCAGCAAGCCCGCTGATGTCACAGCCCTATAAATATGGCAGCCATCTTAGATGCTGCCATTCACCATCGTACATTGTTCAGGGACAGACGTGTATGCAGGCATTAGGGACAGTTAAAAAAAAACCTAATTGTTAAAAAAGATATAAAGGAAAGAAGCCATTTACTAGTGCAGGGAAAGGATAGTGAGAGTAATCATTTCACAGGCATGGAGAGACGTATGCAGATCCTAGGGATTTACAAGTGCAAGGAAACATTACTTGGGGATTCAAATAGTCTCATTATACAGCTCTGTCATTCCAGCATTTAGTTATTGGGGTGCAAGTGCTATGTTGAAAAGCCTTTTGCGGCTTTTGTCTGTGGAAAAAGATAAATACTGTATATTCGCAGGTCACTTTTGCTGTTAACTGCGCTGATATCATTTAGTGGCCTATTTCAATATAATACAAGAAATATATACGCAGGTCACTTTTGTTGTTATTTGCGCTGAAAGCGTTTCTTGTCATATTTCACTACAATACGAGAAAAATAAACGCAGTTTACATTTGGTTTCATTTGCGCTAAAAGCGTTTATTGCCATATTTCTAAAAAAAAACACACTTAGTTCAAATTTGGTGTTATTTACGCTAAAAGTGTTTCTTGTCATATTTCACTACAATACGAGAAAAATAAACGCAGTTACCATTTGGTGTTATTTGCGCTAAAAGTGTTTATTGCCATATTTCTAGAGAAAAAGAGAAAAACAGACTTAGTTCACATTTGGTATTATTTGCTCTAAAACTGTTTATTGTCATATTTCACTACAATAGGAGAAAAATAAACGCAGTTCACATTTGGTGTTATTTCCACTGAAGGAGTTTATTGTCAAATATTTCTAGAGAAAAAGAGAAAAATATTCGCAGTTCGCTTTTTCTGTCATTTACGTAGAAATCATTTAGTGGCCTATCTTAGTCTAACATGAGAAATGTATACGCAGTTTACTTTTTCTGTTATTTACGCTGAAATTGTTTAGTTGCCAATTTCAAATCCTTTAATTTCCTATCTCATTTAAAAAAGAAATATATATTTGGCGCTTTTAGGGGTGTTTTTATTTGCTTTTCATTTATTTAGTTCAGCTAAAAGTATGTCAGACAGAGAAGTGCCAGGCCCTGCACAAGGGAGTGTCAGAGGCATAAAAGATCTTGGCGCAGGCACAGATCGCAGAACAGTAAGGGGGCGTGGCAGCAGGGGTTTCTTCCTGAGGACTCAGGTCCACATGTCAGCTATCAGTCGTGTCTTGACCAGCAACCCAGCGGTTCTTAATTGGTTGATCTTCGACTTCGTCGCCAGTGACAGCAGTACCAGCAGCCTGAGTCTAGAGTCACTGATGAGTAGCTTTTTTTCACCCACATAGTGAAGAAACTACTCACCAGCAGCAGGTAGACCTGGAGCAGGACCTGAACCAGCAGCTGGTGGCATACTTGGACAGCACCCTGCCAGCTGTCATAGAAGATTCGCTTGACTACTTGTCAGCCAAACTAGATTTATGGCTGCAACTGGCCAAGTTTGCCCTGGAAAAGTTATCCTGCCTGGCCAGTAGTGTGGCATCAGTGCGGGTGCTTAGTGCCGTGGGGCCATATGTACCCAAAGAAGAACTCGCCTGTCCCACCAAAATGTGGAGAGACTTACTTTTGTCAAGATGAAGCAGGCATGGATCAGCCAGGATTTCCACCCACCAATGCCTGATGCATCAGATTAGATCATCCATCTCCACACTATGTCACTGTGCCATTCTGTGGTATAATGCTGCTGTTGCTGTTGCTGCCATCTCCATACCATGTCACTTTGACACTCTGTGGCCTCCTGATGCTGCCATCTCCACACTATGTCACCATGCCACTCTGTGGCCTAATCATACTGCTGCTGTCACCTCCACACTTTGTCATTGTGCGACTCTGTGGTCTCCTGATGCTGGCGCCACCTCCAGACCCTGTCATTGCGCCACTTTGTGATTTCCTCATGCTGCTTCCACCTCAACACTATGTCATAGGGCCACTCTGTGGACTTCTCATGCTGTTACTGCCCTCCCCATTCTATGACGGGGTCGCTATTGTCCTTGTTTGGGCTTCTCGAAATCACCATTTATTTGACCTTTCTTTTGAATGGTCAGAAGGAAGGAAAATGAGACACACAACGGATCCTGTCTGTGTAGAAGCTGTAAGGCCTGTATGGTCCCATCAGAATTGGCTTACTATTTGGTAGCCAAAAGCAGGAGTGGGTACAAAACACAGAAGACATGCAAATATTACCTTCAGATGTCATCTCTGTTATAGATCCACTCCTGTTTCTTTTGGCATTATCAATACTAATGGATTACTGAGCAAATGTTTACCGAGTGACGGCATATGCTCCCCAGACAGGATCCATTTTTTGTGGGTTATTGTTCTGACAGATCAAATGAAGGGCAAATTAATTACTAACATCAACAAAAACTTACTGCTGACACCCTCTTCACTCTGTCGGAGGGCTCTACTCATATAAGCGTTTAATAGAACAGGTTCTGGAGACATCTATGTCTAATCGTCTGACGAGGGTGTAAAAGGAGTGAGCTTCTTCTTGACACTAACATGGACCTGTAAGTCTGAATTCATACTTGAGTTATTTGGTGAATTTAAGTATACTTTCTTATAATTTTCATCAAGTTTTGGTTCAATTTAATATTAAAAATGTAATGAATTTACTAATAAACATTACTTGTTGCATAAGACAGGAGAGAATTGGCCAGTCTTCTGTTTATTGAACGACGTGGTGTTGCGATGGAGAAAGCATGCAATGAAAACAATTCCTCTCTACCTGGAGACGAATCCTGTCAAGATTGCTGCAAGCGCGGTATTGGCTTCTTATCGACCAAGATACATCTGGGGCAAACCTGCCTGGCATGAACAGGCCTCTGCTAGGAGCCAGACAATGAGAAGAAGACATAGCTTTAAGATTGCTTGGAGCCCGGAAGAGTCGCGAGGTTAGTCAAGATACAAACCAACCAACCAGGCCCCCTGGTCTCTTCGTCCGGTGAAAACATCAAGGGTTCCCAGTCATCATGGAAATGAAAAGGAGGGCATCCTGTGGTGCACAGAGATGGAGAGAGTCTTCAGAGTCCCCCTGCACTATACGGCTGTCTCAGAAATGAACCGCTGCTCCCGATAGCTGCTCCTGGGAAGATCATGGAGCGCCCTGGTCATCCAGCATCTATTTGCCCCGCTGAAGGATTATTTTGAAAGTAAAAGTAGAGCACAGTATGAAGTGGATGGTCGTATCTGACCTCCCCTCAAATTACTCAGTGGTCTCAAAAATAAATAAGGCTGTGTTAACCTGAGTGTACCTACGTAACTTTTATTTTTCCTCTTAAAAAAAGTGAGACAATGTTGATAAAATTCCTATTGTACACACTTCCTTTCCGGTCCTTAAGGGGTTAAGGGAGAGAGGGGGGTTTTCTCAGGAGTTTGCCCAGTTCCTCATCAGTGTTGCGGGAGAGGGGTCTTCTAACAGGGTACTCTATCCTGGAGTGCTTTATAAACAGTCTACTAATCCCTATCAGTTAGTCTAGAAGTGGGAAATGACTGACAGGCTGTAGTCGGAGCACTCGCCCTGAAAAGAGCGACCCCCAGCCGCTGGAATCTCAGGCCTGGTCTATAGATCCCTTCTCCCTCCTATCAATTAAAAAGCACTATCCAACATGTTTCATCAAGATAAGTGGCTCATCAGGGAACAATTTTGTGCTTCAGAGCATCTGTGCAGTGGCAGCGCTCCAGTTGTTATAAAGGCAGTGGCAGCTTTGGGTTTGAAACTGCCTCCTTTTATTCACCAAATCCCGCCCACTCATTTACCAATCATTTACAAGCCACCTCTTCTTTGCTCCGTCACCCAACCCTGGAGTGCGGGGGAGGTCAGGTGATACAGCGCTCGGCTGTCCGACGCGCCCTTCGCTCTCACTGCCTCTGGGAGGTGACGTGCCTGGGGGTGTGTCAGTTGCTATGGGGATCTGTAGATGCGTCCCCGGCTGAGATCCTCACCGCATGCTTCCTGTTTATACAGTGCTGACAGACTGATTACATAGTGTCAGCGCTGACAAAGTAATCGCTACATTTGGGGTCAGTTATTTCTTTCTGAACATTGATGTATTATTGGGGGGGGGGGGCTCTTTCTCATAAACGGTATATAGTTTGCATTTAGTATTTGCAATTTGGGTACAATTTTTACTAGATTGTATACTCTATTCAGGTACATATCCTCTTAGCCTCTATGATATGGAGGGAGAGAGGGGGTTAAAGGCCATTTATTTTATTTGGTTTATATTTCTAGAGATTATATTGAGTTTTTTGTGTATACATAAACCTCCTTGTTGTTTGGGGGCTCTATCTGTCAAAGATTGACTTTAGATGGTTAATCCTTTCCCATCCATTATAAAAATAGCTTACATGATAAATACTCATTTAACCCATTTGGTGTCACTGATTTCAGCCTAAATAATCCATTTTGCTTCGACCCTCAGGATTAGAGATGAGCGAACTTTAAAAAAAAGTCCGGCGTTCGGGTTGTGGTAAGTCGCGTATACCGTTATGGATTCCACTATAGCGGCATATGGAATCCATAAGGGGCGGCTGCCACCAACCCGAACTGTTGAACAGCCGAAGGACCTGGGGTGACGTCACTGTCATGTGATCAGTGCAGGGGGCGTGGCTCAGCACTGGATTTGATCCCGTGCTGAGCCACGCCCCCTGCACTGATCACATGACGGTGACGTCACCCCAGGTCCTTCCGCTGTTCAACAGTTCGGGTTGGTGGCAGCCTCCCCTTATGGATTCCATATGCCGCTATAGTGGAATCCATAACGGGATGCGCGACTTACCACAACCCGAACGCCGAACACCGGACTTCGCTCATCTCTACTCAGGATCTTATTGTCCCAGTTTACCTTCCTCCTTGGTTGGGGGATATGCTTTATGCCTACACATTTTAGACAGGTGGCATCGCCCCCATGTGTCTGGATTATGTGTCTTTCCACTGAGACATCCTTTTCATTGGAGATATCATTAATGTGGTCCCTAATGCGGCGTCTGAATTTTATAGTAACATAGTAACACAGTATATAAGACCGAAAAAAGACATTTGTCCATCCAGTTAGGCCTGTTTCCTACATGTTGATTCCCTCTTAGTTTTCCCTACATAGTCTAGAGGTCAGCTATAAAGTCCTGGATCTCATATTCATTCCCTGTATGTGAGCTTTTGAATTTCTTTGCTGTGGTGACCTGAACCTGGACCACATTAATTATATCTCCAATGAAAAGGATACCTCACAATCTGATGATGATGATAATGAAGGCCCCTCTTCACCTGGTTCCCATGTGTGATCGGCTACATTATCCACTAATGTCTGTTCATCACTTATGTCACCCTCACCAGTCTCATGGCCACGGCACCGATCGATTGCAAAGGGAGAATGCAGCAGACCTCTCTTCCAAGTCTGTGCTGGCCTGTAACTGCTAACTGTCCTCACTAAGCTTGTCCTCACGGAAAAGCGGAGCAGAGCCGACAGCATGCATACTACCTAAGCAGAAGGAGTAGCAAAATAAAGAGTCAGTTCCTGGACAGGTAAGGGCACAGAAGTTATTCTTGGTCCATGATAACTAAGTTTGGTGTCAGAGGAAGCCACTGATTCCTGTGTGTATCTGTTGTCACCTGAGATGATGTTGAAGAGAAAGTACAGCGTAATTGTTCATTAAAACACGACCACAGGATGACAGTAGCAGCTCTGGCCTGTTGCTGCGCCTGATGCTACGACCACCTTTTTTTCTGCTGCTACTTGTACCACCTACAGCAACATTTTTGCCCATTCCTCTTAAGGGCCCAGGCAACTATCTGTTGGCCATAGAATACAGTAACTGAATCAGTAATGTAACAGATGAAGTATGAATGGCACAGCAGATTGACTACAAAAATACCCTATATGTTACACTGCCTATTGACAATGAGTCTTATGCACAGTACTTATATGCATAACTGAACAGATTAATTATTATTGGTGCAGCAGATGAACTAGATACACACGCCTATATATAAGACCTGCTGTTGAGACTACGTTTGAGGCACAGTCAGTCTATGTATAACAGAATAGATTAAGTATAAATGGCACAGCAGATACATTATATAAACGTGCCTATACATTACACCACCTATTGACAATGAGTCTGATGCACAGTACATCTATGCATAACTGAACAGATTATTTATTAATGGCGCAGCAGATGAACTCTATAAACATGCCCATATATTACACTACCTGTTGACAATGAGTCTGATGCACAGTATGTCTATTTATAACTGAACAGATTAACTAATAATGGCTCAGCACATGAACTAGGTACATGCACCTATATATTAGACCGGCTGTTGAGACTAAGTCTGATGCACAGTTAGTCTAGGTATAACAGAACCGCTTAAGAATGAATGGCACAGCAGTGGAAGGTGCACAGGGCGATTACACAGAGCCTGCACTGTCCCTGCAATCTCCCTATGCTCTCCCTACTGTGTCTGAAAACTCTCCCTACAATCTCCCTACACTGTCCCTGCACTGTCCCTATCCAATATTCTACAATTAAAAAATTGCTAAAACACTGTCCCTATCACTTGCCACATCTCTCCTAATCCTCAGCTCACAGCACAGACCAGACAGGATGAGGCTTGTTATAGGGCTATGACATCACAAGGCATGTATATCAGCTGATTGGCTGGTTGCACGCCATTATAGGTCAAAATGCATCTCCGGGCTTCTTGCTTTTACTTTGTAAGACATGTAGCCACTATGTCCTATGATGTTTTATACACATTTGCCTCTCTAAAACTTCTGACATGAGATGTTACCCCATTTTCTGTATCACCTCTTTACTTGACTAAGATTTCAACAATTTTTGCAACTTTTTAAAATGTTGACGTTGATAATTCTGGCTTAAATCAGCTCAACAGGCTTAACATGCCTACTTTCCATACCCACTTTAAAAACTGAAATGTAAAATGTCACATTACTAGGAAAGGTAATCTACCTTGGGGTTACTCAGTTTGGTTAAAAACTACTTAGGGGAAGTCAAATTACAATGTACAAATACATGAATAGGCGGTACAATGATCTTTCTAATGATTTTTTTATATCTAGGCCTGTAACCATGACAAGTCAGCATCCTCTATGTGTAGAGAAAAGAAGGTTTCACCATTGTCATGTTCATGGAGTTTTTACTGTAAGACCAATGAGATTATGGGACTTTCTATGAGGTCTCCTCCTGTCCATATTTTTGTAATATACTTTAATTACGGAAATCATACATTTCTATTAGAAAATAGCTCTAAAATGGCCTATTTTGAGCCTTAGCAACGCTCCTCTGTCTTCTGTTCACATAACAGTCATTGTTAGCAAGTCTCCACTGTTATGTAAACAGAAGACAGAGGAGCATTGCCAAGGCTCAAATGGGATATTTTTCTAATAGAAATGTATGATTTCAGTAATTAAAATATATTACAAAAATGGTCAGCATCACTTCCCCTACACATTACACAAATAAAAATAGAATGGCAGTTTAAGAGCAGTTCAGGCAAAATGGCCACCCCAATAATAATGTTCAAGAAATAAAAGAAATCTACAATCAGAAACTATAAAGAGATTAGAAAAATGGATGTGTTACTATCTAGTTTTAACAACTTTGGTGACACATTTCCTTTAAAACTGACACTAAAAGCACCCCAAATAATTGATAATTTCCCCCCTATGTTATTTTGCATTTCTACACTGTTTATATACTAGTAAATAATATTTTTTTTTTACTTACAGAGATATAACTTTGTAGTGACAGGTAGTGCAGCTATTTTAGCTTCCCCCTTTAAAATATAATTAAACATACTGAGCATAATGGTCATCAGTTCCTAAGAAGCCAATGACAACTAATATGGCTACAATTCATGTTAATTTTTAAAGTGATCTTTGGCTAATATCTGAAAATTCGAATATATATATAAGAGTTAGATATAAAACTACCAGACTTCAGCTGGTTCTCTAATTTTGGACCATTGTTGTCTTTTGGATAACTGTTGTATATGGCCATTGTTACCTTTTGGGTGGAAATTCTCTATAGTGTATGGGCTGTCTTAAAGGAACTCATGAGGAGTAATGAGTAAATGAACTTTATCCTGCCAGGTTCTGCTCCTTGAAGGAAATGTGTCACCGAAAATTGTTTCTGCCATTTAAAACCAGATAGTAACATACCCCCTTTTTTATCTCTTTATTTTCTGATTGCATATTTTTTATTCTTTTTCTAGGATTATTGGCGCGGCCATCTTGCCTGCGCTGTTCTTAACAACATTTAGAAAAGATTAAGAAAATTGCTTTATGGCTGTACCATGTCCATAGACACAATGGTCTCAAGCTTGTCCCATTGACTTCTATCGGAGAGTTTTCTAGGCATGCTCTGTGACCTGTGCAACGGTCATTGTACAAGGAAATGATAGATAAGCTTTGGCAATTACCTTTTGTGAATGGTGGATCCTGTCTTATCTGTCATTCTAATCCTACCTGTATCACCTCTGTGTATACGGCGAATATTCGCCCAAATATTCGTGAAATATTGTGAATTCGAACATTACCACTGCTGCTCATCACTATAGATAAGCAGATACATGCAGTTTAGTGATTATTAGGCTTAGTGGCTAAACAAAAAGCTATTTTTTTGTTTAAATATAGATATGGAAATTAAAAATAACCACCAAAAATTATTTAAAAACATATTAAATCAAAATTTAAACAAGAGGTCATTTTCTGATGATACATTTCCTTTACGTTCAATGGGGCTGCTTTTAAAGTGCTCACTACATTGAGCTGCTTCATGGCCCCTGCCCTTTACTTTGAGTGACAGCTGTACCATCCAATCAGTAGATCACTACAACTGTGACTCACAGCTAAAGGGAGGCGCTGTGAAGTATTGTCAGAACTGCTGACAAATGAACTTTAAAGGCCGTGGACACCTTTAACAAGGAAAAAGCATTAATCTTAAAAATGTTAGTGGTCACCATGAGTCTAAAGATTGCATTGCATACCGTTCTGTTCTCTGTTATTACAATACTGGGCCCTAGTGGTTGCAGTATTCCTACATTAGAGCTCAAGGGGATGTTATTTGGTCTTTCATATTTTCTTTTTACATATAATCACTGGGCAGCAGACTCTATATCTGATGTAAAAACAACATGCATCTCAGAGGGAATATAGTAGAATCTTTAACGTAACTCCAGGACACTTTTATCAAGCTCTTTCATGAGAGTTCAAAACGGAAACGGCTTTATATAGTGCTCAAGGATTTTCAAACTCCCCTGATTTGTACTTGTATTGAAGATTATACAATAAACTCTCTCAGCTGTATATTACTTATACTGCTAAAGTGCTTCCACTGCTAGGCTGTCTGTGGTTTCACTAATGTACGATGACCATGTAGAAGAGTCGTTTTTACTGACATAGAGCCTGCAAGTCACAAATCAAAAAAAGCAAGATATTCAGTTAACCTGTTACTTGAATGGGCTCCCTCTGATCAAACAACAAGAACATATCCTATTGATATGCTTGTTAAGATATTAAAGGGGCTGTCCGGGTTCAGAGCTAAACCCGGACATAACCATAATTTCAACCAGGCAGCTCCCCTGATGTTAGCATCGGAGCATTTCATGCTCCGATGCTCTCTCATGCTCTGCTTCCGCCCAGCAGTGTGTTCGGTGATATCACCTGCTCTGATGGGCTTTTTACGACTGTTTTACAGGCTAGGTCAGCGCTAAAGCCTGCCCATCAGTGCTGGTGGCGTCACAAGCTCACTTCTGGGTGGAAGCCTCCGCCTGGCAGCCCTAAGGAGAGCCCGGTTTGCAACCGGAACTCCAGAAAATGCCTTTGCCCTGTGCGATTCAGCGCAGGGCAAAGGAGAGCATTGGAGCATGAACTACTCCAATGCTCAAGTCAGGGGGGCTGCCTGGGTGAAAATGGGGATATGTCCGGGTTCAGCTCTGAACCCGGACAACCCCTTTAATGTCTCTGTTTGGAACCCCTTAAAGTGTAACTGTTGTTTTATTTACTAGTTTATTAGAGCTAGGCATATATACCTGAGTTCGTCTGTAAATGATTGCCAAAAGATCTGTAATTACCTTATAACAGCTTTCATTAATGTCCCCTGTCCCTTTCCACTGGTTCCTTTACAGGCTGCTGCTATGGCTTGTCTGTCTTCCCTTTAGTGTAAACAGAAGAGAGACACTGCACACTGCATGTCTGCATTAAGCGTCAGAGTGGGGAGGCATGTCTTAATAATCCAATCTGATTGGCTGTCAGGAAGCTGCTGGCTAAAGCAGGTGTGTATGTGAAATGAGGGAAGGAAGTTTTGGCCTCAGAGAACTGGCAGAGGAGCATAAAAAAAAAAAATCTAGTCATATTGGAAAATTGATGATTACTAACAGGTTATTACGAAGGGTTAGTTCATTTTAAAGCCACCAGAGAGAAGAGAGAGAGATACTGGAAGCCTATGTTAAAAGAGTGGAATGATTCAAAGCTGAATCATTTCATTCATAGCAGTCATAACTAGAGATGGCCCGAACTATTCGCCGGCGAACAGTTCCCGGCGAACATAGCTTGTTCGCGTTCGCCTCTGCCGGGCGAACATATGCGATGTTCGATCTGCCCCCTATACATCATCATTGAGCAAACTTTGACCCTGTACCTCACAGTCAGCAGACACATCCCAGCCAATCAGCAGCATACCCTTCCTCCCAGACCCTCCCATCTCCTGAACAGCATCCATTTTAGATTCATTTGGAATTTGCAGTCTTAGTGAGTGGAGGGAGAGTGTAATTGCTGCTGATTTAATTGGGAAATCGATAGCTAGGCTAGTGTATTCAGTGTCCACTCCAGTCCTGAAAGACTCATCTGATCTCTGCTGTAAGGACAGCGTCCTGACAGCACCCCAAAAAGCCCTTTTTAGGGCTGCAACATTAGTCTGTTTTTTTTTTTCCTTTATATACATATTGCAGTTGCCTGGCCTGCCTGTGTGTGAGGAGCTGCAGGCCCACAGACTGTAGTGTGCCCACTGCCAGTACCCACCCCTGTCATCCCGTGTGGCACAGGACTTTGCATCAAAAAAAGGCATTTAATTTTTACACTTTAACTCCTTAAGGACACATGACGTATGGGTACGTCATGTGTCCAGTCCCTGAAGATGGCGCTCGCCCCTGGCCGCTGCGGGCACCATCGCTGCGGGGTCCGGCTGATTCCTGTAGCTGACCCCCGCAGATCCCGTGATCAATCCTGATCACGGCATCTGCACGCGCTAAACCGAAAGTAAAACTTTTGGCAGCGCTCCGGCTCCCCCTAGTGGTGATCAGGAGAATCGGAGCGCTGTAAGGGATAGCCTCAAGCCTTTCATTCAGCTTGAGGCTATCACTTACTATTTCCTATGGAGCCCTTGTTAGCAATAGGGCTTCATAGGAAAGTAGTAAAATGCTCATAAACTCCAATACAAGTGTATTGGAGTTTATGATAGAAGCAATCAGGTAACTGATTTATTTAGGTCCCTATGGGATCTATATAAAAGTGTAAAAAAAATATAAAAAAATAAAAAAAATAAAAAAAATAAAAAACTAAAAATTTAAATCACCCCCTTTCCCCAAAATTAAAATAAAATAATAAAAAAAATAAAAAAATACACATCATGGGTGTCGCAATGTGTGAAAACACCCATAGTATAAAAATATAAAAATATATTTCCCATACGGTAAACAGAAAAACGGAAAAAAGCGCCCAAATGGCCGATTTGCCATTTTGGACGCTTCATTTCCTCAAAAAATTTAATAAAAGCGATCAAAAGTCCTACACACCCCATAATGGTATCAACTAAAAGTTAAGATCGCCCCGCAAAAATAAGCCCCCATACAACGCCATACACTTATTTACAAATACGTTATAGCGGTCAAAACATGGTCAGTTTTATCGCAAATCAAATGTCGTAATTTAGAAACCCGTAAAACTGTGGTGAAATTGCTTTTTTGCAATTTTACCTCATTTGGAATTTTTTCCCGCTTCCCACTACACCGTATGCATTATTAAATGATGGCGTTGGAAAGTACAACTTGTCCCGCAAAAAATAAGCCCTCATATGGCCATGTGAACGGAAAAATAAAAAGTTATGGCTCTTGGAAGGCATAGAGCGCAAAGCGAAAACGCAAAAATGAAAAACCCTGTGTCCTTAAGGGGTTAATCTAAGGTTAGTTGCCTGCCAGTGTGTGTCAGGCTGACTTCCACAGACTGTAGTGTGCCCACTGCCAGTGCCCACCCCTGTCATCCCGTGTGGCACAGGACTTTGCATCAAAAAAGGCATTTAATTTTTACACTTTAACTCTTAAGGACACATGACGTATGGGTACGTCATGTGTCCAGTCCCTGAAGATGGCGCTCGCCCCTGGCCGCTGCGGGCACCATCGCTGCGGGGTCCGGCTGATTCCTGTAGCTGACCCCCGCAGATGCCGTGATCAATCCTGATCACGGCATCTGCACGCGCTAAACCCGAAAGTAAAACTTTTGGCAGCGCTCCGGCTCCCCCTAGTGGTGATCAGGAGAATCGGAGCGCTGTAAGGGATAGCCTCAAGCCTTTCATTCAGCTTGAGGCTATCACTTACTATTTCCTATGGAGCCCTTGTTAGCAATAGGGCTTCATAGGAAAGTAGTAAAATGCTCATAAACTCCAATACAAGTGTATTGGAGTTTATGATAGAAGCAATCAGGTAACTGATTTATTTAGGTCCCTATGGGATCTATATAAAAGTGTAAAAAAATATAAAAAATAAAAAATAAAAAAAAAAATAAAAAACTAAAAATTTAAATCACCCCTTTCCCCAAAATTAAAATAAAATAATAAAAAAATAAAAAATACACATCATGGGTGTCGCAATGTGTGAAAACACCCATAGTATAAAAATATAAAAATATATTTCCCATACGGTAAACAGAAAAACGGAAAAAGCGCCCAAATGGCCGATTTGCCATTTTGGACGCTTCATTTCCTCAAAAAAAATTTAATAAAAAGCGATCAAAAAGTCCTACACACCCCATAATGGTATCAACTAAAAGTTAAGATCGCCCCGCAAAAAATAAGCCCCCATACAACGCCATACACTTATTTACAAATACGTTATAGCGGTCAAAACATGGTCAGTTTTATCGCAAATCAAATGTCGTAATTTAGAAACCCGTAAAACTGTGGTGAAATTGCTTTTTTTTTGCAATTTTACCTCATTTGGAATTTTTTTCCCGCTTCCCACTACACCGTATGCATTATTAAATGATGGCGTTGGAAAGTACAACTTGTCCCGCAAAAAATAAGCCCTCATATGGCCATGTGAACGGAAAAATAAAAAAGTTATGGCTCTTGGAAGGCATAGAGCACAAAACGAAAACGCAAAAATGAAAAAACCCTGTGTCCTTAAGGGGTTAATCTAAGGTTAGTTGCCTGCCAGTGTGTGTCAGGCTGACTTCCACAGACTGTAGTGTGCCCACTGCCAGTGCCCACCCCTGTCATCCCGTGTGGCACAGGACTTTGCATCAAAAAAAGGCATTTAATTTTTACACTTTAGTGTAATTTCAGCTGCTTGCCTGCTGCTAGTGTGTGTCAGGCCGACTTCCACTGACTGTAGTGTGCCCACTGCCAGTGCCCACCCCTGTCATCCCGTGTGGCACAGGACTTTGCATCAAAAAAAGGCATTTAATTTTTACACTTTAATCTAAGGTTAGTTGCCTGCCAGTGTGTGTCAGGCTGACTTCCACTGACTGTAGTGTGCCCACAGCCAGTGCCCACCCCTGTCATCCCGTGTGGCACAGGACTTTGCATCAAAAAAAGGCATTTAATTTTTACACTTTAATCTAAGGTTAGTTGCCTGCCAGTGTGTGTCAGGCTGACTTCCAGTGACTGTAGAGTGCCCACTGCCAGTGCCTACCACTCATACCGGCTGGCAGAGGACTTTGCATCAAAATAGGCATTTAATTTTTACACTTTAGTCTAATTTCAGTTGCTTGCCTGCTGCCAGTGCGTGTCAGGCCCACTTCCACTGACTGTAGTGTGCCCACTGCCAGTGCCAACCACTGATACCGGGTGGCACAGTAGCTTGCGAATAAATAAGGCATTTCATTTTTACACATTAGTCTAATTTCAGTTGCTTGCCTCCTGCCAGTGTGTGTCAGGCCCACTTCCACAGACTGTACTGTGCCCACTGCCAGTGACAACCACTGATACCGGGTGGCACAGTAGCTTGACGATAAATAAGGCATTTAATTTTTACACATTAGTCTAATTTCAGTTGCTTGCCTGCTGCCAGTGTGTGTCAGGCCCACTTCCACAGACTGTAGTGTGCCCACTGCCAGTGCCCACCACTGATACAGGGTGGCACAGTACCACTTATCGAAAAAAAAATGACAGGCAGAGGCAGGCCACCCCGCAGGGGCCGTCGTGGTCGTGGTGCTGTGATTTCCACTGTCCCTGGAATAATGCCTAGTGTACAGAGGCCACGTACCCTGAACCCGAAAAATTCTGAGGACGTAGTTGACTGGCTTAGACAGGACACCCAATCTTCAACAGCTTCCGCTAAGAACCTTGACGCACCATCTTCCTCCAGCTCAGCTTTGGTCACCTGCTCTCAAGTTACCACGCACCCGCCCGCCGCTGATAGGAATAGTACTAGTTAAGACACCACTCATATAGGGTGTCACAGCACATTGCTCTGTGCACGCGCAGTGCCCCAATTTGGGAGTATGAGGACCGACCAAGCTGCTTTTTCCATCTCCCGGTTCCTGAAATCAATTCAGTTTGGTGTATGAGAGTTTGGTCTGTCATTGTGAAGGCAGTCGAAGGTACCAGACCTAAAAATTTTTCACAAAAGGCAATCCCTGATATGGGATGTAACAGGGATTAAACTGATGAGAATAGTACTACAGAAAATACCACTCATATCGGGTGTGACAGTAAATTGCACAGCGCAGACGCAGTGACCGTGGATTAAAACAGAGTGGAGGGAGCCAGCGTTTTTTAACCATCTCCCTGTTCGAAAAATCAATTCAATTGACCTTTCGGGGACCCTTGGTGTTGTACGTGGCTGGGTGGAGGAAGAAACCTTCAATGACATCACCGGGACGTGGCTAGCTTGGTATCCAACCTTGTGCAAATGGGGAGTTTGCGGTTGTGCAAATGGACTGTTTGCGGTGCATTAAAAGAGGAGTTTGGTCTGTCAATGTCTGTGAAGCGGGCGTAACCCTTACACTACCTGATCGATACAACATCATACCTGATCGTATACACACACTGGATGTTTTAAAGCATGTTATTCCAAACAATTTAGGAATGTTACGTGATTTATGCCCTTTATGGATTAAAACCCGACTCTGCATCCACTACGTAATTTTCCGCGGGAGTTTTGCCATGGATCCCCCTCCGGCATGCCACAGTCCAGCTGTTAGTCCCCTTGAAACAACTTTTCCATCACTATTGTGGCCAGAAAGAGTCCCTTTGGTTTTTAAAATTCGCCTGTCTATTGAAGTCTATGGCGGTTCGCCCGGTTCGCCTGTTCGCGAACATTTGCGGAAGTTCGCGTTCGCTGTTCGCGAACTGAAAATTTTATGTTCGCGACATCACTAGTCATAACACATAAAGGTGTTCTAAAGAAGAGATCCAATATATTGTTGAGTAATAAATTGGCATAAATATTGTTGAGTAATAAATAGCATAAAAATTAAGCAAATGCCTGGTGATATCTGTGTTTTTAATATGGACAGATCATTATTCCTCCGGAAACACAGCGTTCAAGCTGTGATCATCAAAAGAGCAATGAAGTTTCCTCATTGCAGTCATTAATTTTTAAAATGTTGCAATATAGCATTATTTTTCACTTGCAGTAAGTACGTGTATGAGTCTATCCCATATACATATCTGTCTGCCTCATATCTATCTATCTAAAAACAAATGATGAGGCAGCTCTCAGTGTCAGTGAAGAGTGTTAGACCCGTTTAGTTCCCCAGTCGCGACTGGGGCAATAAACGGGTCTAACACCCTTCACTGACACTGGAGAGCTGCCTCATCAATTGTTTTTGGATATTATCTATGGATTTTTGCTTAACGTCCAGGAGGGATTGCACCCAACCTCACCTTTTACTGTGCTGCTGCTACTTCTTGTTTTCTGTTCTATCTATCAATCTATCTATCTATCTATCTATCTATCTATCTATCTATCTACTTTATCTTTCCACCCATCTCCTTTTATTTCTAAGAAAATACTATTGCTATCTCATAGAAAATGCAATCTCTTAATATAGGACAGAGAAGATAAAATTGTGACTACAATATAAGATTATGTATGTGTGCATAGCTCAAATACATGCTCTCATCATTACAAATGATGGTTAATATGCTGCTAACGATAGCCTCCACTAGCTCTTGGCATTTAAACAGAGATCAAAAGAGCAGCACTCCCGCTTCTGGTCCTGGCATTTTATCCATTCAACCTCAGGTCACATTTGGGTGCACCTGTTTGGTAGTGTGCCCACTGCCAGTGCCCACCACTGATACAGGGTGGCACAGTACCACTTATCGAAAAAAAATGACAGGCAGAGGCAGGCCACCCCGCAGGGGCCGTCGTGGTCGTGGTGCTGTGATTTCCACTGTCCCTGGAATAATGCCTAGTGTACAGAGGCCACGTACCCTGAACCCGAAAAATTCTGAGGGCGTAGTTGACTGGCTTAGACAGGACACCCAATCTTCAACAGCTTCCGCTAAGAACCTTGACGCACCATCTTCCTCCAGCTCAGCTTTGGTCACCTGCTCTCAAGTTACCACGCACCCGCCCGCCGCTGATAGGAATAGTACTAGTTAAGACACCACTCATATAGGGTGTCACAGCACATTGCTCTGTGCACGCGCAGTGCCCCAATTTGGGAGTATGAGGACCGACCAAGCTGCTTTTTCCATCTCCGGTTCCTGAAATCAATTCAGTTTGGTGTATGAGAGTTTGGTCTGTCATTGTGAAGGCAGTCGAAGGTACCAGACCTAAAAATTTTTCACAAAAGGCAATCCCTGATATGGGATGTAACAGGGATTAAACTGATGAGAATAGTACTACAGAAAATACCACTCATATCGGGTGTGACAGTAAATTGCACAGCGCAGACGCAGTGACCGTGGATTAAAACAGAGTGGAGGGAGCCAGCGTTTTTAACCATCTCCCTGTTCGAAAAATCAATTCAATTGACCTTTCGGGGACCCTTGGTGTTGTACGTGGCTGGGTGGAGGAAGAAACCTTCAATGACATCACCGGGACGTGGCTAGCTTGGTATCCAACCTTGTGCAAATGGGGAGTTTGCGGTTGTGCAAATGGACTGTTTGCGGTGCATTAAAAGAGGAGTTTGGTCTGTCAATGTCTGTGAAGCGGGCGTAACCCTTACACTACCTGATCGATACAACATCATACCTGATCGTATACACACACTGGATGTTTTAAAGCATGTTATTCCAAACAATTTAGGAATGTTACGTGATTTATGCCCTTTATGGATTAAAACCCGACTCTGCATCCACTACGTAATTTTCCGCGGGAGTTTTGCCATGGATCCCCTCCGGCATGCCACAGTCCAGGTGTTAGTCCCCTTGAAACAACTTTTCCATCACTATTGTGGCCAGAAAGAGTCCCTTTGGTTTTTAAAATTCGCCTGTCTATTGAAGTCTATGGCGGTTCGCCCGGTTCGCCTGTTCGCGAACATTTGCGGAAGTTCGCGTTCGCTGTTCGCGAACTGAAAATTTTATGTTCGCGACATCACTAGTCATAACACATAAAGGTGTTCTAAAGAAGAGATCCAATATATTGTTGAGTAATAAATTGGCATAAATATTGTTGAGTAATAAATAGCATAAAAATTAAGCAAATGCCTGGTGATATCTGTGTTTTTAATATGGACAGATCATTATTCCTCCGGAAACACAGCGTTCAAGCTGTGATCATCAAAAGAGCAATGAAGTTTCCTCATTGCAGTCATTAATTTTTAAAATGTTGCAATATAGCATTATTTTTCACTTGCAGTAAGTACGTGTATGAGTCTATCCCATATACATATCTGTCTGCCTCATATCTATCTATCTAAAAACAAATGATGAGGCAGCTCTCAGTGTCAGTGAAGAGTGTTAGACCCGTTTAGTTCCCCAGTCGCGACTGGGGCAATAAACGGGTCTAACACCTTCACTGACACTGGAGAGCTGCCTCATCAATTGTTTTTGGATATTATCTATGGATTTTTGCTTAACGTCCAGGAGGGATTGCACCCAACCTCACCTTTTACTGTGCTGCTGCTACTTCTTGTTTTCTGTTCTATCTATCTATCTATCTATTTTATCTTTCCACCCATCTCCTTTTATTTCTAAGAAAATACTATTGCTATCTCATAGAAAATGCAATCTCTTAATATAGGACAGAGAAGATAAAATTGTGACTACAATATAAGATTATGTATGTATGCATAGCTGAAATACATGCTCTCATCATTACAAATGATGGTTAATATGCTGCTAACGATAGCCTCCACTAGCTCTTGGCATTTAAACAGAGATCAAAAGAGCAGCACTCCCGTTTCTGGTCCTGGCATTTTATCCATTCAACCTCAGGTCACATTTGGGTGCACCTGTTTGGTCTTGGGCTATATCAGTCAGTCTTGAGTAGGGCTCATAGACACCTCCCACCTCCCATTGCAAGCATGGCCACATGCTGGAGGTAACAGAGGAGATGTTTGTGAGTCGTCCTAATGCTCCTGTAATTGCCCACTGGCCCCTGATATCGCCCATACGGCGCAGGTAGGTGAGTGTTAGGGCCCACGGGCTATTTGAGAGACCTTGACGCTGGTGCCCGAGGCTTAAGACACGTCCTCCTAGTAGGATATGTCGAACTAACTCTCAATTTTTAACATCAGTGTGAGGGTTTAGTGTTACGGCAGTGTGCACCTATCTATGGTTCTGTGTTTGTTCTGAATTCTTGCCACATCCACATAAATTTCATCTTATGTAGGATGTCCATTGTGGTACTTGTTGTCCGTTGCTGGCATCATCCATTGTATGCATTTTTGCTGGTGATTGCCATTAGCAACGTACTACAAGTGCAGGATGTGCTCCCTACAGAAATGCACAACTGCATATGGGTATGAGCGCATCCTGCTTTCTTATCACCACACTTTTTGATGGTTTATATATATATATGTATGGAGGTGTATAAACTCCATTTTAAATGTGCCTGTATTTCAACCTCAGGTCACATTTGGGTGCACCTGTTTGGCCTTGGGCTATATCAGTCAGTCTTGAGTAGGGCTCATAGACACCTCCCACCTCCCATTGCAAGCATGGCCACATGCTGGAGGTAACAGAGGAGATGTTTGTGAGTCGTCCTAATGCTCCTGTAATTGCCCACTGGCCCCTGATATCGCCCATACGGCGCAGGTAGGTGAGTGTTAGGGCCCACGGGCTATTTGAGAGACCTTGACGCTGGTGCCCGAGGCTTAAGACACGTCCTCCTAGTAGGATATGTCGAACTAACTCTCAATTTTTAACATCAGTGTGAGGGTTTAGTGTTACGGCAGTGTGCACCTATCTATGGTTCTGTGTTTGTTCATTTTATCCATTCACTTTCGGAGGGAGAATACCATAACTGAAACACACAACATTCATTTTAAGATAAGCAGGAGCCTTAGAAATGTGATTTTTTTTACTAAATGCCTTAATTTAAGGCTAGGCCTCTGAGCTATACAAAGATAGTCAGATAGCTACGACTTCGTGAGTGGCTGAGGAAGCTGCCTCTGTGGCGATACATGTGGGGTTCCATCCCACAGCACTTTTGGGTGGGATACCATTGGACTCTCGTTATGCATCTTTTGTTCTTAGAGGGATTTATTTATACATTCTTAGTATTTCTTGTAGTTTTCATGTGTTGGCATTGCAGTGCCCCAGAAGACAACTGTAAAGGGTTAATAACTGTAAATTAACAGGGGTATTTAATGTTGCTGAGTTAAATGTTCTGTTTTATTGTTAAAGCACAATCAATTCTTTATGCACTGTGTATACCTAATAGCAATATATAGGTTTTATATATATATGTATATATATATATATATATATATATATATATATATATATATATATATATATTAGTTAACACTAACAGGCCTAGTTAGGTTACCAGGGCAATAGACTGGGTCTGCCCTTGCTTAGGTCTTAGCAGAGCAGAGCTACAGACAAGACCTATGTACATGTGAACATTAAAAACTAGGCCAACAGTCCATAGAAAATACTTTATCATCAGAGTACCCCTGAAGGAAAAAGACCAGCTTCTGAAAAATGTCCAGAACCATGAAGGTTGTGCAAGATATTGCCAGTTAGGTACTACTCATTTATGACAATAGAGTTTACAGCCTTGGAAAGAGTTAATTGCCTCCGGCATCCACCACATTATGAGATGAACTGGCTATTTGGTTCTAACTTCTGCACCCAACATAAAGAGATTGTTTAGTTCAGAACATAGCATTTATTATGTAGAAGAAATTAATACAAGGCACTTACTAATGTAATGTGATTGTCAATGTTGCTTCCTTTGCTGGCTGGATTCATTTTTCCATCACATTATACACTGCTTTTTTCCATTGTTACGACCACCCTACAATCCAGCAGCAGTGGCCTTGCTTGCTCACTATAGCAAAAAGCACCAGCCTATGTGAGCTCCCACGGTCCTGGCCACCTGAGAGGCCAGTGCTTTTTTCTATAGTGAGCAAGCACAACCATAACTGATGGATTGCAGGGTGGTCGTAACCATGGAAACAAGCAATGTATAATATGATGGAAAAATGAATCAAGCAAAGGAGGCAATAATATTATTATTATTCATTATTAAAGCACCATTCATTCCATGGCGCTGTACACATGATAAGGGGTGCACACACATAATATAGACAATTGCACTAAGCATGAAGAGAAGACGAGTCACGGACTGGTACAGAAGGAGAGAGGGCCTGCCAGTGAGGGCTTACAATCTTCAAGGTATGGAGGAAGGACACAGTAGGTGAGGGCAAAGCTGGTCATGGCAGTAAAGCAGCAGGGTCACTATATGGAAAATCACAATACATTAGTAAGAGCCTTGCATTGACTTCCTCTACATAATAAATGATATTTGCTGAAGTGAGACAACCCCTTTAACAAGAGTAGAGTAGCAAGTCTGTGGTTGGTTGGAAAGACTGCAAAGCGTCCTTAGATGGAGTGTTATGGAGCACTACTATTACCATCATTGTTGCTGCCCATACACAGCTATTGGAATGAGACTATACTGTGATAGAAGGATAACAATTAACAGAGGAAGGTAGACGGCTCAACTGGTCAATATGAATGATAGAGGTGCGAATCTGCTGAAACTGACTCCCCCAGTCAGATGGGTATAATATAAAGTGGAGAAATTAGCAGGCAACACTCATATTCGGGGTTTAGCAGAAAACGTATTGTATTTATTATATTAAAATATAGGAAATAGAAATAATGAAAAAGGTTAAAATCTGGGTATACAGATTAAAAGGTGAAGAGGATGGTGAATGGTGGCTGGTTAATCAAGGGTTAATGGTTTTCTTTTTTGTGTTAGATCTGGTACCAGATGGGTATCTAGTGGTGTAAAAGTGCTCCACAAAGTGAAGTAGAAAGTAATGCTGATATATTGAAACATTATTATAGTGGTCTCTCAAAAATGATAAAAAGTCCTAGTGGCATAGGTTTTGATCATAAAAATAGCTTAAAAAGTAAATGGCAAAGTCTCCAGTATATTATATTACAGTCCTCTTTAGTCAGTGGATAAATAAGTATCTTCCTTATGCTATTATAACTACTTTATGCGGAAAAGTCAGGCAGTCTTCATAGGAGATACTAATTGTTGGAATGGAGAGACGGTGTCCTGGCCTAGGTGCGGCGTCCCACACTGTCTTCGGCTCAAGATTCACTTACCCGTCTGCTGAGGTTGTCCTTTGGCGGACTGTGTTCTTCTTGCGGCAGGAGCGAGCTGTATTCTCCTTGTGGCAGGAGCGAGCTGTATTCTCCTTGTGGCAGGAGCGAGCTGTATTCTCCTTGTGGCAGGGGTTGGTGGATCTCGGCGTCCTCGTAGTTGCTGCGCACGGCCCGCGCGTCTGTTGCTGTGCTCTGTTGACGTCAGTGGGTCACGTGGTTGGAGTCCCGCCGGCTGCCTGGGTGGAATGTACTTTTTCTCTATTGCGGGAGCGCTCCACTTAGAGATATATCATTTATATATTAGTGGATCACACTGTTGTATTGTGCTGGTTAAAATCCTCCGTGCTCAAACGCGTTTTGGGACCTTGTCCCTTCATCAGTGAACGGAGGATGGGTGTGATAGACATCTCATTTATAGTGTGGCAGTGACAGATAATTGGTCATATAATTGAATATGCAAATTAGATAATGATGCTCAATTTGTTGAGTGTGGTCTGGGTTGGTCCTTTTGTAATAATGAGTACTTCAACTTTCCACTGGTCCCTGATCAATGAGACTCAGTGGATATAAAGTTCCTTATTTTAGTTCGATCTATTGGAGGATTACAAAATTACAGGGTATATAAGAGGTATAAAACCTTGCATAGAGGAGAGTATAGAGAGTATACTTAGAGTTAAGGCTGGGTAATTCCTATCTTTATCGGTGGTTCCTCTATTATTCCACTAGTAAAAGGTTCAGGTAATTTGTTAGACCTCATTTTAGAGGAGAGGAATACATCTGATATGTAAGGAGTTGTGTGGGAAGAGAGGAGAGAAAGATTCCGCAGTTATTCCATTGATCCGTAGTATAAAAGATCCAATGGGAATGGGGGTCTCAGCACTCCTCAATCTAATATATGATCTTAGTTGATTTTGAAGGGAGTGATCAGTTTAGGCAAAAAGAAGAGAGTATAAAGAGTATACATGGAGTTAAGGATGAGTAGTTCCTATCTTTATCGGTGGTTCCTCTATTATTCCCCTAGTAAAAGGTATTTTGTTAGACCTCATTTTGGAGAAGAGGAATATATCTGATATGTAAAGAGTTGTGTAGAAAAAGAAGGACTCCCCAATTATTACATTGATCCGTAGTACGAAAGATCCAATGGAAATGGGGGCCTCAGCACTCCCTAATTTAATATGTGATCATAGTTGATTTTGAAGGGAGTGATCAATTTTCAGGAAAAGATGGTAGGGAGGGGGGCAGCTGCGCACCGAGGGGGGACCAGAGAGACTGTTAAATCCGTGCCGGTCCTACATCAGGGTGCATCGGCCTCCTGAAGGTTATAAGAAACCAAATATTTCCATTTCTGCGTTCAGTCCATGTGGTAAGAATTGAATCAAATTTAAAGATTCTCCTGGACTCTATCCTAGACATTTTGTGTGTATGATCTCCACCTCTCCAGTCCTTTGTAACCTCTTCCAGTGCTGCAAATTTCAGTCCTGTTGGGTCTTTATTATGGAAAGACTTGAAATGATTTGATACAGTATGTTTCTCGTATCCTTTCCTTATGTTAGCAATATGTTCCGATACGCGCTTTTTGAGGGATCTTTTGGTATGGCCTATGTATAATTTATTGTAAGGACATTCTAGGGCATAAATTACTTCGGTGGAACTGCACATTAAAAATTCCTTGATTTCTTGATTGTGTGCATTAGTCTTAGATATAATGTGTGTAGTTTTTTTGGGGAATGACGTTATCTGACAATTGTTACATTTCCACATCTGTAGAACCCCGTAATATCTGCCCATTCTTGAATAGTTGTGGTGTGGCTTAAATCATTTTTACTGGTGGGGGCTATTTTTAAGCCTAGATTTGGAGCTTTAGTGAATGTTATTTGGGGATTTTTTGGAACTATGGATTATTTTGTCCTGCTTTATATGGTACCAATGGTTATTGATGGATATTAATTTTGCGATATTGAGGGTTATAAGGTTGGATAATCCTGAAAGACGTATCTTCCTGTTTTTGGTTGATGTTGGTGTTGATAAAGAATTTTTTTCTCTCCATCTTCCTAACTTGGTCTAAAGATGAGTCGATAAGTGGGATAGGGTATTTTCTATCAATAAATAGTTTTTTCATCTTTTTAGCTTCTTGTTCAAAGTAGGAGTCTGATATGCAGTTTCTTCTGACTCTCCGAAACTATGCCTGAGGTACATTAGCAAGCCAGGATGGTAAATGGCAACTATTAAATTGGATAAAACTATTTTTAGCTGTAGGTTTTTGATATGTAGTACAAATTAATTTGTCTTTCTCAACAGAAATTTGGAGATCAAGGAATTCAATTTTTGTCGTTCCAATGGATAGTGTGAACATTAGGTTATAATTATTGATGTTAATCTCCTTTAGAAAGAGTTGTAGGCTTTCTGTACTGTTTTGCCATATAAAGATAATATCGTCTATGTACCGTTGCCAGAGCACCAGATCCGTCCCCAGTCTTGGCGCTATGGTCTCATCCTCCCACTGCGCCATAAATAAGCTGGCATAGCTGGGGGCGAATCTGGTGCCCATGGCGGTACCCTGGATTTGTAGATAGAAATCGGTGTTCCAACAGAAGTAATTATGATTTAGTATAAAACTTATGCCTCCCATTATAAAAATGATTTGTTCTGGTGGGAGTTTAGATTCTATAATTAGCTGTTTGTATACGGTATCTATTCCCTGCTGATGATTAATGCAGGTGTGCAAGGATTGTACATCCAGAGTGCCTATATGCCAATGGGATTCAAATGTAAAATTTTCAACTAAACTGATGATTTGAGTGGTATCTTTAATATAAGAGTTTATACCTTTTACTCTAGTTAAACCAATTATAGAAATGCAAAACATGCAAAAAATAGCATGACTCAGTACCAACATCTCAGAAAAACCACTTATGGGACATGCATAATGTATTATAAAAGATTCTTTATTGAAAATACAAAAACATATATATTAAAATTAGTATAATACAACATCGACAGCCAACAAGATGATGACCAACAAAACAGTAGCTCGTGTACCATGGAGATCATACAGCAAGTAATATCAGCCTATGCAGTCCAAACATTTTTATCAATACAAAAAAGTATGGGGTCCAAAAAATACATCTGCAGGAGAGAATCCTAACCAACAGGTCAAATATATATAAAGTGCAAGGAAATTGGACCTAAAATACCTGAATTAGGGCAGCAGCTGGTCAGAAAAAGTAAGTGAACCTCCAAGTAACACCGAACTCCCCCGACGTACGTTTCGCGCCTGCTTTCTTTTACTCTAGGTTGCAGGAGGGTATCAGTGTATTGCGACAGGTTGCTAGTGATTGAGCCTATCCCTGATATAATTGGGCATCCAGGTGGATTTTCTCTATTATTATGGATTTTCGGGAGACAATATAGTACTGGTATTCTTTTGGGTGTGTTTAGTATAAAGTTATATTCTGTTTCGGATAGGATTTCATTTTTCCTGCCTTTTTCACAGTATTGTAATAGTTCTGAGTAATATTGTTCTGTTGGGTCATTTTTTAATTTTTTATATGTACTTGTGTCTGACAGTAGTTTTATACATTCCGTATTATATGCAGTAATATCTTGGATTACAATAGCGCCACCTTTGTCCGCTGCTAGCGCCACCTTTGTCCGCTGGATGTATTATCGTCTTTTTCTTTTTGTAGTTGATTATCCTAACAATCTAAAATCAAATTGTGAGAGGTACATACCTTATGGAAATAAAAGGTTAAGGAACAAGAAGAAACCAATGTGGATAAATAGAACTGTAAAGAAAGCAATAAATGAAAAAAAGAAAGCATTTAAATCACGAAAACAGGAGGGTAGCGAGGAAGCACTAAAAAACTATAAGAAAAAAAATAGAATACAGTATGTAAAAAACAAATAAAAGCGGCCAAACTAAAGACCGAGAGATTAATTGCCAAAGAGAGAAAAACTAACCCTAAAATGTTCTTCAATTATATAAATGTTAAAAAGTATAAATCTGAAGGTGTCTGCCCTTTACAGAGCAATGAGGGGGGGGGGATTTCAGAGAGTAATGAGGGGAAAGCAAAGCTATTAAATATTTTTTTCTCCACTGTATTCACTGAAGAAAATAGACAGATGAAATGCAGAATGTAAAGGTAAATTCCCCATTAAAAGTGTCCTGTCTGACTGTAGTAGAGGACGCAATCCTCTGAAGGTCATACACCAGTGTTACAGTGTTAAGATAACGAGGGGTCCTGTGAGATGAAGGACAGCCCAATATCTTTCGCTACTAATGGGTCAAAGGTATTGGTGCTGGGATTTGACAACTACTTGCACCATAAAGGGAGAAATCCCCCAGGAGAATTTTGGTATTTTCTTTCATACTAGGTATGGATACAATGGAGCAGGAGAAAAGAGCCCAAACTACTCCCAGCTAAGAAGGTGGATATCCGACCAGATACGCCTGTGAGCAGAGAGAAGCCGAGTCTCCAAGTCCATGGAAAAAGTCTCTGCTGTGTCCTGACTGTGTTGGACACCATCCAAAAGGGACTTTGCTTTTCAACCTGCCCATCCACCCTGTACCCCGGGTGGTCCTACTTCGGACTGACAATGAACTGACATCGACAAATGGACGAAAGAACTGGCCAAGTAACTACAACCAGGCCAGTCTAAGTCCTATAGTGATGAAGTCAGGGGTCAAAGACTCAACTCCGATTTGGTCCTGTGACCCCAAATGTGTTAACTTTGTAATTTATATGTTTGCCAACTGTGTACCCATGGACACTCTAGGTGCAAATTTGTGACAGCTTATACTCAGGGAAACTTGCCCAACGTACCGCGGTGAGTTACAATGAGGCTGTACACACATTTGCATCTTATAGTCGTTTCCCATTGACACGGGGGTCTGCGACCCAGCTGTGTCTCTGGAGGTGTAGAGAGATATACCTTGTTTCTTGAGTCTCTATGGGTACACACTAAACTTAATTTGGTGGTGTTGGCAGGAATGTGACCTGTTCTTGTGTGAATAGGGAAAAGAATAGGGCACACTAGGGACAGGCCCCCTCGTTTACGATATTTGCCACTTTGAACCCTGAATGGTGAAGTTCATAAGGGAAGAACTCGATGAGTGGTGGAGGTGTTCCCACAGTTAGAATTTAGGTACCATGACATCACCTCACTTAAAGAAAAAAAAAAATCTGACCTGCCTTGTAAAGACCTGCTCATCTGTCCATGGGAGAACCACACCCATCCTTCGATCAAGATGGAACAAGAGATGACGGCGTGCTTAAAGAAAGTTGGCACAGTTGGAGACTGAGACTGTGTGGGTGAACCCGCTCCAGATTCCTTGGAGATGGACGACACCTGAAGATTGGCAGCAATACTGAGAGATGGTGAGGGTGTGGTCACTCCAAACTTATCAGGGGTGGCCGACACCGGAAGACAAGTACATGTGAGAAAGGCCAGTCGAAGACTGCGAGGGTCAAGCCGCTCCGGAAGTCCAGAAAAAGACGACAGTAGGAGAGGCTGATACCGAAACAATCAAAGCAAAAGATGTCAAGAAAGTTCCCGTGAGAAGAAGAAGACGATGGTGTATCCTGTGGATGGAGGAGTGGGTTACGGTGAAGGGCAGGTCGGAGGAAGTCAGTCGGGATGGGTAATGTCTAAGTACCTAAGGATCAGTGGGCACTCTAGTTTTTCCTGAACCATCACCAAGGATGGGGTTGAGGGGGGCAAATATGTCTCAACCCTTCCCCCCAAAATATTGGGGGTATTCACCGACAACAGGGGGATTGTTGAGGAAGGGTTGATATGTATGCATATATGAATATATGCATACGAACACGTGTATGCATATATTACATATGTGCATACACAAATAGGCTCCATATAGGGATGATGTGCGCAGATGTAAGTGCATGCAGATAGCCAGTGACCAGTGTTAGGCAATAGATATAGTATTTTAAGGTATAAATAGGCGGAGTCATCAGTAGATGACTACGCCTAGTTATGAATATTAATTACTGATATTTTCATAAATATTTATAATTAATATTCCCCCTTTACACTGACCCAGGAAGAAGTACAGTGGCATCTTAAAAAGATTAAAATAGACAAATTGCCAGGACCAGATGGCATACACCCACGTATCCTAAGAGAATTAAGTAATGTCATAGCCAGACCCTTATTTCTGATATTTAAGGACTGTCATTTATGCTGTCGGGGAGTGTTCCACAGGATAGACGCATAGCAAATGTGGTGCCAATATTCAAAAAGGGTCTAAAAACAGAGCCTGGAAACTATTGGCCGGTAAGTTTAACATCCATCATGGGTAAACTGTTTGAAAGTTTTCTAACAGATGCTATCTTAGAGCACCTCAATGAAAATAAGCAAATAACGCCATATCAGCATGGCTTCTTGAGGAAACAGTTATGTCAAACTAATTTAATCAGTTTCTATAAGGAGCTAAGTTATAGACTTGACAGCAGCGAATCAATGGATGTCGTATATCTGGACTTCTCCAAAGCATTTGACACTGCACCGCATTAAAGCTACACACTCAGATTGGGTCACTGTCACTAGTGGAGTACCTCAGGGGTCAGCACTGGGCCCTATCCTCTTCAATATATTTATTAATTATCTTGTAGAAGGCTCGCACTTAAATATAAATTTTTAAGATGACATTAAACTGTGTAAAGTAATTGACACGAAAGAGCATGGATCTGGATAGATTGGAGGCTTCGGCAGAGAAGTGGCAGATGAGGTTTAACACCGACAAATGTAAGGTTATGCACATTGGAAGGAATAATGCAAGTCACCCATACATACTAAATGGTAAAACACTGGGTAACACTGACATGGGAAAAGAACCTAGGCATTTTAGTGAACCGCAATCTAAGCTGTAAAAACCAGTGTCAGGCAGCTCCTGCCAATAAGATAATAGTTTGCATCAAAAGGGGCATAGATGCCCGTGATGAGAACATAGTCCTACCACTTTATAAATCACTGGTCAGACCACACATGGTGTACAGTGTACAGTTCTGGTCTCCTGTGAACAAGGCAGACATAGCAGAGCTGGAGAGGGTTCAGAGGAGGGCAACTAAAGTAATAACTGGAATGAGGGATCTACAATACCCTGAAAGATTATCAAAATTAGGGTTCTTCACTTTAGAAAAAAGACGAGTAAGGGTAGATCTAATAACTATGTATAAATATATCAGGGGTCAGTACAGAGATCTCTCCCATCATCTATTTATCCCCAGGACTGTGACAAGGGGACATCCTCTGCGTCTGAAAGAAAGAAGATTTGTACACAAACATAGAAAAGGATTCTTTACAGTAAGAGCAGTGAGACTATGGAACTCTCTGCCTGAGGAGGTGGTGATGGTGATTTCACTAAAAGAGTTCAAGAGGGGCCTGGATGTATTACTGGAAAGCAATAATATTACAAGATATAGCTACTAGAGATGGGTCATTGATCCAGAGAGTTATTCTGATTGTCTGATTGGAGTCGGGAAGCAATTTTTTCCCCCTTAAGTGGGAAAATTTGGCTTCTACCTAACAGTTTTTTTTTTGCCTTCCTCTGGATCAACTTGCAGGATAACAAGCCAAACTGGATGCACAAAATGTATTTTTTCGGCCTTATATACTTTTACTATGTACTACTACTCTCATAATCAATTTTGGCAAAGAAAGACATATAAACAGATATTGCCCCTTCCGAGAGCCATAACTTTTTTTTTAATTTTTCCTTTCTCATAGACTTATGAGCGCTTATTTTTTGCAGGACAATTTGTACTGATAAAGATGTGGACATCATTCTTATATTCAGCTAAGAAAGCTCCCATGTACTCCAGCTCTCAGACAACATCTTATCTCCTCCAGAGCACAAAGGTTCCATCCTATCAAAGAAACCATACCTCCTTGCTATATCATATATGCTTCTCTGCTGTTAGTATGGACTCCATTACAAGATGGGCGCCATAGCAGCTGGATGTTTACATACCACAGTTAGTAAAACAATGCACACTGCACAGATGCCACGTGTTATCTCTTTTCATATTTTCATAATTCAGCCAATGTAACAATGCCACATGCCTCAGAGGGAATGCCTCTCGAATGTCTATATAAACTGCTGTACTTCCTGTAATAAATTAGAAATTACTTTGATCCCAATATGTGTCACTGTTATTTTCTCCGTGCATTTAAAAGCCTTGGCTTACCACCAATTTGGAACAGTAGAGCAAACATAATCAGCCACGATTGAGGGCATCTTTAACAGTTGGCACCCAGCGTGGCATCACTGGAGAAGTAGCGTCAGTAGCCAAAGTTTGGGGATTCCCAGAGCATGGTGGACAGTGCTTGAGGAGGAGGTCTGCAGACTCAAATCAGGTGAGAAAATCTGTTTATCTCATCTGCCTCTTGCTGCGCTCCCCTCTGCTGTGGTAATCTGTTCTGCCATTTGTGTTGCATTGCATTGTGGGTAGCAACTTCGGTTGACAGTAAATCTTGTGTGGACCTTTTAGAAGAAAAGCTTCGAGTTTGCTCTTCTGTGGTTGTGTTTTGTGTCTTGTCTGCTTAGTTTGCATCAGGCACCTCCACAGTTAACGGGCAAGTAGAGCAAGAGATTTCCCCTGGCAGGGGGGCGGAGCCGCATTAGGAGCTACTAAATTTTCCCAGGAAAGGGAGGGTGTAGCTCTGGGGTGCTCTGGGATGGGGCTTGATTTAGGGGTTACTGATTTATCTGTCTAAATGACAGAGGGTTATTAGTCGCTGAGGGTTAGTCCTGGACTGGCAGACCAGACATGGTAGCCAGGGAATTCACATTTAATAACCTGCACAGCGGTGAGCCTGCTTGGGAGTGAGAAGAAGGTAGGAGTTGGGGTGTTAAAGTGCCTTTGAGCCAGACCCGGATCCTGGGGACGACTTGACAAAGGACCTGCTTCTGTCTTGCTTGTGTTCAAATGAGTAAATTATTGTAAATTCAAGTAATAAGCATGTGAAGCATTGTGGAAAGTTGAGTGACGATGCAGTGCAGCACTGAGACAGTATTATATCTTGTCTATCCGTGTATCTTAGTGCCCTGCGTGTCTCTGTTGCCCGGTGAGTATGTCTAAATCCAAAGGCAGAGCAGAGGGAAAAACTGGGGGATGTATACTGTAGCTGTGCAGGGGCGAGTGACATCATGACTTTGGAATGTGTGATAATGAGTAGCGAGGACTCTGTCTGCCAGCCTAAGTTTAATCAAAAGTCTAGGTATGTGAGGTACTGAGCGTGTGTGTGTCTTATTGGTATGTGGCTTGTTAATAAGTTCAAAGACTTTTGTGTGTAAAAGTATGAGAAAGTGTTCTATATGTCTGTTCGACATTGAATGTTATATCTGTGTGGACCAGGAATCTGACCTTGTGTGTTGCCAACTAGAAAGCTGACTAGTAGAGGAAGGTGACGCAGCCAAGTTTACGGTGAGCGAAGTCAGTTCTATGAAGTAAGGTTTAAGTTGCGGAGACACATCCCCCACCACATCACCCTCCAGTCCAGAGGGGTGGACCTGTTAAGTATGTCAGTGCCAAAACAACGCCCTAGGACCACCTCTTTGTATCCGGTTATCACACAAGATGGCACCCCCTACGTCTTGATTTCCGCTCTGGTGACCATCTTAACTAATCCAGGGCCCAGTCTGGCAGCGACCTTAACTCCTGTAACTTCCGGCACGGCGGCCCTTTTAACTAAGGGAATTTCCATCTTTGGCCATCTTAGTTACTGGTATTTTTCCTGATACGGCTACTGTGCACAAAACAATACGCAGAAATACCAGTAGTCCAAGTAGCACCACAAGGAGTACTCAGTCGAGTCAGTGAGTGAAGGATACACATATACCTATGATTAGTTATGACCAGTAGTATTCTTTAATTGTTTTTTTCAGATGAGATTCCTTAACTTACATGTTTTTTGTTTTTCAAGTAAAGTCAAGTGAAGCCCCCCTCCTGCCCAATTGCTAGAATCGCAAAAGGAGGGGATTGTGATGGAGATGTTCCCAACCGTGGTGAGTTGTAGCTTTAAGCCCGGACAGATTCTGTTCTTTCTGTCTTTCATATGTTGCCGAAGAATGCTGACCTTGAGATAAGCTGCTGCAGAAGTAGACTAAGATTAGGAATCAGGCAATCCAGTACCTCCAGTATCGGCTGCGCTTTTAAACATTTAGCAGATTCCAGTCCGGCCCCAATGATATCCCTCACTCTGGGTGAAAGAAATAGTCCCATTTTCATTGATATTGGAGCAGTCAGAATGAATATGTCCTCCCATGACTTAATCCCAAAAGACACCAGTCCTTGGATAGAAGTGGATGGGAAAGTAGTACACTCCCCTTTTAACAGAGCCCATCCGTGTTAGATTTGCCTTTACCCAAGAAGTGCTTGCCCAGTTGCTGGTCATTTGTAACTTCCTCCGTTGCCTCTTAGGTGCAGACTTGTTTACAAAAGTACATGCCAGCATCTTATATCAGAAGGATGGTGCTGTAAAACTCACAGGTGACCTCAATGACTAGGAACTTTGTTTATTGGCCGTTAGTGAAGAAACTCCCTGGTCCATGTTTGTGTTAGTACTCCCAGAAGATGAGAAGGAAGGCCTGCTTGCAGGAATGCTGCGACATTTGTGGGCTTTAGCAACCCATGGATTTTGGCAAGCTCCCAGTTCCTCCAGTGGAAGTGGAAATGAAAACTGGTGCACTTCCCTGGAAGTATCTCTTGAGCATGGCACAGTCAGATGCCATATCTCAAATGGTCTGAGACAGATGGTACATGACCTACGTGCTGTCAATGAAGCCACAAGTTCTAACACCCCAACCCACACACCTTGTTGGCTCAGGTTCCTGTTACCTCTACCCACTCCACTGTGATTGATTTGGCAAATGTTTTCTTTTCAGCACCACTACATATAGACAGTTGGTACTTGTTCGCCTCCACACATGAGGGTAAACAGTATACCTGCGTGGTGCTGCCTCAGGGAGCCTAGAACTCACCTAGTATGTATAATCCAGCCATGTCACTCCTGTCCTTTTCTCTGATCATGGCTGCAAGGGAGGGGAAAAGACATCCCTTTGCCCGAAAAAAATAAATGCACTGAGGACATTTTTAGGCCCTGTTTCTTATTTTAGACCTTTGATACGCACATTTGATGATTGTTTGTTTTTAGTCCCTTCTACCTAACAGATGAGGTGGTGGATGACTTTTTTGCCCAAGCCTGGCAATTTTGTGCTTCCCGCACTGGGCTTATTAAATTATCACATTTAGATTGTATTGTACAGAAGTGAATGGCCATGCCTCAGCTGTCCTCAGCCAACTGCATTGCCAGCAACAATGTCCTATGGCTTATTATTCAGCCAGATTTGACCCTGTGGCCAGAAGTGCCCCCCGTGCTGTAGTAGTTGTACAAGCCATGCTTGATAGAAGCTCTGAGCTAGTCCTAACCCACAAAGTGACTGTGATATTACATCTATCCTCATGAAGTACAACTCAATAACCTTTTTGTTGCCCGCAGAGTTAGATGTGATAATTTACATAGTGTGTGGTTTAACTCTGCTAAATGCTTATATGCCGGAAGAAAGCCACAGTCTAGTTAGAACTGAACCTCAGTATATCTCTGTTTACTAATTTGAATGCTCGTATTTTACCTGACACGTCCAAATTTCTCAAAAAGACATGAGAGAGACAAAGACTGGTACACAAATGTGTGTTTCTCAGCAGTATATATGTGTTTTAATACATCAAAAAGTTGCTATATCAACAGTTAATAACTGATCCTAGATAAGATTATCTTTATAGAATTGCTTTTCTATCGCAGAAGTCCAGCTATTGCAATTTTTTCCATCAATCTATTCATAAAAATATTGTGCCTATCAGGGATAATATTGTGTTGATGTATGATCATCCACTTTATTTTGATTAATGTAATGTGTTTTTATTGACAGAGAGTATTCATAGGATGCCTGAAACGTCTACAGATGTAATATTTTGGATCCAGCTACCCTGTTGCCTCTGGAGCAAGGGGGGAGGGAAGAGTTAGGGCACTTAAACTTTTCTTCCAGTTCTTCCAGAGTGTTAGCAGATGATGTCACAAGAGACAGCGGGATTTAATAAATCAGACATTAGGTAATCCAGATCATGTGCTCTTTGTAGATGGATCGAGGTATGGCCAGGATGGCAGGTACTACACAGGTGGGTCAGTGTTGATTAAACACTCTTAAAAAAGCACCACCACCCATGTCTGCTCAAGAAGTGAAGCTAAAGACTATGAAGATGGATTACAAAAATGCAGATGGGAAAACAACCAACATTACACTGATTCCAGGTATGCCTTTGGGATAGCCCATGATTATGGGCCTAGTTGGAAAGCCAGAGACTTCCTGACCACTTCAGGCAAACCCATCACAAATAGGGAAGCAGTAAGGTCTCTGATAAAAGCCCTCATGTCGCTAACTTGAGTGGCGATGACAAGATAAAGGTCACTGTAAAACAGACTCAGAGGTGGCAAAATGGCTGCCAAATTGACTAGGCAGACCCCTGCCTTAGTGACCACAGTTCAGGTCCCTGAAATAACTCCTCCTGTCTCAATGGAAGTTCTTATGACCTTACAGTCACATATACAGAGTATATTTTGAATTGTGATGACTTTCTTGCATACCCAAAGAAGCAAAGAAGATTATGGCCAAAGTTGTATGCAGGTATGGGGCACCTGAGACCATTGAAAACAACAGAGGTGTTCACTTCACAGGTGAAGTGATGTAGGAGATGAAGGTTTTGGATGTAGAACAGGCCTTTCATGCTCCGTATCATACACAAAGCAGCACTAGGGTAAGGAAAAAGGAACTGAACGGGACACTAAAGTTAAAGATTCAAAAAGCCATGAACAGAGTGCTTGCTGGTAGCCCTCTTCTCAGTAAGGTATATGCCTAACCGTAAGACAGGCCTTAGTTCCTATGAGGTCCTTAGTAGGTCAGTCCCTAGGACAAGATTGTATTTCACACAGTGACACACACAGATACAACATGGTTGTCTGACAGATTATATGATCAATTTGAACAAGCATTTGACTAAAATATATTCTTGAGTTTTTGCTTCACTTCCAGATCTTGATAAAGTACCAGGAACACACCCACTTGTGTCTGGAGATGGGTGATTGTAAAAGGACAGATCCGATAAGTCCTCAAACCTTTTTATGGTCCATTCAAAGTGTTGTTGACCACAAGCACATCAGTGAAGGTTAAAGTCATAGCTAAGGCTACCCCGGAGATGATCATGCAAGAGCTTGATGAGGATGGGAGACAAGGTCCAATTTGTTCTGTTGGTGCCCCCCTGCTTAAAACGCCACCTGGAGATCATCGACCATAAGGACAGACATCTGACCCCTATGTCCATAAAACCCAGTGTCGTGGGAGCCTATCCACAAGGGATAGGTTGTTGCAGAAGCTGGAGAAGAGGTTGCCGAGGCATTGGGGCAGATGTGCTAGGCTTTCATTAGGGAAAGAATGAGGTCCAAGGGGGGACTGATAGAAATGTGGACATCATTCTTAGATTCAGCTAAGAAAGCTCCCATGTACTCCAGCTCTCAGACAACATCTTATCTACTCCAGAGCACGAAGGTTCCACCCTACCAAAGAAACTACGCCTCCTTGCTATGTCATAAATACTTCTCTGCTGTTAGTATAGACTCCATTACAAGATGGCCACCATAGCTGGATGTTTAATATATGCATATGATGTATTGGGGAGCTCTGAACAAATTCCAAATGGGGTGAAATTGGAAAAAAACTGCCACAGTTTTTTTTTTTTTAATGGCATTCCCTATGACATAAAATATACCTATTACCTTCAACCTTGAAAAAATTGTTTCTTTTCATCACCATATTCTGACCCCTATAACTTTTTTGTAGTAACCGTATGTTTACAGAGCTGTATTTGGACTCATTTTTAATTGCTTGGTGATCTATAATTTGTTTCACCATTTTAAAGTGTGTGTGACTTTTTGATCACTCAATTTGGGGAGGTTAAGTGACAAATAATAGCGAATTGGCCATTTTGAACTTTTTTCTGTAATGCCATTAGCTATATTGGATAAATATTGTTATGTTTTAATAGTACAGGCATTTTCACACATGGCAATGTATTTTTCATTGGTTATGTATTTTTATTTTGGGGAAATAATTTCAGGCTGATTTGAACTTTTATATATATATATATTTTTTTTTAAATGAAAACTTTTTTTTAACTTTTTTAAAGTCACCCTTGTGTTGCCCATTGTGTTCTGTGATGGCTATAAAGCAGGGGTACACAACCTGCGGCCCAGGGGCCACATGCGGCCTTTAATATCATCATCTGGTGACAGACATGTATGTCTATGTCTTGTGGCTGCTCACGTGCATTTTTATGTATTTTCCCATTAGAAGGGAGTCCTGGAAGTGTAACCAGACATTTATAGTATATACTGTATGTACAATACACCTTAAATACAGTATTTCAGTAGGTAATATCCCTTTAACTTTTATTTTCGGCTCTTGGGATTCCTTCAGTCTGACAATGTGGCCCCCCAACCAGAAAAAGTTGTGCACCCCTGCTATATAGCCATATAACACTTCATTTTCAATATACCAATACAGTGCTGCCACCTGCTGACCTGTATTAGTATATTCTAGTAATAGCTATCAAAGCATGCTTGGGGCTTTGGGCTATTACTGTAATACAACCGAAATAATGGCAAACAGTGTATTAACAAATATCATCTTTATTCAATCATTGATACACAATACATGATTCTCATAAAATTACAATTACACTGCATGATTAATGTGACTGATTAAAAACCCACTACTCCAGATCCAACTCACAGGGTATAACCTATATAAATAAAGTCAACCTTGTGCACCTCAAGAGTATGAATCAAGGTATATACTATTGTTCAAGGAGGGGAGGGAAGAGACATGGGGAATGTGAAGGAAGTGCAATCATAATCTTCCCCAACAGAAAATCACCATCCCAAAATGGTCTACCTGGGCTAACTCAATCTTATCACCCAGAAACTGCACTTAAAACCAAAAATAACCCTCGTTACCTCCAAAGAGACCCAGGAGCAGACCGGAGAGTGGTACCCCGACGCGCGTTTCGCCTAACTTCCTCAGGGGGCGTGTCGGCGTCCCTACGCTCACAGGCTTAAATACCGCCTCCTCATCATTAAAATCATTCCCATTGGATAGACCCACCTGTCTTCCTTACGTTAGTATTCTCCCTCTGTCTCACGTCCGCTCAGCCGCACCACCCAACGCGATGACATCGTCAGCGCGGGGCAGAGCAGGCGATCACGTGCACCACATGTCACGTGGCTGCCGACGTCAGACAGAGGGGTGTGACCCGTCTGTCAGCTGACCGCAGGTCCTGTGCGGGAAAAAGTGGATAATCTTTCATCGCTCTTCATGGTCACCGGGACCCCACATGTGGATGCCACCAATAATAATAGTCCTTGTGGTCGGGGCTTAAACATGAAGGAATGACCCCTACCTACTGGATACCTAAAGGCGGTTAGAATTATGCCGGAACCGCGACGCTGAAGGGACGCCTGAAGGGGGGCATCCCCTGGTGTGAGATAGTGAAAGTAAGGGTGGGTAGGGTGGGTACACTGGAGACGACGTTCACTGTGGGAGGAAACGCCCGGCCAGATATAGTCATCATCGCCCCTCCCACAAATACAGGCCAATGAATCGGCCTTAACACTTGTGGTCGGGGCTTAAACATGAAGGAATGACCCCTACCTACTGGATACCTAAAAGCGGTTAGAATTATGCCGGAACCGCGACGCTGAAGGGACGCCTGAAGGGGGCCAAAAAGGACACAAACTCGATCAAAGAGCTTTATTACAACCTCCTATTGCGATTTCGCTGCCAACGAGCGAGCTGCAGCCAGGGTAATGGGATCGGAAGTAGTGAAGCGTACCGAGGCATTGTGGCACCGTAGACGTCCGCTTCAGGAAACTTGTGAAAGAGAATTAGCTCGGGACAGGGCACCGGCTGCTATATTTTGAAATCGGGTACATGAATGTGTGTAATGAATTTGGTGTAGTAATGAGCGAAGCACCTGACACCTAACAAAAGATATCAGTAGGACCAAGCCGTTAATCAAATATCCATGACATTGACATAAACATACATCATGTAACCAGCCTATTCCCGACCCCCTGCATGCACAGCCGCCATTATAGGATAAAGTTCAACCAACGCTGAAATCTGTGGAACCCGGGATCAACCAACCTCACTCGTCCACCCATCAGCTAGCCAGTGGGGGCCAAAAAAGGGCAGCAAAACCTGAGCTCGACGTGACCTCAGGAAACTAGGAAATTTACTGTATACCTCTGGAATAAAGAGAAATACCATACCAATGCCTGATAATGTGGCCTCAGGAAACTAGGAGACTTACTATATACCTCTGGAATAAAAGAGAAAGACCATACCAATGCCTGAGAAAGTGGTCTCACATGGAAAGTCAGCAATCGCCTGAACATCCAGGCATATATAAACACTTGATCCTGGAAAGATAAACGCAAGAAACCCTTTAATCTTTACCAATGCCACTAATGTGGTATCATGGCGAACTGATGAAATGACAAGTCGAATACGTATGCGTAAAAAACGTGCGTCAAGCGTAACCCTATTCAGAATCTGGCGCCGAATCCGCAGTGCGGACCAACATCCTAACAGTGCCCCTATACATATGTATATATACACATATACATATAAACTGTACACACATATATATGTTTTTTTTTTTTTTTTTTAAACTAACACTGGAGCCTGAACTCACACTCTGCCCCGCACTTCCAGCTGTGGCCACATAGAGGGCGCCAGAGCCACAACTATGCGTGTCTGTGGAACCCAGCCAGCAGATCAGAGCGAGGGGCAGAGGTAAGTGCATGCCTGAATAGTGCGGGAGGAGAGACTGACTAAAACAGACACCGTGCATGCTATGCACCCCACCTCAACTAGTAGCTCTGCATGAGGAAAACACATGACAGCCGGCTGCAGATCAGAGCGAGGGGAAGAGGTGAGTGCATGCCCGAATAGTGCGGGAGGAGAGACTGACTAAAACAGACACCGTGCATGCTATGCATCCCACCTCACTAGTAGCTCTGCATGAGGAAAACACATGACAGCCGGCTGCAGAGCAGAGCTGAATACATGGTCGAGTGACCCCAGTAAGCGACTCCTGTGACGTGCTTTCCACATAGTATAGCTTTAGTGTGAGATTACTCTAAGAACCTGACATACCCTGACTAGAACACTAGACTCAATGTCCCTTCCCCATAATAAATGTGTTTCTTTTTTTTTTTTTTACATTTCATTAAAGTCACACACCCTCTTTTTTTTTTTTTTTTAAACACACACTCTTCCTGAACCTTACTACTCCCCCTTGCTGAGTGAATTCACCTGTGCACCCCTGGATAGAAACAACATGCTGAAGCCTAATTTGACCGCCCCTCCCCCTGCCTGTCTAACAGCACAGCAGCCTGTGCAATACTTTATCGAGCGGGCACACGCTGTGCCCTGCACCCTACGTGTCATGCCGCGTGGGGAGAAGAGCGTGTCTCCCTGGCAGACCGCTCCGGTGCGGTGCTGCTCCCCCTTACCAAGGGAGCTGACACACCGCCGGCCGGACTTAAAGCAACGATGCTGCTGAATGAGGCAGCTACTTATCTGGACCGTGGAAAGTCGGGGCCTGGAACTGCCGTGTAGCGCTGCACCCTTGTTGCTCCCTGAGGACGGTAAGTAGAGCTCCCACACCATACACTGGAGACGACGTTCACTGTGGGAGGAAACGCCCGGCCAGATATAGTCATCATCGCCCCTCCCACAAATACAGGCCAATGAATCGGCCTTAACACATGTCTCTTCCCTACCCAATAGACATTATGAAATATAGCATAAATGATTAAATTTTAAACCAATTATGTGAAACATATTTAAGAAACATTACGAATTGCATACATATTGACAATATATAGTATAGTATACTCAAGTGGACACCTGTATCATAGTGTCATCTTGCTCACATATAAACAATTACAAGTGACATGTGCTAAATTGCACTCATTAAGTAAAAGAAAAAAAAAAAAAAAAGAAGATATGATAAATATATATAAAAAATAAAGTCACATATAAGACATAACACCCCAATGAAACAAATTACTGTGCGTACTGTGGGGAGTCGCTCTGGTAGTCAGCGGTGCGGGTGCAGTTTAGAGGCAAAACCAGGAGTCCAGATTGTGCAACAAACAGTGTTTTATTCACACTTGCACACAAAATGAAAAACAGTCTCTTGGTGACAGTTCACACACAACGGAAATAACGTAGCCAAACAAAAACAGTCCAACACAGGTTCAGTCACCTGGGAGGTGTAGGTGCAGGTTCGCACCACGCTGTCGGCCCAGCCGCAGGAGAATCCAGCTTCAGGTAGCCAGGAACACAACACCTCCTTGCTGAGCGCTTTCCTCCAGGACAGAGAACTCCCAGCCCTGTTAGCAGCTCCAGGATAATCACACTCACAGCACGGTGGTGCTGGCTGAGTTTATAAACCCAGCCCAAAACATCGGACTGGACCGTGGGGAGCAGCCACCCACCCTACTCTTTAGCTGCTCCCAGTAAGAGCCGGCCCGATCGGCTTTGCAGCCATGCTATTTAACAAAGTCAAACAGCACTAGCTGCTGCAGACAAAAACCCGGCTCTCACCTCACCGAGGCCAGCAACCTCGGTGACACGTACCTGCCATCACATATGACACCTTGCACCTTACCACATACCTCCCTTTGTTCAACCCTGAGGGGTGAACACACGTGAGGCAGTGGACGCGGGACAGGGCATCTGCGTTGCCCTGCAAGCGGCCTGCCCTGTGTTCCACGGAAAACTTGAAATTTTGAAGAGATAGGAACCACCTGGTGACCCGAGCATTCCTCTCCTTGGCCTGACTCATCCATTTGAGGGGGAATGGTCGGTCACCAGACGGAACCTCCTCCCTAACAGGTAGTAGCGGAGAGATTCGAGTGCCCACTTGATAGCCAGGCACTCCCTCTCCACTATACTATACCTGGACTCGGCGGGACTGAGCTTACGGCTCAGGAAGACAACGGGATGTTCTTCCCCGTTGACCTCCTGCGACAGTACCGCACCGAGGCCTACCTCCGAGGCGTCGGTCTGTACGACAAACTCCTTGTTGAAGTCGGGTGTCACCAAAACCGGGGACCCACACAGGGCCGACTTCAACGCGGAGAAAGCCTCCTCCGCCTTCTCACTCCAGCTAACCCTCCCAGACTTTCGCCCTTCAACAGGTCTGTCAATGGCGCTGCTATTGTGGCAAAGTGGGGCACAAACCTCATGTAGTAACCTACAATCCCCAGGAACGACTTTACCTGCCTGGTGGTGACCGGTCGGGCCAGTTACGAATGGCCTCTACCTTAGTTACCTGAGGTTTGATGACTCCCGCCCAATTACATATCCCAGATATTTTGTCTCCTCTAACCCTATGGAGCACTTCTTTGGGTTAGCGGTCAGTCCGGCTTTCCTCAGGGCATCCACTACCGCCTGCACCTTGGGTAAATGGCTTTCCCAGTCGGTGCTGTGGATGACTACATCATCCAAGTAGGCCGAGGCGCACCGACGATGTGGTCGCAGCACTATGTCCATTAACCTTGGAAAGTGGCGGGGCGCCATGCAGGCCAAAGGGTAACACCTTGTAGTGATACAGGCCCTGCGGGGTAACAAATGCGGTTTTTCCTTAGCCGACTCCGTTAAGGGTACCTGCCAGTACCCTTTAGTGAGGTCCAGCACAGAAAAATAACGGGCTTGTCCTAAACTTTCAACCAGCTCGTCTACTCGGGGCATGGGATACGCGACAAACTTGGATACTTCATTTAACTTGCGAAAGTCGTTGCAGAACCGCAACGTCCCATCCGGCTTGGGTATTAGGACTATGGGACTGGCCCACTCACTTTTCGACTCCTCAATGACCTCGAGCTTCAACATTAACTGTACTTCCTCCGCGATGGCCCGTCGCCGAGCCTCGGGTACCCGGTATGGTTTTAACCGGATCTTGGCCTGAGGCTCAGTGACGATGTCATGTTGGATGAGAGACGTGCGGCCAGGAGGTCCGAGAACACATCCGTGTTCCGACTGATGAACTCCCTGACTTCCTGAACTTGTTTGGAAGACAGGCTGTCTGCAATTTTACCGTGGTTACTGCTTCACAGGCCTCGAACTGTGGGGCTGGACCCTTTTCACCTAGAAGCCCTGGCCGGGGGCTGTGGTCGTCGGCTGTGTCCCTATCTTTCCACGGCTTAAGTAAATTCACGTGGTACACCTGCTCGGCTTGCGCCGCCTGGCTGGTGTACTTTGTAATTTACTTCCCTACCTTCTCGATCACCTCATAGGGGCCCTGCCACCTAGCTAGGAATTTGCTGTCAAGGGTGGGTACCAGAACCAAAACCCGATCTCCCGGATTGAAGTCCCGCACTCCGAGCCTGACGATTGTACACCCTACTCTGGGCTTGTTGCGCTGCCTCCATATGCTCCCGGACCAAGGGCAACACCCTTTCCATCCGGTCCTGCATTTGGGCGACATACTCAATGACACTTTTTGTGGGGGACAGGCTGTTGTTCCCACGCTTCCTTGGCGATATCCAACAGGCCCCGAGGGTGTCTGCCATAAAGCAGTTCGAAGGGCGAGAACCCAGTAGAGGCCTGGGGCACCTCTCGCACTGCGAACATGAGATAGGGCAGAAGCAGATCCCAGTCCTTCCCATCTCTAGACACCACCCTCTTTAACATATTTTTTAGAGTTTGGTTAAACCTCTCCACAAGACCGTCTGTTTGCGGATGGTAAACGGACGTCCGTAACTGCTTTATACGCAACAATTTACACAGTTCCCTCATTACTTTGGACATAAAAGGGGTCCCTTGGTCTGTCAGAACCTCTTTTGGCAGGCCCACACGGGAAAACATCTCCATTAACTCTTTGGCAATGAGCTTAGCTGAGGTATGTCGCAGAGGCACCGCCTCCGGATACCGAGTGGCATAGTCGAGAACTACCAGAATGTGTTGGTGGCCCCTGGCAGACTTTGGTACAGGCCCACTAAATCCATCGCGATTCGCTCAAACGGTACTTCAATAATTGGCAGAGGTACCAGGGGACTACGGAAATGTGGCTGGGGGCTAGTTATCTGACAGGTCGGACAGGACTTACAATAATTCTCTACCTCCTTGAACACACTGGGCCAATAAAATCGCTGCAGTATGCGGTCCTGGGTTTTCTGCCACCCCAGGTGTCCCCCAAGAACATGTTGGTGGGCAAGCTCCATGACAAGCTTACGATACGCTGTGGGCACCACCAACTGTTCAACAGGTTCGCCTCGGATTTGGTTCACCCGATACAACATATCCTGCAGAACAATAAACCGTGGGAACATTAATTCAGCCCCTGGTTTCTGGGGTTTCCCATCAATTTCCAGCACATTCTCCCAGGCCCTGGTTAGGGTTTGGTCCCGGTGTTGTGCGGTCCCAAAATTTTCCCCGAGACATTGAGGTCTGCCAACTCAGGTCCCGGTGGCAAGTCCTCCGTGTCTCCCACCATTACACTCAGTGGGGTTGTCTCCCTCTACCGCTGGAGCAGTGGTCACCCCTACCGCCGGCCCTTCAGACTCGGGCTCCCAGGGTTCTGGCCTTCCAGCGGTATCAGGCCACTCTACTAGGGTCACCCCTGTCTCGGGTCCTCAGATACCTTTATTGCCGGCCACAGCGCTGAAAACCGGGAAGTCCCTCCCAAGTATTAGTTCGTGTGGGAGTTTAGTAGCGACAGCCACCTCGTGGGTCCACCTACCAGCCGCTGTGGACAAAGTCACTAGTGCAGTGGGATAGTCTTTCAGGTCTCCGTGGATGCACAGGACCCCGACTTTACGGCCAGTATACTCCGCAGGCCGCACAAGTGCAGCCCTTACCAGGGAGACTAAACTCCCGGAGTCCAGCAGAGCCACCGCCAGAGAGTCTCCCACCTCTACCTGACACAGGTGGTTATGGTCCTGCACCTCACGGGTGCCAGTTGCGCACAGCTTCCGTGCATACAGGGAGTGACGACCCTCGTAGTTCATATCCATCGGCTCAACCCGATGCGGACAGTCGGCCCTGATGTGGCCTGGCTCCTGACACCTCCAGCATACCACGGGAGGCGGACTCGCAGGGGGTATATTCCGGGCAGACCGCTCTGTCGCCGGACGTCGGAACTGGGGCAGAGGCCTCCGGGTTTGACTGACCCCTTCCCGCAAGAGTCCCCTGCAGGTTTCGGGTGGCCTCGTAGCGCTCCACCAGGTCGACCATCTCCAGGGCATTGGTGGGCGATACCTGGCCGATCCAGTGCTGGAGGGGATAAGGCAGGGCCCTCCAAAAGATGTCCGCCAACAGTCGATCCAGCATGGCAGTGGGACTTAGTAGATCGGGCTGCAGCCACTTTTGCAGCCTGTGCAGCAGATCGTAGAACTGCGGCCTAGCGGGTTCAGTCGTTTTAAAGTCCCACTGGTGGACTCTTTGGGCGCGGACCAGCACGTTCACGCCCAGTCTGGCTAGGACCTCTCCTTTCACAGTGTCATAATCTGCCGCTTGGTCATCCGACAAGTCGAAAAACACCTGCTGGGGTCCGGAAGCCAGGAACGGAGCGACCACCTCAGCCCACTGGTCACGGGGTAACTTTTCCCTCACGGCGACCTTCTCAAAACCGCCAGGTACGCCTCAACGTCGTCTGCGGGGTCATTTTTGGGATCGCCGCACGGACCGCTTTCCGGGCATCTTGGACGTGGTGGGACGCTCCTGCCGCCTGTAACGCCATCACATGTTGTAGCAGTAGTTGGTTGGTCTCCCGCTGCTGCACGTTAGCCTCTATGAGAGCCTTCACAGCAGCCTCCATGTTGCCAGAAACTCCTGCTTGCAGCTTTGCTGGCTTAATATATTCCATACACTTTAGAAAAACAAAACTTCGGCGTTCACGCCAGCCTCACTGCGCATATCCTCAAAATGGACCCACAATTATGTGAGGCAATTGCAGAATATCTAGGGATCACATATAGGAGAGTGAGGAATCTGAAAGATCATCTGGTTTATAGTCATTATACCAAGAAACAAACTGGCCTATTTGGCTCCAGAGGTGTACCGTGGGGGAATCGGGAGTGTGGGAAATGTGTGGCCTGTGTCAACATGGACAGAGCCACGACATTTCATAACTCCACCAACAGCAGGGAGTATAGGATCACACATCCGATAAACTGTACCACGGTAGGGGTGATCTACTGGGCCATCTGTCCATGCAATCTAATTTATGTAGGGCTGACGTCGAGACAGTTCCGACGAAGAATTAGGGAGCATGTTTTAGCAATTGAGGGGGCCAGAGATGAGGAGGATCCCACCAGATTAACCACAGTGGCCCGTCACTTTAAAGAGAAACATGACTGTGACGGATCACTTTTGAGATTTAGAGGGATTGACAGAGTCATCATCCCAATCAGGGGGGGTGACTGGAAGAGGACACTCGCACAGAAAGAGACTAAATGGATTTTTCTATTAAATACCATCACTCCCCATGGCCTCAATGAGGGAAACAGTTTTGTTCCCTATTTGTAGTGGAGTCTTAGGGCCTGATGTTGATGCCTGTCTGTTGGGGCACGTGGTAGATTCCGGATCCAAATGTTGTTGACGTTTTGCAATGTTTTTTAACTATAATATAATTTTATTTTAAAGACTTATTTTAACAGTGGTGTCGGGTTGTCCTGTAATATGTGTTAACATATGTTTATGTGTACTTATTTGGTCTCTCTCTCATTTGATCTCTAGTCTGGATAACCCGTCCTGGTATAAGTGACCTAGGAGTAAGATGAACTGTCAGCGTCAGACCGACTGGGTGACATATGGAAAAGTGGATGCATATGTGGATGCAAGACAACTTCATACAGGGGTTTTAAAAAATATGAGTGTTTTAAAAAATTTTTAAATTTGCATACCTTTGCACAATATGAAGGAGTTCTTCTCATTTCCTCTTTATGCATATGTGACCATAGGTGATAATCTATTGAAGTTAGGGATATTTGCGTACATGATATGATATAAAAATTTCTTCACTAAATCACTGCATGGTATTGTTCAGCACTGCACTATCACTTTGCACTTGCACTTTGTTCACTTGATGCACTTTACACGTAATGCTTTTAGATATTTTATCATCATTTGATTATGAGATGTGTGAGGATTTTATGTACGCATAGTAATTTGTTTCATTGGGGTGTTATGTCTTATATATGACTTTATTTTTTATATATATTTATTATATATTTTTTATTTTTTTTACTTAATGAGTGCAATTTAGCACATGTCACTTGTAATTGTTTATATGTGAGCACGATGACACTATGATACAGGTGTCCACTTGAATATACTATACTATATATTGTCAATATGTATGCAATTCGTAATGTTTCTTAAATATGTTTCACATAATTGGTTTAAAATTTAATCATTTATGCTATATTTCATAATGTCTATTGGGTAGGGAAGAGACATGGACTATTATTATTGGTGGCATCCACATGTGGGGTCCCGGTGACCATGAAGAGCGATGAAAGATTATCCACTTTTTCCCGCACAGGACCTGCGGTCAGCTGACAGACGGGTCACACCCCTCTGTCTGACGTCGGCAGCCACGTGACATGTGGTGCACGTGATCGCCCGCTCTGCCCCGCGCTGACGATGTCATCGCGTTGGGTGGTGCGGCTGAGCGGACGTGAGACAGAGGCAGAATACTAACGTAAGGAAGACAGGTGGGTCTATCCAATGGGAATGATTTTAATGATGAGGAGGCGGTATTTAAGCCTGTGAGCGTAGGGACGCCGACACGCCCCCTGAGGAAGTTAGGCGAAACGCGCGTCGGGGTACCACTCTCCGGTCTGCTCCTGGGTCTCTTTGGAGGTAACGAGGATTATTTTTAGTTTTAAGTGCAGTTTCTGGGTGATAAGATTGAGTTAGCCCAGGTAGACCATTTTGGGATGGTGATTTTCTGTTGGGGAAGATTATGATTGTACTTCCTTCACATTCCCCATGTCTCTTCCCTCCCCTCCTTGAACAATAGTATATACCTTGATTCATACTCTTGAGGTGCACAAGGTTGACTTTATTTATATAGGTTATGCCCTGTGAGTTGGATCTGGAGTAATGGGTTTTTAATCAGTCACATAATCATGCAGTGTAATTGTAATTTTATGAGAATCATGTATTGTGTATCAATGATTGAATAAAGATGATATTTGTTAATACACTGTTTGCCATTATTTCGGTTGTGTTGTATACTGTACCCCCACCAGGCAATGTGGGGTATTCTGTTGGTATAACTATTACTGTAATGTAACAGCTTCCCTCATCTGGGGAACACTGTTACAGGCGCGGGAGCATGGGGGCTCCCACTTCCGGACCACTCAGTTGCTGTGGTCCCATTTGACGACAGCATCTGAGGGGTTAAACATATGCAATCAGCCATTTAATTGATTTTGATATACATAGGGGGTATGATAGTATTATCAGAAGTCCATGCTATGTAGGGTGGATGGCTAGAGATATTTTTAGCATCACACCATGCATTCATCCATACAATATTTTCCAATAATTGTCAACCTTTGGGTCTTGTCTTCTGATAAATAGAAAAAAAAAATCGATACGCATTTTTCATATTTTGGGTGTGCATTAAAAATTAGAAAGACCTTGGAGAAATGGCAAAAACCATGGAGTATTATTATTAATCAAAACGTGCCAGAAGTCTGACTTAGAATGCTAACTAGTTTTTATGCTGTGATTCTGCCAGACTTATTTTGTGATTCAGATGTTTTTTGTGCCTTACTAGATATTTTGGAAAAGTGTCTAGAAAAGATGCATGGCTAAGACAAATCTTAAAATAAGCAGATATATTAATAGCATGTGCCACAGATTTGTCAAAAAATCAGCATTGGTCTAAAGTGTGCCAACCAAGATCTGGCATAAGGAAGAGAAAAATATCTAACATGTCTAACATGTCTAAAATCTATAGTGTCAAACAACATGCAACATTGGTAAATTTGGCACATTGCCTGCCTGGTCTGGAAGGAAGCTGTTTAAATTTAATACAGTAATAATAAGTCTCCACCATTGTTTTTAAAGGGTTAATAGTGGATTTTTTTTTTCTTGCTGGTTGGCCTTCCATCGAGTTGTATGGAGTGGCAGTTTGTATGCTTGACAAAGACTCCATACAGCTCCTTCCAACTGTTGGTTCTGGTGGTGAGGAACAAGTGTCGCCCTTTCTAGCAAACCACTTGGTCTCCACCAATAAAACACAACAGACTGGACTCTTTCTGTGCTGATTCTCCTTTCTCCCTTTGTGAGGACAAAGCCCAAGTAGTCAACTTGCTTTTTACACCATTGAATTTTCTTGCGTGACACCATGTGTCCCCATTCTGATAACCATTTTAACAAAGATACACTATCAGTAACATTGGCTTCTTCTGACATACTGCACAATAACAAATCATCCACATATTGCAAGAGCACAGCCATGGTTTTAAACTGGCTTGAAGGACAATGCTGTGCACTACAGGTGAATCAGCATATCCCTGGGGCATCCTGCACCAGGTGAGTTGACGACCCTCAAAGGAAAAAGCAAAAAGGAGCCTAGTCTGCTTGTCAACCAGGATAGAGAAGAAAGTATTCTTCAAATCTATCACGCTGAAACAGACAGCATCTGCAGGGATGGCTGAAAACAACTGTGTCACACCCGGTATCAATCCTACCCTGTTCTGTGTTTAATCTGTAAGTGTCCCTCCCTGAATGTTATTGATTGTGGGGACCTTTGTCCAATCCCACCAAGAGTGTGTGTCTATAACACCATCAATTATTAATTTCATATCCTCCTGTGTGTAATTTCTTCCTTTACAGGCTCTCCTGAGATATGTGATTGTACCTAATGGTGCAGAGTTTGGCTTAGGGCAATGTTTGATAATTCTATTTATGTCCTCTATCTCTATGGGTTTCTTCATTAACCGATCCCTTATTGTCATGAAGGGGAATGTCTCCTCACGGACATTACTCCTCAAACGTTGTGAGATGGGAGGACTTGCAAAACTAACACTCTGTGAGGAACCCTCTCCTCCCTCAGCTCCCAAATCTTCCCCCTGCACTGAGGTAGAAGTGGGTGACTCTGTTGGTGGGCTTGTTGCAGATGCGACCCTAGGTGGACTATGTGGGGGTAGAATTACTGTAGGATGGACGAGACTTCTGACTTCTTTTCTTTGTTCCCACCTCCTGTTCTATTTCATGTAGAGTCCTATCATCTTTGGGACCTTTTGGATTCTTGTTCCTTTTCTTATTACCTGCATGATACCAATGGGGGGCTATTTCTAGCCACTGTTCACCTTCCCTGGACATGTAATCCATGTCCCAGGAAGAATCTGCATCAAAATGCGGCCACGCTGTCTTATCATCTAGACATAGTCCTTTGACCATATCCACATGATAAATACTATTGTCACCGTCCCTGGGGAATGGATTTGCAGCATTCATTGCCTCAGTCCAGCCTGCTAAATTATCTACCCATGGGTTGATCAGGTAATAGTTTGTTGGACTGACACTAGCTACATAAACCTTACACATTTCTCCTGGTTCTGGTTTGGGGAAATCTGTCTTGGATCCCTGCCCCCCCATATTAGTCTAACAGTTCTCCACAATATAAACAATTTACACATTCGTAGTAGTGAAAACAGAATGAATTAACAGTTGGATGTGACCGTACACTTACCACCCGATCAGTATCTCACACAGACAGATAATCTTATTACTTCTAAGACATTTATACTATGTATATAATAGTTAATCCAAGCGTGTGACCTTCTGTTCCCTGAACAGTATCTTTTAGTTTTAAGTGCACTTTTATCTCTAGTGGTTCTTTCTGCTTGGACTTCCGAAGTCCGTGCAGCCACTTTATAAGGCTCCCTGAGCCGTATCTCCTGTGTCCCTGACACAGCAACCTCCTAAAGTTTTTAAGTAGATGGTTCAACTTACTTGGGTTGAGACATGGCCAGAGCCCTCGGATCAGACGGAGGACAAAATCAATGTCTTTCTCACCGGACCTGAGGATGACCCTCTCGATCCCGGACGAGCACCCAAAACTGTAAGGAAATTGGACCCTTCGCTAGGTACCCTGGTACTGGACTCGAGTGGTCAGCTTGGGTTAAGTCTTACTGGTACCTTGAGAGATATTTCTCAGTAGCAAACAAATGACAGACACACACACACAGGTATCACTGAGAAATACTCTAACTTTATTGAGGGTGGGGTAACATATATATAGCAAGGGGGAGGGGGGAATCAACAACCAATAAGATGAAGACGCACGTACTATATAAAAAGTTACTGTTACAAAGAAATTGACCTTTGCTACATTTCTTAGAAGTGAGGAACAAGATGAAAATAACGGGATGTAGCCAGAACATCCACAGCTCAAGGCCTCAGACGCATAGCTTACAGTGTTAACCCTTTAGTTAGTACCCAACCCAATGATCAGTGATAGTTATAAATAGCTGGAACACCCTTTCAACCTTTAGGGGAAATTTTGTAACAACATTTGCGACTCATCTCCCTTTTTCTACACCTTGGTTAAAATGGGAAGGGTTAAATGGAGGGGTGGGCCTAAGTACCTACACCAGCTCCTTTCTGGAGCAGATTTCTGGCAAATGGACCTTCTGGCAAAAATAGCAATCCTGTCTCGTAATAATGTTGGTGCATCATACAGCATTTTTTTCTTCAGACTGGAATTAGAAATACATTCTTAATAAATTCCTAACATAATTTAGAGTTTATAACTATAGATGAGCGAATTTCTCAAAAATTCAATGCGGTCGGTTCACCGAATTCTCTGAAACAATTCGATTAGATCTGAATTAATTTGTGGCGAATCACTTTGAAAAACAGCTATTTCCTGGCTGCAGAGAGCATGTTTAGTGGTGTAGAACACTGTGCCTTGCAGCAACATGCATAGTGAGTCTGCTGTGGTAGTGAAACAATACTGTAAGTCAGTATGACACGCAGATGACAGGCATCGCTCTTAGAATCACTGCACACTTCTCTTCTTTGGGCAGTTGCGGGGCCAAAACGGACCAAATAACTCAAGTGTGAACTCAGCCTTAGAGGTCAATGTTAGCACCAGGTATAAAGAACCATGCAGAGGCCCAAGCTCCTACTATAGTGTGAAAGAGCGCACTTATTTTACACTGTCATTAGCTGATTCCTCATAGATGTTTACAGAACCTGTTCTATTAAACGCTTATACAAGTAGAGCCCCCCTGTCAGAAGTAAGTTTGTGTCGACATCACTGATTATTTTGCCCTCCCTCTGATCCGCCAGAACAATAACCCCCCAAAAGATGGATTTTGTCTGTTGAGCATCTGCCTTCACTCAGTCAGCATTTGGTCAGTAATCCATCAATATTGCTAATGCCAAAAAGAACACAAGTAGATCCAAAACAGAGATGACACGTGAATGGAATTTTTGTATGTCTTCTGTGTATTGCATCCACTCCTGGTTTAGGCTACCAAATCATGAGCCAATTCTGATGGGACCACACAGGCCTTATAGCTGCTACACAGACAGCATCCGTTGTGTGTCTCATTTTTCCTTTCTTCTGACAGATAAGAAGAAGGGTCAAATAAATGATGATGTAAACCAGGCCAAAAAGGCAAAATAGTGGCCCAGTCATGAAATGGGTAGGGTGGGAACAGCATGAGAAGTCCACAAAGTGGCCCAATAACATAGTGTGGAGGTAGCAGCAGCATCAGGAGACCACAGAGTGGTACAATGACAGAGTGTGGAGGTGGCAGCAGCAGCATGAGAAAGCCACAGAGTGGCAAGGTGACATAGCGTTGAGGTATCAGCAGCATCATGAGACCACACAGTGGCAAGGTGACATAGTGTGGAGGTGGCAGCAGCATCAGGAGACCACAGAGTGACCCGGTGACAGAGTGGGGAGGTGGGTGGCACTAATAGTATCTACTGACGATGGTGGGTGTAAGAAGGACCACTTGGCATCAGATGTGTCTCATCAGGTGGGTGGCAGCATCAGAATAGTAGCTGAGGCAGGTAGCCACAAGAAACCGGTCTCTTTTGTCAAGGTTTGGGTGAGGCAGCATGGATGATCTAATCTGATGCAACAGGAATTGGTGGGTGGAAATCCTGGCTGATCCACGCCTGATTCATCTTGACAGATTTCAGTCTCTCCACGTTTTGGGTGGACAGGCGAGTTCTTCTTGGGGTAACTATGGCCCCCGCTGCACTAAACATCCGCTCTGATGCCACACTACTGGCCAGGCAGGAAAGCTTTTCCACTGCAAACTCGGCCAGTTGTGGCCACAAATCCAGTTTGACTGCGCAGTAGTCCTGCAGATCTTTATTGCCTGCTTTCAGGGTGCACTCCAAGTATGCCACCACCTGCTGGTTCAGGTTCTGCTCTAGGTCTAGCTTCTGGTGAGTAGTTTCTTCACGGGTGAATAAAGCTGCTCTTCCGGTACTCTAGACTCAGGCTGCTGATGAGTGAAAACGTCACATTTCAGCCTATGTTGAGTGACGCCTTTCTGGCGCTGTAGCTCAAGGACAGTGTGCTTGGCGGTGTACAAGTGGCTGAAGTGCATGCAAAGTTTCCTGGCCATTTTTCAGATGTCATGCAGATGGGTGAAAGACTTCAGGAAACGCTTGACAACCAGATTGAACACGTGCGCCATGCAGGGTGCCTGGCTTAGCCCTCCTTGACGCAGTGCCAACACCATGTTCTTCCCGTTGTCGGTCACCATGGTTCCGATTTTTAGTTGTTGCAGAGAAAGCCAGTATTTTCTGATCACTGCAAAAACACTGTAAAATCGCTGCGGCGCTATAAAGATCACTTTTGAGCATTTTGGATCTTTATCAGCGATCGCAGCTTTACTTCGCCAGCACTCCTATGTCCTTTCCCCTCTTTATTTCAATTTCTTTTGCACATTTTTTGGCAGAGATTTTTTCATCCACATTGATCGATGCGAATGAAGAAATCATTTTTTTTTTCAGCCCAAAGGCTGAACGGAAAAAAATAATCTCATTACCCGTATGCTCAATATAAGGAGAATAGCAGAAACTCCTAATGCTGGCCATACATGTAATGATTGCGGAGATCCTCAAATGCCAGAGCAGTACAAACACCTCACATTTGACCCCATTTTGGAAAGAAGACACCCCAAGGTATTCCTTGAGGAGCATATTGAGTCCATAGTTTGTAAACGCTATAACTTTTACCCAAACCAATAAATATACACTTATTGGATTTTTTTTTTATCAAAGACATGTAGCACAATAAATTCTGACACAAATTAGTATAGAAATGTAATTATGTTTGAACAATTTTACCAGAAAAAGTTAAAAATATACTTTTTTTGAGAAAATTGCGCTCTTTTTTGATTAATATCAGAAAAACGAGAAACCTTAGCAGCAATAAAATACCACCAAAAGAAAGCTGTATTTGTTAGAAGAAAATAAGGTAAAATTCATTTGGGTGGTAAGTTGTATGACCGAGCAATAAACCGTGAAAGTAGTGTAGTGCAGAATTGTAAAAAGTGGTCTGGTCATTAAGGGGGTTTAAGCTAGGGGGCTGAACTGGTTAAGTGGCCCCTATGTCAAGATCCCGCTTTTTTACAAGCTTTAAGGATGTGACGGGGAAAACCTAAGCCAGTTATCCATCCACAGAAAGCTGTTTCAGGGTGTTGCCCCTCATCAGTGTGGAGTAGGATTCTGGCTAACCGGGAGCAATGCCTCAGAGACTACTCAAACAAAACAATAGCTGATCTCAGGGAGACCAGCTACAAAAAACACCGCAGAGACTCATTTAAGAGTCTCAACACAGCAATCCAAAGTGCAAAGCTCCCTGGGAAACAGTAATATGCTAAATAAATGTGGAGCCCCAGTTATGGGTCTACAACACAATGAAAGCCAGATATCCCTCAAAGGAAGGAAAACCGAGCAAAGGGGTGTCTCCATTACAGAGATCACCAAATCCACCATATTAAGTGGCCCCTATGTCAAGATCCCGCTTTTTTACAAGCTTTAAGGATGTGACAGGGAAAACCTAAGCCAGTTATCCATCCACAGACAGCTGTTTCGAGGTGTTGCCCCTCATCAATGTGGAGTAGGATCAGCAGTGCATCTACCAGCGTGCAGAATATATTTCCCAGTCAGGTATGTAGTGCAGGTGTAGTGTGAAAGAAAAAAGGGGCACAGATCACCCAACAATCTAAACGCCGCTGAATTTACTGAATATATTTCCCAGTCAGGCATGCAGTGCAGGGGTAGTGTGAAAGAAAAAAGGGGCACAAATCACCCAATAATCTAAACGGCGCCAAATTTACAGAATTTATTTCCCAGTCAGGTATGCACTGCAGGGGTAGTTTGAAAGAAAAAAGGGGTCATGGAGCGTCCCGGTCATCCGGCATCTATTCGCTCTGCTGAAGGATTATTTTGAAAGTGTTTTTAAAACTGCAGATTTATCATCGAGACATCATGGAGATTTTACAGCATATAACTAAAGCACCCAACAATGTAAATGCCGCCGAATTTACAGAATATATTTCCCAGTCAGGCATGCAGTGCAGGGGTAGTTTGAAAGAAAAAAGGGGCACAGATCACCCCGCAATCTAAACGTCATCAAATTTACAGAATATATTTACCAGTCAGGTATGCAGTGCAGGGGTAGTTTGAAAGAAAAAAGGGGTACAGATCACCCCGCAATCTAAACGCTGCCAAATTTACAGAATATATTTTGCTGTCAGGTATGCAGTGCAGCACGAACACACCCTCCAAGCCACTTGTGAATGACTGGCCTGATAACCGTGGAACTGTCCACCCACAATCTAAGAGATGGATTTACTGATTATGTTTCACTCTCAGAAATGCAGTGCAGGCCGCAAATGTACTTTATGGCAAACAAAAGTGACTTTTTTTTCACCCACAATGTCCCAGTTGTATTTACTGATTATATTTCACTCTCAGAAATGCAGTGCAGGCCGCAAACGTACTTTTTAGCAAAAATAAAATAAAAAATGTGTCCCCCCAGAATCTAACAGATGGATTTACTGAATTGATTACATATGTAGCACAGGGCTACTTTACAGTAAAAAATGTGAATATGTCACCCCCTGGGTCCCTGAACTCACAGACGGATTACCTATATTATGTTCCCTTCTCCTGGCACATATGCAGTGCAGGTGCACTTAAAAAATGGGTATATGTCACCAACTGAACTACAAGAACAGGATTAGATTATTGTCCCTGGCACATAGGCAGGTGCAAGTGCACTGCACTTGCACAAAATGGCCGCCAACTCCCACCTAACTAATAGACGGATTAAAACTTATTTTTCTGTGTCATTGGGCTCAGGGCAGGGTACAAATATGTTGCATTGCACCCACAAAAAATAATAAAAAATCGCTGTAGATCGCAGACCTAACACTAAGCTCTGATATCAGATTCTTTCCTAATCTCTCCCTCCAGCAGCAGCATCCTACCCCTACACTAGTAAGAGCTGATGTGACGAGGCTGGGTCACATGCTGCACTGGCCGTTCACAGCCATACCATTAGTAGGCATGGCTGTGATGGCTTCTAAGGGCACACATCTTAAACGCTTGTTGATTGGCTGCCCTGCAGCCTTTCAACAAGCTTTATTAAACGGCCGAACACCGAACTCGAAGTCTAACATTTAAGGAAAAGTTCGGGTTCGGGTCCGCGTACAAAAACCTCTAAAGTCCGGTACGAACCCGAACTTTACAGTTCGGGTTCACTCAACACTACGCAGGGCCATGGTGCCAATATTGCCACCCTGGCCACGCTTCACCTTCTGCCCACAGATTCGACAAATTGCCATGTTCACCTCCCCCAGCGGCTTAACAAAAAACTGCCACACTGCCAAGTAAGTGATTTTACCCCCAACACTCTGCACTGACTGCTACCGCCACTGCCTCCGTGAACCCCTGCACAAGTACTTTCCAGGCCGATAGGCTCCTGCGAAGCGAATGGTCTACCCTGGGCACGTTTGGCTCCCCATCTCCAACTGCTGCCACCTTGTTGACTCCTGGCCACGCTACCGACTTGCTGGCTTCGCCGCTGCCTCACGCACAAGCTACCACCCTCTTCGATGATGAAGCCCCTTTGTCACCCGGCTCCCAATTGCGATTGGCTACATCATCATCGAGTACTGTCTGAACATCACTGATATCCTCCTCAATGGTCTCTGAGCCAGGAGCCTGACCGCTCGCAATACCAGCTCCCATGCCACTCTCCTCATCACTACTTGCCTGCCTACCGGAGAAGGCGGCGGATGTCTCCCCTGGATCTTGGCTGGGCAGTAGCTGCTGACTGTCCTTTATTAGCTCGTCCTTGCTGTATAGTGGAACTGAGCCCAGAGCATATAGTACTTCTTTGGCTGAGGTAACAGAAAAGGACAAAGGCAGGTTGCTGGTCAAGACATGACCGCTAGCTGTTACTGGGAGCTCAGTCCTCTCAAAGTGACCCCTGCTGCCACACCCCCTTACTCTGCTGTGAACTGTGCCTGCGCCAGAAACATTTATGCCTCTGCCCCTCCCCTGTGCAGGGCCTGTCACTTCTCTGTCTGACATACTGTTAGATCAAATAAGTAAATAAAAAGGAAATTAATACACACCAAAAAGGGCTTTAATATTTTCACTTCACCACACAAAGGCTAACGAGCTCTTTTTCTTTTTCCCCTCTAATACATGCCAAAAAAGGCCTTAGAACATATAACTGTGGCCGTGAACGGCAAATAAAGTTTTTTTGGGCACTAATACACGCCAAAAAGGCCTTTAATTTTCTCACTTCACCACACAACGGCTAATAAGCCTTTTTTTTCTTTTTCCCCACTAATACACACCAAAAAAAAGCTTCAGGACATATAACTGCGACCGTGAACGGCAAATAATCCTTTTTTTTTGCCACTAATACACGCCAAAAAGGGCTATAATTTTCTCACTTCACCACACAACCGCTAATAAGCCCTTATTCTTTTCCTCCACTAATACAAGCCAAAAAAAGGCTTTAGAACATATATATAACTGCACCGCACAAGGGCTAATAAGACCCCAAAAACAAAAACGGTTGCTGGAATTACAGAGGTATTGCAAACCTGAAATGACTAGCAGTATCATGGCAATTTGGATCCGCAGTCATTGCAGCGAGGTGTAATAGGATTGTTCCAATTACCCAGGCTGTAAACACCCCTATTGAACCCTGTTCTTCTTCAGTACTGTGGAATAATTTCTCCCTATCCTTTCCCTACACTTCTAATGCTCTTTCCCTTAACTTCTATTGAGCAAAATAAAAGTTTTCAAGTCTTTCCTCGCACTGTCCCTAGCGCCTGCTGTCTTCTCTCCCTGCACTAAGTACACTGGAAAATGGCTGAATCCAAGATGGCTGAGGCTATTTATAGGGCTGTGATATCACAGGGCTGGCTGCTGATTGGCTGCATGCATGGCATTGTGGGTAAAATCTTGTTGGGCAAAATTAACTTGTGTGGGGACTCCAGGTTGGGAGATGATAGAAATGTGAGTAAGCTAAGATGTCTGTGTGTCACACTCTGCAGAGACGAGGCGGCTGAGAGAAGTGTCTGGACCAAATGGAGAAGATATACATTGGAGGAGACGTCACCTGGAGGTACGTGCTGCTGTATGGCAAGTACAGCAAAATGCGGGGGGAGGAGAGGACTTAGATAATTGGGCCATATTCATTGGGACTGTATATATAGTGTATTTATGTATGCGTAACATGTATATGGTGTATTTATGTGTATGTGTGTTGGATATATATGTATTGTGATGCAGAGCGTCCGCCATTGAGTAGGTAACCTGTTCTTAAAAATTTCAAATTACGTTGTGCTGGGGTAATTACGCAATGCTATGGGGCTGGTAAGTAATTTTTTCCAGGGCTGGTTTTCATACCCATTCCGGCCCTGGACGCTACTCGACTTTCTGCGCCGTTCTTTTATTGAAGGATAATAAAGCTGGCTGACAACCTAATTATGCTCACTCTCCAACCCACTTTTCAAAACTAGAGTGACTGGTATAAAACCGCAAAGTACATTTTTAAAGAAACAAAAATGATAATGAGATACCAGTTCCAAAAGAAAATGTATGCAATTTGCTCAGTTACAGGCCATGTTATTATATCCTATAAAAAGTTTAAGGAATAGGACTATAGAGTCTCTAGACCAATATTAACCCCTTCCTGGAGCCATTTTTCTGTTTACATAGCCACATAATGGCTTGTTTTTTTTGTGGGACAACTGGTACTTTCTAATATCACCATTTAATTTTGCATACAATGGAATCGCACATTGTTTTACGGGGTTTGTTTTTACTGCCTCTCTATTATTTTCCATTTATCGCAATATTATGACCCTCATACCTTTTTTAAAGTTATGCTTATGGAGATATGTGAAGGCTCATTTATTGAAGGGTGATTTGTAGTTATATTACGCCGTTTTGGGTTGTGTATGACTTTTTGATCACCTTTTATTCAATTGTGAGAGGTAAAGTGATGGAAAAATAGTGAATCGTCCACTTTTATATTTTTTTCTGTTACGTCATTCACAGTTTTTTTTTTAATTTTAATAATACAGGATTTTTCACAAGTGCTGATATACATGATGTTGATTTTTTTATTGTTTAAGTATTTTTATTAAGCATTTTAAGTATTTTTCTTTTTTTTTTTTATTACTTTTTCTTAGGTGCCCAAGTGGACGGCAACATGCATTTATCAGATTGCAATTTGTATAGGGTAATAGAATTATACAGAAACTAGACATTATGCCCGTTACAATAACGGGTGCTAGTACAGTAGTGCTGGCACTGTTATGGGGGGATCTATGGATGACACTGTTATGAGGGGATCTGTGGATGGCACTGTTATGGGGGATCTGTCGATGGCACTGTTATGGGGGATCTGTGGAGGACACACTGCTTTAGGGGATCTTTTGATGGCACTGTTATAGGGGATCTGTGGATGACACTGTTATGGGGAATCTGTGGCTGACACTGTTATGGAGGGGATCTGTGGCTGAAAATGTTATGGGGGATCTGTGGATGGCATAGTTATGGAGGGGGGGATCTGTGAATGGCACTGTTGTGGGGGGATCTGTGGAGGACACACTGTTATGGGGGTCTAAGGCTAACACTGTTATGGAGGGGATCTGTGGCTGAAACTGTTATGGGGGATCTGTGGATGGCATAGTTATGGAGGAGGGATCTGTGAATGGCACTGTTATGGGGGGATCTGTGGAGGACACACTGTTATGGGGGTCTATGGCTGACACTGTTATGGTGGATCTGTGGGTGACACTGTTATGGGGGATCTGTGGATGACACTGTTATGGGGGATCTGTGGCTGACACTTATGGGGGTCTGTGGCTGACACTGTTATGGGGGTATCTGTGGCTGACACTGTTATGGGGCACTGTGGCTGACACTGTTATGGGGGCACTGTGGCTGACACTGTTATGGGGGCACTGTGCATGTCACTGTTATGGGGGGGTCTGTGGCTGACACTTGTAGAGGTCTGTGGCTGACACTGTTATGGGGGTATCTGTGGCTGACACTGTTATGGGGGTGGTCTGTGGCTGACACTTATGGGGGTCTGGTTCTGACACTGTTATGGGGGTATCTGTGGATGACACATAGCATAAGATGCTATGTGTCATCCACAGATACCCTCATAACAGTGTTGCTGTTTAGTGTGATTGTAATGGCAGCGGGGCCCGGTGCAGTCACTGTATTGCTCTGGGCCCCGCTCAGAGAAGTAATACTATGAGTAGCTGTAATAATAATAACGATCTTCTCTTCTTAACTTACTACATGGTGAGGCAGGAGGCCGGGGGGGCCGTCACTGGCAGAGTAACTCACTACGTCATGTGCTTGCGCCTCCTGCTTCATTCATGAAGTGGGCAGTACAGGGGCGTCACTTAGTGAGTTACTCTGCCAGTGACTGTCCGCCCGCCCGGCCTCCTGCCTGAACTCATGGTCCCTCCCTGCTTTTTGCTTGTGGGCCAATGAGAAGGCTGCAATGTATTTGTCTGATCTTAGCAACATCCCTAGCGACCAATAGGAAAGTTACCTAACCCCTTACTATATAAGAACCTCCTCAGCAGCCATTTTCTAAAGTTTTTTGGAGTGTAATTGCTGTGCTCTGTGCTTTGCCGTGTCACATTACATTAGATAGTTAGTTAGCTTATATATACATATATATATATATATATATATATATATATATATAATACAGATAGAGTGTAGGTTTCTTTGTAATATACTGTACTTAAATTATGTTTAAGGGGCACACACATCTGAGGAACATCCAATGTAAATCATATAGCAATATAAAATGTATTCCTCTTTAAAATATATATAAAAATATATATAGAAAAAAATGCTGCAGCAAAGGTATGCTCATTCTTGATATGCCAGACGCGTTTCGGGGGAATGTACCCCTCCATCACTGATGAAGGGGTACAGTACCCCGAAACGCGTCTGGCGTATCAAGAGTGAGCATACCTTTGCTGCAGCATTTTTTTCTATATACCAAGGGATACAAGTGTATGCAAGTAAGTCTGGATATACTGCTAAAGCAGAGTATTGTCGTGAATAGAGGGGAGGACGATACAGTGAAACAATATTCCCCCATGTCACAAAGACACATATAGACTTAATGCTTCAACTTGATGCAGTGCAATAGCAACCAACACAACAGTGAGGCTCCATATTTTGGGTACGGCGCTATATTTGTCTGAATCGCAACACACATAAGGACATTGTGGTGCGGCGCTATACTGGTCTGAATTGTAACCCCACAAGGCTATTTTTTCAGTACGGTTTATATATTAGTGTGGAACCGCAGCTTGCACACAGAATTGAATTATAGCCGATGTCATTACAAGTAATCACTGCAGTAAATGTGACTTTAGTGCTATTTATGTTTATTTTTTATATTTTTTATTTTATTTTATATATATATATTTATATATATTTTAAAGAGGAATACATTTTATATTGCTATATGATTTACATTGGGTGTTTCCCAGATGTGTGTACCCCTTAAACATAATTTAAGAATACTTTACATTCTGGCATAAGGGTGGGCCTATAAGGTGAACACCTATCCATTGAAGAAAAGAGGTTGAGCCGCTGAAACATACTTTTTTGCTAACTTTAGTTTGTGAAATAGTGTAGCTGATAGGTTCCAGTGCAGGGTGTTAGGTAGTGTGTTAGGTTCTGCTGTCCATACCTACATGCTACAGACATAGTGCTGTGATGTCACAAGTTCACAACAATACTTAGTGCACCAATCGCTAATATGTAGTCAGACCTGCTAAAATGTGAAGTTACACGTATTGCGCAAAAATATGCACATCACTAATTGCCGATTTGCGCAATCGCGAATATATCAGAGCACTCTATGTGCATATAAAGATATTGTAATGTTCTGCCGTGCCAACCATTTTCTCCAGACTCAGGAAACTTCTAGCAGCTTGAAAAATGTAGCAATAGTTACCCACGCCTGTATTGCGTGCGAAATACGCGCATATTACATTGACGATTTTCGCAATCAAGAAAATAATCATGAATTCTCAAATTCGCGAAGTTATAACAAATATTCAGCCAAATATTTGCGAAATATTGCAAATTCGAATATTGCCCCTGCCGCTCATCACCAATTTAAAATACAAAATTCAAAACAAAGGCTTTATCTTATTCTGTGTGTTTTAGTGACTAGTGTGAAAACAGGAATATTTTCAATTCCCAATTTAAGGCTACTTTCACACTAGCGTTTTTGCTGGATCCGGCAGAGTTCAGCAAAAATGCTTCCGTTACGGACAATACAACCATCTGCATCCATCATGAATGAATCCGGTTGTATTATCTTTAACATTGCCAAGACGGATCCGTCATGAACTCCATTGAAAGTCAAAGGAGGATGGATCCATTTTCTATTGTGGAAAATAGATCTGTCCCCACTGACTTGCATTGCATCTTGCTCAGCATCCGAGGACAGAAAGCAAACTGCAGCATCTGGAACGGAATGGATTTTGGAGTATTTCGTTCTGTTCAGTTCAATTTTCTCCCATTTGACAATGAATGGGGACAAAATTGAAATGGTTTTTTTTTCCGGTATTAAGCCCTTATGACAGATCTCAATAACGGAAAACTAAAACGCTAGTGTGAAAGTAGCCTTAATAATGTTTAAATTTTATTACACTTAAAAAATACATTTGATGATTTGTTATCCATCGGAAAGTGCATAGGGTATTTGCAGAAGTTTTACCGCCTAATATATGTGTTTCTATAGAAACTCAAAATTGCTGGAGCTGCCTGAGGTGCATTTTAGACACACACACATACACTCTGAAAGGGTTAGTTAAGTAGTATAAAACACATGAGAAAACCAAATTGGATAAAGGGTGAATTTACTTTGTGTGTTTTGATTTTATTGCTACATCTGGTGGTATTTTTGCTTACACTTAATATTCCTTTTATTTCCAATGTTGATTGTAAAACATGAAAATGCACGTTGACACACCAGATGTTTGTAGCTATACCCTAGGAGGTTGATAAGAAAGCTTATTAACAAGTATCACATAAAGAAGCTTAATTGGATTTATCACTTGATACAGTAGGGGGCCTACTGTAAATACACATTAACATTATTCCATTTTCTATTTTAAAACACTTTTCAATAAACACAACAGGACATTAACTGGAGTCTGTGTTTACAGTGTTTTAGTGTCTTTGAAAAGACTTGATAGGTCATAAAGCTGTATGATTTTTGAATGATATAATATATATATAAAACAATGGTATGCCAGTTTTCTGTTTTGCTTTAGTATTCATTGACAATGGTCAGGAGGACTAGTAGTAACTCTATTGGTACCGCTTCTACATGGTATACTGTAACATAGTGTGCAGATAACAATACTTTAGAATGCTTAATTATCAGTGCTACTGTAAGTTGGGAACATAGTGCTTCCATCCAGGTACAGTACCAAAAATGTTATGAAGTGCCACCGACATCACCCTCTAAAAATAATATACTGTACAATGCCTATGTACAGTGGCGCTTGAAAGTTTGTGAACCCTACAGAATTTTTTATATTTCTGCATACAAGTTGATCTAAAACTCAGATTTTCACACAAGTCCTAAAAGAGAATAAAGAGTCAAAAATATTAGACTAGGCCGTTTATTTGTTGGGGAAAATGTTCCAATATCACATGTCTGAGGCCCCTTTCACATCAACGTTTTTGCTTTCCGTCCTAGAGTTCCATCCTCGGGGCTCTAGGACGGAAAAATACTGATCAGGATTATCCTAATGCATTCTGAATGGAGAGAAATCCGTTCAGGATGCATCAGGATGTCTCCCGTTCAGTATGTGAACGTTTTTTGGACATTGACAAAACCGCAGCATGCTGCGGATTTGTCTCCGTCCAAAAATCCGGAAGACATGCCGTAACGCCGGATCCGGAATGAATGCCCATTGAAGTGCATTAATCCGGATCCGGAATTAAGCTAAACGTCGTTTTGGCGCATCGTCGGATCCGAAGTTTAGCTCTGCGCATGCGCAGCAGCAGTTCCGGTCGGGGCCCTAGTGTAAGCTCGGTTACCATGGCTGTCAAGACGCTACTGAAGTCCTGGATGCCATGGTAAGTACTCCGCAGCAGTGTACTTACCTGCGCTGCAGCCTCCGGGCGCTCCTTCATTATGTCACAGGTTCGGGCGGCGCATTGATCTATGCGCCGCGAGGACCTGTGACATCATGAAGGAGCGCCCGGCAGCCGTAGCGCAGGTGAGTACACTGCTGCGGAGTACTTACCATGGCAGCCAGGACTTCAGTAGCGTCCTGGCTGCCATGGTTACCTGAAAGCATATTGAAGACTGATCAGTCTTCAATATGATTTCAATATGCTTTCAGTTGTCTTGCTTTGTGACGGATCCGGCGGGCATTTCCGGCAATGGAAGTGCACGATGGATCCTCTCAGTGCAAATGTGAAAGAGCCCTGAGAGTGGCAAAAGTATGTGAACTTTTAGAATTATCAGATAATTTAAAAGTGAAATTCTGATCGGTTCTTTTCAATCAAAAGGATAACAATCAGCTGTGAGTGGGAGACCTGTTTTATATACAGAAAAGGGATGTATTGAAGTCTGATCTTCACAACACATTTGCAGAAGGCACATGGCAAGGACAGCACATTTGGTACCTGCATCCCTGGATTTAATGGAGGCCGTTATGGCACCAAAAATGGTAAAAAGCCAGCATGCATGTGGAAACTGCTCATTTAAAGTGCCTTTATGTTCAGCCACTTTCCTCTGGTGGAGTAGAGAAGTCAGTGGAAATCCAGGCCTTGTTGATTTTGATGAGTTAACCTGTCAGCATTTTCAGTTGACAGGCGGATGCGCTTATCAGTTATTATGCCCCCAGCAGCACTAAATAACTGTTCTGACAAAACGCTGGTGGCAGGGCAGGCCAACACCTCCAAGGTGTAGAGCGCCAGTTTGTGCCACGTGTCCAGCTTGGACACCCAATAGTTTCAAGGCACAGAGGTATCAGTGAGGACGCTGACACAGTCTGCTACGTACCTCTTCACCATCTTCAAAAAACATTTCATTCCTTGTGACTAGAGATGAGCGAACATTTAAAAAAAGTCCGTTGTTCGGCGTTCGGGTGGTGGTAAGTCGCGCATCCCGTTATGGATTCCACTATAGCGGCATATGGAATCCATAAGGGGTGGCTGCTACCAACCCGAACTTTTGCACAGCTGAAGGACCTGGGGTGATGTCACTGTCATGTGATCAGTGCAGGGGGATTTGATGCGCGACTTACCACCACCCGAACGCCGAACAACGGACTTTTTTTAAATGTTCGCTCATCTCTACTTGTGACACTAGGCTGAGCATCAGGGTGAGGGTGTTGGCGGATGTCATTAAACTGTCCCAGACCTTGGAGAGTGTTGCCCTGCCTCTGTTGGAACTGCTGTGTGTTCCCCTTGTCTCCCCCTTCGGTTGCCCAAGGAACTACATACTCTGCCGCCAGCGTTGTCAGCTGGAAATTTTTGGAGCAATTTTTCCACAAGGACTTTCTGGTATTGCACAATTTTGCTAGTCCTCTCCACCACAGGAATGAGAGATGAGACGTTCTCTTTGTAGCGGGGGTCGAGAAGGGTGAACAACCACTAATCGGTGTTGGCCAAAATGCATATAACGCGAGAGTCATGAGAAAGGCAGCATAACATAAAGTCAGCCATGTGTGCCAGAGTCCCAACAGACAAGACTTTGCTGTACTCATCAGGAAGATGACTCTCAATATCCTCTTCCTTCTCTTCTGCCCATCCACGCAGAACAGATGGAATAACCTGTTATGGGTACTACCCTCTGTAGAGGAGGCAACTGTCTACTGCTCCTCCTCATCATCCAAATCGCACTGAGAAGATGAACTGAGGGTGGTCTGGCTATCACCCTGTGTGCTGACTTCCCTCATTTCCACCTCTTCCACATGCAAAGTGTCCGCCTTCATTGTGAGCTGCGAGCGTTTCAATAGACACAGAAGTGTTATGGTTACACTGATAATAGCGGCATCGCTGCTCACCATCTGTGTTGATCGCTCAAATTTGCTTAAAACCTCACAGAGGTCAGACATCCATGCCCACTTGTCGCTTGTGAAGAGCGAAAGCTGACTGTAAAGGTGATGACCATGTTGCAGCTGGTAACTACTGCCCTCTGCTTACAAAGCCTGGCAACATGTGGAACATGGAGTTCCAGTGAGTGCTCACATCGCACAACAGTCAGTGAGCTGGCAATTGCAAGCGTTGCTGCAGCTTTGCCAGACCGGCGGCAGCTGTAGATGACTTTCGAAAATGGACATACACGCGGTGCACCTTCACCAGTAGCTCAGGAAAATTTAAGGTAGGTTTTGAGAAACCGCCGAACCACTAAGGGCTCGTTCACATCACTGTTTGTCTTTTCTGTTCTCTGGCTCCGTTAAGGAGCAGGAGAACGGAAAGGACGGATGCTGTACATAACTGACACCTAACTGACACCAATGGAGCCTAAAGACCCCATAGACTTTAATGGGGTCCGTTTGGGGTCCGTTTGGTGTCCGTTCAGAACATGATTTTTGAGCAGAGACGAAAGTACTGCATGCAGAGACGAAAGTACTGCATGCAGGACTTTCATGTCCATTCAAAAATCATGTTCTTAGCAGACACTAAACGGACCCCATTAAAGTCTATGGCTCCGTTGGTGTCAGTTAGGTGTCGGTTATGTACAGCATCCATTCTTTCCATTCTCCTGCTCCTGTAATGCCGCCGTGCCGCGCTCTCCTGGTTCAGCGGCGGCCTCCTTGCATTCCACTGTGGAACGCGGTAGCCGCTCGAGTTCATGTTCATGATGCGGCAGCTGCGTTCCACGCTGGAACGCAGAAGTCGTTCTGTACGAACCGCGACTCCGGGAAAGGAGAGCGGAACGCATATACACCCCTTCCTCGGTCTCTAACAGAGCCAAATCCCCACCAAAGGAGGAGCCAACGGAAGTGGGAACCATGAGGGGACCACTCACTCAAGCAGACAAAGCCAGAAGACGTGCTCTGCACCTGTGCCTCTACTGTGCTGCCTCCGACCATGTGGTTGAAACATGCCCAGCAGTCAAGATAATGACTGAAGGTAGTGTTCTCCACATTTGTAAATTATCTCCAATCCCAGACCAGAGCAGTTCATACATATATGTCTCTCTCGTTTTACAGTGGGATCTGGAGAAAATCACAGTTAAGGCCATGGTGGATACCGGGGCCTGTGGCAACTTCATTGACCTACATCTTGTAAAACTCAATAAAATATCCCATATATTAAAGCATAACCCAGTGTCCATAAGTTTTCTTAATGGGTCCACCTCCCCCTCAGGGTCAATCACTTACCATACCCAGCCACTCTTGATGACTTGTGGAGAGGGGCATACTGAATACATTTCCTTCGATGTCCTTCCCTCTCCTCTATTCCCAGTAGTGTTGGGTCTTCCCTGCATAACTCTTCATCAACCAACATTCCTCTGGACAAAGGGGTAGATACAGTTGCAATCAACCTACTGTAGCGAAACCTGTTATCCAGTCATCCCGGTTATGCAAGTCATCCCACAGGAGCTACCTCCACATCTCCTCGAATTCTCTGATTTCTTCAGCAAACGTGGGGCGGACACGCTCCCTCCACACAGGCCTTATGACTGCCCTATAGACCTTGTCCAGGGCAGTTCCATCCCTACTGGGCGGATCTATCCACTCTCTCAGCCCGAACTAAACCATCTAAAAAAGTACCTAGACGAAAACCTAACCAAGGGATTAATCAGACCATCCACATCCCCTGCCAGTGCAGGGATGTTCTTTGTGAGAAATAAGGATGGGGGCCTACGACCCATAATCGATTACCGTGGACTTAATAAAATTACCATAAAAAATGTTATCCGCTTCCTCTCATACCCAAATTGATCGAGAGATTACAAACCTCTTGTATCTATACTAAACTAGACCTTAGAGGTGCTTACAACCTAATTAAAATACGAGAAGGAGATGAGTGGAAGACAGCCTTTAAGACCAGGTATGGGTTGTTTGAGTACACTGTGATGCCCTTCGGGTTGTGCAACGCTCCCGCAACCTTCCAACATTTTGTTAATGACATCTTTAGAGATCTGTTGGACGTCTGTGTTGTCATACCTGGACGAAATCCTCATGTACTCAGACAACCCCACAGATCACAAAAAACACCTCCGGTGGGTGTTAACCCGCCTCCAGGCCCACTCCTTGTATGCCAAACTGGAAAAATGCGTTTTCGAACAGCCGTCCATTTGCTTTCTGTGGTACACTATCTCCTCCGAGGGGATCCAGATGGATCCATCCAAGGTCGATCATATCCTAGAGTGGTCTGTTCCACGCACCCGCAAACCCTTACAAAGATTGCTGGGTTTTTCGAATTATTACAGAAAATTCATAAAAAACTTTTCTGCGATTGTAAAACCCCTAACGCGACTAACGAGTTCCAAAGTCCCTTACACCTGGACTAAAGATGCCCAAGAAGCCTTTGACTCCCTGAAACAGAGGTACACTTCCGCTCCAATCCTCCAATTGCCCAACCCTTAATTCCACTGTGTGCTAGAGGTGGATGCTTTCACCCTCGCCATAGGTGCAGTACTGTCGCAACAGCCGTTCCATTCAGAACCACTACACCCAGTAGCTTACTTCTCCCGAACTCTGAGCACTGCAGAAAAAAATTACCCCATTGGAGAGAAGGAACTGCTCGCCATTAAAGATGCCCTGGGCAATTGGATGCATCTCTTAGAAGGTGCCAAACACCCCCTCATGATCTTCACGGATCACCGCAACCGTTGGAGTCTCTTCTTTGACCGTTTTAATTTCCATATCTTCTACAGGCCTGAAGCCAGGAATGCAAAGGCGGATGCCCTCTCATGTATGAACAAGGAGAATGCCGACTTGGCTCAACCTTCACTTCTACTCCCCCCAACTCGATTCCTCGGTCTAACAACCAGTCTCAGAGAACTACTAAAACATGATTATGCTGAGGGCGATCCTCCTATCCCCACTGGGTTAGTACAAAACGACGAGGGATTTCTTTTCAAGGAAGGCAAACTTTACGTGCCACCAAGAGCACAAACCACAATCATCCGTCTCCTACATGATGCCCCTCTAGCGGGTCACATCGGGATCAAAAAAACTTTAGAGCTGATCCAAAGAACATTCTGGTGGCCAGGTATGTCTTACTCTGTTCACGAGTACGTAACCACATGTGATATATTTGCAACCACCAAGACCGATCGGAGATGTCCGTATGGGTTACTTACTTCTTTGGAAATACCCAACAAACCCTGGGAGGTAGTGTCACTCGATTTCATCGTTGACCTACCTCGCTCAGAAGGTCACAATACCACCATGGTCACTGTCGACCTACTAACCAAAATGGCCCATTTCACCCCGTTGAAAAGATTACCTACATCCAAAGAAACGGCCAACGCCTTCCTCGGACAGATCCTCCGACTACACGGCTTACCCTCCAGGATTATCTCTGACAGAGGCAGCCAATTCGTTTCCAAATTTAGGAAGGACTTATGCAAGTCCCTCCAAATCGACCATAGACTGTCAACGGCTTACCATTCTCAGACTAATGGTCAAACAGAGCGGGTAAACCAATGCTTGGAACAATACATTAGATGCTACTGTACCCATCTCCAAGATGGTTGGCTCGAGCTATTACCCTTCGCCGAATTTGCATACAACAATGCTACTAGTTCATCTACCCAACACTCTCCGTTTTACGCAAACTACGGGTTCCACCCTACCGGGTTGCCTCCTATCGCCACAGCCAGTGACGTTCCCGCAGTAGAAGACTACCTTGAACGTCTAAAGGAGATCTCCCAAAGTGTACGAGCCAACATCGAAGATGCTCAGGAACGTCAGAAAAGACATTACAATACCCATCGCTCTGTTCCACCTATATACCAAATAGGCAACAAAGTCTGGCCATCTACTAAAAACCTCCGCCTCAACATACCCTCAAGGAAACTAGGGCGGCGGTATATCGTTCCATTCCCCATTGAGAAGATCTTAAACCAAAACTCAGTACGACTCACTCTTCCCCCCGAATGGAAAATCCATCCTTCCTTTCATGTGTCACTACTCAAACCCTTCAAACCCAACCAGCTTTCTCTCAGAACACCTCTCCCTGCTCCTCCAGTCGAGGTTCAGGGAGAGACTGAATATGAAGTTGACAAAATACTAGATTCCTGGAAGAGAGGTGCCTCCCTACAGTTTCTTATTCGATGGAAAGGGTATGGTCCTTCGGATGATTCCTGGGAGGACTCGCTGGAGGTGCACGCCCCCCGGCTAACCCTTCTTTACCATCGTAGGTACCCTGAGCGTCCTGCTCCACGTGGGAACCCCTGAGGTGTCCCCTTTTGGGGGGGGATACTGTAATGCCGCCGTGCCGCGCTCTCCTGGTTCAGTGGCAGCCTCCTTGCATTCCACTGTGGAACGCGGAAGCCGCTTGAGTTCATGCTCATGATGAGGCAGCTGCGTTCCACGCTGGAACGTGGAAGTCGCTCTGTACGAACCGCGGCTCCACCCCACAACCAGGCACTATTTAAGAGAGTCAGAGAGGCAACATGGCATTCCGAAATTGAGGGTTGAACGCCTGTAACCTCCTGAACCTGCTACTCCGTTGGATGACATAATACTGAATTGCCTTCCAACATTAAAATATAGCTTTTAATAGATAATTTTAAAAGACGTAACGTAAATAATCTGAAGATAAACTTCAAAAACCTTCTTTTCTCTGATATCAGGTCAAATCTTGATAAATGCGGACCAAATATAGAACAATAATAAGGCTATACCAGATGAAGGGTTAAACCCTCTTTACTTACAGTTTGTAGACAAATTTCGGAACCGTAGAGAATTGATATCATATGTTGGATAGCCTGGCAGGGTAAAAGATATAAATTATCCCTATTAAACCCTGGCTTCCCTATCTCTCCCTTAGCCCAGGAAACCCCTAATGGTGAGGGTCCCCTGTCCACGTTCCTAATACTGCTAATTGCCCTAAAATGACCCTTGCCACAGGAATAGGGTAGATAAGGAAAAACAATATTGTCTACAAACAGATATATGCTAGGTAAAGGATAGCCCGCAATGAAAAACGTCCCGACGCGGCGTTTCCCCAGCAGCACACTGGTTCGTCAGGGGATTATATACCTGGACAGAAGTCCGGGGATATAAGATTTCCTTGGTTCAGGGTATTTGATTGTAAACCCTGACTCAAGATACCCAGTACAAAATATAATAAATATCTGGAGTATAACGTCCCTAAGTAGGGAAATGAAGACAGACCTGTGTGTGGATGAAGGCACTGAGATGAAGGCGTCTCACTGATGCTTTGAAAGCTGGCGCCTTATATTGGTCCATTAATTGATAGCCACCTCCCTCTACTTCCTCCTCTATGTAGACATAACACAAAGATGTACATATACTGAAGGGGCAGATCTATATTGCCACTGATGGTTACTTACATATGACCTATCGAAATAAAGGATCTATATAAGTCCAAGGTCCAATTCTTTTGTAGTAACCACTACTTAGTTGGTGAAAGAACGCTATGTTGGAACGCAAATGCGTTCCACAACCAAACCGGATGTTGTAATATGGCGCGGTGTGGAGCGCAAATGCGTTCCACTGCTAAACCGGATGTTCTCATCTG